>OV815271.1:45401852-46601852 GCA_929108145.2 Limnephilus rhombicus
GGTTAGCTTATGTTTAGCTGGCAATATAATTGGATGTCTTTGTTGGTACGATAGGTGTGTAGCTAAATGTAATCTACCGCCCACATATATAAGACCATCACATAAAAAGGGATGAAGAGATTTTAAGTTACTATTTTTGTTGACATTTCCCTGGTTTTTTAATGTCTTCAACTCTTTTTGAAAGGCATGTGCCTGAGCTGATTTCAGTAGACAATTCAAACTTGCTTCTAGTTCAGCTACACTTAAATTACCTGAAATTTTACTTTTAATATTTCTGCAGTTATTCACAAACCGCAGTACATATGCTGTAACCCTTTTCAATTTGATAAATGAGGAAAATTTTCCAAATATTTCCCATTCTTGAATATCAGTAGATAAAAGAATATTTTTACTCTTGAGCTCCGGAGGGTTTGAACAGGAAATGTTCGATATAGGCCAATCGTTGACTCCGTCGGTCAACCAATTGGGTCCATTCCACCATATTGTAGAATTTATCAGTTTATCCGCCGTAGCTCCTCTTGAAAGTATATCCGCTGCATTGTCGGATGATGATACGTGTCTCCATTGATCTGGATCACTCAGTTCTTGTATTTCGGCTACTCGATTAGCCACGAAAGTGCTCCAACGAGTAGGTTGACCTTTCAGCCAACACAGCGCTATCGTAGAGTCACACCAATAATATGTGTTGATCTTCATTATATTTAATGCTTGTTTTATAGTTTTCATTAATTTTGCCAGTAGTACAGCACTACATAGCTCCAACTTAGGCAGTGAAATAGACTTCAATGGTGCTACCCTTGATTTGGATGTTATTAAGTGTGAATGCCACTTACCGCTGTGGTCCATTGACACCATATAGATACAGGCTCCGAAAGCCTTCTCAGACGAATCGCAAAAACCGTGTAGCTGTAGCTCTTTTGCTTGCTTGCAAATAATTTTTCTTGGTATTTTCAACACATTTAGCTGAATTAAATCTTGCAGGTAGGTCCTCCAGGGTGCTAATATTTCATTAGGTAACTGATCATCCCATGCTGCTTTGGACTGCCACAGCCTTTGCATTATCAACTTGGCTATGACTATTATCGGCCCTAGGAGTCCCAATGGATCGAAGGTTGATGCGATGCAAGACAATATCTCTCGTTTGCTCTCGGTTGGACCTGATGGCTTCATTATTACATAAGAAAAGTAATCAGATTCATTGTTCCATGTTAATCCTAATATTTTCTCAGTCTTTGGATTGTCAGTAATAATTTTGTCGGAATCGCCTGAATCGGCACACTTAGCTTGGCCCGACTCGGCTGACAATTCCAACGCATTGGACCTCCACTTCCTCAACGTCATCCCCGCAGAT
Organism: Limnephilus rhombicus; assembly: GCA_929108145.2. Taxonomy (NCBI): domain Eukaryota; kingdom Metazoa; phylum Arthropoda; class Insecta; order Trichoptera; family Limnephilidae; genus Limnephilus; species Limnephilus rhombicus. The sequence continues at coordinate 45,403,204 of OV815271.1, forward strand.
GACAAGATGCTGATTAATTCTTCTTTTAACTTTTTACAGGATTCCAGCTCATCTGCTCCCGTTAACAAGTCATCCATATAGAAGTCATTTTCTATGACCTGACTAGCTCTAGGAAAAATTAAATTATTATCCATACCAATTTGCTTTAAGCATCTTGTGGCTAAGAAGGAGGAAGGTGCCAGTCCATAAGTCACAGTCTTCAGACGATAATGCTTGAGCACATCCTGTGGCGACTCGCGCCATACTATCTTCTGTAGGTCCAGGTCATCTTCACACATGTTAATCTGGCGGTACATCTTCTCGATGTCGGCAGTCATGACTATTTGATGTTTCCTGAAATGCAATAGTTGGTTATATAGATCCTTTTGTATAACAGGTCCTGTCATCAAGGCTTCATTGAGGGAAATTCCATTTGAGGTTTTGGCGGAGCCGTCAAAAACGACTCTCACTTTAGTAGTAGTGCTGGATTCTTTCACTACAGCGTGATGCGGTAAAAAATAGGAGTCACGATCCCCTTTTGACTGGTCACACATCTCCATGTGTCCCAATTCTTCATATTCACGCATGAATTTTACATATTGTGTCTTTAACTCGGGATGTGACACAAATTTTCTTTCTATGTTTTTAAATCTTTTTTCGGCAGTGAGCAATGAGTTTCCCAACTGATCAATGCATGCCCGACGCGGTAAACTTACTACATATCTACCGTCATCTTCTCTAGTATGAGTACTTACAAAACTGGCTTCGCAAGCCTTTTCTTCTTGAGTTTGAATTTTAGTGGAATTAATCTCTTCCAATTTCCAAAATTTTTCTATTTGATGACTCAACTTATTTATAGATAAACTGCAAAAATCTGATACAGGCCTTTGTTTGGGGTACACGTTGATAGGACCGGACACAATCCATCCCAGTTGCGTACGTTGAAGCGTTGGTCCTGACTCGAGTTTCAATCTATCGTTGTTTAACATCTCCCAGAAGCTCTCCGCGCCCAACAGGATGTCGATGGGTGCAGCTATATTGAAGTTCGGGTCTGCCAGCTCCAGTCCTGGTGGTATTTTGAACTCTTTTTTCGCCATTGTCACTTGTGGTAAATTGGTTGTAATTTCCTGTAAAATCAGACATGATATTTCGCGTTTATAATCCGTATTAAGCGAAGTCATCTCCACTGAAATTCTCTTTTTTATGTGTGTGATATTATTATGGATCCCAGACACGGGTTTGTTTATCCATTCACATGGTAAATTTAATTTATTAGCAAGATCAGCTCTCATAAAATTACTCTGCGCACCAGAGTCAATCAGGGCGCGAGCTTTAAACATTTTATTGTTGGCCCCCACAATTCCTATGTAGGCGGTTGACAATAATATTATTTTTTCTGCCTTTTCCGATGCAGAAAAATTCGACACTATAACCTCGTTATTAGCATCCATATTTGAGGTCTCCGGCGGAGGTACCTCCTTGTGTAATAGAGTATTGTGGCTATACTTGCCACAAATTTTGCAGGTTAGGTTTGTCTTGCAACTCTGTGCCTGATGACCCAACCTCAAACATTTAAAACACGCCCGGATTGATTTCGTAGCATCAATCCTATCCTGTAATTTTAATTTTAGAAATTTTTTGCAAAAATAAATTTGATGACCTTTATCATTACAATAAATGCAGTTGTTTGCCTTTATTGCCAAGAATACCGATGAATCTTTTTTGTTATTATTGTTGCCTATTTGCATTTTATGTAGGTTAGAAGATTTTTTCTCTGAAGCATTCATAAGCTCCAATACTTGTGCCCTAGCAGATAAACATTTTATGAATTCCTTTAATGTAGGTAATTCACCTTGCAATGTATATTGTTCCCAATTTCTCCGGGTAGCTATATCCAATTTATTTGAAATCATGTAAATAATCAAAGGATCCCAATGATCTACTTTAACTCCGATGTTTTGTAACGCTTTCAAATTGACATTAGTTTCATCAATTAAATACCTTAATGCTACAGGCTCTTCATGTTTCATATCCTTTAATTGAAATAGAGTTTGGATATGTTTATGTACGGTAGCCCTGAGATTCGCAAATCTGTCGTGCAACAATTCCCAAGCCGATAGGTAGTTTAATTCCGAAACTTCTAGATTACTAATTATTTTCAATGCGTTCCCTTTCAGCGCAGATTGTAAGTAAAAGAATTTTTGGACGTTGCTCAAGGAACTGTTATTATGAACCAAAGTTTTAAAGGTTTCAACGAAATTTACCCAATCTTTTTGATTCCCATCGAATTCTCTCAATTGGAGAGTTGGGAGTTTGATGTCGACTCTACCCTCGTTAATTGAGTCCATCGCCCCTTTAGCAGTAGCAAGGACTGAAAAATATTGATTTTCAAACGTCTCGCGCTGAATAGAATTTTCCAGTTCCTCATCCGATAAAATTTCAATTTCGTCCTGTATAGATTCGAATTGATCTAACAATGGCTTTATTCGGTCGTACCTCAGTTTAATTTCAATCGCGGACAAGGAGTTTATAGAATCCGCGAAACGCGTCAATTTCCCTTTAATCACGCCTCTCTTGGCTATTAAAGATTTGATCTTATCCATTTTGTGTACAAATACCTTTTCGTAGCTTAATCCCTGATAAAATGTGTTCCGACAATGCGTATTTATTTATTTGAGAAGCTACCCGCCTGAAAAACAACAACGACAATATTCCTGGCAATTATTAATTGAGAACCTAATGTTCAATCAATTGAAAATCATGAGTTGCATAAAATCTTTACGTGGGTAGTGATTTTATTTTTTACAATACAATATTTATGGGATTAATCTTGTTAAAAAACTACGAATGAGTTCTGTATGGATGTTAAAGAATGGGTATGGGTGGGAAGGCACTAAAAACTTATCTCATTTCCGATGTGAATCCAGTCTTCCTTTGTTCATCTTTGTGATTCCGGTAATTGTAATATTGGTCATCTGTATTAATTGGCAGCTGGTTCTTGTTTTTTTATATTATTGCAGTCCTCTGATTGCAATCCGGCTCGAAGGACCATGTTCAAAATTGATAGGGGTCCTTTTAAATAAAATAATTATCCTTGCAAAAAACTTCACTGTTTATTTCACTTGGACATGTTATAAATGTATTACAATACGGTGTCAATACACCGGGCCAAACACTGGCAGTTGTTTACTGTTAAAACTTGCGTTGGGAAGAAGCGATAATAATGGGATGCTAGCACTTTTATAATGTAAAAACCTGCACACATTTAAAGAATCTACGATTATACTAATGTCAATTCGAAAGCATCTACAAAAAAAATGGCTTCCTCCATAGTATGTACTTGGTAGTTAAAACAGGCTGCGAACACTCAGCGTCCAGCCAAGCCTCGCACCATTCGAAATATCAACGTCTGGGAGCTTGCTCAAGCAACCCATAGGTGCTGGTAGTATCTCAATTTTTAACACATATAATTTTTAAATATGTTGGCGGGTACGGGTACCGCCGACCCAGGAGCCATTTATTGGATAACCAATACCCCATCCATACGTCACCCCAAGTGGTTCGCTATGTTGTGTGACTTGACTTGGAAAGGGTGCCCGTGTTCATGGGGCGAAATTTTTCTATGTTTTGGCGGTAGATGCACTTGCATATTTACCGCGTGGCGGGCCGGATCGAGAGAGGTTGGTTGAGGGAGACCTGCTACACAATCTGGGGTCAATACCCCAGATTTTTACCCACCCCTCATATCTTTTTCGTTCCTGATGCTTTCTCTGCTTCCCTTCCATAAAAATACCCTCCACACAGCATCCCCAAAATGACGTAGACCATGAGGGATTTTTTTTTTCCTTCAGGGCCTTCTGTGTGGAACTAAAGCAAAAAAAACCTATATATATTTACTTAGAAAATCTTCGTTACAAAATCGATACAAAATTGAAATTTTAATTCTAATTTCCAAAGCAATGATTCTTAAAAGGTTTTTGGAAAAAAAAACTGATTAACGGGTTGGAAAAATGAAATTTAAAAAATGAGCCTAAGGGAACGCCATCAATATAGATCGGAATTTATTCGCGCTAAGTGAATACGACGGAACTCCCTAACCGAATTTGCCGTAATAAAGTCCCATCCAATGGGCGCTCCGATCATTGCGAGAGAAAAGGTCAACTGTATTAAAATCGTCACCTCGTGAATGGGCCCGTTATTTATAAATGGAGCCCTGCGCGGGCCTGTTTTATTACGCATGAAAATCGAATAAAGGCGTTATTATGTTCCTTCGCGCGACCCGCGCACAGCGCACATGCTAACGAAGATAAGTCGCTAACCCTTAGCGGGGCACATGGCCAATTTGAGTTACGGCCGAAAATAAATCGTTAGTATCGATTTGATTCATTTCGCGGTATACAGCCGTTGAATACAAAACGGAAGGTATGTTTTTCTGTAGGATCGTTGTAAAGCGGATTTTCATTTTTTACTAGTTGACCCGGCGAACTTCATACCGCCTCAGAACCAATAATACTGTTGTATTAACCTATTAGCTGAATTATTTTTTTTGTTAAGTTAAAAATTACACAATGAAGCAATTATCGATGCGCAACTGTCCGTGTTTTGTTATAGTTTGTATCAGAGATGGCGTTGTGAACGGATTTATAATTTTTGTGATTTTCCACTTACTTACGGGAATTGCATTTCATTTTATTTATACGTGAGAGAGATTTATTATAATTATTGTATTTTTCCTTTGGAGGGGTGCAGACATAAGTTCACCGTTTGTCCCATTTTCGACTGTTGACATTTAGAGTATAAGAAAGAGGGGCAGCATTATATGTTCGAACAAAAGCAAAAAAATTAACGCATTGACATTTAACGTTTCCGAATAATTGAAATTCACTCACTACTCAATATTTTACTTATCACAATGTTTCTGCAGCTCTTTCAAAATAAGAGAATACGTTCCATACAAAATGTATGAGAAAAAGAATTTTCTTCAAAATAATTTTTCTCCTTAGTTTTTCCGATGCTTTAATAGCTATTCTGCTATTCGGGGCGGAGACAAATCCAACAAATTAATTAATCATAAAAGTTAATCATAAAAATCGGTCCAGCCGTTCTGGAGTTATAAATGGTGTAACAAACCCGACTTTGTTTTATATATTAAGATTATTATATTTAAAAAAATGTACATGTATACAAAATATAATGGTGAAATTAAGTTTATGTGTATATTGTATTTCCTAGTCCTCATCACTAGGGGTTCTGTGCCGAGGCGGAGTAAAGTTGTTTAATGTAGTTGTTTATTTGTCTTCTATGTCGTTTTTAGTGTCTTCATTAAGGTTTTTTCGTTAATCTCTTTCAGCCATCATTCATTTTCATGCTTGATTTGTACTTATCAGTTTTATATCTTGGGGAAGAATGTTACGGAGTTTTGTTGCAAAGTAAGTGTAGTTTCTTTGTCCAAATGTGGTTTTATAACTTGAAATGTTTTTTTTGTTCCACGCCAACTCGGAATCAAGTCAACTCAACACCTCTTTAAAAAGACATTAATAGCCATGAAAAAATAATTTAAAAATAGCCCGTTACCCTAACCTAACGTAACCTATTTAACAATTTTTTTTTATATTTTTGTTTCATCACTTTAAATGACTTTTCAAAGGGGGTTCTGAGTTGATTTCATTCTGAATTGTTCGATCATCGTTTTTTATGTCATTGCGATTCGATCTAGTGTGATGGATATACGGTCTAGTAGGTAGAGGATTCATTTTTTTTTAATTGCTTCAATAATATATTTTTGGAATATATTCATTGAACATTTGGTTTTTACTAGGGGTTGCGATTTATCAATCACACTCTTCAATGATGCATTAAATAATGTGAACGATTACAATAGTGTGATTCTGTGTATCTTCATGTACTTACTTTCAATACAGACCGTGCTACAAAAATATCTAAAATATTATTTAAAATGTCTGAACGCCAATTTTCTGATATCTTTATCAATTACATAAACTGTTCAATACGCATGCATGTTTGCATTCACACTCACACACAAACACACACTAAATATACATACAACATATAATACATTACTCACACATCATACCCATACCCATACCGTAATATAAAATGAATAAATACATACTAGATGGCTTGATGAAACTAATTATACAGGGTGTTAAGGGACGTACTTGACTTACTTAAACCAGTGATTCCTGACATTATTTGGAGTAAAAAATGTAAATGAAATTTTGGTCTCCGGTGACATTTTTGATGTTTTTTTTTTTTTTTTTTTTTCTACAAAAACATAAAAAAATGGTAGTTGTTGAACAGTTGGAGGCGGGGTAAGGGGTTCGTCAGACACCCGGCTGAGTGACCAGTGACGATGTGCGGAAGAAAATTTTTTTTGTTTGATTTTGATGAAAAAAATTTTGAAAAAAAAAAAAGTCATCAAAAAAAGTCACCGGAGACCAAAATTTCATTTACATTTTTTACTCCAAATAATGTCAGGAATCACTGGTTAAAGTAAGTCAAGTACGTCCCTTAACACCCTGTATGTGTATGAAAATTTTAGGACAACTTTACTGTCTTTCAAAATGAACTGAAACAATAGGTACTTATTCCATACTAGCTGACCCGGTCACGCCTTGCTGTGGCTAATAAAACACAACGTCATCTACTGGATGGTTATCCAACCTTTATAACCACCGCAGTCTTGAGTTTATCGCGAAGAGACAGACAGACGCCGCGGAGGACTTTATTTTATAATACGTAGAGATGGTGTGAAAGATTATAATAATGTGAATGAAATGCTTGGGGTAACTAACGTATTTAAGTTAATAAGGATTAATACTGTATCCGTCTAAATAACTTTTCAATTACCGCAATGTACGTGACCATTTTTTAGAAGAAAGAGTGGGTATAGTAAGCTATCCGTAAAAGATAGATATATGCGTTTGTGGACTTTTTTGTAGATCTATAAAAGGGAAATATCCCACCATGCATTGTTTTGTTATATCCCAAAAGAATTAGGCAGCGTTTTCGATGAAAGCTACCAGGCGGCTTGACTTTTTCCGACACTTTTAACAATTATCGTTATGTTTTAACCAATTTACACAAATCCTTGACAAATTACATACCTAAACCATCCTCACAAAACACTCTATCTTTTGGTGAAAACCGCATGAAAATCCGTTCAGTAGTTTTCGAGTTTATCGCGAACAGACAGACAGACAGACTACGCGAAGGACTTTAATTTATAAGATGTAGAGAAGAGATGTAGAGATATGTGGAGTTCAAAAAATGGCATAAACATTGTAGCAAAGCGAATATGGACGCTTTTCCTATTCACACGACGAAGCGATAAACGTATGATCTTTTCCACAATAATGTTGCAGCCCTTTGTTACATATTAAATAATAATGATGTAACGGATGAAACAAACGATGTACTTATCCAACTGTACCGCATCCTCCAAAGAAAAAAAAATCATTTTCTTACATCTCCCTTACTCGTATTTAAGAAATGGGATGCCGTGAGCCGTTGCCGTCGCCGTTCCGTTGCCGTGCAAATTATAAAAGCATCAACTGTCATAAGCAAAAAATATAGTAGTCACTTTTGGGTAATTTTATGTTGATTAAAGGTACCTGTGGTCCGGTGCTAAAAATGCCATTGTGTGTTTTTGGAAGAATTAGATATTGAAGTACATTAAGAGGTAAGATCTTTTATTCATAAAAGTTCCATACTCCAAAAATCACCCCACTTGGAAGACAACACGTATTTATGTGCAGAATGTATCCGGTTGCGATGTTAATTGTATTAAAATATAAAACTGCTGACAGTGGTAAGCCTATTTTTTCGGCTAAGCAGATTCATGTTGATGTTCATTATAAGTGCAAAAGTCCAAATTATGTATAAGGGTGGGTAATAAAAACATTTAATTTGCACCCTCGTTCATGCGAGTTAGTTAACTAAAAGTTTTAATTCAATGTGACACCGCGCCACCTGCCAACAGTCTGACGGGCCCTCAGCATTTAGCGTGGCGGCAATTAGTCTCAATTATATCAAATAAGCAGACTAATTAGCAGGAGTAAGTGCAAACGAAGAAACCGGCGCGCGGTACGAGGAGCGGGTGCGGCCGTCGCTCCATGCGGGCCTGGCGGCCTGTTAGCCCGTTAGTCTGTTTGCAAAACACTCACGACATTCCGAGTACATGAAATGCTACTACCGAGAAGCTTTTCCAATTTAATATGTGTATGTGTTTGAGATGTGGCCGCTTAAAAGGTATATTTAAGAAATGGTGGGGAGAAGGGTATATAGAAAAGAGATTATGATTTTACATTGATCCATAAACATTTTTACATTGAAATATCTACTAACACAAACTCAGCGATAGCTGATAGAATCATTATACCCTTATTGTGACTTAAAGAAATAACTTAAAAGAATTCACAATGCGCCCATTCATGGATGGCGTTAATTTAATTATTTTCCAAAAATATGAAATGTAATACTGCATCGGTGATTCATTCTAAGGTTTAATTTTGCACCTGTGCATTTCTTGAAAGAATTGAGTTTGTGTACGAACAAAACTATTTATTCATACTGCGTATGTACTTACTGGTGCAAACAAATAATTCATATTAATATTTTAGCATCCTGCAAAACATGTTTTTACCAAATAGTATTTTATTAGCTCCATGTATGTAAGAGCTGATCGTGAAATCTTTTAAGTTGATAAAAACACAAATAAGTAAATAATTCATTTTTTTCAAATATTCATCGATCTCTGATTCGACAACATCGAAATCCATATTATATGAGATATTATAAATATTAACTATAATGCAAGAAAGGCAAATATTTTTCTTCGCAAGGTCATGACGCAACGAGACGATATCTTCTTCAAAGGACCATCAATCCTGGGCACACTGTCCCCATGCCCTTCTCCTTCTCCTCCCATCCATTCAAATTACACTCCACATAGCATCACCAAAGATTGTAGATCCACAAAGAAAAAAAGGTCTAGTAAGTAAAAAAACTTCCGAAACTCGAGGCAAGTCGTGTAGTAAAGCTTAAGTAGTACGAGTACATACCTAAGTTATTTATAAAATAATCGAAAAAAAATGTTGAATACGATTTTTATTTCAAGTTAAATGAAAACACATCGCAATAATTATAGCAGATAGATAAAATACTTGGAGGAAAAGTAGGTACCTATATATTATATGTAGTGATATTTGAATAACTGAATATAAACAGTGAAATGGACTCCAACGTTTCAAAGAAAGCCTTTTCCTGACCCGAGTAGGATTATGAAGTGAAATTTGGGACGATATTATTGAGTCACAATAGATCGTCGTGAAACGGCATATAAAAAAAGGAAAATGGGCTTAAATGGCCCTATATGCCCTTCCCTTGGCAGTGTCGTCAATTGAACCCTGCTACTTGTCCCGCTTGGCGTCGAGATAATATTGTCTTTTGGCGTAAAGACGACGGCGAAAAACAAAGGAGCTTTTGGCAGAAAGATTTGCTCCAAAGGGGGAGGCATTAGAACTGTTATTTATGCAGACTTGTGGGTATGAATAAGAAATTGAGGCATTTTGTTATTTGATTCGCGGGCACACGAACGTATTTTTTATTCCCATTGAACAAATCGGTTGGAGTTAATGTACCTGGCAAGTATAAGAGAGCTTTTATTAAATTATTCATTGGTAGGGGAAGAAGGTAAAGTTGAGGTAAAACTCCATTTTTTGTGCAACTTGTAAGTAACTCGCTAATAATAGATCTGTTAGGTTTAATTGAATTTTTATTTTCAATATAATTTGCACTTTTAATTTATTTTCTCCGACTTAATCTTTGATGCCATGAAAAAAATATTCGATAATTTATTAATGTTTATTTTATTAAACGCTTCAAGGATTTTTAAATGGATAATAATAACGATACAAAGGGGTGCACCCGTTTATTGTGATTCCGTTAAATATGTAGAAATTTCATTCATTATTTTTAAATTAAACTTAAGGCTGATTAAACGACGTTATTGTTAAGTTTAACCCGATTAAATTTGATTATAAATTAAATTATGAAATATTGTCATCAGTAAAATTCATCAAGGACCTCGGGGTTACATTCGATCCCAAACTTACTTTTTCAGATCATATAGTGGAGTTGACATCATCGTGTTACAAACTTCTTGGATTCGTAATAAGAATAAGTAAACAATTTTCCAAGCCCGAAGCAATGACATCGATGTTTAACTGCATTATACGATCAAAATTAGAATACGCTTCTGCTGTTTGGGCCCCATACCAGCAAAAATACATAGATTTATTAGAACAAATCCAAAAAAAGTTTCTAAGGTATCTTTATATGAGAATGCATGGTGAATACCCGCGATTTATGCATCATCTGGATTTTCTATCTGAAACGCGCTTCGAAAGTCTCCATTCTAGAAGGAATGAGACCCTAACAGTCACAGCTTTCAAAATTATAAACTATTACATTGACAGCCCATACCTCTTAGAATGCTATAAATTGTTCGTACCGAACAACTACTGCCAGGGTCGCCACCATGACTTGCTCTAAAAAAAAAAAAAAAAGTTCGGCAAGAATATAAATAAAAAAAAAATTATTGAAAAAACTGTATAGGTGTTAGAAGTCACTATCAAGCATATAGTATATATATGTTTCACCATTACTCAGCATGTTACATGTCTTGTAAATGTCTGTTAAAACTATCGCCCGTTGACCGCAAAATTAATCCTACGATTAAAGTTACTTGATGGGTAGTCAAACAACATTTTACTGAGAGGGGGTAAAATACACAGTAAGGTTAGAATTTTTTTTTTACATGAGCTCCACACAGGATGTCATCTTTAGGGATGCTGTGTGGAGGGTTTTTTTAAGGAAGGAGATGAGAGTTCTAGGAAGGAAAAGGGTTTAAGGGGTGGGTAGGAATCTAGGATTCAGTGTGTCCTGGTCATCCGCCTCCAAGACCTAGACAAACCTCACCAACACCTCTGCCATGATGACCTATGGCAGAGGTGTTGGTTATCCAATAAAGGTTCCCGGGGCGGCGGTACCCATTCCCGCCTCCTAAATTGAAATTGAGAACATAATAAATTCATGTCCCTTCATGACTTAGCTTAGTGGGTTACTATGAGGGAACGGACTCCGGTGTCGGTAGAGACGGGTAGTGAAATGAAAGGCGTGCAGTCGATGTAGTGAGTCGGTATTTATTGTGGATATGCAGCGAAGGTCGATGCGGAGTGGAGTGATGCTGTGGAGTGATTCTCGGTGTTGATGAGCAATGAAGGCCAGGAAGCTGCGGCGGTGAAGAACACAGATCTTCAGGGAGCCGACGTGAACACTTACGTGACTCAAAAGAGTGCGGTTGTGGGTTGGATTCCTTTCACCGCAAACATTAAATATATAAATTTTCGGTTATGAGTCTGTCTGTAAATGTTACTCGAGTTCTATGATCTTGGATATGTTTTGAATTTAAGTTTCATTTTCAAAATTGTGACTGATTGTGTAAAGAATTCAGACAAGCGATAAAGTGTACCCATGATTTAATATTTTAACAGAAAATTATTTTGATTGTCATTTTCTAAAGTGGAACTGACGTGGCAAGAATTCAGACAAACGATAAAGTACTTACCTAACTGTGCTGTAATATTTTTTTCCAAAAAAATATTTGATTTGCATATTTGAAATTGTATTTTTCATATGAATTTCTTGGGGATGATTTTTCAAAGGTCTGTGCTTTTTAGCAAACATGCAATTATCAATCCTAAAATTATAATATCCCGTGATTTTCACTAGTCTGCCCTAGTATTACATTAAAAAGCCATTTCCGTTGAGTACCTACTTAAAATGAATGCAGTCTGCTCTGGGTGTTGTGTTTCTGTTAAAGTTATGGACCATAATATGAAAATAGCTTTTAAATATACAGCCGTGGTGATAAACACCATAAATAAATAAGTAAACATTTGCCAGCCTCCTTCCCAATTACTAACACGATTACTTGTTGATATTGTTAATGCTATACATATAATTTCGTGGTCGGAGACGTGGATGATACTGTATTCAAGATACTATAAAAGATAATCTTCTGTATAAGAGGAATAATAATATATAATAATAATATAATTTATTATTAAATGTTTTAAAAACACACACACTAGAAGACAGACGTAAAATAAACGACTTAACATTTTTATTCAAAATACTTAACTCTAAATTTGACTGTTGCGAACTACTGCAACTCATAAACTTACGAATACCGACAGTAACTACACGACAAAATACACTATTCTACTGTAGCATTCATAAGCGGAACTACATTGCCCACTCTCCGATACAACGATTTAACACTATGGGAAATCAGTACTTAGGTGATATTGAATTAACATAAACTTGGCAAAATTTGTTGATCTTGTAAAAAACTTATTCCAAAACTATTCCTAAACCTGTCTGTTTTTCTGAAAACCTATGAAATCTCTATATTTTTGTATTTTTTATGACTTGTGTGCTTTTTTATCAAATTTTATTTTTATTATTTCTGTATATGTTAAATAATCTGTCATGAATTATTTGTACTACCAAAATTTAAAAGCCCATTCATTGGGCGTTAAATAAATAAATAAATGAGGAGGTTTGTAAACGAATGCGCACTATTACCATATTTATGTGGAACTATACCGAATTAATCGAATTCAAGAAGCCAATATCCATCTATGGGCTGATTTATAGAATTCACTGGATTGGTTGACGACCGGCGGCTTTGGGAAAAACCACTTACAGCACTAAATTATCTGATGTAAACATTGTTACTGCTATCGTTATTTATTTTTGGGGTATTATGTCGTGTTGCGCTACTGTATGCGCCAACGTTAGGTAGAACAAAATGAAACGGCTAAAGGAGACAAAAATAAACAACGATAGTTCTTTTGGCCGTGAAAATCTAAAATCAGTTGTAACAGCTGTTATGTGACAACACTTAACATTACTGCACGCTACCATTACGTAGAACAAAATGATAGCACATGAAGAAAGGCTTTCCTAACTTCCTAAAATATTTATTTGTAATCAAAACTGTCACGTATCGATTCATACATTTGTGATAGTAAAAACCTCACCTAAACTAACTACGAAACTAATTATGAAGCCCATTACTGCAGGGGTAGGCAGAGAAGATGGACCGCCAAACAATTCGATCTAGAGACCCATCCTTGCTTCATTCACATTCTTACATCGTCTCATACAAACCCTTCTGATATTCGAACTCTCGATATGGCCCGACACAAGTATTTGGTTTATTTAATCGTACCACTTTTTCCTTGGGTGCCCCCGACTTCTTCCACCAATATGATAATAGATATTAGCAAATGCACTCGGTGAGGACCATCATACAGAATTTTATTTTTTATTTTTTTTTTATTTTAGTTTATTTAGGAAACAAACAGTTATACATATTTTAATAAGAAAGTAACATATTACATGATTGCATTAACCAGCGAAGTTTCCGCTACAATTTATAATATATAAACATGGATTAAAACATTAAAGAAAACATAAAGTGGTAGAAAAAAAAGAAAAAAATATATATACAACAGAAATGAAAGAAAAAAAAACACACACAAATTAAAGCATATGGGATGTATAAATCATCCAAATATTATTATTATAATAAAAAGAAGGAAAACCAACATAATGAGAATGAAAAAAATAACATGCAGCAGGGGTGGAGAGTTCGTAATTAACAATTTGTTTTAATTTTTTCTATTATGGATTTAATAAATTGGCCTGAGGACAAATGGAAAATATCAGCGTCGTAAAAGATATCATTGTATTTTGTGCACGTCCTTCGGAGAAATGAATGTTGTGTGTAATTTGTTTTTGAGTGTGGGATGTGGAATAGTTGGTTTGACCTTGTGTTTCTTATTGGACAGTGGAAATTAATGTGTTCTAGAAGATAGTTGTTGTCAACAACGTTGTTAATGATTTTGAATAAAAATTTTTGGTCGGATATATTTCTTCTATCTTCTAAAGTTGATAAATTATGGAATGTTAATGAGTCTTTTAGGTTTTCTGAAGTTCGAAAGGATTTAAAGTCTAGGTGTTTCAATATCTTTTTTTGAATTCTTTCTAACCTTTCAATATTTACTTTGTATTGGGGATTCCATATGACTGATCCGAATTCTAATATTGAGCGAACAAAAGAGACGTACAGTATTTTGATTACGTGTGGAGACCTAAATGGTTTGGTCACTCTTATGATGAATCCTAGAAGTTTGTACGCCCTGTCACAGATGGAATTTATATGTGTTCGGAAAGACATTCCGGAGTCCATTATTATTCCTAAGTCCCTCACTTCACAACATCTTTTTATCTCTACGTCATTGATTTTGTACGGGAATATTAGGGGGTTTATGCTTTTGGTGAATGATATTGTGTTACATTTTTCCAGATTAAGGAACAGTTGGTTGTTAGCACAATATATTCCAAGCCTATTGATATCATCTTGCAATTCTAGGCTGTCATTAATATTAGTGATTTTTTTGTAAATCTTAGTGTCATCAGCAAAAATTTGGAATTTGGAATTTTTAAAGCATTTACCTATATCATTGATATATAAAATAAATAAGAGAGGTCCGAGATGTGATCCTTGCGGGATTCCTGAAGGTATACTGTAAAAACGCGAGGAGAAACCCTTAGCTCTAACTGCTTGACTTCTGTTTGTTACATATGATTTGATCCATCTGAGAAGGTCACCATTAATCCCGATTTTTAACAGTTTCTTCAGAAGCAGGTCAATGTTAATTTTATCAAAGGCTTTTGAAAAATCCGTATAGATAGAGTCTACTTGATTTTTACCACCCATAGAATTTAAAATAAAATCTGTGTATTCCAGAAGGTTTGTCTCGACCGACCGTTTTCTGAAAAAGCCGTGTTGATTTTTAGATATGATTGTTTGTACCGCCGGAAAAAGTTGATCAAGAACTATGTTTTCCATGATTTTGCTGACAATTGGGAGTTTGGAGATGGGCCTGTAGTTGGTAATGTTAGTTTTGTCCCCGCTTTTGTGGATTGGTGTGATTGACAGAATCGGAACGTTGCTTGACATTACTTAATTACCGGATCTGAATAGCTAATGACTTCCCAACCTCATATTTCCAATCTCTTCCCACTTCCCACAGCCTTACAATACACCGCAAATTGAAAACGTCATAGTCAAACTGCCACCAGGCGGTTGGCACTGTGCGGTCAGCAACATCACAAAACAATTCGAGTTCGATATTTTCTAAAAATAAGATCATTAAAAAGGCCGAATCAGATTATTTGCAGAAGTTGTACTGTGTTATTCAGAAGTCTAGAATTATTTGTCCGCCTGCTGGCTACCCTTTCAGCGCCGAGATAACATTTAAGCGCGTTATAATGTCCTCGGAGGTTCGATTGTTGTATCGAAAACAGCCTTCGAATAAATTTACTAGGGTAGTTGACATTAACTGAATTATCGTTTTGCCAAAATATATTTTCAGGATACCCAACCTTCGATTCCCCGTAATAAATTTTTGATAACCGAAAATCAAGCAGCATTTTCGTAAATCAATGTTTTCTTATTTCTTTATCTGTAAGAAACAAACAGCTTATGTACATATAATAGACAGATAAATATACATGTGAACTGCAGTGAAGCCAAAAGAGTTTCCTATGCTAATATTGTTTGGAGATGGAGTTTTATTTTACCTTAAACTAAATTTTAGGCTTAGAAAGGAATGAGGAAGGGGAACGGAGGGGGAGGGGAGGGAGAATATAGGATAAGGATGTTATATATGTTAACCAAACTACATAATATTATGTACGTCCACAGTGTAAATCGATACGATATAATCGATAATTAATACTTCTGAAGGGTTTTTATAAAGCGAAATCTCGATTTAGTTTTTTCGGTTGAAGAGGAACGTTTGCGTGACCCGTTTCGCCCATTTCATACAAATCTTAATTTTGGATTCGAGATCGAAATACCCAACCAAACTGAAAAATTATTTTTGTAATAAAAAATTATTACAAAAAAGTTGTAAACCAATAACTAGTACGGATGTGATCTACTGTATTTATGTTTGCTTTAAATTAGAAGATATGGGCCATTAAATATTTTAATGTTTCTTGATTTTATAGGCAATTTGAGCAATTATTTGTGAGTAAATGAAAATCATTGAATATACGAAAAATTAAAATTTGTGTTAGGTGACACGCGTGCTGTTCGAAAACTGAATGTACGGGGACTGAATGTATGGAACGCGGGAGAGAGGAGGGGAACGCAGGAGGGAGGTTTTTGGAACGCGGGAGGGGGGAGACGGAAGGCAGGGGAGGTGGAGGTGGAACGCATGAGATGAAGAGGACGTGGGAGGGCAAGGGAAGGTGGACAGGACAACTGGGAAAGGATACGCAGGAAGAATCAATTTCTTTATTAAGTGGCATTGGAACCAGTGGCGGCTCGTGACTTTTGGGTGTGCTGGAGTACTGATATTAAAAAAATGCATCATCGATGCTGTTGTAGCCGAAATTATTGAAAATGTTACTGAAATGAAATACTTATGAGTTATATTAGATTCCAAACTAAACTTCAATAGACATGCTGAATACACCCAAAAGAAAATTGGCAAAAAAATATCTTTTTTTGGAAGAATTCGGCCAAAAATTTCTAGAAAAACTGCAATCACCATATACAATTCAATTATTGCTCCACACTTCAACTACTGCTCAAGTATACTTTTCCTATGTAACGAAAGAGAACAAAATAAGTTACAAATTCTCCAAAACAGGGCAATGAGAATAATTCTTCGACGAAACAGATTTTCAAAAATAATTAAAATGTTAAAGGAACTAAATTGGTTGACCGTGAAACAGATGCTGACCTTGAACACGATGGTATTTATCCACAAAATATTGAACAATACGTTACCAAAATACTTCTCAAATAAAATTTTATACAATAAAGGCATTCACAGATATAACACAAGGACGTGCAAGGAAATTAGGCTACAAAAAAAGGACAAAGCGATTACGCAGAACAGTCTACTGTACAAGGGAATGAAGTTGTATAACACACTACCAGAAACTTTAAAGTCCACACCAATTGGAAAGTTCAAGATGTATTGTAGGAGCTACATAAAACTTGAAAAAATATAGTGAATATGAAATATTATTATCAATTAGAAATTTGTAAACTTAAATGTACAAATTAGTAAAATAAAAATTATTATTATTTAAAAAAAAAAAAAAAACTTATTTTTTTGAATTTCATTTTTTCGTTTGAAAATTTTCAGGAGAAGTTTCACTTCGCAGCACGGGTTTTTGAAAAATCTTTGTGCAAAACACCGATTATTGAAAAAAAAAATTTTTCTAATGCAACAACTTCCATGATGTCATTTTTTTTAATATTAGCACCCTAATACACCCAAAACTCACGAGGCGCTACTGATTGCAACGCATGCCTGGAACTCGCTAGTACAAAAATAAATATAACAACTGTCCATATCGGCAAATCCGGATTTCACTACCATTCACACAATATAAATATTACAGTTTTCATGGAGCATTTTCGCACGTTAATGTTTTTTTTTACCAAGAATCCCGGAAAATCGGGAGTTTAGTAAAAATTCATTGTGATATAATATTAAACGTATGAACTTAATCTTCAGAATGCGATTACATCGAAGGAAAATTCCGAGAAGGCTCTATTACTACTAATAGGTTTTATTCGCTATCTCCACGTCTTTCGCAAAGTAATTCGAATAGTTTTAATCTGTTTTGATTACAAATCTTTCCAGTCTACGAATAATTTATCGGGAAGAATGTTAGTTATGAAGGCACGTACACCGTACACTCCATAATTCTTATTTGAAATTTTATTTTTGCAGAAATTGGCGGTTTTTTAAACAATGTTTCATTATACGGCCAGTGCAACACGCCACGTCAAGCTAAAATAATATAATCGAAAATCACTTGTCAGTACGTTTTATGGATTTCGCCGGGAACCGATCACACAACCACCAAAATCACAGTCAAGTGCTTAAGAACGTTTACCAGCTAGGGGCCGAAAATTGACATTTCGTCGAATGTTGTTCTTACGATCGTGCAGCGCGGTAACAATGAGAAAGATTAATTATTCTACGTACCAGCTTTTTAAAATTATAACTCAATATCGATTTTATTTCATTCCAAATTTGCTTTAATTTATACCTACGTCCAAAAATGCTGAAAGACGTGATGATAAAACTTTTAAAATAATGTCCTTTTTGTAGTTATTTTTTGATTATAAGTATTTATCATTTTTCAATAATGTCTAAGTTAAATAAGAATGTTAAAAAAATCTGAAATAGATTAGTTTGTAAGTGAGCAAATAAATACACAAACGGACCAATTTTCGTCAAGAAACACATGTAGGTATATATTTTTTAATGATTTTATTTAAACTAAAATTAAAATTTTAAAACATGCAATTCTAGATAATGTATTGATTTATTTTACTGCATGATTATATGATTTGAAATGGGTGTGGTATAATACAAAATCTTTTTTGAAAATTTAACAAATCTGCCAACGACCTGTGGTATAACCTTATCATACTAAAAATAAACATTTTTTCTCAAAATTTAAAACATGTGAATGCTAGATAAAAGAACAATCTTTCGAAATACATTTATATTTTTTTGTGGAAAAGAGTCAATACGTCTAAAATCTGATTTAAAAATGACATATTTCTGGTTTTCTCTGGTAATACCCTCTTAAAGGTCTTTAAATCGTTAATATGTTCTATTGTTGTATTGTAAAACGTTAGAACTATAAAATAACTCCTGAAAAATATTGTCATAAAATTTACTGAAAATTATTCAATATCTACCTAACCCTTGAGCTGAGACAATTTAAAGAGATCTATTTGATCTATTATTATCGGCTGTACCGAGCTTCTTTTTCCAATTAATTTTAACATACCTTTAAGACGTACACGCCACACAGAACTATTCCACACGCTTAATTACAAAACAAATGCAGCAATCAATTAACCGTGCTCTTCATGTGTTTAATAATATTTGCCTAAACTCTAAAATCGATATTTTCAACTCACTGCCCAAATTTAAAAAGAGCATCATATCAATAATATAAACAGTTCAAAGCGCATCCATATCCCTTCACACATCACAACCTTCTACATTTATAAACATATTCACAAACACCTACCCACACACCCGGTAATTACTAAATATATATATATATTTTTTTTTTAACCTGATTTCCATACAGGAGGCCCTGAGGAAAATAATTTTCCTCAGGGCCTGTGCCATCTTTGGGGATGCTGTGTGGAGGGTTTTTTTTAAGGAAAGGAAGGAGGAGAGTTCTGGGAAGGAAAAGGGTTTAAGGGGTGGGTAGGAATCTGGGGCTCAATGTGTCCTGGTCATCCGCCTCCACCCCATGAACCCGGGCACCCCTGCTAAATCACCAAACGTAGCGAACCACTTGAGGTGACCTACGGCAGAGGTGTTGGTTATCCAATAAAGGTTCCCGGGGCGGCGGTACCCATTCCCGCCTCCCAAATTGTTTAAAACATGCCATAAATAAGACACTACAAAGAAACATACTCGTATCATGGGTACCCACCATGAAATATAACTTTATCTGTTAATTTTCTCATCACTCTAAACAATGAAGGGTTTTTTTCTATATAAATAAATAAATTTAGTTTAGTACACACGATAGGTGTTCCGGCTTTCAATGAATTTTTTTAAATGAAAATACCTATCTCACAAGAGTCCCAGCTGCGCCCGTCTGGAGCGAGTGAGACTATGGCATCCCCATTTCGGATAAATATATTATGAGTCTGAAGGTAGTGAGGAGGGGAAGAAGATGGGGTAGAGGAAGGTGGGGAAGTACCTGGCTATTCAGATCTGGTCACCATACACGGCCAAAGCCATTTCAAGCAACATTTCAATTTTTAATGGTGGCCTTACACCAGGACGATACTGAGAGCAGCTTCCACTCTTGTTTGATTCATTTTCATTCAAAATAGAAATTGTTATTTTAACACGTCGACATGGTGGGTCAGAAATGACTAGGTATTTGTAAAACAATTATTGCGTTACAGATATTTCGTTAAGGCTAAATTCTCCACGGTTTGGGGTAAACATGAGTGCATTCCAAAGATATTCAAATACAGAAGAGATGTGCTATGGTGTCCGCGCAACTGTCGCCGGACTACGCGCTAATTAGCGTAGTTTTCATACAAAAATAATTTGTTCATTTCGTTGATTTTTTGAAAATGTGCATTAATATTGGTTAATAATATATTTTGAATAAGGAAAGAATTCGTTCATTTAGTTTAACGTTCGTTTGGTTTATTCGTTAATTATTTGTTCTTTTAGTTTATTTGTTAATTGGTAAACAATATCGGCGACACCCGGAAGCGTAGACCCACATAGTAAAAACAGCAGATAGCACATCTACTTATATTTCAATATCTTTGGTGCATTCGGACAAGGTTCAAGTGAAGTATTTGTATAATTGTATGTATATACGCCAACATGGCCAGTTTAATTTGGACATCTGTCGAACCAATGCCTATTTAAAATTAAATACCTAAACGAAAATACGGAAAAGCCATTAAATTCGATTCTTTAGATTGGTCTTTCTGTATCTACACATGACCGCTGCCCTTGTGTTTGTTTTAACCCACCGGAGTTGACGTGTTAATATGTTTATTAGTTCTTGTATTAGTATTCTCTTGATGTGTAGACAATAGTATTTCACTTTTAAAATGTTACAAGTGCAATAGCTACATGCGTTTTGGATAAGGCACAAGACTGCAGAATTTAAAAAAATGGTAATATGCGACGAAGAAGATACAGTGGACAACAGTTAAACATTCTTTTATAATCCTTTCGTCTCGCACTCTAATGAATTACGTTCCATATTTTACACGTCAGTCGTAAGTTCCTTATTGGTAATGCGCGTTTTCATCCCGCGATAAAACATCCTCAACAAAATATCCTCGACAAAATATCCTAAGGACAAAACATCGCCCAATAAAATATCTACTCAAATATAACTTAATAATAATTTATTGTTTTTACAGTATTTTTGTCCCATTTTACTATTTTTAAACAATAATTTATAGTCTCGGGATGTCTATATTATTTTTGTGCAATTTTACTATTTTTGAAAAACAGTGTGCAAAATAGTTGTGAATGATGAGAATGATGAGTTTGTGTACTTGGGAAGTATGTTTACGAGAGATGGGAGGGCTGACAGAGATATCGAAAGAAGGGTAAATGCAGGCAACTCATCTATTAATGGAGGACTGAACACCGTTGCCGCCAACAAAAACTGTCCAAAGAAGCGAAGTTTGCCGTCCATAATGGAGTGCTGGTACCTACCCTGTTGTATGGCAGTGGGACATGGAACTGGCAGAAGAAGGATTAAAGTAGACTGAATGCTGTAGAAATGAGATCTCTGAGGCTTATGTGCTGTAAAACCATGTACGATCGTGCGAGAAATGTGGAGATCCGCGAAGAATGCAAGGCTGATATAAGCGTAATGAGTAAAATTAAGAAAGGGACGCTCAGATGGTTTGGGCATGTAGAGCGAATGAACAAGGAAAGGAATGTTAGGATATATGACGCAAATGTGAATGGTAGAAGAAGTCGGGGACGCCCGAGGAAGACATGGCACGACCAAGTGAATCAGATACTTGAGTCGGGCCATGTCAAGAGTCGGAATAATAGAAGAGCATGTATGAGACGATGTATGAATGTGAACGAGGCAAGAAATGTGTGCCAAGATCGATTGTTTGGCGGTCCGTCCTCTCTGCCTACCCCTGCGGAGAAACGGCTTGATGGTTAGTTAGTTTGTTTTTAATTGAACAATAATTTATTGTCTTTAGAGGTCTGTATTATTTTAGTACCATTTTTTGTTAGGTTAGGTTAGTTTAGTTTAAGTTAGGTTAGGTTTTAGTAGAACTTTTGTTGGGGGATGTTTTGTCCGTAGGATATTTTGTCGGGGATATTTTGTCGCGGGATGAAAACGCCCGGAACCAATTACATTAACTATCCACAAAATAAATAAAACTTGATCATCGGAACTTAAAATATAGTATACTAGTTCACAGATAATAGTTTCTGGAGACGCTCGTAAGAAAATATGGCATAATAGTCGTTAAATCACAACATTGCAGTAGATTTCTACCAGGATAACGGTCTCAACATTAAAATAATAGAAGTTCTGGGACCCTAAATGAATAAATTTATGTTATTCCGAAAAAAAAACAGCTATCTTATGCTGCTAAATTCAATAAAATCTGGTATACAAGAAAAGGATTGTTATGCAACAGGTTTCTAAACTTATGACTGACGATAAAACATCACAACCCTTGAGAACGACTTCCGTTACGTTTGAACTGAACCTGCCAAAATGACAAAGTTTTCACCCCTATCTGAGAGGCCGATCTGAAACGGCGAACATTGATTTCAGCAAGAAACTTTGTCCTACGCTAATCATCGTATAAATATAGGAAAATGATGATGTTTATTGCGGAAATTATTTAACGCCATGTTATCTTAAGGCACTATCTAATATGGAGGTAATTAAAAATTTAATAATAATAATAATAAATTTAAGTAAAGGACTTTTGTTCGTAAAATAAATTATTATTATCCGCTCGAATTTTGAATTTCGATAAATTCTTAAATACACAAAATATTCAAACATTTATTACATGCGGTCTTGTCATGTTGTGGAAATGACGATGATTGCATTCTTCTAGAAATGGCAGCGAGAAATGTGATTGTGATGAAATGTGACACCAAAGGTGATTTTATCACTAAATGGTTGAAAGGTTGCAAGGTTGAACGGTTGAAAAACGCTATGAAAAGTTGACCATTTTTATTGTTTTTATTATTAAGGTGTTGCAGATGGCATAAAACCAGTGAGTTCTTAGATAATTTTATCTGGATTCGACGTGTGTTATAAAAACTTAATCTAGAATCGAAACTAGTTAATTCTTTGCCATGAATACAACTTTTGTAACTTATTTAACCCATTACTAGGGATGGGTTGTTTTCTTCGACCAAGTATATATAGACAGGGCGTGTAGGTCTTAAAAATGACACCGGAACCAAAAATATTGGTTTACGAAAACATTTATCAAAAAGAAAGTCGATTATCTCACAGTCAAAAGATCGCAAGAAGCTTTGGTTTGTACCTTTAGTTGGTCTGCGTGGAGCTAATTTGTTTTCCAGCAAGTTCGCGGTAAAGGAATTACTAGCTTTATGAAGATCATTTTTAAAACACAAATTTCAGGTAGTTAGAAATATTTTAGGTATGGACTATCGCGGACTTTATTATTAACAATTTAATCAATTATACCTATGAATATCTAAAAAAATATGCACATAAGTTTTGAATTCGAAGCAGCGTATCGAGAAAAGTAACAATAGGCCACTTGCATGGACTTCATAACGACTTGGAAAACATCGTGTGGATAGATTTTTTACTAAGATTACGAAAACGTTAGTAAAAATTTTTAGATATGTACAGTTTTTTTTTTTTTTTTATATAAATAAATCCCCTATTTGGGCTCGTGACGTCACTCTATGAAAATGTCCCGTCTTCGAAAATGTTCCTATTAATTTTATAAAATTCCACCCTGATTTATTTTTTTTATATGGCATCACTTTAATTTCAGGCGATTTTTTGAATTTGGCATTTAACGTTCACTAGATTTATTATTTGTTCTCTGCGAACTCATCATTTGGTTTGATTTTTTGACAGATGTTTTGAAGAGAACCCCGTACATTTTACGTTGTCCGTACGTGTTTTAGAGGTATAATGATAATGGTGCGGATTTTAACAAAATCAAATTTTATAATATTCATATTATTTTTATAATTTACAAGTTCAAGTATATTACATTTGATTGAGTAATATAGACGTTGAACATTATAATGATCAATAAGATGAATCAAGGAAAAAAATATTTATGAGATTTAATATTTTTGGTATGCCTCGTTTTTCTCCTGTGTCGTTTGTGTGGAAAACGTTCTTTTTTTAAAAAATGATTTTCGGCTATGTAATTATCGTTTTTTCGCACCTATAAAATTGTGTCCCGTCTTTCCGGTTTATAAAAAAATAGTCTGATTTTTCGGATTGAAATTTTCAAAAAATCGCCGAATGTCTTAGAATATTTGCCGACACCGGAAATTTTTTTTTTTTAATGTGATGCAAGTGGCCTATTGATAAAAAATGTTTAATTTCTTCCTAGTAAAACAACTACGTCACGCAAGAGATGCAACGGAGTTCGGTAGTAGTATTATAAAATGTCTCGTAAAGTTGGTGTCACTTTGAGATTGGAATTGGGTATGGGAGGGCTTATCTATAGTTAATATATAGATGGTTGTTTCAAAAAATTTGAACAATTCTTCAAATATTTTAAGTTGGTTTTCACGTTGTGTGTAAGTTCTGTTATTATATCAATAAATCACAGATCTTGAATACAACTTTCACAGAATATGAAAATTAACTTCAAATACTCGATGAATTGTTAAACTTTTATTTAACATTTCATTGACTTATTCCGACTTATTTCCAGTCTTTTAATTTGAGGTGTTTTTCAAAAACATAGTGTTGCACATTTCATACCAGTTGTTTTATTTTAACTTAAAAACTATTTTACATTATATTTAGTAGTATACCTAATCGCAAAAATCGTTTAGATTTGCGAAACTTTTGAAAATTAAACTTTTAAAAGACTTCTTTATTCCATGTTTCGTCCTATTTACCATTAATGGAAATCATAAAAAAATAATGATCGCGTGCTAACTTTTTTTTCATTCTAACTTTTAATTTCATTCATTAAGACTGAGCAAATTGCATATTAAAATTCCTGTAAGCCCCTAAAAGAAGTTAATGAATAAACAAACAATGAAGAATGCCATCTATTTTTGTTCGGAAAATCATTTAGACACTAATTTTCTTTTCTCAAATAAATACTTTTGTAAAACAAAGACTTAACTTGCTTTCTTCCAATTTAAAAATAACAATACAGTTTTTCGAGACCCACAACTAAAAAATTATTTATTCAGCTTTTATGTTCCTCATTATATGATGATGAACGTACTGCGCAGACACAAAATCGAGGGTCAGTCATTAAGGTGTTATTGCATACTAATATCTCGTCGAAACGCAAGTAGCAGTGCGCTTTCGATCGTTCGGCATTAGAACGTTGGAGATCAAATTGGACTAATTGGAGGAAAAAAATGTTACCAATTTTTTACCATCTAAATCATATAAAAATGGGGATCTTTTGAATACTGTACAAATTCCTTGGCTTGAACGTTTTAGTCTCACAAGTATTTAAATGGTTTAGTACGAAAACATACTGTAGAGGGGTAACCTAACCTGATAATTAAACTAAGTACCTACAAAACTAAATATAAATATACAGGGTGTTAAGGGACGTACTTGACTCCTTAACCCGGGCACCGCTACAAAATCACCGAACGTAGCGAACTAGTTACGTTAAGTAAGTAGTTAATTAAGTTAAGTAGGGTGACCTATTGCAGGGGTGTTTGTTATTTAATAAATGGTTCCCGGGGCGACGGTACCCACACCCGCCTTCAAATTAGAATACATTATATTATTATAATATTAGAATAAATAATCGTTCTATAACTGTCGTTTTTCATCATTTATTTTAGATAAAAACATTCCGATTCTTTCTGATATTCTACCTACTTGTTAAAATAATAAAAAAGAATTTAAAGAAAATACATATTTACAATTCAAAAATTCGAGTAGTAACAGCTCATAAAAACTCATCAAAATATTTATTGTGATAAATAGTGACGGAATTTGTCAATAGAAAAGTTTTATTCAACAAAATAATTTGCGAAATGTAAATTACTTTCCGTTAAATAGGGATCTACATTTTTCCCTCATTAAAGTACAAAACATCCATAATAAAATACGACTTCATTAAGTTCACTGTGACGCACGAAACAATCTTTCCAGAGATTTCCTTGACATTTTACTAGTAGAAAACTCCCGACTGCCATTTTGAAGACCGTTCGTTATAAACGCCATAAAGAAATTATGACTAAGAGTGGTTTGAAAATAAAATCTACTTAAATACGTGCTTCAGGTACTTATAGGAACATTTAATATGAAAGGAGGTTGAACATATGCTCGTACGCAAAAATAAGTACAAAATTTGATTTTTCTTTTTTACGTTAGCACTGAGGAAAATTCATTAGAGCTTAAGTCATCTTAGGGGATGCTGCGTGGAGGGTCTTTTTAAGGAAAGTATGGAGAGGGAAGGAAACAGGTTTGAGGGGTGGGTAAGAATATAAGAGAATAATAATACCCGGGAATGTATGTCTTTCTTTAAAAAAAAAATACATACAGGGTGTTAAGGGACGTACTTGACTTACTTTAACCAGTGATTCCTGACATTATTTGGAGTAAAAAATGTAAATGAAATTTTGGTCTCCGGTGACTTTTTTTGGGGACTTTTTTTTTTCAAAATTTTTTTCTTGAAAATCAAACAAAAAAAAATTCTTCTGCATGTCGTCACTGGTCACTCAGCCGGGTATCCGATGAACCCCTTACCCCGCCTCCAACTTTTCAACAACTACCATTTTTTAATGTTTTTGTAGAAAAAAAAAAAAACATCAAAAATGTCACCGGAGAACAAAATTTCATTTACATTTTTAACTCCAAATAATGTCAGGAATCACTGGTTAAAGTAAGTCAAGTACGTCCCTTAACACCCTGTTTATATTTATTATAAATATATATATATATATATTTATTTTTTTTTTTTTTTTTTTAAGATGACAAACATTCCCGGGTTACGAATAACCCAACACTATTTGAAAATCTCCTACTACCACCACAGTCCGCCGAAAATATTGCTTGAGTCGTGATGGAGGACTTAGCCAGCCGAGCAATCGAACACGGAACGCCTGGGTGGGACCCAAACGCGATGTCCACTCAACCACTGACCTATCTCTATACAAGCTATTTGTCTTTTACAAATAAATAAATAATTAAAATGGAGTTCTTCAAATACTTATAAAAAATAACAATAAGAAAAATTCGAGTGCATTTTATACGCGGTAGAAGCGAAACTTTACCAAAACAATCTCACCCAATACTTGAAAAGCGAGGTCAAAATCAAAGCGACCAATGAGACCCAGCGTAATTTCCGTTACATATCTCAAC
This sequence comes from Limnephilus rhombicus, assembly GCA_929108145.2. NCBI lineage: Eukaryota > Metazoa > Arthropoda > Insecta > Trichoptera > Limnephilidae > Limnephilus > Limnephilus rhombicus. The sequence goes on from OV815271.1 coordinate 45,430,453, forward strand.
CAATAGGAGCCTTTAAAAGTGACATCATAATCAATGCGGCCAACGAGCGCAGTTGATGCGTCGCAGGTGCAGTAATCGTCACTCTGCCGTTTCATCCGAAATCCAAATCTCAGCGGGGCTATAGAAGTTCCACTTCAAAAAGAAACAAACTTATTCTACAGTTTTATTATTACGTGTTCGAAACAGATGTTGCTAACCCGATTTCTGTTTTGCCGAAACACGACATGATGGTTTGTATTTTTAAAGTATTTTAATATTTTGTAAGAGAAAACGCTATAAAAACAGCTCGAGGCGAAAAATAGAGGCATTTTAGTTTTGTTTAGTTTTACCAATGACGTGCAGTAAAGTTTTTTTAAATTTTCCGGAACAAAAAGATTTGTGATGTTGGAGTAAAAAGTTACCAAGAGAAAAAAGGCTGACAGCGGAAAATAAAACCATTTTGAGATGTGTTGAAATTCGAAAGTCATACAAAATTTGCTGCACCCCGAAATACGAATTTTGTTCAAATTGAAATACGAAATTCCGACGAACGGTATTACGTTAAAAATACATTAAATTAATTTCTTGATAGGATAGACGACCACCATTTTCGCTTTCTTTTGACTTGATAAATGTCTACTGGATGTTCTTTAATCCAACGCATATATTTAAAGTGGGTACACGTTGGTACGTCGCGTCGGCCCAAAGTAGAACTTATTCGAATACGTTAAGTTTAAATTTCACCTCATTTACCCTAAAACGATAAAACCACCGTATTATTCCAATGAACCAGCACAATGAAACCAAAACAATCTACACTAAAAAATAATTATCGCAAATAAGCATATTTCATAGGTTGTTTTAAAAATGCGTACATCCTTATAACCAGGCATTCTTGTCTTATATTATTATAAGATGCGTCCTAAATTTTAAATCCATATAGTCATTTTATAATGACTTCGATTTCAGCAATGAAAAAGATGGTAAAATCTAAACGAAAAATCAAAGAGAACAAGACATAAGATACAAAATCGAACTGGATCAGGATCTCTGTCTTACCAGGACAACGTCTTTAACCATTCGGCCATTGGGACCTATTTAATTTATGTAATTTATATTATTAACCAAAAATTTGTTTTTGGTTCATTGCCAACGTGAACGTAAAACAATAACGAGAGGGTAAGCAGGACAAAAAAAAACATGTTATTTGAACTTGTAGCAATATTAATTTATTCCTAAGGAAATTTAACATTTTTGTGTATTTAGTTAACCATTCAGTTTTTTCGCAAGGTCAAAATATTTCCGCTTTGCAATAAAATATAAATAACGCAATATTTCTGAATGCATCCAAATACTAAAAAGAGTTTTTGAAAGGCGATTAAATTAGGATTCAAATTTAATAATTTTTTCATATAAATATTTTGAATGCAAACAAAAACAATTTGTAAAAAGAAAATTGCTGATAGAGAAAAAAATAATTACGCACACATATTTTATTAGACAAATGCATTATGAACGTTATCGCCAACTCACTTTTTTGTAGTTTCTTGAAAAATAATTAATAAAAATTCTCAAAATATAATTTTTTTTTTCAATTTGCGTTGGAAACTTTGGATTTATAAAGATGTTAATTATTTTATTGTATTTTAAAGCGTGGTATTTATTCTTCCTAACACCGTTTAGATTATTTTTCTAACCATGATAGTAAGGGAGGCACAGCGATTTTTATGAGTTGTTCCGAAAACCGAACAAATTAGCCTGAATGGTTAAAAAATATTTTATTTATAAATGTGTATTTACCTACATGTTTTGTCATAGTTTATCATAGTTCATGTTGAACCATCGATAAATATGGAATATTTTTTAAGGACATAAGGAAAATTCTAGCCAGAATAATGAAGTTGTAGCTCACAGATCTAGAGTTTTGTCGAATCTAATTCGTAAAGTGATGATGTAAAGCAAACGAAGACATTAAATAGTTCGAAATATTTTTTCAGCAAGATTTCTTACTCGCGTAACAAAGGCGACAGATAGTTTTTTTTATTTATTTCGACATAAAATTTATGAAGAGCTTTCGGCCATCGCCAATGACCAAATGATAATAAAACGCCTTATACATAGGAACATCTTTCATAAAACTAAGAAGTGTATATTTAATATGCCATAACTCTTATGTTATTAATTTAATCCCGGGCCTACGGGTTCACCAACAAACCAGCTTTCTTCCCCAAATTAATCTTTACGAAAGAGCTGATTTCTCAAGGAGTCGCCGGCAAAGTTCAAAGTCTCTTGCCGCCGTGACACGACAATGAATATTTCATACAATATACGAAATATGGCGGTAAACTTTAGCGCCGCGTAAAATTTACGGAAAGGTCAAAATTCAGCTTTATCGCGCAGTGACGTCACCGCCACGAGAAAATTTTGATTAATGGATCTGCGCAGCGGATTGAATTAGTATCAAGCTATTTTAGAATATTAGTAATCAATTTACATCATTGAAGTGCTCAAATTACTAACTACGTATGGAGGTTATCAAACTATTTCTGCTTCGATAAATACAAGCTGAAATATTGTTAGGTTTTGATGACTGATGAATTAAAGAGGGACACAGATATTTTGGGAATATATGGCTGATGAACGATTAAATGAGTGTAGTGAAAATATATGACGCAAATTGAATGATGAACTTAGGTACTTTCACGGAAGATACATATAGCGAAGATTAAGTGAATCAAGTATTTAAATCGGACCATGACAAGGATACAGAATAACAGAAGATGTGTATGAGGTGGTGAATAAATGTGAATGAAGCTAGGAATGTTTGCCAAGACAGAATTTATTTGTATTACTTAATCTTTATCGTAAAATATATCACGAATGGAATTAGCATTGACATTATAATTCGTAAACGGAAAATTCAAACTCTGGGAAAGCCAAGTCAAGAGTTACATTATTGAGCTTAACTAGAAATATGGACTTTTTAATTCAAACTATCATAGTAAACGATTGTTATTCATTTATCTGTTTTTGTAAATAGAAAGGATTTTTTTTTTTGAAATGTTGATTCTGCGTACAATTCCAAACAGCATTTATGAGGGCTGTCCATGAAATAAGGTCTCCAAGGTCTGCGGTGGCGACGAACGATTTTATGCGCAATCCGGCAATACTGGCGTGTATCCTAGTTTCCCCTTGCCAAATCCCCACCCCCTAAGACGTTTAGTCTCGGCGTGGCAGCCGTTCGCGATGGAGCTTCCACTTGCCGCACCCGCCAGGTGTGAGTTAAGCTCTGTAATTCGTGTTTACTTCGGCGAATCTGAATGACGCCACTGGGATTGTTCCTTTATCTTTGGTGTCATGTAGTGTATCCGGATCTCATCCCCAATCACAATTGAGTCCAAGAATTCTTCATCGTCGATGTCGTAATACTCAAGGAATTTGCGGGCTGCTTCAACCCTTTGTTGTGATATTCATTAAGCATTTTGGAACCCACCTTAGGCAAAATTTGTGGTCTCTCAAATGTTCTACCAAAATCTTGTCCATAGTGGTCTTACTGATATTAGGGATCATATCACAGAGCTCCCGAACCGTCTCCCGTCGATTTGCAATCATTGTTTTTTCCACTTTGGCAATTTTATCGACTGAAACCGATGGCCGTCCGGCACTTTTTAAATTCTCTGCACCATTTGCGCACATTTTCGCACTCACACACTGTTTTCCGTGCACTTAAGTAGCTGAGAATGAATTTCCACCGGGGTTTTGTTCTTCAAAAAAACTAATTATAAAGCGTAATTCACACTTGGAGGGTGCGGCTAGCAGAAGCTCCATCGCGAATGGCTGCCACGCCGAGACTAAGCGCCGCAGAGAGTGCAGCGTGGTTGGGATTCGGCATAGAGGAACCAACATACACACCAGTGTTGCTGGATCTCGCGTAAAATTGTTCCTCATGACAGCAGCCACTTGGAGACCTTATTTTACGGACAGCCCTCGTATTACATTATGATATATTTATTATATACTAAATACCCAAGTCTAATAGGTAAAACTAGGTATCAATCAAACAATCGTTTCTTCTCTGAAAGTTAAAATTATACAATAATAAAAGTTTATTTTTCAATGATTTCATAAATGATTCTACTTTTTCAACGAAAAATATGATAATGCGTTTTCGCGGATTGTTGGTTTACTCGAATATAGGTAGGAACTAGGGTGGAACATGTGTGGAAAGGATTTTTTTCCAGTATTGATGTGTGTAATGGTGACAAAAATATGAAATGGAAATCAAATCACAAATTTTTATTTGTAATTTTGGATATCGTATACCACCTCCGGATTAACAAATAAAATTTTACGTAATAGAGAAAAACCCTCTCTTGTTAAATCTTAAAAACGAGTTTGATAAGCCCTTTCGAAGTGCACCATTTTTTCAATAAAATGTATTGATTTATTAATGAAAAATATAAGATTGAAATCAAAATATTCTCGAAGCATTGTATTCAAATAGCAGCAAAAATAATTGCAGATCTTCATCAGATTTATTCTTCAGTAGTGGGATTTGGTTACATTGGTTACAGTTTGCTGCCATTAATAAGATTAGATACATTAGTAATGTGACCGTGACGCACAAGAGATGAAACAGAACACGATGCGCAGCTAAATCTCGAATATTTTGATGAGGGTCAGTTTGTTAACTTACACTTATTAGTAACAAATTCTCGGGGTGTGCGAAATAGCTGTTTCTTTAAATGAAACGATCAATTAATATAGTTTTTAGTTCAGCTGACAGGTTGCTTGCGTTATCTACACTGAAATTAACTACCACAGGTGACGTGAAACATAAAAAAATCGAGTAGCACAAGTAGTCATCACACGGAGACATTTTTCGACACCTCTCGAGTTAAAAATTCAGCTAAGAGAATGAACAACTGACTTTTTTCACATTTTTCTAAAGTTTGTCATATTGTCCCTGAATATGTCATAGGCCCCGATGTGTAACTCAATCACGTGAATCAAGCAAATTATGATTTTTAATGGTTTATTCTAATGTTTTTTTATACAAACATATTACACCCCTTGTTTTCCAATGACTACCTTCGATCTGCAACATCCAATAGCCAAAAAGTTTAAATGGTATTTCTTCCTTCAAAAAATTATCGAAAACACTTGCTGATTTTTCTATAACTTTCAAAATAACAGAATTTGCTGAAAAATATAACCCAAATACGTCGAGTCTGGCTCTTTTATCAATAAAATATGCGCCTGTAGGATTAATTCTCTGTAATGCTTCCCCTCCTTTTATGTTTTAGCTTTCCGGTCATCAAAATATGCTGCGGGTATTTGGAAAACTATATCTTGTGACTAAATATTTTATCGTGTTTTTCTTCATTCTCTGCGAAGCTTTCTTTTGCCAAAGTTTTAGACAGTGTGGAATAATCAATAGTGACCGCAGCCTACTTCTGAGGAGTTCGAGGAATAAAACAGTGGGTTTAAAAACATCACTATAATTGGATTCATTTTAAGCAGAAGACATTAAATAAGGCGCTTGCCCTTAGTGCGATTGGTGCTCCTCTCTTATCATAAGCACACAATCATCAAATCGTGAAGCTTGGTAAATGGTTTTCATATACATACAATATTCACTGTAGAGAATACAACAAAAAATTATTGGATTTGTAGTAATTTTTACACATACTACAAATAATCTCTAAAAATTAACATTTTCTGAACTTTAATCAATCCAGAGGTAAATAGTTGCATTAGAAATACTGAACATGTTAAACATACGTTTATAATTGACCCCATTTGGCACCCTTTTATTGCTTTTAGTATTGATCAATAAAATATTTTTTTAATGTAACACTTTTCAAGAAATTGCGGACATAAATGGGGGGCGCCGCGATCGTAAAGGTTTCAACGGCAAAATAAGATTAGTTTAATGTTGTGTAGGACGCAATTTTGGAGATGATTTTTAGGATTAAATAATATCAAAATTAGCTGAATGTTTTTTTTGAAACTTTATTCGTATATTTATTATACTCTTTAGAAAGTATGAAAATTTTATAGAAAAAATAAATAAATTGACATTATACGAATTATGGTTTCTACCTACATATTTGAATAATATAACGGTGCGCGGAAAAGTACATAACTTGTGATCCTTGCCAATTATTTCTGAATAGTTAAGAACGCAAAGGCATACCTTTCTCGGTACTTTTTTAATATTATATGTATATTTTAAGTCTTTAAATACATAAATCAATGTTTTTTTTTTAATACGCATTAAATATTATACTCTTTAACTGAAATGTCCTTGAGAGTACAAAGCATTCAAATCTTTATTTGCGTTTATCTCAAAACTATGTTTTTATAGTTAGGCCCCTGGAAACCTAAACCTCCGAACGGCAACCTGTCTTTCGGACGACGCTGTGTATGTACTTGCAAAAAAAATACAATGATAAAATATTTAATATACTAACTCTGTACGAGTGTTTTAATCGTGGTCGCAGATTTAACCATTGGTATATCCATGATTTTTTCTAGAAAATGATTCCAAGATAAACAGTTTATCGATTTTTCCTTCTTTTTTAGCCTCATTTGAGTTATCAAAAAATAAAATAAAAATGACATCGACCTAATAAGCCACTTGCATGGATTTCATCACGGCTTGGAAAAAATCGTGTGGATAGATTTTTTTACTAAGATAACGAAAATGTTAGTAAAAATTTTTAGAAATCTAAAGTTTTTTTTTTTTTTTTTTTTAATAAATAAATCTATTATTTGGGCCCGTGACGTCACCACATGAAAATGATCCGTCAAGGCGAAGCGACATTTCAAGCGAATTTTTGAATTTGACATTTAACGTTCCCTAGATTTATTGTTTGTTCTCTGCGAACTTATTTATCATTTGGTTTGATTTTTTGACAGATGTTATGAAGAGAACTCCATACATTTTATGCTTTCAGTACGTATTTTAGAGGTATATAAGAGGCATAATCAGCACCACTACGATTTTAACAAAATGAAATTTTATAATATTCTTATTATTATTATAATTTACAAGTACAAGTATATTACATTGGATTGAGTAATTAGACGTTGAACATTATAATGATTTATGATCAATAAGATGGATCAAGGAAAAAAATATTTATGAGATGTAATATTTTTGGTATGCCTCGTTATTCTCCTGATGATGATTTTTGGGTATGTAATTATCGTTTTTTCGCACCTATTAAATTATGTCCCGTCTTTCCGGTTTATAAAAAATGGTCTGAATTTTCGGATTGAAATTTTCAAAAAATCGCCAGTGTTTCAAAATTACGATTAAAAAAAAATACAGAATATCTTAGAATATTTGCTAAGCCTAAGGCCTATTCTGCTTTAAACTAGTTAAAAACCCATAGATATGGAAGATATGTATAAATCTGTTACCGAGATATTATCGGGGTTGTCAATTTGTAGAACATTGTTTTGAGAAACCTGCTATTAATGTTGTATTTGTACCTTTGATGGAGTTTAAATGAAACTATTCGTCCTTGTCACCTAATCAGCCAAGCCAAGATCATGAGTAACAAAGGGCTTATATATCTATAGTCCTGATGTCTTGTTATACCTCAAACTTCATAAGTGTTGCACATTTTCCACTCGATTCCTCGAGTTGGAGCGTGCACCTGTGAATCGGTTGCGCTCCCCGGCATTACTCCACATGAATTCTATAACTCAGCCATTTTATGAATATCACCCTACTAGGCGTATTTAAAAAAGTTTATACGAGTAGTATCGTAATTTCGTAATATATGTGATATATTACGAAATTATTATTATTATTATTAATTATTATTATTATAATTATTATCTTTCATATATAGGCGTATATATGAAAGATAATAATTATAATAATAATAATATCTTCATTTGAAAAACAAATTACAAAGATACATAAAAAATGAGTGCTAAAATAAAACAGTAAGCCTAAAAACATGTTTTCGCTGATAATTTTTTTTTTTAGTAGCTAGACAAGAAAAACAAAGAAAAACTAAGAAAAAAATAGTTAAGAGAAGCTAAATACTTAAATATGCATGATAAGAATATAGAAAAACACAATAAAGGGTAAGCTTACGATCTTATAGGAGTTTATACTCCTAAGGATCATAAGCTTATACTATCATCTTATGTATGATAAGTATGTAATTAGGGAATATGTAAATATATTGCAAATCAGGAAAAGAAGTCTGATAAATAATACAATAAATATAAATATGGATGTTAAGTGGTGTGTTGTGATGCATTACATTTATCAAATAGTGTTGCTTTGAATTTGTTAAAAGTTATATTGAAGATGTCTGTATATGAGAGGTGTGTGTTATGATAGTGGCAGGCTCGATGTATGAATTCATTTTGTAAGTAGTTGGTGTTGGAGCGGCTGTTATAAAAAAGGAATACGTTTTTGCCATTGCGACCAGAAACTCTAATATCTATTTTTTGTAAAAGATACGGGAAAGATATCGTATTATTTAGGATTCTGTACAATAACAATTGATCAGAAATAATTCTGCTACAATTTAAATTCGGGATTTTGAAGAATTGACGGATATCTTAATTTGATTGGAATGCATAAAACGACCGAAAATTTATGTAGGAGAGAAATTTTTCTGAACACGTTCTATTCTATGAACATATGTTATGTATGTATAGTATATTATAGTATCCAATATACAGATAGACGACAATACAGCCTAAAATTTAAAGAACAAAGATATCATAATTTTAAAAACCATTTTGAGTTTGAAACACAAAAGCTCAAGTGAATGTTTATCACATCAAAATCAAATAGTGTTCTGAAAATAGTGGTAACGGAAACAATTTTCGAACTATTTGTCATTTTTCAACAATAATTAGTCAAATAATTGTGTGGACACATATTTTAATAATTTAATTGTGTAAAGCTTTAATTTTCTTATTAAATGACAAAATACATTAAAATAAAACGTACGGAGAAACGAGCACTTTTAGTTGAAGTATTAAAAAAATAGTTAAGAAAGAAATATTATTATTTCCGGTAAATCTGCTAGAATTGGAAGTCAAGCATACCCTCACCTTTGAATCTTCTATATTATTTTGTCCTAGAAACGGTGTTTGGTATTGTCATAGTAACTTAAAAATAAGAGATCTTAATGGCCAAGTTGCTTAAGGCGCTTGTCCCAGTAAGATGAGATCCATTATAAATCTACTAGAATTGGAAGTCAAGCATAGCCTCACCTTTGAATCTTCTATATTATTTTGTCCTAGAAACGGTGTTTGGTATTGTCATAGTAACTTAAAAATAAGAGATCTTAATGACCAAGTTGCTTAAGGCGCTTGTCCCAGTAAGATGAGATCCATTATAAATCTACTAGAATTGGAAGTCAAGCATAGCCTCACCTTTGAATCTTCTATATTATTTTGTCCTAGAAACGGTGTTTGGTATTGTCATAGTAACTTAAAAATAAGAGATCTTAATGGGCAAGTTGCTTAAGGCGCTTGTCCTGGTAAGATGAGAGATCCTGGGTTCGAATCCCAGTAGCGACCTTACCTGTTTATTTTTCTTTATTTTTTTCACATTTTCGTTTAGATTCATTAGTATTATCTTCTTCTTCAATGGATATATAAGCTCTATTTTATTAAATATCTGGAATTGGTTGACAAACTTTAATCGAAGTGAAGTACATCAAGTTTAGTGTATGTATTGAATAGAAATGCTTACACCGAACACCCGAAGGCAGGGATATTGATACGTGTGATGTTGTAAATTATTTACGTCGAAAATGGCTTCCTTTTATTACGGATCAGACGGGCGTTCTGTTACGGATATCCCGGGAACGTGTGTACTCTGTAAACCTATATTAAATGGTTTATTTGTTATTTATTTGCTGACTCTTTGTTGGCTCGTATTTTAAACGGAATAAATAATACATGGGTATAATTCGATTCGCTTCCACGTTGCACGTGTATTTTTTGCAAACCTTCATTCCAGCTGTAGGTCTAGTCAGGCCTTTTTCAAAACCATCTCAACCCAGGACAGAACACTGAATCAAGTAGGACTTAAAACTCTCCTTCATTTAAAACTGTTTTAATGAGGCAATTACTCGTATGCTGAACTTGAACAAACTCTAAACCTTTCTCCTTTAGAAGACCGTCGGATAAAATCTGATCTCATTTGTTTCTTCAAAATTATTAACTGTTTAATCGACTCGCCTACATTACTACAACTCATCACATTTAATATACCTTCTCGTAGACTCAGAAATAAAGACCTGCTTTTCCTCAATCAGCACTCGACTAACTATGGTTTATAACTCACCACTGTCCAGAATGTGTAGACTGGTCAACTCACGTCAAGACCTTGATTTTTTTGGTATTAGCTTAAATGATTTCTGTCGCTCTTTAAACAAATGAAGATATGTAATATTCACCCTAATTTTTGCAAGGTCTTGACGTGACTTGACACTTATTTTTTCTTCTATTTTCACTGTTTGTCTTTGCTTTCATGTACCATCCGAATCCTTACATTGTTCATTTCTATACTTCGTGATACTTTGTTTTAAATTGGACGCAAGTCCGTAAATAAATAAATAAATAAATAACTAAATAATTGTTGTATAAGGCCTTCCATGGTACATAACAGAAATAAGTACGATGACATTATAAAAATAGCAGATCAACTTGATTCAGTGTTCTGGCTTTAGTTGAGGTTCTTTTTGCTTTTTACACATATTTAAAATTACAGATGTGAGCGTAAGAAGTGACTGTTCAGGTATTTTATAAATGTATTAATCGTCTTTACTGACATCTTTGGTTTTGTATTGTTATTTACCGTCGAAAGTTCGACATTGTTACAAAAATACATAAAATAATTTCGTTTCAAGGTCCTTCCACGATAATAAGCTCCTAGTCTTTGGAACTAAAAAGGTAGGTAAAAATGTTAATGGTTTTATTCACAAAAACTTTTAAAAATACCCGCATCTCGTTCGGGAGATTAACTTTCAGGAGTGAGAAGTTGCCAGAACGCATTAAAATTTATTTATTATCGAGATCTGAATATCCCCCATACTTCAGCTTAGGGGTGTCATAAACCCACCTGCTTTAATCGCGTCATTGTGCGGTAAAGATTATTCTTAGTTGATGAAAAATTTTATTCCGATTGAGGATTGTCGAGGAGTTTGACGACATATTATATTTATCTCGCAATGCGCGCCATTCGACCCGTAAGGAGTAATATTTTTGAATTGTATAAAACATTCAAAGAAATTTATTTTTTTGATTATTGTAAGCATTGTAAAATGTTGTTTACCGGTGAAATGTAAAAAAAGACCGAAAGCCTCACTCTGGCGTGTGTCATCTTTCTCATATTCATGTAGGAACCCTTTTCAAATGTTAACTTATTATCAATTCAGGTAAGACTAAAAATAAATTTTCATTATATGAGTCCTTTTGTGAGGAAAATACCCCGGTAAGAAAACCCACGAGCCGTTATCAAGTGCTTCATATACGGAATTTTGAAATATAATAATAATTCGAACGAGGAAATAATTGTTTTTTTAAACAACGTATTCTTTTTTTACAGAAGTAAAAATAGATAATTTTATAAAAATGGAAATTTTGCCCAGATTTTTGAGAAAACGCTTTGAAAATGCGTGTAAAAGAACGGGACAAGCTCGGCATTGAACATTATAATTTTAGATGTGATCTAAAATAGGTGCGTTACATATTAATATTTCAAAATACGTATTATATTCTTATTATTTTCAGTATATATTATATATATAAATATATAATATATATATTAAATTTATGCCGCCGTTCTTACAATAATTGGGGGTGTAATGGCCAGCAAAGTTGCCTTCCACGCAGTTGATTGACCGACAGAGTGGTCATGCTAGTGTTTAATATATTTATAACGTAAATCTAGGATGTATTTACAGCAGCATCTGTTTACTTATAAAAATTTTCATGATAATTCTGTAACAATTGTTCCTGTGAAATTCATGATCGTTCTGTAACGATTGTCCTTTTGAAATTCATGATCATTTTGAAAGAATTGTCCTGTAAAATTCATGACCATTCTCTTTTAATTGTCCTGGGAAATTCATGAACATTCTGTAAGAATTGTGCTGTGAAGTTCATGATCATTCTATAACAATTATCCTGTGAAATTCATAATCATTCTGTAACAATTTTTCTGTAAAATTCATGACCATTCTGTAATAATGTCCTGGGAAATTCGTGATCATTCTGTAACAGTTGTTCTGAGAATCGCGATCAACTGCGTGGAAGGGGTGGATTATACACGCAACGCAGTGGGAGGGATGTATTCATACGTCCGTCACGCCATTCCTTTTACTTTCCAGAACTTGTTCTTCTTCCTTTCCCTAAAAAGACCCTCCAAACAGGGCCTAAAGTATTTTTTATTCCGGGCCTCCTATACGAGCTAATTTAAAAAAAAATAGTGTTCGCTCATCGCTCGAGACCAGTGTTTTAATAATCTCAAATGTCATTCATCGAGAGAGAATAACCAATTAACAATTGTACCTGTGTGAGACACACAAGCACTGTAAGATAAGGCTAGAAGTCCTAATCCACGGAGGCGTTAAATTTCGCTCCTGTCACCAAAAAGGAGAACATAGTCTGTTTTTCCGCCTGAAGAGCTGGTCCGAGATGCTCTAATTGCTCCTTCCATATGCCGTGGCCGGATCTGGTTCAGAGAGAGGAAAAGTAATCCATTGCCCAGGGTTAGGCGATGGTCAGTAGAGAAACGAGGCGAGTTGCAGGGTCGGAGAGAGAAAGAGAGGTGCAGAGAGAAAGAGAGAGTTGTTGACGAGACGAGTGTTGCAAAGAATATTGTCTTCTACTACAATATTATGTATTAGTGTTCTTTCCTATTTGCCCACAGAGAAAATATTATAAAGACGTTGGGTTTGGTTTGCTTGGAATTAGAGTATTGTATTTCAAGCTCAAATGAATTTTTAATTAAATTTCATAAAAGTGAGGCAGAAAAACAATCGCATTGTTGTTATTTATCAACCAGAGCAGACTCTCAAAATCTCGGGATGTCATAATTCTAATTTTGAAAAGGACAACATAATTTTCGCATCTACTTTAAATATTGTGATAAATGTTCTACTAATGGAGCTTTATCCCATTAGTCATTGTTGTGCAATTTTTTTATTAGTACAAAATTTCAAATTAATTGGTGCAGGAAATCCTCCCTTACATACAAATACGATCAAACATTTTCCCTTTATGCTTACGTCATCCTTAGAAATCACCCCCACCCCTCAACCAATAACAAAAATTGGGGGGCTCTCGAAAAAATATGTTCTCAAAGTGGGTGGTGGGCAACATAAAGTTGAGAACCCATGGTATAAATCAGTGTAAGTGGGGAGCAGGGTGTCCAGAAGTGACGTATGAATCCATCCCTTCCACGGCGGTGAATCTCCATCAACCGGTCTCTCTCGATCCTACCCATCATGCAGCTGACTGGCAGACGCATCTACCACCAATACCTGAATAAACCTCACCCCATGAAGTCGAGCATCCCTGCTATGTATACCACCAAACTAAGCGAACTACTTGTGGTGACCTATGGCAGAGGCGTTTATTATCCAATTAATTCTTCCAGTGGCGGCGTTACCATTCCCGCCTCCTAAATTGTGTTTGTTAATCTGCGTGGGTTTATTACTAATAAAATATTTTTCAAATACTTATACTTAATGTTCTAATAATAATAAATAGTTTGTGCAATTCAATTTTTATCAAAAAAAAATTGTCGGGATTGATTTTTTTCTAAGCTTCTAATCAAATATTATATTCTATGCATTACATTACGTAAGTACTTACTCACTAAAAACCACGCCATATTTCTCGGTATTATTTATTTCATTTTCAATTATGCTTCATCCCCGTAAATACCGAGGGTTTTATTGGAACACTGTTAAGGGATCGTTTCTAGGGTTATAATGGGGTTTCCCGCCGCGAGGAGAGCTATCCGGTGTCTTTATTGAATGTTGTTTCATCAAGAAGGCCTACAAAAGCCATGTTGTCGAAGTAGATAGGGAAGGTAGCAGGTAGTTGGTAGCTGATGGCTAGTACCACTGTGTAAATTAACCCTTAACCCTAGCAGGTGAACTCTTACGATCCTCTAGTAAAGGGGTATTATTTACATCGGACACCGTGTTGCTAATCGTTTCTGTGCTAAGCGTTTTTAAGGAGCCGATGGTGACACGGCAAGTTACCTAAATACCTTCCAAAAGAACTTCATTATGTATCTGGGTGGCAGTACTAGAAGTGCCTAGCCAATGCAAGTTTTCAGTAACTTGATTTGGGTACCAGAAAGTACTCTAGGACGTCATTTATTTAAATGACATCATTACCTCTCTCAGGTGATCTTGATTGAGGAAACAGAGACCTATCTAACATAGAAGTCAAAATATTGACTCAGGATTTTTTTGCTAACAAATTTTCATTCCCGAGCCTTTCGTATATTTGACTTAGGCGCTTCTAGCATTGCCCCAAATATTATGTTTAAAAAATTGTGGTAGTTAATAAATCTAACGGAATAAGGCTACTAGCTACTATACCTTAGCCCACGAGATTCTTTAGACAAGTTTCAGTTGTGTTGGTTGTAACAATGCAAGAATACAAATTAATAACGAAATCTTTGAGATTGATGCATGGTTTTATCAGCAGCCATACAGTAAAAAAGTGTTAGTTTTATTTGATTTGATTTGTTGGTTATGTATTGCACAAGGTACATCTTATGCTGAAATAAATACAAATTTAAAAATTTTTGTTAACCTCACCACAAGGTATTTTTGTGTAAGAAAAGCAACCCTGCATACGAGTAGTTTATAAATGTAGGTAACCGTACATTGGTTATTATTTGATTCTGAATGAAATTACTTATTTACGATTTTAAAATGTGTGATTGTTAGTAAGTTACAAAAATTGTTACATCGAAATCATCCACTAGCACTAGCTATCACGATGTAAAGAGGTATTTTCACACAGAAGGAACCAGGGATCAAGACAAGAAACCGCGAAAACCTATAGGTATCGTAATAAAAATATGTTAATTTCCCGATTGCGTCAAGTAAAGCCTTTAACTCAGCTCTTCGTTGAGTGGGTATCATAAAATGTTAATAATTGCTTAGTTATTGAAAATCTTTTAAAGTGTGCTTTGCATTACGAAATCAAAGACCATAATATTGTGAAGGGGAAAAAATCACAACATCCACAGGTTATTGTCAACTAAAATAATGAACGCCATATAAAGGGCCATTAATATGTCATCATAATTTTTTTTATCGACTTATAATTATTGGAAACGATTAAATGGCCAATATTCATGGATACCACTTGAAATTAAAATTTGAATCATTAATGTAGGAAGTGAAGAAAAACGGAATGATAGGTTTTCCATATTCATAATAAGTCCACAATGGCAAAGCGAAGCCCGCTAATATTATGACAGTCATTTGAACCTTGATTAACAATTCAATTTTAATGAGTTTCAGATGGCTCGTTTATTTTGAAACGAAGTAGGTAATGATTTGATTTGAGTAATACAGACGAATATTGAAACTCTGAATTTCAAGGAAATTAATTTTAAGTTACAAAGAAGTCCAAAAAGTTTTCTCATTTGATAAAAAAAGTTCTCCTTGTGAAATCAGTTTATTGGAAGAATGCCTATTAAAAATAATGAAAGAGAGACTGATATTCGAATAAGTTTCATTTAAAAATAATGATCCAATTCGTTGTGACGGGTGTTTGATACGTGAATATTTCTCGAATAGAAGGTGGGTGTTGGTATTAATGTAGGCACTTTATACATAGTTAAACGGCTGGAGAAATACATCCATTAAAATATGTAGGAATTTCAACTTATTCATATCGTATCTTTGTAGGGGTCTTTTTGAACACCGAACGTTATTTTTTCATTAGATTTCTTCCCTTCAATTATTTCGTCTTCGTCTTTCAAGCACTACATTTGTTTATTATTGTAGTTTGGTGTTAATGTATCGTATTAATAAGGGTTTATTTTTTCTTTCAGATAGTAAAAACATAATTTACTTTATGAAAGAACAATTAAACTATTTTTGTTATTTGTTTTTGGGGTGTTATACCATGTTGCGCTACCTCCTCCTTTAGCCAACATTTCGGATAGCGTTACAGTGTCCATCATCAGGGCAGATGTGTGAAACGTTGGCTAAAGGAGGAGGTAGCGCAACACGGCATAACACCCCAAAAACAAATAACAAAAATACTTTTGGCCGTGAAAATCTAAAATCATATCTACAATTAAACTACTTTTAAAGACCATATGGAAACCTCCAAAGCTGAACGTATTTAAAATATTCTTCTGAAATGTATTTTATCATTACGGTTTATTTAGTCGAACTCAAAAAAAATTGAAATAACGTTGGTTGACGTTTTGTTTTGAGTTTTAAGCTCTTGGAGCTTCGAGCTGTGAGATTTGATTTACAAATTTCGAACTTTGAGCTTCGTGCCTTTTGGTTTGAGTTGTGAGCTTTGAGCTGTGAGCTTTGAGCGTTAAGGTTTGAGCTTTGAGCTACGAGCTTTAGCTTTGAGTATGAGCTTAGAGTTTTTTAGATTGAGTTTTGAGCTTTTGGCCTTTAAGTTTGTCAATAAATACGAAGAAATTTTTATATCCCCGGCTTTGCCCGGGCTTTACGCCTAGCTTTTCGATTTAAGACGGAGACAGTAATGTTCCTCTTATTTTGATTTTCAAATAAACAAATTTCTTTACGATGTATCAAAATTTTGTATGTCCCAGCGATGTCCGGGCTTTATTTCAGAGTTTTTCGAAATCCAATGAAGACAAAAATCTTCCTCTTATTTTGAAAGTCATCTGCGCTAAATGTCACCAAAAACTATAAATAATACTGCTTTAAGGGGTAGGAAATGGGGATGGAGGGTAGTTTTTTAAATTTCATGTAGACAGAGATATTTTCATCGTTTTTGCGAAATTTCATCGACTTCGGAATAAAGCTGCAGATTTGTACACAACTCAAATCCACGCCGAAGCCAGCCCGAAACACCGCCAACCACAGACAATGAACTTTATGTATTAGATTATCTCCTTCTGTGTGCAATTAATATAAAATACTTAAAATATTACCCACTTTTCAACTTTATTGGTCATATTTTAATTTAAAAAACACCTACCGTGGTAATGTTTTCAATATTTGCTCATAAACAACTGCTGAAAACACACCTCCGACAACTATCAACAAAAAGGTGTATGGAAATGAACAACAGGAGCGATTCCCTTTTGCAAAAAAAGATTTCCATTTTCTTTATAATATATTCCCTCCGTTATTGAATCGTTTTGCGAGGAGAAAATGAACAAGATAAACACTCGGATATGCCTGAAACAACCCACGGTGACACATCTCTGATATAATCTAAAGTAGGGTTGACAAACCTTGGCGAACTTGGTATTGCTGGCAAATGTGTTTGCCGGCGAAGGAGGCTATAGGCTATCGAACAACCCCTACCCCAATAGGACTTCAAAACTACCCGCACAAACTTCAAGATCATATCGAGTTTTCTCCTATAGTGAGGGAGGCAATTTATGCAACATTTTATGGGAATAATAATATCAATGGATGTTTTTGTACGATAATTCTTGCGCTGTTTGCTTAGCGCCGCGCTACAAGTCGTATATTTTAATAAACGGTAATCCATGCAGTGTTTTCAAAAGCGGGATTATTAACATTTATAAACAGGCTATGATTTATTTTGTTGGTTTAACGATATTGCCGGCGGTTAATAACATACATTCATTTCACAAATTATCAATAGAACGCGCAAATAATAGCATATCGATTTTTCAATTATTTTATGATAAAATACACTTCTGTTCGAGTTTTTTTCTTTTGGCGAGTAAGAGAGAAATGTGAAATTGAACTCTAATTTCATGAGGAACGAAAATACAATATTACCCAATAGATGTTCAGCGAGATTTATTATTTAATACGGTAGCATTAAAATTAACGTTTTATTGCTAGGTACTAGTTGATGTGTTTTAGTATTTTTGGTTATATTCGTATTACCCACAAACAGGCGATGCTTTGGGATCCCATTAGGTACTCACTTTTGTCTTATATTTCCAATTTTGCTTTTGCATCACTTGTGTCTTATATTCATTATACTTACTTTTATATTTATATCACTGTAGTATTTTTTCCAAGCATTTAAACAAATATTTTTTACTTCTTCAAACTTAACAAAAACACTTTGTGGCTTCATTATTAATATAATGAAAAATAAATAACTTCGTTTACACCACTATATAATTAACAATATCAACATGTTTCAATAACAATGTTATCGTCATCAGGACAAGATGTTAATTATATAGTGGTGTAAACGAAGTAATTTATTACAAGATGTTACAAGATATTAATTAAAATGTTAATTAACATCTTGTGTTGATGAAGATAACATCGTTATTGAAACATGTTGATATGGTTAATTATATAGTGGTGTAAACGAAGTTATTTATATTTCATTATATTAAACTATTGTTTAATTGAGAGCAAAATGTTTATTTTTGTTTATGTTGTAGGCTAACTTTTTTTTTTAATGTTCATTGTGCGATCTTTTATTTCAATATATTTTTTATCAAAATATTGCTGGCTTCTGATCCGAAAATGTTAAAAATTCAGAGAACAAATAACAGAAATGAAACAAGTAAGTAGTAGGCACCAAGTTAGGTACGGGTAAATCATTTTAAAGAGACCATTGCTTTTGTACTGCTGTATTGAGTGGATTGAAAAACAACGAATATTTAACACAGTCTTTCACGCAGATTATATGTAAATATAAGCCTGATTTCAAGTTCTTGAAAAAAACCTTCATTGTATAAATAAAATATCAAGTATGAAGGGTATAGCGCATAAGATTTTTTTTTCTTATAGCTTACCCAATAACCATTTAGTAAAAATATTTGGTGAATTATCAGGGGTGCTTGGGTTCTTGGAGTGAGGTTTGTCTAGGTCTTGGTGGCGAATGCTTTTCCTCACCTACTGCATGGCGGTCCGGATCGGGAGAAGCTGCTTGAGACAGACATAATCTGGACCTCTCCAGCCGGATTCTCTCGACCCTGGGCACATGCTACTTCGGAGAGTCGAAATTATTAGTAAAAATATTTTTACAGCGGATTTTCACTCAAGATACCCTCAGATATAAGCGCGGGGTGGCGCAAAATTAATCATCCAATTTTGTTCTTGAATAACTTTTTACTAAATAAAAAAAAAATTTCAGTAATAGAAATCTTTATTTGGACTTTCACTTTTTTTTGTTTAGTGCCGTGTTGATACACATTTGTGCCCGTTTTATCGCATTTTCCATGACTTTTCGCAAGATTTCCGGTGATAACTGTTCGCATTCCTGTCGAATATTTTCCTTAAGGACTGCGATTATCTGAGGCTTGTTGGCATAAACCCGCGACTTCAATCTTCAAATAGCCCCAAAAGAAGAAGTCTGGGATGGTTAAATCGGGCGATCTTGCTGGCCATGCCAAATCGCCAAAACGAGAGATTACGCGACCAGGAAACGCTTCCTTCACAATATCCATTGTGGCTCGTGCTGTGTGCGTGGTTGCACCGTCTTGGTGAAACCACATGTTCACCAAGCCCCGCTCATCCAATTCCGGAAGTAAGAAGTCGTTTATCATGGCCCTGAATCGTTCGCCAGTAACAGTGACCGTAATGCCAATGGCGTCCTCAAAAAATACGACCCAATCACTCCTCCCACGTAAACGCCGCACCACACAGTGGTTTTGAGTAGATGTAATGGCTTTTTCTGCATCATACGAGGATTTTCAGTGCCCCAGAAACGAATATTTTGCTTATTGGCGTAACCGTTTAAGTAGAAATGCGCCTCGTCGCTCATGATGACTTTCGACACAAAATCGCTAAAAGCGTTAAAGCTTAAATTGACACAATTATTCCACGCTCTTGCGGAGTATAGCGCTCTATTGCTTGTCTGTTTGTATTCTGCAGCTGTCTAGTTCACAAATGTCAAATATGATTGACCTACGACGCCATTTGCAAAAATTATTACATCTTCCGATAGGGTGATTAATTTTGCGCCACCTTGTATATAAACTTTAGTTGTACGGCTGTATATCTTCTTTGCATACTCACTTGAAGAAAACAGCTTCTAAACTTTCGGCCGAACATATTGTCGCCGGACCAAATGTCGGCTGGACCAACTGTCGGCCGGACTAACTGTCGCCGGACCAACTGTCATGGAACCAAATATACATAGGCAAAAAAATATATTAATGAAGACGTAATTTTTTATTTTTTGTATTTTATTACAGGTTAAAAACATAACTTTTTTACGTAATATTAGATAGATAAGAACTAGAAAAACTGTATAAATATATAAAAGAATATATAAAATAAACATACATAAAGATAGAGGTAAAATACAAAGTGTGTTAGAACAGACATCGTCTAGGGAGGTGGGTTATTTATTTGTTTGTGTATGATATTATTTCAATAACCGGTAGATTAATGACTTTTCAAAGAGTTGTCGAGTTGACTCGATTCTGAGTTAGCATGGAATCGATTCATATGCTAGGCGTGTGAGGTTAACTTTCTCTCTCTTCCGATATCGTGTACAAAAATGGAAGAATGGCACATTACAAGAAGATGAAAATGCTATAGGGTTGACTCACGGTTCGGTGCCTGGTAGCCCGAGGGCTCCGAAGGGTTCATGGTTCAGCAGGGGTGCTTCTCTTCTTTCAACGAGCACACACACAACCGCTCAATAACTTGTGCAGGAAGTTTTTCAAGAATCGCTAGGCTCTTGTTATGATTAATAGCGCGTAAACCGTGACGGCCATCAGGGCCTTTCGACCCGCTGCTCTGCAGTGTATCGATGTCAGCGCAGTTCTGGTGAGAATGAAGATGGTGACTGCAAGCGGACTCGTTTGGCTTTAGTTGCACGCGCATCTGCTACTGGCAGTCGGTAAGTGGCTCCCCCACTTGCTATGGCAGGCATGCGATCCATGCTTGCCGCGGAATTTAAATTTGGGTTAAATTTTCGTCTTCTCTACATATATTACCATCGTAGAAGAAAGCGCCACGTAAGAGCATTTAAAGCACCAATGATTGGAGATGATCACAATAAAGAACTCCAGTCCAATTTTTTTTATGAATAATGACCTTAAAAATAACTGCAAACTTAAATAACTGCATTTTTATTTTTAGAGTTAGTTTTAATAGTTAAAATAATTGTCAAAGTTTTAATATTTCAAGACTCCCCGAAAATCACCGTATGTATGGTGAATCGTGTGACGTCATCCTGAAAAATTAGTATGGGATCGGGCAATCAGCTGATCTACTGCCGCCATTTTGAATTCCGTTGTTCGAAGTATTCTCCCCAGAAATAGCATTACTATTTTTTTTGTGCAGTAGTTTTTGAATATTTTCAATAATAGAGATAAACTTATAAGAGATAACTTTATTTTTGAAACATTATTTAGGCCTAAATAATGTATCAATAAACACTGCAACTAAATCTCTATAAACAGTATGTAAATAAACGAATAAATTATTACGATGGCTTGTGTCATATCGTACATTCCCATACACTTTACGGTGACGTCACGACGCGTCGAACAGTGATGTCACCTTGACGGCGTGTTTTTAAGACCCGATTAAAAATGGACTTTTTAATAATTTTTTAAAAACTCTGCATTAAATATTATTAAATTAAACTTATATACTCAGAATCAGCGTTTATTGGTCTATATGAAAATATTTTTTAAAGCCTGAATATTTTTCACTGGAGTTCCTTATTCCGAACTGACTGGAGCCAGTTGGGCCATAGCATGGAAATTTGGGAAACTGAAAATATTGCAAAACAGAAAATTTAACAAAATTTCGAAAAATGAAAATAAGGGATATTGAAAATTTGTAAAAACTGAAAACATGGCAAAATTAAAATTTTGGAAACTGAAAATATGGGAAATTTTATAATTACGTAAAACTGAAAATTGAATATTGCGGGGCCGATGTAGGTACGGAGGGGAGAGAGAAGGGATGAGGAAAGTTGGGATGTATTATCCTTGCAGACCGTAATAAATTATTTATAGATCTAAAAACAGGATTACTAAAAAAATCCTTTTATGCACGGGTATAATGTAGGTATACTAGAAACCTCATACAATAATACAGCTGAGCCTCCTTACGAGCAGAGCACACAGAACCACAAATAACGTCCTTTGAAACCTAGCCAACCAGATTTACCGACAGATCCTACAGAACCACAATGGGAGGGAGGTCACATATATTATTTCCTTGAATTTACTAAAAAATCGGCATGTATTTTTATTAATTCGTTATATTTTAGGTGCGTGTATAGATGAACCCATAATAATAATATAATTAAACATGAAACATCTATATCTTGTTACCAATCAAAAAATGCTAGTAAGTAAATATTTTTACCCAGTATTCATTTCTCTTACGACAACCTTGTATTAACCCGCCTCACAACACTGCCCAACCAGATGGCGATATAATACCCCCTAACTTTACACTTGACAGGGGAATTAGTCTACTGCTTTGAGAAAGATAACACAACTTTAATAAGCACTTTGTTCTCATACTTACCCGTGAGATTCTGTGCTTCGTAATATAATTAGTCGCCTTAAGAAAGATTACACTACTTTAATAAGCTCTTCATTTTCATACTTACACGTTGGATTCTGGGCTTCATGATATAATTAGTCTACTGCTTTAAGAACGATAACTAAACTTTAATAAGCTCTTTGTTTTCATACTTACCCGTTGGATTTTGGGCTTCATGATATAATTAGTCTACTGCTTTAAGAACGAAGACTAAACATTAATAAGTTCTTTGTTTTCATGCTTACCCGTTGGATTCTGGGCTTCATGATATAATTAGTCTACTGCTTTAAGAACGATAACTAAACTTTAATAAGCTCTTTGTTTTCATACTAACCCGTTGGATTCTGGGCTTCATGATATAATTAGTCTACTGCTTTAAGAACGAAGACTAAACTTTAATAAGCTCTTTGTTTTCATACTTACCCGTTGGATTCTGGGCTTCATGATATTATTAGTGTACTGCTTTGAGACCGATAACACAATCTTAATAATGTCTTTGTTATCATACTTACCCATGAGATCCTGAGCTGAGATAATTAGTATACTGCTTTGAGAACACCAGTCATTAGTTACATAGTGACACGTCATGACCAGTCACCAGCTTTACGCAGGAGGACAAGGTCATATTTGGGGATACCGTGTAGATGAACTTTTAAGGGAATGAAGGCGAGGTGGATATAGGCAGGAAAAAATGTACGGGTAGCTATCTGAGGGTCAGTGTGTCCAGGGGTGACATTCGTTTCCATCTGTACCACTGCGGTGCGAAGCTATGGGTCGAGAGAGTCCGGCTGGGAGATGAAAGGGTCAGTTGGTGGGCGGGACGCATCAGCCGCGGCACAGCGCGCTGCCAAGACCTGGACAAACCTCACCCCCATAAAACAGGGCACCCCGGCTAAGTCACCAAACGTAGGGAACCCCTGGGGGTGTCGAAGGTGTTGGTTATCCAGTGAATGGTCCCTGGGACGGCGTTACCAATACCCGCCACCCAAAATGAAATAAAATTTACGTATTTCGTTATACTAACATCAAATTTTCTAAGAAATTCAAAATTTTGACTGCTTTTATCTGAAATAAATATATCATTACGTAGTATAAAATGAAGTCGCTCAAAACGTATGTGCGCATAGATCTTTTAAACTAAGCAACGGATGTTCATGTGGATTTCACCAATAGATAGAGTGATTCAAGAGGAAGGTTTAATACAAGCTTATTATAGTAGAGAAAAGCTGATAAATTCAAATATTCAATTCAGGCAGCGGGCAGCCGGCAGTTGGCAAGCGGTTGGTGTGGATTTTATAAAGGTTGAGTAATGGAGTTGTGTTTCGTTAGCCACTGCAACGTGTGGCCGGGTCTGCTAGTTAGTTATAATTTCGAGATAAAATTGTATAACATATTATGTAGTTCATTAAGTACAGTATCTTGGCTTTGAGCCCTAGAAATGCAAGAAGCAAAATCAGGGGCGAAGCCGGGTAGTATTAGTCTGTATTAGAGGTAAAATAATATTGCAAATAAAATAAAATCTAACGCTTGTACTCATTTGCATGAGTCCTGTTGAGACTTACTGTTATTATTTTTATTAATAGTCACTGCAAACGTGAACAAAATAAACTAACTAAATATCACGCCGTTTCTCCGCAGGGGTAGGCAGAGGACGGACCGCCAAATATCTCGGTCTTGGTACACACTCTTTGCCTCATTCACATTCGTACATCGCCTCATACATTCTATTATTCTGACTCTTGACATGGTCTAACTCAAGTTACTGATTCACTTGATCGTGCCATGTCTTCCTCAAAATAAAATAACACGTACTAAAATGCTTTGTTCAAGTAGCTAAATTTATTATTCGCCTCAGCAGTAAAAAATACTGCAACGTATACTGAATAAAGGTGAATAATGTAAAAAGAAATCCTTTGTGAATATGTTTCTGTGGTTATTACGAAGTAAAAAAATGTAGATAAAGATCCTTTCAATGGATTCGTAATCGGTGAAAATGGGAGTAGTGCTACTTTTTTATTTCGGGTTTTTAGGACTCCTTTGCAATAAATTACTTGAGGTTAACGAAATTATTAACTCCGTTGGTTCTCACAAGTACCTACAGTACATTGCATTTACCATTTGTTAAAGCAGGTATATGTAAAAGCGTAACAACGTTGTGGTTTGTCGCTATAATGGCCACCCCACGGTAAGAAGGCGCCTAGAAAAGTTATTATTCTTTAACAGGGGAGTATACATTGTTCATTTTGTAAACAGCACCGATGGTGGAAGTACACTTAAGACTGTTTTTTTTATTTTTCACATGGGTTAATTCATTGTGTACAAGTGAAGTGTTACACCCCATGCCTCTTCTAAAGCCTCGATTACATTGAGCGAGTTTACAAGCTACTATCCGGTAAGTTTAAAAGCGGGCAAATCGGCGAGTGCAATTTTGATGATGACACATAAAACGGTCCACTCGCTCAGTAGCGAAATAGCTAGCGAAAAGCTGAGCTAAAATAATGACTCCCGCGCGAACTAAATCTGTCGACATTTTGTAGAAAAATGAGATATTTGCAATTAGCTCACCGCTAGTAGCCATTTGCCGGTTACTTAACAGATTTAACAACGAATAATCCAGATCAAGCAGTAGTTTGACAGTTACGAAATCAGCTGTTCAAGGGCCACCATCTTGCCATCCGCCGTACACGCTAGTGAGTAGCGAGCAAAGTTGATCCCCTTTAAACTTTTTTCGTAGGTTGTTCATAATCTACTAGTTGGCTAGTAAAACGATTACACTGAGCGAGTTAGCAGATAGTGAATTCACCGGCTAGTAGCTTGTAAACTCGCTTATGTCTATTAAGTACTATGATCGTTTTTTGTTCTGTGTGACGATGTTCCAGAGTCTCTGCAAGGCTTATGAAATTTTAAGGAAAGTTTTGAAGCAGAAGAAAAAGAAGACGAAGCTGATTTTTTACAGCAGTTGTCAAGCAACAATATTCAATTCTGAATGGTGGCCTATAAGCAGGGCGATACTGAGAGTTTTATCCTCTGTGACCATGTTAATGCACATTATGTATACTCTTCATTTAACACGACACGTAATAAATCCGAGTACATTTGTTACGTGTTTTTTCTTCGCCGAGATGAGTGAATCTTATCTTTATACAATAATAATAATAATGGTTTTTATTCCAGAATGTGGGGAGGTGAGTGCAATCCCACAAATCCTATATATACTATATATATATATATTTTTTTTTTTTCATTATTTACAAAAAGATACATTAATTATAATATATTTTTTACAATAATTAATTACATAATACATGTATTTGATGTACCCCCATAAATAGAACACACATTTAAAAAAATGCAATACCTGCATACGTATGTCTCACGTACAGGAAGAAAAGCTTTCATTTGCAGTTGGGGGTGTCACTATTGCAGATTTTGTATATATTTACTTGATAATGTGAATTACTCGTAAGTTGTGCAAGTGAACACTTTACTTTATTTTTTCCTGTGAGAATAATCATGTAAATTTAATGGTAGCTGCATTTCTAGGCCCAATTTTACGACCGTTATCTTTATATTTTCTGTGTCTTGTTCTAATTCAGGTTTCGTTTAGATTAATAAGTATTATTTTTTTCTTCAATGATTAATATTACATTGATGGGTATAACCTCCAAGAGTAAAAAATTGCAATAAAACTGAATAATTGTCTCTTTTAAAAATCGGATATTGACTTCAAATTACCAAAAGCGCATCTCCGGAGTACAAAAGGATCGATTCCCTTTTTTGTTTGATGTCAAAAGACAACATTGTTCAGTACACCCCACTTCCTCTTCCGGGGCAAAAATGTTCAATGAAGAATGACATTTGATCAGAACAAAGGTCCCATTGTGTCTCCGCCGAGATGGGGCTGGATTGTCCAGGGTGGGGTGGGGTGGGATAGAGTGGGGTGGGGTGGGATGGGCGAGAAAATGTAGTGCGGGGAAAGAAGGAGCATCGGGGACATAAGTACGAGGTACCCCGCGAGACATACTTGACCTTGAAAGCTCTATAAGTTCTATCAGATAATATGTTTTTTTCTGAAAAACATTCCCTATTAAAACATCTACGATATATAATCTATATATAAATAAATATTCCTCCACGTTTGGTTCAAATCCTCACCTCATCAATCTATCTAATTTTTGATCGGAAAATTTAAAAATATTCTACGCTGTCCCCGGTGGGTGAACCGTAACACACGCATTTAATATGATGTCAGAAAAAACTAAATATTGTTTTATTTATTTATTATAAAGACAACGTAATACTACTTATTATGTGTAATTTATGTATTATTGTAATTCATAATTATTTTTTAATTGTTGTAATTTATGTAATAATTATGTGTAATTTCTATTATTTAAGAAATTCTATAAATTATAGTACTACTTTATTAAAATTAAATAGTCATAAATACATTGGGAATTCATATGTCAAATATTGGTTTATAAATGTGTAAATTCTAATTATGCAATTGTAAATGTTCTCTAAAATGGTCTGGAAAGAATCCCCTACTTGTGATCTCACTAAAGAAACCACTCATTCACTCTGAATGCAATTATTAATGTTCTCCAAAATGACCTTGAAAAAAAAAATCACTTCTTTGCGATTCTTTCAAAGACATAAAGAAACCATCCCTTCGTTCAAAATTCAATTTTTAATGTTCTCAAAAGTTGTCTTGACAGAAACAAATTCCTGTGATATCTTGAACGAAACCATTCCTTTGTTAAGAATATTATGAACTAAATATACAATTTGGCTGTCCTGAAAAGGGTATCCTTCCCAGTTGGACAGACAAAGTATCATTTTGTAGTGTGTTGTAATATATATGCATATATAAATAAATAAATAAGTAAATAAATAAATAAATAAACAAACAAACAAACAAACAAACAAACAAAAAAAAACAAACAAACAAACAAACAAACAATCAAACAAACAAACAAACAAACAAATAAAAAACAAACAAACAAACAAACAAACGAACAAACAAACAAATAAATAAATAAATTAATTAGTTCATTAATTTATTAATTCATTCATTAATTTATTAATTAATTAATAAATGAATAAATAAATAAACATTTAAATAAATAAATAATAAATTAATTAATTAATAAATAAATAAATAAAATAAATTAATTAATTTTAAAAAAATAAATAAACAAATAAATAAATAAATAAAATACAATATAAAAAAGGAAAAAAAATAAAAACATTACAGAAAAAAGAAAAGTCCCAATAAACTACTTTTAAGGAGTTTTTTAATGGATGCTTTTACTGAAGATAAAAATAAAACTTATTTTACTTTACTTTACGAATTCAGAAGATAATTTATATTTAATGGAAGTGAGTAATTCGTTTTCATAATATGACTGTTAATGGGTTAATAATGAACCGGAAAAAAGGAGAAAAAAAGAATCATCATATGAAATACAGGTAATACTCGTATATCTTTCTGTTACAGTTTTCATACTTGCTTTCAAATAAACCAAGCCGCACTTACAGCAGGCCCTGTGTTCCCATATTATTGTATTATAGCACCCAAAAACAAAAAGCGTGTAGATTGCGAGATTGTAATAGAAAAATTCTACGGATTGTCGATAATTATATCTAGGTGGGTATCGATTAACTTTGTTAAACGTAATAAATATTTTGAAGTCTATGCTTATTTCTATTAATTTATCGGTTTTGTTTATTTGATGTGAAAGAATGCTGGATCGTGATTTATTATTCAACCCCCTAGAAGAAAATACGATCCATAAGTAGTACCAATTAGTGAAAACCTAAATGATTTAGTAGTTATTAAACAAACTAATGTATGATAATATAACACAAAAAATTATTAATAAATTAGAAATAGATTTTTTAATTTTTGGAAAAAAAATAAATGGGTTTGATTTTTACATAATGTATATATTTTACAAAATATCATATTTAAGAGTCTATGTAATTGGTCATGTGTATGTTATCAGAAAAGAGGAGCCCTGTGTCTAATAATTGAGCCACGATTCTTACTTAGGTAGAATATTATAATAATTTTTTTTAATTCTTTATTTTTAATTGGTTGATAATACAGCATTTATTGCTAGACATACGATCGCCCGATATTACATAAATATATATATATATGAATGTCGCCACAAACTATTGGATTTGCGTTTCTAATGCTTATTAACCCCTACCGTAATTATTCATATATTTAATTTGGACCTGTAGGCAATTTGCTATTGAAAAACACTTTCACCAAATAAGTCACAGCATTAGTGGCCACTGATAAAGAGGACGGTCGACACATCACACATAATTACGCGGGTACCTATTTAGTACAAATTGGATATTAATGAAGTCTCCAAAGACGGTGGTTAGTTACAAATTTACTTGGGTCCCAACCTTCTTAAGCCAACTACCATAAATATGTTTACTTTGACTCCGTGTGACCTATGCTTATATTAGGGGAATTTCTTAGCCCGAGAGGCATTTCAAGAGGCCGACTATTGACATTTTCAGGGACAAATTGTATTTACCGTTCTCTATCCCAATTTATTCCATTATCTGTCCCTATCCCCGACCATTTAGTTAGAAAAATTGGGTGGTTACCCACATTACTTATGGAAGGCATTTACCTCCTATATCGCATGTTCTGGATAAATAATGGCTTTAAAGTAGACATTCAATTATAAATGAATGGGCAAAGGATCGCACTCGAAAATACAAAACTTTTGATGAGAAATAGTTTTGCATACCAATACAATAAGTTTCAATGAATTCTAAAGAGAAATCAAAATATATGAGACTTTGAAAATCATATAAAATTTGAATTTTATAAAAACTTATTCTGGTTGTCGGTAACCTTTTTTTTTTTTTTTTACATTAACTCCACACAGGAGGCCCTGAGGAAAATAATTTCCCTCAGGGCCTATGTCATCTGGGATGCTGTGTGGAGGGTATTTTTGAGGAGAGGAAGGAATGAACATTGGTCTTGAAGAGACCCATGTTGTAGGAAGGAGGAAACACAGAGGCCGGCAAATCATTCCACAGCCGAGCTGTTGAACATAAGAACGAGTCGAAGAAACGACCCGTTCTCATGTGACTAATGTCAACTGTGTACAAATGTTGGGCACGCGTTTGGCGTGTTTCCCGACCATGCACCGGTGCCGAAGGGATCAATGATGCTAGTTTCTCGGAGCATCTTCCATTGTAATACCGGTAGAACAAGGATAGCATTCCCACCCGACGCCTGTGCTCTAAAGATTGCAATCCGTCTGTTAAGATGGGAGAATCTATCAAACGGACCGCCCGTTTCTGCACAGAGTCGAGGGTATTTTTCAGGTTTTTTGGAGCTCCAGACCAGAGGTGGCTGCCAAATTCAACCGTGGGGCGCACTTGCGATTTGTACAGGGTTAGCAGTTGTGCACTTTTAAAGTATCTGCGGGCCCTGTACAGTACGCCCAGTTTTTGGGAGGCTAACTTTACTCTGGCTTCGATGGAGCCCCCATACCTGAGCTGGTCACTTAGGGTTACACCAAGCAAATCAATGGAGGGCCTGTTCGGAAGATTGCTTCCGTTGAAAGAGACTAGATTTTCATTGCGATCCCTTTTAGACGTAATCAGACAAGATTGGGTCTTTGAAACATTAAATTCAACGAGATTATTTTTACCCCAAGAGAAAACACTCTCAAGGTAACCGTCCATTCTTTGCTTCAAAGCCTTACGAGCTGTTGGAGTTTGCTAACCTGTAACCTACCTCTGTAACCTACCTCTTTTACTAGAAGTTATACTTTTCATTTATTATTATTATTTACTATTGGTAATTTTTCGTGGTAGATAGTTGTACCTACTGCTTGGCGCTTATCGGTATGATTTTATATTAACCAAATTATGTGTTTTATTGTCATCATTACTTCAGTTATTATGTTTTCATGTACTTCAATTGGTATTTTATCGCTTGACAGAATTCTATAACCAATCAGTTCAAAATGAAAGCAAAAGTTCTACAGTTCAAAGAACCGAAGTTACAGACATAGTGACAAACAACACAAAAAAATATTTTATATTTGTGAAACAAAACTTCAAAAAACCTTTTCTAAAAAATATATTTTTTGTAAGTATTTTTGTTTGAAAAATATGTAGGTAGATAAATAAATTTCCTCACTTTCCACAATTCATATAAGCACTTATAATACTTTCACCTCACCGTCTATATTATGTAGTAAAAATATGCTGAGAAAACAATTAAATCATAGAAAATTAAGAATATATGAATAGAATCATTAGAAATTATATATGGTAAGGTGTATTTTAGTCCTAAGCTTGAAAAAACTAACTAACCATCACGCCGTTTCCCCGCAGGGGTAGGCAGAGAGGACGGACAGCCAAACAACTCGATCTTGGCACACACTCCTTGCCTCGTTCACATTCATTCATCGTCTCATACATGCTCTTCTATTATTCCGACTCTTCACATGGCCCGACTGAAGTATCTGATTCACTTGGTCGTGTCATGTCTTCCTCGGGCGTCCCCGATTTCTTCTTCCATTCACATTTGCGTCATATATTCTCCTTAAACTCCTTTCCTCGTTCATTCGCTCTAAGCTCTAAGCTTGAAGACTTTAAAATAATGTTTGCCCGATGCGTGCGATTCAACGGCTGCACGGCCTTTTTCGTACAAAACTTAATTTTGATTGGTAATTTTGCCAAATTACCAATCCAAATTTAAAATATTTTTTATAGAATAAATCAATAATTATTTTTTAATCAGAAAGTTTAATTAAGTATCTTTTATTTATTTTTGTTTTAAATGATAATAGTCTTAATTTAAAAATAAAACAGTTTTGCTTCATTTTGGTGGCAGCTGTGAAATTTTTTTGTGAGATAATTATTTTTTTTAAATGTATTGCGTTGTCTACCGTGAAGTGAAAACATAAAATAAAACATCGTAAAAAAATGCTATTTTGGGTAGAAATTATTATTTTTGCATATTTGTGTTCCGACATAAATAGGAAATGTATTTATTTTAATTTTATATTTCATGTTATTTTTATAAGGTTAAAATGATTAATTTTAATATTTTTCAATTACTCTTAAATAATTGCCCAAGTAGCCTCTAAATCGTGATTTAAGAAAATTTTAATGGCCTATATTTTAAACTTAACACCAATAATAAATAAAAGAGCACATACCCATATTTTATGTACCTTTTTATTACAAAAATAAATTTTCAGTTTGGTTAGGTTTTTGACCTCAAATCCAAAATTAAGATTTGTATGAAAGGTGCCGCGTAGCCGTTCCCCATAATATTAAAAATTCAAATATGTGGAATTACCTACTCACAACAAGTGGTCGTTAAACAATTAGGAACAACCGTTTAAAATTATTGAGCAAGCCTTCACAGTAACCAGTAATTCACATGGTTAATCGTATGATCTTGAAAGCATTTAATAAGTTAAAAACAACGGGAGTAAACAATTACCCAATTGGACTGCCTACTAGGATGATTAAATAGATTCAATGTCCCTCTATGGACCTCGGGAAAAACAACGTTAGAAGTTTGTAGGTTATTACTACATACCTACTTATGCTCCTTGCAAGATTCTACCCGAACTAAATGCAAACTAGATAGTATATTTTATGTGCTACGTTCATTGACGTTTTGAATGGAAAATGAAAATGGGTACATTTATCTAAGACCCTATCTATATTCTATTTAGTTCACGTAGAATCTTGCAGTCACGCATAAAGATAACACCCATTAAATATATGGGTTAATAAAATAAAGATAATTTTGGTAATTCTCATGATTTCAGATTTTCACCTTTCAAAAAGTGCCTTCCTTAAGAGGCCTTGGAATCACCCTTGATTTTTAATTTGACGTCCTCTTTAACGACATTAAGTGCTAATCGCTTTAAATAATGGGATTTATTTACAGAATACATTAACCTTTCAAAGATCCTCAATCAATTCTAACCCATTACAATGCCTTAATTAAAAGTAAACTTGAATATGGAAGCACTATTTGGAATCAAATATTAAAACATTGTACAATCGGTTAAAAAATTTTAAGGCCGTTATCTTTCATATGTGGACTACATGAACCTCTTAGACCATACGTACTACTTTAATACTTCAAAATTAATAGACTAAAAATTAGAAGACAAATGACTGATCTAATGTGTTTACATAGATAATTCACAACGTCATGTCTTGTTAGTATTTCCCAATTCCCTTAAGACTCCATAACATGTTTCACCTGAATACATTTAAAAATAATATCGCCTATTTTAGCCCTCTGACCCAAATAAGTCGAATTTATAATAAGATAGAATGTGCTGAAGAAGATATTTTCGTCGATAATATGTATGGATTCAGAAGAAATTGCTAAAAAATATGTTGTGTTAATTATATTCTGTATCATTGGTCTCCAATTGTGTCTCTCGTGTCTCTTGTCTGCTCTTTTAGGTCTTGTGTCTCTTTGTATTTTTTGTCATTTGAGAGAAATTTTATGGATTTTTATAATTTTATTTGTTGTGTTTTTTCAATCATTAATTAAATGTATGGAAATGTATGATTTATCTGATTAGATTTATAATTGTTTATATTTATAACTATGTGTGTATTAACTGAGTTTTTGTAACTGGAATGTTCTCATGTAAGTGAGATTGTCTTTAAATTCATAAGCAAACTTTTTTTTCCAAGAAAGGCATAGGTATAAATACAGTATTATATCGGTGCTTCAATCTAATATTGTATTTCTCAGACTTTCTTGATTTGAGTTTGTTTATGGATTAAAATATTTATTCATATTCATATTATGTATGTGCGGGCGCAAACGGTTAATTAAAAATTATTATTTTAAAGAAAAACTTGAGAAAAGTGTTTTTCCCTAAATTAATTAATCTTGTGCCATCTACGAAAGAGCAAATTATTAATTATTTGGGTGTCACCTTAAATAAGTGCACAATTTGTTAAAAAAAATAATATGTTGAGAGGTTTAATTCCTTTCCATTAATTTATGAATAAAACACTTGTGTTGCAAAGTTTTTTTTTAACAAAGAAACGACATTTATGTTTATTTATATCATTTTCCTTTGAATGGTTTCTTCTAACAAAAACTCATATTTTATAATCAAATATTAGAAAAACAAAACAAGTCACAATTGATGATTGCATTCTAACTGACACAATACGATTAAATATATATATATTATTTTTTTTAAAGTTTCGTTGTTGTACCGCAGTTAACTTTTATTTTTTATATAAATGAAAGAAAAATAAATAAAAGTGTATCGACCTCTAAAAGGATTGGTCAATATGAGATGTGTACCGCTATCCATTTGAATTCCCATTATCTTAAGTCACTAATTGAAATCTATAATAAATGTTTTCCTGAACTGCGGTTCTGAAATGCGGTCCTTTGGCAAATTGGGGAATTATTAGCTGCGACGGTTATTCCTCCCAGATGTCACCAATTCGTAACAATTAGCCGCGGAGATCAGTTGAGCCGGGGGGGCTGTGAACAAGTTCTAGAGAAGTGGTTACAGTTTCCAAGGCACTTAAAACGAGATCAGTGCTTACCAAAACGGAGCACACTAACTTAAAAAAATAGTAACAAAATACTGTCATAGTTATATGTACAATTTTCAAACCGAATACATGGTAACAACTTACTTTTTACATAATGACGACGGGTGTAGAACTCACCAATGTGTTTTGTTTTTTATCCAAAATTGTCGCTATTCAGATCTGGTCAACAAATACGGCAAACTTTTTTTAAAACTTGAGAAACATTCTAAATAATATGATATAAAAATATATATACCTCGCACTAGCACAATCCATAATGGAATACGGCATTATTGTCTGGGGCTGTGCCAGTTAAAAAATTCATAAATACACTGTTTAAAGCTCAGAAAACCTTAATAAAAGTAACACTTCAATTACCAATACTAATACCCACTTCAATCATATTCAAAAAAATTCCGTGTGCTGAAAATTCAAAAATTATATTCAAAACAAATACTAACTTTCCTTTATACTTCACAAAATTCTTGCAATACTAGAGCAAGACATGCACACAAACTACAAATACCAAAAACAAACACATCCTTTGGACAAAAACACTACAGATACCAGGCTATAAAACTATACAATTCACTTCCAACACAATATAAAACAACTAATCTTACAGAATACAAAAAACACGTATGGAGCTGGGTACAATCCTTATAACTTTTAATTTTTTTAATTTTGATACCTCACTAGTAACTTAAAAGACTATTTTGTTGAAACTATGTAAAAGTCGATTTAATATTAATTTTTTTTATTGTTTCTCTTTTTTACATACTATAACTAACCCACTGTTTGTTTTAATATTTACAATTTATAATTTAAAATCGAAAAATGTCCTCTACAACTCAGGTAAACTCCTAGCGTAGAGAACAATATACTTTACCTTTGTAATTTAAATATATCTTCCAACTAATATTATAAAGACGAAAGTTTGTATGGATGTATGCATGTTTGTTACTCTTTCACGCAAAAAACACTGAACGGATTTTAATGAAACTACGAAATAATGGCATTACGAAATATGTATTAAAAAATTGCAATAGGTGGCACGATTAGTAAGATATCTATAATTCTTTATTCATTTTTCAAAAGAAGCAAACACATAGTGACTTGACATTTTAAATAAATTAAAAGAAAATACTTTGTTTTAAGTACTTTCTTTTTATTTATTTAATTCTTTATTCGATTCAAATTATTAGGGGAGTACTTGAAATAAATTCGGGATTGGGGAGGGGAGGGGGAGTGGTGGGGGGAGAGGGTGAGGAGGAGGGGGGGGGAGAAGGGGGGGGGGTGGGAGAGGGGCCGTGGAGAGAGGGGAGGGGGGGAAGGTGGGAAGGGGGGAAGGTGGAGGAGGTGGATTGGGAACCGCCTAATACCATGCGAGCGAAGCCGCGGGAAAAAGCTAGTAATATTATATTCGCGAAAGTTTGTACGTGTGTTTGTTACTCTTTCACGCAAAAACTACTGAATGGATTTATTGAAACTTTTACAATAATTTACCTCATACATCAGAATAACACACAGGCTATTTATAATGGTAAGCTCTGGCGTTATGAAATTTGTAAAAATGAAAATGTGTGTATTTCATATATTTTAGCGACAGGGCGGAAAGGCAAGGGGGAGGGGAACGAGGGAGGTGGGGTTCGCGGAGAGGGAAGAGACGAGGGAGGGGGAAGGCAGGGAAGTTGGAAGGGAACGGGGACGGGGACGCATGGGAAAGGACATGCAGGGAGAATCAATTTATTTCTTTGAATAGCATAGCAACGCATGCCGGGAACCAGCTAGTTAAGAAAAAATAAAATTAAAAAAAAAACGTTTCGTTTTTGCGTGGTGGTTTTTCAGCAGGGCAATTTATCTATTTACGACTTTCCTTCCCCATCTACTTACTTTCCTCACAACCTTCAGCCTTTCAACAAACCCAATCGGGGGTGCCATTATCCCACTGATTATTGACGTTTGGGAGCAGTTAGGACTCTTGTGCTGCATTCAGATTTTAAAAAAATCTCCCGTGAAAGATCACCATTCAGAAGTTTGGTGAATCTGAATAGCCAGGTGCTTCCCCATCTTCCATATTCCGCTAACTCTTATTTTCCCAATCATTTAAGCTTTACAACAATCCCCAAAAGACGACGTCATATTCCTAATGACTCTTTCGGAGTCAATTTATACATTGCACAACCGCCGTAAAAACACAGAAAAACCGCCGTAAAACAAAATGTAGATAGTAGGTAGTCAGTACTTGTATTAATTAAAGTTTATAATAATTATAAATCATTAAATATCCATTAAAAAAGCTTCCAATTACAATAATTCCAGCTTCACGGTTGGAATTACTTTCCCTGTATTGACTAAGTGACTTTATTTCCGTAATTATCCACCCTTCGCTTGGGCTTGTTTGCGTGGATCTTATGACAGAATTACCCGATTCGACAAGCCGGTCTACAAGGCGTGTTATTTATAGGGACACTCGGCAAATCGAGGCCTAAAAGTGATTCATCATTTAAAATTTAACTTAGAAATTATTCATCCTATTTGGTAAAATAATTGGATTGACAGCAATGGGAGCCGATATTATTTAGCATTATTTGTCGCTGTGTACATATCAGATGAAAGTGGTATTATTTATCTGTCTCTCCCGTCCTCTTTATTGGGAAAGGTTTTCGTGTTTCGTTCGGCGTATTTCATCAGAAGAGAAAATATATTACTACATTACATTGGTATTCATCAGACTCAGTTGTTTTATCGAAAATAAAATGAAATGTAACACAGATGATATTAAAGATACGTCATTGATTTGACGTTTATAATATGATGAAATATTATATTATACGAAATATTGTTGAAAGAAGCTTTCTAGTGGAGCCGTGATGTTTAATAGAGAAGCAGAAAAACTAACGAGTGGCCGAAATATCATTTAATGGCATCTTTCGGGAAATATAATATTATCTTACTTTATAAAAATTAATGTTTCTTTGTTTTTCCATTATGCGCTCCTAAACCATTCATCCGATTGCGATGAAACTTTGGTGATTTGATGTAAGCATGCCTGTGATGGTTTCTATATGTAAAAGTGAGCTCTGGCGTTATGAAATTATTTCCTATACCTACTATTCATCCGATTACGATGAAACTTTAGCGAGTTGTTGTGCGCACGCCCGTGGAAGTTTCAACATATACCGGTGAGCTCTGGTGTTACGAAAGGGGCAGGCGGGAGGGGAAAGGGTACCCAGGGGGCGGGGGCGGAAGGGAACGAACATTGGAGAACGAAGGAGGGGAGGTTTCGCGGGAAGAGGGATGAGAGAGGGGTGGAAGTGGAAGAGAAGAGGGAGGAGGCAGGAGAAGGTTGAATTTAACGATTTTGAACAATTTATTTATTTTAGTGGCATTACAACGCATGCCGGGAACTCACTAGTATTGAATAAAAATCATTGCCTAAAAATAAGATGGATGGGCGACTTTCAATGCGTGAATGGCGAAAAAAAACTTCAAAATTAAAGGCGCTTAGCGGAGACTTATGTCCAAAAGCGTTAATGATAAACGTAATTCCAGATATTTATTCAACTTCAGTTATGCATTTTCATTTATCCGCCGTCTCAAATTATAAGTTAATAATATAACACCCTTGAGGTGATTTTTCACAAAAACGGCGCTATATAAATCATCCAAATATTATTATTATTATTAAATGTCAATTAAACTGTCCTTGTTTTAGTCAGTGACCATTAAAATACATCAATTTGGGAGGAGGGTATGCGTACCACCGCCTCTGAACCCATTTATTTGAGAACAAACACCTCTGTTATAGGTCACCCTATAAGTGGTTCAGTAAATTTGGTGGCTTAGCAGGAATGCCAGGGTTCATCGGGTGAGGTGTATTCCTGTCTTGGCGACGGAAGCGTCCATCCACCTTAACCTCTCCTAACCTTAAGTCGGTAGAAATGGATTCAGGCCTCCGATTCTCCTGGATACTTTACCTCTAGATTCCTACTCACTCCTTATGCCTTTTTTCCTTCCCAGAACTTCCTCTCATTCCTGTCCTTAAAAAGACCAACCACACAGCATCCCCCAAAGACGATAAAGGCCTTGAGAAATTTTCTTCTTCGGGGCAAGAAATCAACAAGAAATTTTTATTTTCTTGTTGATTGACTCATTTCTGAACAAACGCATTGTTCTGATTTTTCAGACATTCAACCCCAATTATTTAGAAAAGAATTGCAATTTTCAGAGAGAAACATCATTGAGGCTCTGAAGTAAGGTTTAAAAAGAAGTAGAAGACGGTTTGAAATGGTGCTCTGTAAATACGAACGTTAGCGCGCCAATGTCAAAAAACTTTATAATTAATAAGCGTAAGCAAAAATATTTAATAAAGCTTGACATATTTAAATTAGAGCAAATATCTCTCGACAAATGTCTAAAGAAACACTGCAATATTTTTTCATACCCATAAAATTTTTATTCATAGAACCAAATGTTTTATTTTTAATTTGCGGAGCATTCTTACTGGATGTTTTCTGTTGGGGGAATTTCACAAAATTACTCTTTCGAATCGGAAAATATGTAGAGATTACCTTAAAAAATAACAGATATATATGCTCAAGGAAAATATGTTATAAACCAGTAGAAATCCGCAATGCAGGGCCTTAACATTATTATTGAACACCTAAGTGCCGTACCGTATAAATTAGCGGTAGATATTCCTATAGCAAAAATGAGCCCGTGCCATTGGTAAAAGTAATCATTTCAAGATTTTTTGCATTCGAAGTAGGTTTCTGATAACTCAGTCAATTATGATAACCTTCCATTGGACTAGTATCAGCGCAGATCCATCATCCAGCTTTTAATTCATTCCGATGTTTTATTCAAAAAGCCTATCGGGGCTTCGCATTATATATTATGCAGACCTAACCGCAGTTAGTTAGATCGTTGAATAATTCTATTCCGATTTCCACGAACGCAGGTGCTCTGCTGATATTCAATTTGTTGGCTAAAATTCCTCATTTCAATGGAACCAGGCTACTTTAGCAGAAAATTCAAATCCAAGCGATGATTGCCGCTATGCGCTGCTGCATTGATCATCTCATTTGATATAGACGAAAGCCAGGGGTGGTATCGAAGTACATGATTAAACATTCAATTAAATAGTCGGCGCTGCGGGAGAATCAATGCAAGTACACTGTCACCGCAGTGATGGGATTAACTTTTGTGTCGATAAATAACACAACACGAAAATTGTGCAACAATTAATTTAAATAGTCGTTTAACAATAAAATATAAAAATACTCTAAAAAATCTTCATTTTTCCAGTAGAAGCGACCCAGAGGCATAACTCTTTAAAAAAACGGAGGGATGGATAGACGGTGAGAATAGGATTAAATAAGGACGGGTAGATCACAGGGATCGAAGGCGAATGATGAGTGAACGCAGTCAGTAGAGAGTTTTTGAATGAGGAAAATCCCAACCTGGAAAATAAATAATTTCTTGAAATACCGCTAAATCTCTTCATCTACTTGCAAAATGCGTACCTATCAAACCTACGTGTTCGTGAAAACGTACACAAAACGAATCTAAACGCTAATTGAAAGGGATTTTGCAGCATTTAATTGTCTGATCAGAAATCCAAACTTCCTATTTCCCAACTCTTTCCCTTCCCCACTCCCTTCAGCCTAACAACGTACAGAGCAGTTAGGACTCTTGTGCGGAACACCCGTAAAAATGCTCTTTCAGAAATGTGGGAATGTCTACTCTAAGATGCCAATATATCAACATTTAATGTAAAGCGCATGTCCCCCTCCACCTAAAATGTCCACCTCCACCTATGAAGGAGGTGGTGTTACCTAATAAAATACTTTGAAAATCGCTGGTCTATCGTAGCACTAAATAGAACCCACGACTTTTAACACCATGTTCAAATGAGATCAGTACATATTATAATCATTTGGACAAATTGCTGCCGAAATTAGAATATTTGGTTAAAGTCGGTCAAAACAACGACCTCCATTAGTTCCAGTGAAAGCCAATATAGTTCTAAAATGAGATGTCAAGAGCGATTTGGGTGGAAATTAAATGTTCGCGTGTCATTTGGGAGTTAGCGCGGTGCGGCACCAAAACCATAAATGTTAGAGCTGAACTACTAGAAACGCACAAATTGGTATTTCAAATGGATAGTTTGTATGTGAATCAAAGGTCAAAACAATGTTTTTCTAATAAATCACTGGAATTAACATCATGAATACACTGTTTAAACGCTATTTGAATTGAGAACTGATGTATGAAAATAATCTAATCACCCCCAAACTTTTGAGGAGAGGAAAGAGTAAAAATGTTGTAGAAGGGGGGAAACACAGAGGTCGACAAATCTTTCCGTACCGATGACCTGAAGAACTAGACGGTGTACAATGAGCTTTTGCCTCTGAAATACCATTAGAACAACTACCGATCATAAGCAGTTCGGATGAAATCTTTAGGAGAATCGGTGTTTTGGACATTAGGCAACTTTATGCCAAAAATATACTAATTTATCTATTCAAACACAGAACTGTTTTTGACAATATCCAAACTGTTCGTGATACAAGAACCAAAGGGCAAAATCTCTTACTTATCCCTTTCGCCAAAACAACGTTTTGTCAAAGAAACTTCTGGTACTTTGCAACAAAACTTTATAATACACTTCCACTGACCAT
Source organism: Limnephilus rhombicus (assembly GCA_929108145.2). Taxonomy (NCBI): domain Eukaryota; kingdom Metazoa; phylum Arthropoda; class Insecta; order Trichoptera; family Limnephilidae; genus Limnephilus; species Limnephilus rhombicus. Next base: position 45,471,422 of record OV815271.1, read on the forward strand.
TAGACAGCACACTAATCACATAAAATACAAAACAGATACCAAGTTTTGGATCACTACCAAAGACAGATCTTATATCAACAATATTTTTAGAACCTCCTAATGCATGCTAACCCATTGATACGATGCTGATTGTCCTTGTACTTTTACTTTAAATGTAAATAACATTGTTGTTGTTATCCTTTATACACTATTTTTAAATTATTTATGTTAAAATGCGCCTGCTCTCAACACAGGAACTCCTAGTGAGACAGGCACAGCACAATTACCTATGTAACATAAAAAAATTAGGATTATAATAATAAAAAATAAAAAAACAAGGAGAGCATTCCGACTAAACGCATGTGCTCCAAAGATTGATGAATCAAAATCATTGGTTTAAAAAAATATATATTATTGTTGTTGTACATTATTTACACCAATGATTAGCTACAACCCAGCTTCTATCAAAATCAGCACCCTTTTTTCTAAATCTTTGTCTTAGTAAGAAGAACTTCAAGAATAGGGATGAAATTGTTGTTTTGCTTTATTTTTTGTCAGTTACCATTTAACTTCAAATGTGAGCTGAAAGCAGTTGGGTAATTAATAAATAAAATCGTGGAAAGAGATTAAATTCTGCCTAAGAGTTTTTTTTTGGTCCATGAATATACCTAAATATGTTTTTAACCAGTAAAATGTATAATATTATGTGAAAAAGGAGAGTTATTTTCAGTAATATAAATTTATCGCCAGACTTCAGAATTGGTGGAGAATTTAATAGCTTATCTGAGTAATAAGTTCGTAATAAAAGAACGAAACGACTTTCAAAATGTGAAGAGAAGATAAGACGAGAGTCATTCAAAACATCTGTTATCATTTATTCAAACAAGATATTTTTACCCAAAATTATGACTATTTTATGCCCCAAAAAATATATACGTACCATAAAAGTGGCCATATCTATCGTCATACGTGTTTTTATGTACATACTTTCTAAATACCTTCCGCTATACCGTAGATATTCATCCCTTACTTTAAACGACCTCACGAACGTATGATATTCTTCCTCTAGCAGTTTAACAGAAAAGGCCAAGAATATCTTGTAGTGTTCATTGAAAAATTATATTAAGACGTCAATAATAGTCACGATGTAAATCGAACACAAAGCCTTTCATAAAGGTAAGTCTATCAACTATTGCGGGATATTTAAATGTTGTTATATGATTATAATATTACGAGATGCATAAAATCACAAAGAAATAAAAATATGTAATTACTTAATTATTTATACTAGAACAATTATTATCTTAATTACAATTCGACAAAGGGGTTTATTTGTCAAGTTTAATTAGATAATTTACTAGGAGACCATTGTTAACAACTAAATTTATATTGCATTTCTCCGACTTTCATTGGCCCTGCTCAGGAGGCAAATGATCATTAAATGACGGTAAAACTAATCGGTACTCAAAGGAGCCATTATTCCTTAACAGCACACGTGTCGTAAAATTTTTGACAGTTTGAGAAATAATGTCAATAATATTTTTTTACGATTTAGGCAGTTCCAATAAAATATGGACATAATCAACCTGTAAGACACAGTGCGGATACTTATAAAATAACAGAGTTGACGAAATACGAAGTAAATTAGTTTTTACACACCTATGTTTTTAATGTGTCACTTCTTCGTGATAATCGAAAAAATTTTAAAAAATTGAAAAATCTCTCCTCACTTTTATCAATTTTAATATATTAAATATAATGGCGTTGAGATTGCCGTTGGTCTTAAGTGTTTTGTTCTGGCGTCACATGGTCCCATGGTAGAATTACGGTTCTCGACAGACGATGAGTAACCACCGCGAGAGGAGCAGGGGCACTGGGAGAAGAGCGGGAAGCAACTCAGACGGAACCATAATTAATGACAAGTTGCATGTTGCCACGTTTAGGGTAGCGTTTCATTTCTTAATGAATGCTCCCCACGATCACACGTTTTGACATATAAAAAAAATATCCCTGTACCGTACAAGATTTCTTGTTATAACATTTTTAACATTTGGGAAAATAGATACCAGATACAAAAAAAGTTTTAAGGTTATTTAATTTAAATACATTATCGACTGTTCTAATTTTTTCATTCAAAAGCATCATTCCTCTTGTCATGTTGCTGATATAGAACATCTGTTCTGCCGTGTTATATCTTCAACAAGCCATTGGGACAACTACAAAGTTTTCAGAGGTTAAGTAGTTTTTAGTTTTAGGTATTTTTGTTTATTTATTTAAACGCTTTTAAGGGTTTTTTTACATATAATGCAGTAGTATCCGACCGAAACAGGACTTTCCACCGAAACCGAAACTTCGGTGTCTGTCTCGAAAACCGAAACTTTTTTACACATGTTAAAAATCGATTGTTTACTGTTATTTGGCTAATTTTTTACACTTATTCAGACAGTTAACACGTGCTTAGTTAAATAAATAAAAATTGAAGTATGTGAAAAATAATATATTTTTTATATTAATTCTATAAAACAAATAAAATTGTTAATTTTGATTTGCTTTACAGCAGTAATATAAAAAATATATATTTTTTTTTTAACATGATTCAATTATTGTTTTTTTTTATTTCATTTAACACGTTTAAAAAGAATTTTGTGAGTATAAACGCAATAAAAATTAAAAAATAAATACTTAATTAATGAGGTCCTTCCTTTATAATGTAAGCGTTGATTATTGGCAAATTTTTGTTCCAAGATGAAGTTATCGTTTTTTGTTATTTTTTTATAAATTTTGTTTTATAGAAGTAATATAAAAAAAAAAATTTTCACATACTTCAATTATTGTTTTTTTTTTAAATTTATTTAATTTAACACGTGTTAACTGTATGAATAAATGTAAAATATAAGTCAAATAACAGTAAGAACTCGATTTTTAACATGTCTAAAAAAGTTTCAGTTTCGGTTTCGACGAAACTGATGCCGAAACTAGATTTTTTAGCCGAAACATGCCGAAACCGTAACCAAAACCGAACCTTCGGCCGGTCACTATAATGCAGTACATGTTTTTTTTAAATTACAATGAAAATAAAGAGGGAATAATTTAAATATTACCTTTTCACATCTGTAATGCAGTACGTGTTTTTTTAATTAAAAATAGACTCTGTTCAACAGAAAGACTACTCTTCCCACCGGCTTGACCATTGGCAAGTTACTCCTGCTGGTTGGTATGATATTTGGTTGGACTGAATTCCTTCGTGTGAGTATTTATGTCAAAATGATTATGCCATTACAATAAAACAAAGCTGAATTGAATTTTAATAACATATAAAAGCGTTATTTACCATTTTCAACTTATTAATAACAAACATGTCAAAGGCAGATTGACCACCTTTACCGAGAATAAAATTTGATCGAATGAAATCGAATTCTTATTTCGAGCGAAATTCCGTTCTATGAGGCTTTATTAAAACTGATTTCGAGGACGGTGACTTCTGATCGCTTCTAGCGATTCATTAGAATATCTATGTGTCCAATTGTTTCTAATGTATCTACATTTTGAAATTGTAGTTTTGACAAGTGTGGGTGAACTTCCCACGTAGGTACCTACAAAAGTTCAGTCACTTATTCCGTATAAAATGGCGTTATTAGAAACAATATCCGGGGCTCTCGGGTAAATGTGTGTATGTCAGCAAAAGTAAAATAGTTCAGGAAACAAAAAAGCACAGTTTAATATTTTTCTGAGAAAAGCGTTCCCACTTCGAAAGAATCTTAGAAATTTATTCACATAGAAAGTATTACCGATATTCCCTTCGATATTTACTCAAAATGAAGACAAAAAAATAGCATTCGATTTTTACTCATGTATGATTTTAGATTTTAACGGCCAAAAGAATTATCATGGTTTATTTTGGGGGGGGGGGGACTTTAAGGCTCACCGAAACGTTGGCTAAATAAAGAGAAAGCGCAACACGGTGCCTACAATATCTCAAAAAAAATTCACCATAAAAATACTTACGATTGCCCCGGAATTAACGACCGGCCAAGCGAGGTGTAAATTAGCGTTAATATATTATTTTACACTTACGAGTACCTATGTGCATAAAGATAATAGTTTTTTGTCTTTTTATATCAATAAAAGTGGAAACGAATATGTATAATGATAATATAAAAAAAAAAAAAAAATGTATTTAAAATATCGCGTAACGCTCAAAAATAACCTTCAAACATCAGTAAGCTTTGAAACTTTTAAACTGATAAATATAGACAATTGCTACTTATAAAATCTTTTGTAAAAGAATTTCTAAGTTAGTGACTACACTGAACTAAAAGTTTTATTTTCACGGCTGTCGTAGATAAAATATTAAAAAATAAATAGAAGAGTAATTAAGGACAGATTTCACGGGCGATCGCAAATCAACTTGTTTGGACTATGCTGCTTGATTAATTTACGCGGAGGGGCAATTTTCTGGTCCCGGTCAAGCGAGCAAAAGTTTTTGAGCAAAAATCCGAGATGTACCCCTTTACCCGAGGCCACGGAAATAACTCTGTAGAGACAAAGGATAAAGCCGAATGTGGGCATATAAGCAAAACACTCATATACCACATTGGCATGATAAGTGATGATGTCACAAGTGCCTTATTATTGATCCTAGTTGCGATCTACTTACAGTTCAATAAATTACAAACAAATATATTTAGAAAATACTGCCTTTTGCAAAGTTCATTTGAAAAATGGAAGCCACGTAAGAAAATTCAATTACCATGGCTTCAAAAGCGTGTGTGGGAGGACAATATTTTTATCATCTCTTATGGTGTATTTCATCTGCCGACAAGATGGTGTATGTAACCTGTCGATGTATTTAAGGATTTCTGGTCAAATATCGGAAAAAAAACAAAGCACATGTTTTTTTGCAATTGTTTTCTATTTACCAGATAATATATCTTATTATGCATGAATATTACATGATAATATCATAAGAAGTTTTCCCAGAATAGCTAACTTTAACTAAAAAAAAAACTAAAAAACATCCCATTTGTAAAAATATATTCATACGAATATAAACTGATTTTATTATTTCTGCAAAGACCTAAATACACACCTTCCATGAAAAAAAAATCAAAGGAGTTTTCAAAGAAATAATGACCTTGATTGGAATAAATCTATAATATTTTTATTTTTTTCAAAAAAAATTTAAACTCAAACGTGTAGATTTTTTGTTTCGTAGGTAGTATATAAGCTTATTACAACAACTCTTACAGATTTTGGTAGCTTATACAATTCTTGTAGCTTATAATATTATTTTATATTGGAAACATGAAAATAAATATTGCTAAAAATATAATTATTCACAAAATCACATTTTCACAACAATCTTACTAACCTAATTTTTCCACATTTCTAATGTGAAATATTATAAGATAAGATTAAATATAATCCTAAATATTAGAAGACATCACAATAATTACATCGATTGGATAGATTTTGGGTTTTGTATGTAATCTCAAAAAAATGAAGCGATTATTTGCTCTCCTACGATCTTTGGTTGATATCCAAATTTTAAATTTTTTTTTTTTGGTTTTGCGATAAGTGAAGAGTTTTAATTGATAAATAATGAAATATTTTAACGATATCTTATTACATGAACCAAAAAACCTAGCGAATGGGTCATGAAATTTGCACCGTTTTTTTCTATCTTGAAAACTATCTCAACATAACTTGTAACATTATTTCCATGAAGAACTCTGAAATACAAAATCAAGTTTTAAGACCTGGACAAAACACAAGCAATTACTAATAATAGTCTAACTCAACGATACTCAACCTGCGGCCCGCCAAGCTTTTGTGTGCGGCCCTAACCACTTTACCATCAGGAACTTGATTTAAAAAAAACTATCATTCTAAATTTCGAATATTCGATTCGATTCGATTTATAATCTTGAGATTCGTTTCGACTTTGACGCACAGGCCACAGATAGTGACACCCGAAAAGGATTGTCATTATGGTCCACACGATCTGGTACAAGAGTAAGATACTTGTTTAGATATTCACGGCCAAAAGGTTTCGACTTTGACGCACAGGCCACAGATAGTGACACCCGAAAAGTATTGTCATTATGGTCCACACGATCTGGTACAAGAGTAAGATACTTGTTTAGATATTCACGGCCAAAAGGTTTCGACTTTGACGCACAGGCCACAGATAGTGACACCCGAAAAGGATTGTCATTATGGTCCACACGATCTGGTACAAGAGTAAGATACTTGTTTAGATATTCACGGCCAAAAGTTTTTTTTGTTATTTGTTTTTGGGGTGTTATGCCGTGTTGCGCTACCTCCGTCTTTAGCCAACGTTTCGGACAGCGTTACAGTGTCCATCATCAGGGCAGATGTGTAAGAGTGTTGCTATTTACACACGCTAGATTTAATCCTAAAAAACAAATATTTGACACACAAGTACGCGCGCAAATCTATAATATAAATGTGAATCTCTGAATGTGTTGCTAAGCGCATAACTTCCTAACGACTGCACCAAATTGGATAATTCTTTTTTTTGTGTTCGTTATTGTCAGGACAAGGTTCTGACGTTATGAAATTTGTATAAAAGAAATTGAATAGGTGGCATACAAGCTATTTGAAAACTGAATGTACCGGGACTGAATGTATGGAGTGCGGGAGGGTTGGAGTGAAACCAGGGAAAGGGGAGGGGAATCTGGGAGAGGGGAGGTGAACTTGGGAGGGGGAGTCGCGGGACGGGGAAGGGGGGGAGTGGAGTGGGGAGAGGGAAGGTGGAGGAGGCGGAGTGGGAACGCGAGAGGGGAAGGGGACGCGGGAGAGAAAGGGGATGCGGAAGGGGAAAGAGACGAATGGTAAAGGACACGCAGTGAGAAACTATTTCCTTATTAAACGGCATAACAAGGCATGCCGTGTACCAGCTAGTAATTTATAAATAAAAGTGCCACTTCTAAAAACAACCGCATCAATTATAATACATAAAAACTGGTTAATGTTAATGGTTAGTCAGGTACCTACTAATTTTAAAAGCATTTCTTGCTGTCGTATAAAGTACTATTTTCTTATAATATAAATACGCAAAATTAGGTAATTTTTCACAATAACAGCGCTCTACAAATTATCCAAATATTATTATTATTAATGGCGGAGTGTCTTCAAAATTAAATCGAAAAAATGTTGGGGGGGGGGGGGGTTGATGATTTTTTTTCGTCATACCAGTATAGTGTTGCGTCCCGCGTAACTTTACAAATACATGTATATGGCCCGAAGAGAAAAAAGGTTGAGTATCGTTGGACTCTAACTTATTAGGCAAAATGTTTGCAGAAAACTTGACCTTTTTGATGGTTTTTGGGCCTTGCAGCACAGGATGAAGGGTCACCTTGTCGATTTTAATGTTTCAAAGACTCAATCACATCCGATTAAGTCTGAAAGGGATAATAATGGCAATCTAGTCTCCTTCAACGAAAGAAATCTTCCAAATATGCCTTCCATTGATATGCTTGGTGTAATTCTAAGCCACCAGCTCCGGCGCGGGGGCTCCGTCGAAGTTAGCCTCCCAGAAGCTGAGTGTACTGTACAGGGCCCGCAGATACTTTAATAGTGGGTATACAATTACTGACTTTGTACAAATCGCAAGTGCACCCCACCGTAGAATTTCGCATCCACCTCTGGTCTGGCACCCCAAAATTCTTTAAAAAACCGTTAACTTCGTGCAGAAATGGACGGATCGTTTGACACATTCTCCTATCTTAACAAAGCCCGCAGATACCTTGATAACAGGTACATAACTACAAATTGCAATAACGACCCACTGTTGAATTTCACCTTTTATCTGAAGGCCCAAAATTATTGATAAAACCCTTGACTCTGTGCAGAAACGGGAGGTCCGTTTGATAGACTCTCCTATTTTATCTCAACAAACGGATTGCAATCTTCAGAGCACAGTCGTGAAGTTAAAATTCTGTCCTTGTTCTACCGTTATTACAACGGAAGATGTTCTGAGTAACTAGCGTCATTGATCCCTTAGGCACCGGTGCCATAGTCGGAAAAAACACCAAACGTGCGCCCAAAATTTGTACACGGTTATACATCTACGACTCGTTCTTGAGTTCAACAACTCGGCTGTGGAATGACTTGCAGGCCTCTGTGTTTACTCCCTCCTACAACACTTCACTTTTCAAAAAGACCCTCCACACAGCATCCTCAAAGATGACACAGGCCCCGAGAGAAATTATTTTCTTCAGGGCCTCTCGTGTGGAGTTAATGTTACTTTTTGTTTTCTTAATTTGTTCATGAGAAAAATGGATTGGTCCAAAGAGTGTCGAACTCGAGCGAACCCCAGTAGGTACCTACTGACTACTTGTGTTATTTCTATAAAATGTATTTTATTTTGGAATTCAAAACAATTCTTCCACATTTGAGGAATTAGTTATCTACTGTAGCGTGCATGCAACTCAAGAACATTTAGCGAGCACGCCAAATTAATATCGTTCCAAGAAATTTGGTCATTAAAAATGGCGGCAATTAAAAAAATTACAAGGAATATTTACCCAAGACTGCACATGACAATTTATTTGAAATGACTTTTTTAGAAAAGAAAAATACAGAAACACGAAATTCTCGCTAATGATCACAATGCACTTTGAAACGTTGAAAGTATGTTTTAATAAGAGTCAACATTTGATAAAATTTTTCACATCGTAACAATCTAATTTTATTTCACTTCATGAGTACAATGATAACAGGAATCATTATACACAGCCTACAACCTTCTTGGGCGTGCGCACAACAAATCACCATCGCAATCAGATGAACGGTATGGCAGCGCATAAAATACGAATAAACAAACAAACAATTTATATAATTTTAGATTGACACGGCCAAAAGTATTTTTGGGGTATTATGCCGTGTTGCGCTACCTCCTCCTTTAGCCAACGTTTCGGACAGCCTTACAAATCAATCAAGACAAATCGGCAATCGCCGAGCACTTAATCGAAACCGGCCATTACTTTTGATTTATTCTTGAAGTCCTGGGAAGACCCAAAGCCCATAGAGCATGCCTGATAAAGGAGGCAATTGAAATCTACAAAAACCCAATTAATATTAATAGAGACGAAGGAGCTAAGCTCAATAGTTCTTGATATCTGGTAATTGAAGGTTACACCAAAACTAAATGCAAAAAACCATTGTGAAGTATACTGTAGTACCGCTTGTAGGGGAGTGGAGCTGGCGACACGGTATCGCTTCTAAGTACATAAACACACATTTTACCACTAACAATTACACATCTGCCCTGATTATGGACACTGTAAGGCTGTCCGAAACGTTGGCTAAAGGAGGAGGTAGCGCAAAACGGCATAACACCCCAAAAATAAATAGGAAAAAAAAACAATTTATAAGAAGATATCGGGGGGCAAATCGTCGACGGAATTTTGTCTCTCAGTTCAAATTCAAAATCAAATGTAAAAAAAACGTAAGAGAGACGGAGTACGCAATGTCGATTGGCTGCCTCGATCTAAAAAAATATAGTCAAAAGGTACAGCGGCGACATCGGTTTACCGCACAAGAATCCCAACTGATGTCAAAGTAAGTGGGGAAGGGAAGGAGATGGAGAAGAGAAAGGTGGTGAAGAACCTGGCTATACAGGTCTACTATTCTATAAATTTTAAAAAAAGTAGATAAAAACGAATAAACTTTTCTACTGTTTCGATTATTTGGGGTAAAAAGTATTTGAATAAGAATAAACATAATTAAAGAGTAGAGTAAATACAAATAAATATATACAATGCTAGTTTTTTGTTGTTCGTAACCAATAATTTTATAGTGTCGAATTAACGACAACCATATTAAACTGAAATCCTTTGATAACTATACCAGACTTGGTTTGTTTAGAGATAGGAGATTGTAAGTAAAGTTGAATGACTTAATTTTTTTATTGGTTTGTTTTAATAAAACTGATTCGCATATAAAATACAAACTCTTACTTCCTAATTGTTATTCGTTATTTTCACCGAGTTAACGTGTTATTTTTCTAAATGAAAAACTTCGTCTTAAAATAACAACAACATCCCAAACTCGCGTGAAGTTATTCCAACCGCTCCTTTTGAATTCTGGATAAACCTCTTCAAATCAGCAAAAAACGCAAATTCCCGAAACCGAAAATGTCTCAGAAAATCTCTTTCGCAAACTTGAATAAAGTTGTGTTTTCACGCTCAACCGTACCGCATTGTGCGGGTAGGAATAGGGTATGAGAAAGTTTTTTTTGTTGGGGAATTAGACCTTCGGAGACGATTTACGAACAAATTATCCATTCTAAAAATTTGGAACAAAGAAAAGTTCCCAATCGACAAATAAAATAAATAGAACTTTAATTTCTATGTATTTTTACGAGTGTTCGCGGATCCTCTAACAATGCTTGGATTGAATTGCACGATGGCCAATTATGATGATATTATGTCTGTGACTGACCCCCGTGTGCAAGGAATGTTTATATTTTTCGTACTTCAGCTATCAGTTTTTACGCTAGAGGGTATTTAAGATTACTGCCGAAATTGCATCCAACATTTAGAAGAACTGGATCTTTCCACGAATTTACCGCGTATCTGAATTCTTTGTAAGGCATGTGGATGATTTTCGGATACGATTTGTTATTGCGAGACTGTAGTAGAGGTCCGGATTTTGGTGACTTACCAGGGGCGCCTGGGTTCATAGGGAAGAACTTTGCTCGGGTCTTAGCGGCGGACGCATCCGCCTAACAACTGCATGGCAGGACGGATCAGGAAAGGCTGGTTGAGGCAGACATTTTGGCCTTTCTAGCAGGACTCTCTCGGAACATTGCATTGCACCGCCAATGGGAGGGATGGATTCATATGTCCGACACTCCTGGACAAACTGACCCCAGATTCCTACACCCCCTTCATACCTTTATCTTTCTCAGAACTTCCTCTCCTGACTTTCCTAGAAAGACCCTCCACACAGCATCCCCGAAGACAATGTAGGCCGTGAGGGGAAATATTTTCTGCCAGGCCTCCTGTGTGAAACTAATGTAAAAAAAATAGTGTGCAACTCACATGCGGTAGAAGTGAAACCTAACGAAAACTAAAATAGACAAGAGTGGGAAGGCTACAAAGCACCGCACAAAGAGGAGACCGATTATACTATCTCATCCTCTCGCAGGCTAAATCCTAAGGATTAATGTGTTTGTCTCCTTTCCGTTTCATCGAGTTTCAAATCACAATGGTGCTAAAGAAGTATTTACTTCAAAAAGTTGCCTTTAAACAAAATAACGAGTTCGAGAAACAGCTCATTCTCATTCTGCCTACACCATCTGTGAACGGGTATTATTCATGTAGCAAAGGAACCGCAACACCTCTGAACAAAGTTATATAAGCACTATTCTACCGATTTCTTTCATATCTCCCATAAACATTTGAAGTTTTAAGCTTTTTAAAAAATTAATGATATTTCTTAAGATAATATCTAGACGTTCCCCACGTCGAAACGCAAATTATATAAAAATTCCCTCGATAGAAAAAAATCGCAAAATATGGTCTGAAAATTATTATAAACACGTTTTTTCACATATTTTAGAAGTTAAATGAATAAAAAAAATCACAGCGTTCCTTTAAATGCTACTTAAGATGTTCACAATTTTCGCTTAAATTTTATCGTTTTAAATATTAGCGCGCTCTCTCTAACATTCGTATTTACATATCTCTCCTTCTTCTTGTTTTTGAGCGGATATACGGCGCCTTAATACAAATATCTAGAGTGATAAAATATATTATTATTATCGAGAATTAAGGGTCGGGTTTGGAAAACATCGCTCCGCATTAGCAGTAGCATCCGCGTCTCGTAGCAGCAATACTAGAAAATTATATACAGGTAGTTAGAAAAATGTGTAAAGTTACTAGTGATTAAATTTTTTTTACTGTAATCTTACAAATCCTATAAGTTATACATACTGCAACTTTAGTTAAAACGTTGAAAAAGGCCTTCGCGATTATCTCTCCTGAACCTGTTGTAAACATTTTTACCAAAAATCCTTCCGTAATCTCAGAGTAAACATTATGTTAAATCAAGCTATTAAATTAAAAGCTCTTCAGTGTATCTAGATTTTTATTGTAATTCGACTAAACTTTCTGAATTTTTCAACTATTCTCCGCCATACAAAAATGTATGGCAAAATATTACGCCGCGCGATGTCTTATATAACGGTTGAATTTCACAGAATTCATTCAGTCGTGAGATAGCGGTCAAGGCGACAGCACGCATATTTTTTTCGCAGCAATTTTGTTCGCTGTTTATTCGATTTTTGAAGGAATCATTGAGGAGATAGGTGTTACAGTAACCGGGTAAGTAGAAATAAAATATATTTATTATTATCTAATAAATTATTTTTAACTTGATTTACAGTTTTACATATTTTATTATTATTTTTTTTTTAAACTTCAGGTACCTTCAAAATGGGTAAAAATAAAGGAATTCTTGCTTACCGTGCCATAAAAAATAGACCCTCCCACTGGAAGAATAGGAGAATAAGGTAATAAAGTCAAAATTTAATTTTTTTACTGATTTCTATCAAGGGTAGTTTGAAGGTAGACTGAAGTCATTTTGCTTTTTGACATCTAAAAATTTCGGCATCCATCTTGAATTTATCTGTAGTTATCTACCGATTTGGTTCAATATCAGAATTCGGGCGTTTAGAAGTGCACTGAACTCGGATCTAATGTCAAAATGCAAAATTTCGGCATCCATCTTGAATTTCTCGTGTTCTCTACCGATCTGGTTCAAAATTAGTATTAGGGAGTATTGGCGAGCACTGAACTCGGATCTAATGTCCAAATGCAACATTTCGGCATCCATCTTGAATTTCTCTAGTTATCTACCTTTTTGATTCAAAATCAGGATTAGGGCGTTTGGACGTGCACTGAACTCGGATCTAATGTCAAAATGCAACATTTCGGCATCCATCTTGAATTTCTCTAGTTTTCTACCGATTTGGTTCAATATCAGCATTCGGGCGTTTGGAAGTGCACTGAAATCGGATCTAATGTCAAAATGCAACATTTCGGCATCCATCTTGAATTTCTTTAGTTATCTACCGATTTGGTTCAATATCAGAATTCGGGCGTTTAGAAGTGCACTGAACTCGGATCTAATGTCAAAATGCAAAATTTCGGCATCCATCTTGAATTTATCTGTAGTTATCTACCGATTTGGTTCAATATCAGAATTCGGGCGTTTAGAAGTGCACTGAACTCGGATCTAATGTCAAAATGCAAAATTTCGGCATCCATCTTGAATTTCTCGTGTTCTCTACCGATCTGGTTCAAAATCAGTATTAGGGAGTATTGGCGAGCACTGAACTCGGATCTAATGTCCAAATGCAACATTTCGGCATCCATCTTGAATTTCTCTAGTTATCTACCTTTTTGATTCAAAATCAGGATTAGGGCGTTTGGACGTGCACTGAACTCGGATCTAATGTCAAAATGCAACATTTCGGCATCCATCTTGAATTTCTCTAGTTTTCTACCGATTTGGTTCAATATCAGCATTCGGGCGTTTGGAAGTGCACTGAAATCGGATCTAATGTCAAAATGCAACATTTCGGCATCCATCTTGAATTTCTTTAGTTATCTACCGATTTGGTTCAAAATCAGGATTAGGGCGTTTGGACGTGCACTGAACTCGGATCTAATGTCAAAATGCAAAATTTCGGCATCCATCTTGAATATCTTAAGTACTTTGACGATTTGGTTCAAAATCAGGTTAAAGGAGTTTGGGGTTCAACGAACTTAATATCAAAATTTAATTTAACAAAATTTAACAAAATTTAATTTCAAAATGCATAATTTCGACGACCATTTTGAGTTCTCTACCGATTCCGTTCAAATTGTCACTAAGTTTTATTGAAAACAACGACTGTCAGATCCATTGATAAATCGAATGAATTTCGATGTTGGGTAAATTCTGGGTCGTATTATTACAAATAAATTTATTTTATATGTTTTTTTAGAAAAGCAGCAGAAGCAATATAAATGACGTCGTTATAACAGAAACTATCAGTTAACATGTAAGTTTTTTAAATAAACATAAGCGGCCTGAGTAATGGCCTTCCATATAAACTTTTTGCTATAATGAATGATCTACCACACTTTTTGTGAATGTTTAGAATTAATAAATAATATTTGGATGATTTATATAGCGCCGTTTTTGTGAAAAATCAGCTCAAGGGCGCTGTATGAATTATCGATAATAGACCGGGAGAAAGGATGATGTCATTACAAAATGACAGTCTTGTGAATAAATGAGGGGCTAACACTTATCACTCTGTATTGTTTTGTATTTTTTTATTAATAAGTTTACATTACAAATGTATAGTCTAATGTCCTCCACGCTAGGAATTCACCTGTGTTGTGGAGGACATTTTTCAATTGTAAAATTATATAATAGTAAACAAGTATATAATAGTAACTTTGTTATTTTTGGATAATGCTGTGAAATAACTATAATAATTGTGGGTAATAATTAATTTATTTTGAACTTACATATAACATTTGCAATTTTACCTGTAACACGCACAACACGAGTTACAGCGTGTTTTATACAAAGAAAAAAAAACTTGTCAATAGCCTTCTATAAAAAAACAGAGTGGAAGATACTTTATGTATCGCCCTGGTGTAAGACCACTATTCAGAATTGAAAAGCTGCTTGAAATGGCTTTAGCCGTGTGTGGTGACCAAATCTGAATAGCCAGGTACTTCCCCTATATTATTCCCCTCCCACCTTATTCAGCCTCACAACATACCCCAATCACTGGCCCCAGGCGATTGATAGCAGTTGGGACTTTGTAAGTTACATAAAAATAAAAATAAAACATTTAGTTGTTTTATAAAAATTTGTCTGAACTTCTTTATATTTTTTACTGTCTTTTTTTCTAAATGTGCTTTGTTCTACTTTATGTATATCAAAGATAAATTGTAAAATATATTCTTTCTTACTACGTATTAAAAAAAACTGTATGCATATAAATAAACTTTCAAAAACAAAACTACCTGTTTTTTAATTTCTAAGGCACAGAGTAAAAACTGGTTGTCGTAACTTATTCACACCCATTATTTTCTGGTAAAATTATAAAAAAATTAATAACATTATACAAACCATATATGAACCAGAAATTTTTTCCACATCAAAACACCATTAGATTCTATGTCACATTGAGTCAAAAACTAAGACGTCTGTAAAGGTCCAGGGACTAAAAAAAGTCTATGTATCCTTGCCCTTGCATAATATGATTTATAGTCTGTCAAGCTGTATCAATTATGTTAGAAATAAATTAAAATTATACAAAGCAAGTGTATTTTTATTTCGTATTTTATCAAAATGCTGAGCAGCCGTGCCTGAATCTAACCGAAATACACAATAGATCGCGGCGGCCGAGCTTGTTTGCAACTACCAAAAATACCTAACTGCAGTGAATGGGCAGTTTGACCCAGGCGCAAATGTCTCTATGAGCTATCCACGCTATTCCACCATATGATTCTTAGTATGTTAAGCTGTATCCATTATTATAGTAGGAACTAAATTTTATAAGGCAAGTGTATTTTTATTTCCTAAGTCCGTAGTGTCTAGTATACCCACATCTCCTCTAGTCAAACGCAGGCGGCCGGCTGCGGCCGTGTTTGTCTACAAGTACAAGAAATACCTAACTGCAGTGTCAGCGCGGTTTGATACCCGACCCTTAAAGAGGTCGAATAAAGACACGTTCAAAAACAAGAAAATGGTTCAATTGAATAAAGAAAATTGCCAGCGCAGTCCACCATTGTCCCTTTGTACTTTAGGTGGCAGGAAGGTACATACATCAATGAAAAATGCTTAAGGAAACGTTTTTACTGGAATGTTCCAGACGTATAAAAATGAATTGACACTCCATTATTATTTCAGCGTGTTTCAGATTTAAATATGTAAAATAACGAGAAGAGAAAGCGGTACATAGTACGTAACTAGGTACTAACTTAAATGTAGATTTGTCTTACGTCAACAGCAGTTTGTCATTAGCATGACATTTTCATTACACGTAACTGTGTTAAACGAAAAAATATCAAGAACCTTTACGAGAAAACAGTATCAATAGAATTTTTTTTTACCTTCGTATTTTTTCTGTCTAGTTGACATTTCAAAGGAATCGGCTTCGCCCAAACAATAGCACAATTAGTGGGGCTTTATTCACTCCATTCTCACTCCAGTCCGAAAAAATGGCGACTAATCAGTTTAAAGCTCTAATATATAGCTGTCATCACTTTCTTCAAAAGACTTTATCTTTTTTGTGCAATCGACGGCCCGATATATCTAATTTCAGACGTGTCTTGTGAACGTTTGTTGACAACGATAATTTATTAATACAGCTGGTGATTTATTTTTAAAATGAGAACAAGCTGATCTAGCTGGAATACGATATTTTTTCTTGTCAAACATTCTTGTTTTTGCCAATTTAATCTTTATGCCAAAAGTGATCGAGAATTCAGATATGGCACAATCAAATACTTGAGACGGGTCATGTCAGTGTCAGAATAACAGAAGAGTTTGTATGAGCCAATGCACAAAGTGAATGATGCAAGGAGCGTGTGTTAATACGGTGATATGTCTCGGTACATCCTCTGCCCTTTCTACGGCAAAACTGCCAACGGTTGTTGATTAGCAATTTGCAAATGCAGGAGCCTTCATATTACTAACTATAAGATTGATAATAAGAAATGTTTAATTTTTTGTACAATGTTGATATTGAAACGTTTCTTCTTTATTCTTCTAATAGCTATAAAGATCACAAAAGTCCGACAGTAATTTTATCGTTATAAATGTTAATATACTTAACCTAAGAAACTACGAAATTATTCATTAATTCATTTGGGGGAAAGCACTTACCATAGAATAAAGAAGATAACAGAAATACTATTGCTTCGTGATTCAAAAGTCTGATCACATTCATTGCTTAAATTTCATATGCTAAACTGTGTTTCACCATTATTTTGAAATTCAATGGGGATGGCGTTGGTCATTAACCAAAAGGCATTAAGTGGCAACATTGGTTTCCATTCAAATCGTACGCAAGACATTTCTAATGTTCTTTATTATTCTATGTTTATTTATCCACTTTGAACTCGCCGAGATTTTGTTTCTCTTTCTACCAGAAAGTATTATTCGAAAGGACAACCGATCAATTTAAAACGATAGATAATGTAATAGAAAAATTAACTACGTACATTGTCGTCCGCGTATTTTAAATATTAACTGCTTGCAGTAAGCAGTCCGGTCATAAACCGCTTAAATACTTTACCAATAAACGTGCTTATTAAATAATATTACACAACTGATAAACAACCATTTTCCTACACTAATGGCTATTTATCAGTTGCGTAAAATTTAAAACACGTAAATTATTAATAAGGATCTTTTCAGATTGTTATTTTTTTGTAGTTCGTCCACTCGTTTCCCAAAAAAAAAAAATTACTACTACAAACCTTTACTGTCATGGATATAATTCATTGGTTCGAACCTTCCTCAATAAATTATCAGATGCACTACCATTTGATCTGAATTTATATTTGACCAATTACACCCAGTAATGGGAACCAATAATGAAACTTTTACCATTCATTTCACATTGTTGCGCATGTGAATCTGCTTAATAGCTCGCCATTGGAGCCGGTTACTAACTACTGACGATTTTGTGATAAAAATGTGCGTTTGGAAATAAAATCTGACATTTTGAATTAATTATTATTCCACTGGAATGTTAAACTGGCACCTACCGTGCCGAGTGATGAGAGCGGTTATTTTTGGCCTAGTTTAAAAAAATTGGACGAATTTAGGCCCAAAATTAAGTTTCGTTCTGCCGAGTGAAATTACGTAATAAAATAAAGCAAAAAAACCTTTTACGTTTCACCGCATGAATTATCGTTAGTTTCTTTTTTCTATATTGTGTGTTGAATAGACAATAATAATAAAACTCGATATAATTTTAGAAAAAAAAACACTCTGAAAAAAAAGAAACTACCTAAAGGGCGCTTTTAAAAACCCTTAAAATGAGTGCAAAAAACTAACCAACTAACTAACCATCACGTCGTTTCCCCGCAGGGGTAGGCAGAGAGGACGGACCGCCAAACATTCCGGTCTTGGCACACATTCCTTGCCTCGTTTACATTCATACAATGTCTCATACATTCTCTTCTATTATGAGATCAAACAATGACTAAAATAATATTATTTGCGCCTGAAGCAAACAATATTCCAAACAATGTGGGTAGGTACTTTGTGCCAGCTACGACGGTTATTACTGTTATTAGTTTATCGAAAGGTATATAAAAATAGAGGTTTGAGAATCGTTCTGATTTGTCTTATACCAAATCACGTTGTGGTCAATTGCCATCTTTGTTCAGGCTCGACCTTCGAACTTTGTTTGTTGAGTACGTTTTTATTAATTCAACCTTTCAATAGTTTTGTTAGCGATCTAAGAGTTGATCGAAATGTGTTTTCCAATCTTTACATAGTATAAAATGAAGTCGCTCCCGCTGTCTGTGCGCGTATATTGCTGCAGTTGAAACACTAAAAATCTTAGGCAAAAATACGTATTACCGATTTCGATACTTCAAAAAACTATTGGTCAACAGAAAAACAAATAACTATCAATAAAATGTATCAACCAATTTACCAGAAAAAATAAGATTCATTATAAATAACTTTAAAGAATTCAAAACACAACCAAAATTTTGTACTGAAGACTTAAACAAAAAAAAAATAATAAAACAAGTTTTAAATAAAAAAAGTAGTTTTAATGAACATCAATTGTAAAAAAACACAAACAGTTTTTTATGCATTTTTTATACATCTTCAAATAAAGATAAAGGTACCAAAATGAGTAATAATTATAAGAATGAAACGTTACGCTACCTGCATATTAAGAGTTATTAGTTTCACTCCTCATAATATATTTTTTTTAAATATTATCAATTACGTGTTTTTTCAATAAATAAATTTCTTTGGAAAAAATATAAGTACCTATTGGAAACACAAAATAATAATTCGAGACGTTCAATATCTTCCATTCTTTTCTTAAATGTACAAGAGAATTGCAACAAAAAACAACCAGTTAAGTTCCTACCCGTAACACTGTCAAACTGTCGCCAACGTGGCAAACTTTACCTGAGCTTTGGGAGTACCTACTACCTACCTGATCGTCGATTCGGTGCGGGCGTGCTTCGACGCGTGCCGCAGCCGGGTGTTGCCCTCACAAATAAAATGTTACCACTTTTATTGGCCAGGTGGCATGGCGGGGCGACTGACAGCAGCTGGCATACCAACTGCGCACGATCTGAGGCAGACTCCCAAGTGTTATTTTAAATTTAAAGCGTCCAATCTTCAGGTGGCTGTTATCATTTGAATGGAGAGATGAAATTGATCCTTTCAAAATAGTTATCTTCATATTTTATGTATTCTAAAAGATAAGAAACACAATGACGATATTTATTATTTGATCGCGCGTGGTCATCAGTTTGTATAAGCTATCGAAATCAAAGGGATCGGTATTAATAATATTATTATCGTTACGATAGTGTTGACTGTTGATGGAGGCCTTTCACAAATTTACTTTTAATATAATGTGCTGCTTGTTTAGATAAGTGATTGCTGTGTGTATCGATGTTTATTTTCTGGAAAGGTGTAACTGATATCGTAATGTCTGACTGAAGACGTTTTTTCGAATTAACTTTGCTGATATCTTAATAAAGTAAAGTTATCGCAAGCTTTAAGCTCACCCATCTAACAGCTGTTATAGTATTATTCATTCTGTTGTTTATTATTATTGAACAACTTGATGCACTACGAATTCAGTCTTTGCGCATCTGTTACTATATATTATATATCAGAGCTTTTTGTTGTGTTTTGAGGTGCACAAAAATAATTGACCCAAATTGTGACGGCGCTGAATTGAGCTAAAGTTGCGCTTGTGTAAGACTATTCCTAACGCCGACATTGGTCACATATGATGGAATCAGTTGTTTAATACCTCATGTGTCGCATAATGCAAACAAATTAATGAAACTGAACTATGTTCGTGACTCGAAGTCAACGTGTAGAATTAAGTCAAAGCGATTTGGCGATATCTATTGGCACCCTACACCTATTAAGCAGCAGTATTGAACGCCCCCTGTTGTACTCGTATGGTCAATATGCATTAGGCAGACTGACAGATTATAGAAGGTAGTCCAATTACTTGGAGAAGACAAAAGCATTGGTTTGAGCTTTGATTGAATTTATTAGAAGACATCTCCCAAATAGAAATGGTAGATAAGATTTAGGTACCAAATTTTGCGTAGTTTTGCAATCGCAGACTCTATTTTAATAGTCTTTTAAATGTCAAAGCATTTCGATATTCCACGTCTTGCACCATTTACAATATATTTGAAGAACACAAGAAAAGCGATATGGGCATGTTTCGTGATTCAAAAGTCTAGCAAATCGGGCCTCAATATTTCTAATACACAACTGTGGTTCATCATCATTACGAAATTCAAACGGGATGGCGATATTTGATGCCAGGCAAATGTAAGAGAGAGCACTTGATAAATGGGATAGAACCAAAAGGTACGTAAGTTAGTGGCGACATTGGTTACTACTCAATTTTATATTGAAGGCATTATTTTCTAGTATGTATTATCAATTCGGTGATTTACGATAACCAACGAAAAATCACTTGGAAATATTTGGCTGAAAAATAAAAAAAGATATCGTTGTAGGAAATCGTTGCTGAAAGTGAATATATTTTTGAGGTGCCTTTAGTTCAGCAATATTTTTATTTAAAATAAATGCCAAGAAGTGTCAGAATAAAACATTTCAATTTATTATGAAAGAGGTCTTTGAAGCTTAAAGCCATGAATAGAAACACCAATAAATATCTCAATTACCCTTTCTGAGAACACACTAACACTGCTTTCATCTCAGAATATTATACAAGTAAACCCTTTGAAATATTATTTCTGAGCGTGAAGAGCGTATAATCCACCAATAAATAAAACGGACCTACCCTTCAAAATGAAGTCAATCTCTTATTGATTTATAAAAGTTTCGATAAAATGGTTGAATGAGCTCCCCTTTACTTCAACCAGGTGTAGCGACAAGCAAACGTAGTTGTAAGGACCAACAAAAATGATAATTATTCTTATCAATCGTATCTTCGCGGTAGGGTGTTCCCTGTTCATGCAAAATAAAATTAATTTTAAGACGAAATAATTATATTATTTATATCGATTTGTGGTTTATAATTTTTTTTAAGATTGGTTTTTTTATGTGAATATCTCGAGTCCCAACTGACTAGAGCCAGTGGAGCCTGTGAGACTATGGCATCTCCAATTGGGGTATGTTGTGAGGCCTAAGGTATTGGGGAGGTGAAGGAGATGGGGAAGGGGAGGGGGATGGGTGGGGAAGTACCTGGCTTTTCAGATTTGGTCACCAAACACGGCTTAAGCTATTTCAAGCAATGTTTCAATTCTGCATGGTGGTATTACACCAGGGCGATAGGTACGTGGAGTACGAGTATATTCCACTCTGGAATGTGTCGCGAATATATTATTTGTAAATGAATTCATTGTGAAATAACACAAATTAATCAAATAAAATATATTTGCGCCCGCCGGGATCCGACCCGCGATCTTCGGTTTGCGAGTCAAGGGCCTTACTCCTCGACCACGCCGGCCGTCAATAAAACATCAGACGGTTTTGCAGCGCCCGCCCAAAGTTGTAACAGTGGGGTTGCGGGCTTCAAGCGAAAGCTAGAAAACCCCTTCATAATATACTTTGAGACCAAAGAAGCACCTAATTAATTAATAATTTCGTCGTGAAATCTGTTTTGGGAAAATACTTCATTGCATTTACTCGGCAATAATGTCGAAAGTTATGTACTATCCCAAATGAGGGTGCCATATTCGTACTGGCTCCGGTTAGTAGGTAGCACTTGGGACTCTTAACAGGGTTCATTTTTTTTCATGGAATTATTTGATTTGCCAGATTTTAACCATTCTCTTACTTGTCTCCTGCCCTTCCCTTTTCCTTCGACCTCACATTGCCATAAATCCGAAGTCTTACGATTACGAGTAAGGTGAATGAAACTATTTATTACCTAATAAAGAATAAATGCATCGTTATCTGCCTATTTCATTCACCTTTCAGGTACTCTATTACTTTGTTCAATGTTAATTAGATAATTGTCTTTGAATAAGTTAACATCAATATGCATCAACGTAATCACTTGCTCTCGAAATTATATGCATAAAATATTCATTAAAACATCCTTCGTGGATTCGGAATCGCGTGAATAAAAATAAAATTATCTTGAAGGCGATGAACACGAAAAAGGCGGGAATTCAACTCCATTACTACTTTAATTTACATAGTTACTACTTACTACATCTAATGACAATCCGCGACAAGCCAGGATTGTTTCAAATTGAAACGAGAAAAAAAACTGTTTCACTTTCTTCAGAAAATAACTGATTTGGGCGATTAGCCCATTCAAGTCTTTGAAATTACAATAAAATATTTGAATAAATTTGCATCGTTTCGCCTGTGGTTTTGCAATGAATGAGTTATTTTTTAGATTTTATAATATTACTATGTAACGACTTATCCCGTACTAGAAATTTAGGTTTGATGTTATGTATTAGAGTGTAATTATAAAATGCGTCATGTGTTACGAAAACATGTAATGCTTTCTAAATGTATTTTATGTGACTTATACAAATATTCATTAAACTTTTTTAATTGGTGATGTTCTGTACCAGTCTCATTGGGATAAAATCCTATATACTGTGCTATTTAATATGACTGTATTAAAACGGCAATTCATCCAAGTTGGACAGTCAAAGTTCTCTCACAACTATGAATAAATTGTTTAGGTGTAGGGAATGAATGAATAAATAAAGAAATAAAAATACTTACCAAATAAGTATTATTTTATGCGTCAATGTCTTTTTCGCTCCGCTTCTTTTTGGTCAACACCAAAAAAGCCGATATAAAAATAAACTGCTAATATATAAAGCGGAATGTCTATGGCTTTGTGGCGGGCGTGCTTTTTTTTTCATTTACTAGATTCTTATATTT
The DNA here is from genome assembly GCA_929108145.2 of Limnephilus rhombicus. Lineage (NCBI taxonomy): Eukaryota > Metazoa > Arthropoda > Insecta > Trichoptera > Limnephilidae > Limnephilus > Limnephilus rhombicus. The sequence goes on from OV815271.1 coordinate 45,494,558, forward strand.
CTTGAAGGGATGAATCATTTAAATTTACTGAATTTAAAGTTAATGTTCTTTATACAAATAGAACGGCGTCATATGCGCCTTGCAATTTTTACCTCATGTGGGTATTTAAAAATAGTACTTGGCTATTATAGACTTAGAGGTCATGTGTTTTGTCGGTAGGGAAAAAACCGAGCATTTACAACAGGCTCTCAAGTATCTGCCAACAAGATACTTAAGAACCCATTGTAATATCTTAAGATACTTTGAACATACGTTGTTCATCAAACTGAGGACTCCAACTTTGAGAAGCTCATAGTTACTGGCAAAGTGGAAGGCAATAGAAGCAGCGGAAGGTCACCAATGCACTGGAGTGACGAAGTTTCTCTGGCGTCCGGTATCCGCAGCTCCCAACGTAGCGAAGGACCGCGAGAAGTGGAAGAGCCTTCTCCACCACGAGGTTGAAGTAAGGCTCACGATTCTCAGCAATGAGGAACCGACTTGAGAAAAATTATTATTTAATTATCTTTATGAACATATATACAAAACTTCGCATTTACCCAAGAACACCAATTAAAATAATCAGATAGAACCCCGTTGCTCTGAGTTTAGCTAATTTTCAGAGCAACAAGGTTCTATCCGTTTTTTTGCTCGGTTGTTTTGCTAAATGCTATATTTTTAAAACCCGTTTAATCACTGAAGACCATATTTGTCCAACGCACATAGGTCTCAAATAAAACGCTGTAACTCCCTTACTATCATAGTTAAAAAATATGTTCTAATCGGTGTTAGAAAGGAAAAACACCACCCTTTATATTCCAATCTAAAAAATAGACACCAAAAAAGTAAAATGAACACAAAGTTTTGAATCGCAATTTGAAAAAAAAAATTGAAATTTCGGGAATTTTTTATAAATAATTTTTACATAGAGCGACAAAAAAGTGAGGTTACAATTTACAATATGTTTTTGTTATACATTTGTCTAATAAAATAATCAGTAACTTTAGTTAGATAAAAACGTAAGGTGAGCCATTTTGAAAACTTTTTTATGTTTGTATGCAAAATTTAAAAAAAAAATCTTTTTTTCGAATTCTTTAATTTGAAAGCGTATTTCATCACCTTTTTAAAACAGTTTTTGGTTTTTGAATGTGCTCAGAAATATTCCAAAAATTTGCATTTTATTGGAAAGCGAAAATATTTTGACCATCTGAATTCAAATTTTTGAAGGGTTTTAATGTAGAATGATAATTCAATTACAATATGTTATGCCAGGATACACTGCTTCGTAATATACATTTGGGTAAATTACCTAAATATAGATTATGACGAAAGTACCTTACCCAAATGTGGAGAATTTTGATGCGATTATTTTGGTATTTAATTTGAAACAAGTTCGTTAACTTATTGTGCTCATATCGTGTCGTTTAATCTACTTTTTCACATGGTGAGACCCAAAATTTGTCCGACGCACTTACGATCATGTTGTATACAAATAAATACGTGTATTTTATGATGGGAGATGTCGGTAACTATTATATGCGCCCCGTACCCTCGACCATCGCCATATGGCATCCATCACTCTAAATTCAAATTACTTTTTAAATACATTCCCACTATGTTTGTTCTCGTTGATACATTCGTACATTAGTGGACATTTTGTGAAAACAGGATCGTGTTGCAACAACACACAACATGGAGAGAGCTGTAGAAAAAGTGCATTTCGTGAAATAATTTATAACTTTTCACATAAATTAATCGCCGATAAAAATAATCGAACGTTCGAGTTTTCCGGTCAGTGGCTGCGTTGGCATCGTATTTGGGTCCCACCCATGTGTCCGTGTTCGATTCCTTGGCTGGCTATGTCCTCCATCACGATTCAAGCAACATTTTGGCTTACTGTGCTAGTAGGAGATTTTTAAATATTGTCGGGTTATTCATAACCCGGGAATGTTTGTTTTTTTAGAAATAAAAATCTACCAAAATGTACCAACAGCCGAAGTATTACTCCATACTACACATCGAAAAAGTTTTAATAAATGACTGTATTTACCATTGTATATTGTTAACAAAATAATAACAAAAACAAAAAGATAGTTTTTTCAAGTTCACTGAATCAGAGTTACATACAGACAGACGTACCTACTCAGAACCGAAATAAGTATTTTTAATGATTATCACCTTCTTTTTTATATGAATACCTCACAAAAGTCCCAGCTGCTCCCGTCTGGAGCCAATGAGACTATGTCATCCCCAATTGGAGTATGTTGTGAGGCTGAAGGTAGTGGGGAGGGGAAGGAGATGGGGAAGAGTAAGGTGGGGAGGTACCTGACTATAGATCTGGTCAGCAAACACGGCTGACGCCATTTCAAGCAACTTTTGAATTCTTAATGGTGGTCTTACACCAGGGCGATACTGAGAGTATCTTTCACTCTGGAACGTGCCGCAAATATACCATACATTATTTTTAAATAATTAATTGTGAAATAACATAATTATTCAAATAAAATTTATTTGCCACGCCGAGAAACGATCCCGCGACCTTCGGATTGCGAGTCAAAAGCCTTACGGCTAGACCACACCGGCCCTCAACCAGTGTGAAGATATTTTTCAGTTCTTTATTCCTGTGTAACTATCTATGTATAACGTTAGTTAAGTATCCACAAGAATCAACGAGTATTTGCTTCTTAGTGCCTCCGTTCACGGAGATACTTACAAGATACTCGATCCTCGTGCGCGTATCATACGCTCCGATCGTGAGTACCCCCCGTACAATTTTGCTGGTGCCCGTTCACGGCGCTACGCGGTGGCTGTCGGTAGTATCGGTTTCCAATTAGTATCACGATACCGACAGTGCTGATCGCGCGCGACGCTCGCATCATTTGTGTCTGATACTTATTCGTGTGGCGTTTGACAGAAATGGCGTCGGAACATGAAAGTAATATTAGATTTTTTCTGAAAGTGGAAAAAAATGCATGTTTATATAACTATACGTTACCACAATACGTAAGAAAAGATTTAGTGGAGAAGGCATGGATTGATGTTGGAAAAAAAGTCATATGACATTGCTTGCTGCGTGTTAACTCAACGGCTGCACGTGAAAAATGATCAAGTTCAGTATATTTCGGATAGCGCCGTGTACGGAGACTAGCATTAAAAAGTGGTATATCAGCAGGGTACTTGTGGTTTCGTCACAATTACGTAGAGTGTAAGTATCTCCATGAACGGAGGGCCTTAGTGTCCACAAATAGAAACAATAACTGAAAATGAAGTGTCTCAAGGGGAGGATACTTCATTTTAATAATTAGACCTTCTCTCTTTCGTCGGCTTTAATTACACTCATTTCCCAAATTACTTCAACAAATCCCCAGAGCTCACATCCCTTTGTTGCGGATCGATAACCTATTTTTAAACAACCTTTAGATGGAGACAAACAGTTTTGCATAAATATTTTAGTACTTACCTATTTTAAGAAACTATCGATTTGAATTTAGTGTGTTTCGTAAGTACGAAATTAACGACATTAAAATAATACTTAACACGCATTCTTTACTAACAAATGTAGTATTTAAAAAAATGATTTTTTTTTCATTCATTTTCACATATACAGCACAATATGTGCCAAAAACATTTACATAGCACGACAACATAAATAATACAACAGTATAAATGTTAAGTTAAATCTAAAAACAGGTAAAAAGTAAGGAGTAACCGTTCATATATCAGGTGTAGGTATTTTGTCATTATTGTAACCTTACCTAATTGTCGTTATATGTAAAAAATTATTAATAATTACTCATAATTTATAATTAATTCTCCATTATGTCCAACCGATTTGCGTTTCGTCTGTCCGTAAGTTAGTTTGCGCTGCATTTTAAACACTATTAGTTAAATAATGTGAAATAGTCGAGTTCATTTATACCATAGATTCTCAACATTTTTTTGCCCACAGCACACTTTCAGAATATATTTTTTTCTAGCGCCCCCCAACTCGTGAATCTGAAAATCTGAAATAGCAATTGTCGTCACGTTTATATTTACCACAAAGGAGGGGGCGTAATGGGATGTCTGGGTCCCTGAATGTCTGAAACGCCCCCCAATTTTCTCTTAGTCTTCTACCGCCCCCCCTGAAGGTCTGAAATGCCCCCAAGGGGAGGGGGGGGGGGGTAATCGCCCATAAGTTCTCAACGTGAGCGAAAACGCCAAATTGACACTCTATCATGAATACAAGAAGAAAGGAGGTAGCAACAATGTGTTTCGACCCATCACTGATTTTTCGGTTAATAGAGTCGTATTACAAAAAACACTTTAATTTAAAATAATGCTTTTATAGATGTGGTATGGTGAGGAAAACTTCATAGCAACACATGAAAAAACGGGTGTGCATTAGACCACACGACTGAAGTAAAACTACACTTACTTATAAAAGAACAAATGACATTGACATTGGAGTGATATATGACATTGGGGTAACATATGAACATGGGGTGACCTATGACCCTGGGGTGACCTACGACGGTGGGTTGACCTACAACCTTGGGGTGACCTACGACCTTGGGGTGACCTACGACCTTGCGGTGACCTACGACCTTGGAGTGACCTACGACCTTGAGGTGACCTACGACCTTGGGGTGACCTACGACCTTAGGGAGACCTATCATCTTGGGGTGACCTACGACCTTGAGGTGAACTACGATCTTGGGGTGACCTATGACCTTGGGGTGACCTACGACCTTGGGGTGACCTACGACCTTGGGGTGACCTACGACCTTGGGGTGACCGTCCTTATCCTTATTCTTATCCTTATCAATCCCCAAGTCAAGCGTGCTTAAAGGCCCGACCGTTCTCCTCGCTATCGGTCACCGTTCGCATCGATTACCGTTCGCATCACACTTTTCGTAACATCACAACTTTCGTAACACATCACCACTTTTCGTAACGGATTTACCAACTTACCCCCCAACTCGAGCGTGGATAAAGAAGTTTTACTTAAAAAATCAATTATACTCAGAAATAAGAATATAGCGGTTTAACACTGTAAATTTTTCGAACGGGACTCAAGTTTTCGCCCGCATAATGTGTGTTATTGTGAATATTTCTCAGAACTAGGTACAAAGATTTTCCTACGGTGTTAATGCCACCCTTCCCCGAGCTCGCGGACACGGAAGGCTCGATAGAATCAGTCTTGTGACAAACTGTCACCTTTTATTATACAAATATAGTGAGTGACGTTATCGCCGTGATTATCAAAGCCTCGTCGTAATCGTTAAGTATTTTTCAGTCAAGGGTCGGCTGGAAAATCAATAACACTCTTGACCGCTTTGCACCAATGCTTATTATTATGTGGTTAAATTGATTTTATTTATTTATTTTGGTATAAAAATTTACATTTTATTTAATAATGTTGGCCTCACTTAGTTGGGTTATCCGTGATGAGGCCCCATTTTATAATACAAAAATTCAATAAAATGAAGTACATAATAAATTTTTATAAAACATAATATATTAATGAAACGGTAATGAAAAAAAGTTTAATATTTAATATTTTTGAATGTAGCTATTACTTTGTGGTTATCCATTATAATAAAATGAAACAATGCAACTTTGTATAAACCACTTATAAAATGTGCAAATCCGACCGGTTTCGGAACAAACGTTCCTTCGTCAGGGAATGCTTATACGTGGTTTATACAAAGTTGCATTGTTTCATTTTATTTAATATTTAAGTTCATATTTATTTATATTTATTATTTACTAGCTGGTACTCGGCATGCGTTGCAATGCCATTCAAAGAAATGTCTTCCTGCATGTCCTTTCATGCGTCCCCGTTTCCTTCCACCTTCCCCGCCTTCCCCTCCTTGGTCTCTTCCCTTTTCCGCGAACCCCAACGTCCCCCGGCCTTTCCTCCCTGCCGCTAAAATATATGAAATACACACATTTTCATTTGTACAATTTTCGTAACGCTACAGCTTACCATTATATACAGCCTATGTTACTCGCTGATAACGTAGCTTTCTATTGGTGAAAGAATTTTTAAAATCGGTACCAATTGGTGCTTAACCATTCATCCGATTGCGATGAAACTTTGGGGATTTGATGTGCGCATGCCTGCGAAGGTTTCTACATATAACTTAGAGTGTGTGTGAGTGAGCGTATGAGTGAGTGATTAAGAAGGTGAATGAGTGAGTGTGTGAACGCGATGGTTTCTATATACAAAAGTGAGTTCTGGCATCATGAAATTATAAGTGGCTCGGTGGTAAGAGTCTTCTTTGCAACAGGAAATTACGCGTTTCGGGTATCAAATTACGCGTATCGTCCTGCACAACCTGAATGGCGCAGTGAAAAATTGAGCAGAAAACTCCTCGGCCCCCTTTTGCGGGAAAAGGCCTTTACTGAACGCCTTGAACCGGGCGACCGAAGCGGCCCGAGAGCGGGTGTACGAAATTGAGCGTTCGACTACCTGTGCCCTTTGTAGGCGCATACTCCTTGCTTCATCCGCATTTAAACATCGGTTTTTTCTTCATATATTTAATTAAACACTCGCCCGTCGCTTCGATCACGTTCACACGTCAAATCGCATAGTGTTTTAACCCGTTAGTTGCCTGCAACGGGCAAAATCTAGTTTTCTTATTATTGGTGTCTTTGTCAAAGCTTGTGTTCACCGTCGGATCTTTTATGTCTTTGTACGCTTGTCTAACTGGTCTATTAGTGAGTGTTACTTTGCGTTTTGTTTTTTTGTTCAAAAATGTAGTTTAGTAGTGTTTAAAAGTATAATTGGAGTATATCTAGAACGTCAAATGTATTTATTTATTTACTGAATCGATTAACTACATATTAATCTGTTTTTCTGTTATTATATCATTTACCTTGATGTAATAAAAGTGATATGAGGACTATTGAAACGCTTGGTAAACATTTCCTAATATTAAATAATAAAGAAAGGAGTAATACGATGCTACTCGTCTAAACTGAATAACATATTATTTGAATAACGTGTCTTAGAATTCCATTCTCCTTTTATTTGGTTATTGTCTGTGGGAAACATTATTTGGTTTGGCTCACAAATACCAGATACTACACTAAAATAACATTATTATCATAATGTTGTTGACAATTTTGCCTGAAAACGTAATTTTTAAATATTCATCTTCATTATATATTTATTTACTATGAGAGCCACAATAACAGAATTAACCGTATTTTTTTACATTATTACTTTTATGAGGTTATAAGTTTTTGTATCTTAATTTAAAATTGTTATCATTATGACGGCCTCCGTGGTCGAGGGGTAAGGCTCTCAAATAGCAATCCGAAGTGGGAATTCGCAAAGAGAATTCAATGCGGGTTCGAATTCCGGAGTTCGGAAGTAAATTTGATAAATTTTGGTTATTTCACAATTTAATGATTTAAATTGCTGTGCAGTATATTGACAGCCAGCGTGGTCTAGCGGTAAGGCTATTAACTCGCAATCCGAAGGTGTTATTTCACAATTAATTCATTTCTCGTGCTGTCAAAGTGATAGAAAAAGTTTTCTATCACTTTGACAGCACGAGGAATTACAGTCAGGCACCCGTCTTTATAGCCTCACGTTACGTTATTATTTATAATGGGTCAAATATATTTAATTTTTCATGACACTGTACTCCTCATGAATAATAAGTATTGTTATCGTGTTAAACCTAACAACACTAATTATTAACGGTCGACCGAGACAAGTTTTTCGTTCTCGGCCGAGGCCGAGAATAAATTAAAATCTCGGCCGAGACCGAGAATAGATAAATTGAGAAAAAAATTAAAATGCGCTATTTTTGCATAATATAGTATATTTAAGAATGTAATAATAATTTCTTTTAAAAGAAGAAGAAGATGGAGAGATATGTTATTAGGAATCTTAGAGGAACGCGCTAATATTTAAAGCGATAAAGTCGATGCGAAAATTCCGAAAATATTGAATAAAACACGACTCGTTGAAAAGGACCAAAAACTCATGGAAGGTATCTTAAGTATTATTTAAAGAAACATTGTGAATTTTTTCACAACTATATCTTGTAAAGTAACTGAAATAAACCTGTTTTAAAATAGTTTTCGGGGCATGCGATTTTTTTTTCTGCGTGGGAATTGGGATATCGAGGGAATTGTAAATAATTTGCGTTTCGGCGTGGAACGTGTCTATATATTATCTTCAAAAATAACATAAATTTTTTTTTAAGAGCTTAAAAACTTTAAATGTTTAGGGGGATATGTGAAAAATCGGTAGAAATTCGGGTAGCGGCGACTTAAATAGTTTTAATAATCAAATTTTAACAACATGATGTTGTAGCACAAAAAAGGAAACGTTTCTGCGTTTTCACCAATTGTCTGTTTACAAAAGTAGTGAAATGAACAAACGGCACGGCGCAGCGGCGGCAGCAGCGGTAAGTAAAACCCGCCTCGCTGCCAGCCGACAATCACACCTCTCAGAAGACCATAATTCACTCAAAGCTCTGTACGCAGATGACACAACGGTAATGGTCAGGTACAGTTCACCCAGGATGATAACCCACCGACTACAAGAAAACATAAACAGACTCCAAGAATTTTATGACCTGTGGCGTATAGACGTAAGCCCCTCCAAGAGCGTGGCGATCCTCTTCTCACGAAGAAAAGTCGGCTCGACTCCGGTGGGTGTCGTGACGATGTACGGACAGGTCATACCATGACAAAAGACTGCTAAATATCTTGGAGTCACACTAGACAAAAAACTTACATGGACACCTCATATCAAAAATACACTCACAAGAGCCAGGAACATCTCCGGAGCTCTATACCCACTACTATACACAAATTCCAAAGCATCCCTCCAAAACAAACTCCTCATATACAGAACCCAAATTCGCTCCGTCATTACATACGCCTCCCCAATATGGGGAACAGGAAACACCAAGAGACTCGAACAATTCCAGAACGCTGCGCGCAGAAGATATACCAAAAGCCCTTGGTTTGTCCGAAATAGCATAATTAACACAGGCACGAAAATTCCCCCCCTGAAAACGCACAAAGTAGAATTGGCCAAGGCGTTTTACTCCAAACTTGCTTCAAATCCGAACCCAAGCATATCCCGTCTCGGGCACATAAGAACCGACGACCCCCCCACCTACCCCTTATTTGTATCCATCATTTTTCCCCCCTGATGTGTGGGCTCTAATAAAAGAACAGTAAGCGCAACCATATATACAAAAAATATAGTATCACAAAAAGTAACCAAAATACCTAACGTCAAATAAAAAAATAAAAAATAGAAATTAAAATACAAAAAATTTAGTATTAAATAACTCATAAGCCCTTCATGTTGCCAAAGGCAGCCCACACATCGGGTAGAAAAAAAAACCATCCCACAGGTGACTACAGACCACAGTTCGCGAGACAAAGGGATTGACTTCCCTGTACCTCGTTGTTTTCACAATACGATACCGCCGACAATCACAATTGACAGCTCTCTCACGCACTGTCACTAAGTGACGAATGTGGACGCGCGCGGTAGATTTGAATCCCATTATCCTATGCCGTACCTACTTTCAACGGTCTCGGTCATGACCGAGAACCGAGACAGAGTTCTCGGTAGAATTTGTAGCCGAGAATGCCGAGACCGAGACTGAGACCGAGATCTCGGTCGACCCTTGCTAAATATTTATTGACAGCCAAACTGTCCCATATTGCAATATTAACCTACGATACCGACAGGATTTTTTTTCAGAAAGCGAAAATCTTCCTTTTTTAATTATGGTGTTTAATAAAGTTAGTGCTTACTACCAGAGTCATAAGAATAAGAAATATTAGGGGCTGCAAACGTTCTCATAGACGGTTTAAAGAAAAGCACGGATCCTTAAGATGAAACTTTATTAGTCCAATTGCATACTTTGTGTTTTTGTTAAAAAATTAGTGAATCTTTACAAAAGGAGATATTTTTACTTTATATCTACTTGATTTTTTTTAGAGTATATTTTTAAATTATTCTTTATTCATAAAATAACTTGGGTATATAGTTTTTTACAGGTTTTTTAACTACCACACTAGGCATATGCCATATTCTGGTAATCCTATTCTAAAATATTTTAATACAAGTATATTTTTATAAGTATGTTGTTATATGTTTAGGTTATTCTAAGGGAAGGGTAAATATTAAATCTAAGTAAGAAGAGCGTGGAAGAAACACCCTATTGCCAAAGACGTTACATACTTTAGACGCGGGGTAGAAATCTCAAAATTGGAAGCCAACAACAAGACAATTGTAGAGTACTCGATTTTTAGTACTTTAGTACTTTAGTACTAAACTGCCACACGTCGAGTAAGGTCGTGTCCTACTAGTAAGTAAATTGCATTAAAAAGCGCCAAAATTCCCTCCTGTGTGATGAGAAAATGTTTCGATTACACGGTAAACAGTCGTAAAAGCGAAGGAATAACATTTCATTTGTAAATACATGCAAATTACTTATTATTATCGATTATAAAAATAATACAATTGCTTTCCGCCCAAAGATTTTATGCGTCATTATAGAACTCAAGGCCTACTAAAGTACAGGTCTGGATGCGCAACAGCCAAATTACAAAGTCGATGCCATGCCGTCGCTAAGTAAAATTTACTTTTTATAATAATAATCTAATGATTCTTTATTTACTTGCCTGCGGCAAAACAACATACAAATCAGCAGAAATAACAAATACAATAACAATCAACGCCATTTGCAAACTATCGTTGTTCATTATAGCTATTTGACACCTCAAAATTCGACTGGTGCCCAGGCCTACTACTTTAGCCGGCCTTGAGACAATATTTGACGGAACTTTTGAATTTTGAATACGAAAATGCCGCCCGCGTTCTATCTTTTGTTTCGTTCATATGCACATATTCTTTGCGTCTATCTTTATCATACACGAATAACTTTTGAATTAAGAAATTATTGAAAATCGTTGAAAACAAAAGAGTTTTGATTAATTGCCACATTATGTGTTGAGTTTGTGAGACTATGGCAAGTCTATTTATATAACGTCACAGCCTATTGGTATATTTTTTTCGTTCAATACAGTTCGCTGAAAATAGTAGTATGGCTGGTATAGCGCGTGCACAAAGGATTCTGAATGTTTGGATGAATAAAAATGAAAGATTGTTAATTTAAAAGATGATTAAGTTTATTGTAACATTTAAATGCGGTTCCAGCACAAGTCAGAAGAATTTCATACGAAGATATATAGGGACTATGATATTACGAACTATTCGAAGCTGATAGTTAATACGGAATGGTTCTTCAAATTCCCGCTTCACAGTAGAGCGCGTTTTTATCCAATGCGCATTGTCAGGCTCAGGTATTGCCATAGGGTAAATGACTACAGCATAGAAAAATCTTACTTAACTACAGTTTCTAATCGTAGTTCCTACAGTAGGTACACGGGAAGAAGTTTTTATAGTAAAGCCTTAAAGCTTTAACCTAGTTCAGTAAATTTGTTTTTTTTTTTAACAAAGTGCCTAGAAGCGTTTTCGTAGAATAACATAAACATTGTGTTCGTGGCTATCGGCGCATGCAACAGAAATATTAAACGAAAATATGACTCATTGACAGCACTAATTCTACGAAAATAACTGCGGTAAAAATAATAAATCCTCTTGTTTCCTGACTAATAAAATATTTAAATTCTGGAAATTAGGTCAACTTCACTCCGCAACTTGATGTGGGGTGTAAAAAAGCAACTTTAACGAGTTATAAAAGGTTACAAACTCATAAAATGAAACGAGTAATGTTTGTTTTTACAACAACAAAAAAACATCAATTTTCGCATCGTTATAGCATTAGCGGGTGTTATTAAGACATTATTTAAAGTTACGATTTGACATTTTCACGGCCAAAAGATTTATTTTGATTAATTAATGTTTTACGACATATTGTTGCGCTTCGTCTATCTCTAGTTAACAGTTAGGCGTGTCCATCATCAGGGCAGATGTTGTGTTATCAAAAGTTGAACGGGTTTTTTCAATAATCAACGCATCTAGATTGAGAATATATATACATGGGAGTTAAAGATTGCGCTGATGTTGGCCAATTTCGTATTTACTAAAACACTCTAACGGTGTGTACTTAAATTTAAATGAAAAACTCGCCAATAGGTTTCGGTTGCAAAGTACCACAATTTAGTTTGTATAAAATAAATATATCATTTTGTTTGTAATATCTGTCCTGAGAGAAGAACGGCACGGTAAAATAAATTTGCTCGTTGTAATAATTTATAAAAGCAATGTAGGTATGTAGTAGGAACTAGGTACCCAAACAAAGCTGAAGTGTCTCATTAAATAAAAACGTTTTTAAAAAATCTTCCAAACCGATGCCAAATTAATTTTCCCTTAGCGGTAAAGAAAATTAAAATAAATAGCTACATGGATGAATGTCATTAATAAAATCGGTATTTTCTGACTAAAGCACTTTTTAACTCACATAATCTCCCTTGGGAAGTTAAAGAAGATTTAAATCTAGTAATTTTTTCTGTATCCTTTTTAAACGAAATTTATTATCGGTACGGGAAGTTTACAGAAATCGAGAAATTTTTCGCAATGTTAATCACATTTACTGAAATATCTCGCGTCAGCGAATCCTTTGGTTTTACTTGGAGTGGAAAAACGAGGTAAAATCGCCCAGCAATATTCGGAATAACTTTTTAATATACCTACTTAGTTTGGGGGAAATATTTCACGGGGAAATTCTGCTGAAGGTGTAAAAGTAATAAGTTTGCCCGGAATATATTTTTCATTTGAAACAAAATGGGAATACATTTGAATATTTTGAATTACGAAAGTATTGGATTTTAAAGATGAACAAAAGTGGTGAATTTATGTGAAAAAGTTTTTCATGCTGCTATATCTAAAATGAACACGAAAACATTTATTACGAAATATGCAAGAAAAAGTTTAACCCTCCGAATATTACGCTACTCCAATATTCTTACATAATGTATTGTTTAGCTTTTGCTACGGAAGATAAGTATACTCGTATATGCTTTTGTTACCGCAAACGATTATCTGTCACATCGATAATATAAAGTCGAGTAAATAAAGTTAAATTATGAAACCATCGCGGTTGCTTCGGACAAAATTTTTATTCCAAAAACATCGCATAGAACGAACAACAAAGTGGTACATTTCAAATAAGATTTATATTACCTCCATCGCGAAACAGGCCGCACAAAGATATAACTGTTTATATTACGATCAATCAAAAGGCTAAGGAGTGTTAATAAAACTTTTATTCCAACTATAAATAATTAAACTTTTACGACTGGCTAACAGAGTAGATGCAGTAATAATAATAATAACGCTTTCTTCTCACCCGAGGAATGCGAGATTAATAGGGGGAACTTTGGTTGCAGATGACGTTCAGAAGCATGTGCTTAATGTCAACTGGGGTTTGGGTGGTCTACTATTTTCTATTTATGTTTCTTTCAAAGCTGTTAATTTTAACTACACAATTTTGATATTATATTAGAAGACCAGGGAAGTGAGAAACGACTGTTAAGTGGTGAACTCAAATAATAAACACTAGGCATTAGTATCTTTTGGAGGCTCTCTGTAACTCTGTGCTTGCTGTTAGAGTACTAAAGAGGGACCAGGGGTTCTAGCATGGTCGGTCGATATAGGTTTTATCGAAAATGTCGGTAACTTGACATCGCTCCCGAGCACGACTGCAGGCCGCTAACGAGCAAATAACAGTTCACATCGACTAAGGGTTCCTAATTTATTTGACATAAACTGTTATTTCTTCGTTAGCGTCCTGCAGTCGTGCTCGGGAGCCATTTCAAGTTACCGACATTTTCGATAAAATCTATGTCGATTGACCATGCTAGGGGGCCAGGTTTGTTTACTCGAAATAATTTTTTTTTTATAACTTTATTTTTATCATCCGTAAAATGTATGTTTTTTTTTAAATTTGTAAGCGGCTTTCAGAAAACGCACGTAAAAGCTGGAAAGTAGTAACTATCCTGGATTCGAGTCTCAGAGGTGCCAATATCTTTTTCTGATTTTTCTGTCTCCACATTTTCGATTGAGTTTCGCTAATATTGTCTTCATTCAATTAAATATAATAATTTGAGGTTTTACTCATAAAGTTAAAAATTAAAAATAGATATTCATCCTAGACTTGTAGAAAAGTCAACAGATCTCGCATATTACAAATAAAATGGATAAAAATTATCCAGATACTATAATAGATAGAATTTGGTTCGGATTGAATCTTGCAATCATATATAAAGATAGCAGCCAATAATATGCGCGTTAAGAAAATAAAGATAATGTCGGTAGTTCTTAGTCGAAGTATGATACAGTTAAAAGTGACCGAATTTGATATAGACACTTTAGCTAATTGGTAGAGCACTTACCATGTAAGCAAAGGGTCCTGGGTTCGAGTCCCAGAGGTGCCAATATCTTTTTCTAATTTTTCTGTCTCCAGATTTTCAATTGAGGTTTGCTAATATTGTCTTCAATTAATTAAATATTATCTTTCTGTTTCCAGATTTTCGATTTGAGTTTCGCTCACAGTGTCTTCATTTAATTAAATATTACGATTTGAGGTTTTACTCATAAAGTTAAAATAAAAATATTATCTTTGTGTTTATGGTTATCGAAGTTGCTGCTTATCATGGCCCAGTGGCAGGGTGCGCCTCTTCACCAAACATGGAGAATTCATCTGAAGCCCCCGTAGTAGATATACGAGTACTAAATATGTGTATATATATTTCTTTTTAAATCTTTTTATACTATTTTATTTTTTCTTTTTCATATAGTATGTAAATCCATTTTATGTAATGTATACTTTTTTATGGCAGACAGAGTATTGCACCCACCGCTCTGTTCGGCTGAAATAAATAACTTATTATTATTATTATTATAAAAATGGTTAGAAGTTGCGAAAGAAAATATCCAACTTTTAGGAAGAGATAAAAACATCCAAAGTATCGCAACCCGCGCCGGAGAGTTGCTGCTCTCATTAACTAATGAAACCACGCTTAAGTTAACCGTAAAATATATTTGCATTCAATTTAAGGATCCATTCTTTACTTGTGGGCGGTTTGGTACATATCTCCCGGTTTAACTTACCCTTAGTCTAACTTCTAACTGGATGCTTGTCGTGCCTGAATGCCCAATATGTTTAGCGTTTATTTTATTGTTTACAGAATGAGTTATTGCTTGGTGTAGCTATGTAACTATGTTTCCCATTCTGAACTCAAGAATTCCTTTAAGAATATTCTTTAATAAATATCTATTCCTGAATTTTCTGTTTAAATAAAAACAAATGAGATCAGCTAGTCAAATGTAGGTACCTACCAACAATCAATCGACTGCAATTCGATTAACTTTAACACATTCACATTTAGGTTTTGCACATGTTCCTTCTTTTATGATATCTCGGTTCTCACCTGCTTTTAGATGCATTCTTATCTTCATGGTCGGTGAGACGTCATGCTTCCTTGTCCAATTACGAAACCCAAAATAACTTCCGCGCAGGTGCCCTTTTATATTTTGAAGTAAGGTTTAACATCGTCTTAGTAACAGCAACGACCCGATCGATCGGCAAGAAAATACTTATCGAAATATTTAATAAAATAATTAGTAAATTAGTAAGTACATAAGTTATTATCGGAAAAGACAAAGAAGATTTTTATTCCGAAAGCTTCCGAGAATTCCAACAAAAGGCTTTCCTGAAATGAGATGAATCAATAAGCTGTTACCGCGTTTTCCATTAAAGGTTTCTTCTTTTTTATATCCAGTTCGTCCTTACCTTTTTCCTTCTTTTCAATGACAGCGAAAAAACAAAAAGGTTCAATTCTCGAGACGTTTTAATATCCGAAGACAACTTTTTCGATAAATTAGGGATGAAAGAAGCACTCGGCTTTCTTTTTGTGGGGCCAGTCATTGTTTTGGAAGTCCATTTTATAAGGAACGATACTATCAGATGAAATTTAAATTTCGGCCAACAATACTTGAACTAAGTATGTACTTTAATTTTGAAGAAAGAAAAATCTTTCTTATTTTTTTAAATTATCACCTTTCCTAAAAGTTTAATCTGTAACCCAGAGACTAAAATTCCTAGATAGTGAAAATTTATTTTCTAAGGAACAGTTATAAGCCTTATAGCCACATAGATAATATTTTAAATGTGACCAACAACTGAGTGTGTAATTCACAAGCGGTAGAAGTGAAACCAGAAAGTCGCTAGATGTCGCTTTCTTTTCATTTACCTTTTTTTTTTTACAGTGAATACCGCACAAGAATCTCAACTGCTCCCGTCTGGAGCCAGTGAGACTATGGCATCCCCAACTGGGGTATGTTGTGAGGCTGAAGGTAGTGGGGAGGGGAAGGAGGAGGGGAAGAGGAAGGTTGGGAAGTACCTGGCTATTCAGATCTGGTCACTAAACACGGCTAAAGCCATTTTCAAGCAACGTTTCAATTCTGAATGGTGGTCTTACACCAGGGCGATACTGATAGTATCTTCCACTCTGGAACATGCCGCAAATATACTATATATTATTTTAAATGAATTAATTGTGAAATAACACAAATTAATCAAATAAAATTTATTTGCGCATGCCGGGTTCGAACCCGCGACCTCCGGATTGTGAGTCAAAAGTCTTACCCACTGGACTCCGGAGGTAGTCTACCTGTTTATAAGTGGTTTAAAGATTGGATATTGATTTCACAAAAATAAAAATGTTTTTTTTTTTTAATTTTTAACTTAAAAATTAAAATAGTGTAAGAATCTCTTCGAAATCACGAATCTACTTATAAACGTAAAACATTACTGTAACGTAGATACATGAAGAGGTATTCCTTTGATATTTTAAGGAAAGTTTATTACGTGAGCCTGTCTGTAGAAGATTTTACTTTAAAAATGTCGTGTATTTAATTATATCGTTAGTTTCACGAACAGTTAGGTTGTGACTTCGTTAGCAATTTTAATCCCGCCATATAAAGTAACCAGCCGGTACAAGGTGGTTACGAAACGCTGCAAAACCGGGTCGCCGTTCGCGGACGTAAAGGGTAACGGAGTCATAATACAAGATTTCCACGTAGTGCTCGTGCCACCTTTGGGAGGCTAGGAAATATTATAACCTATTCGTTCAAATTATTCACATATTGGTAAATCATTCACTTTGGAATTGAATAATTCTATTCCATTCAAAGGGCCTCGTTCGTTTTAACAAAGCCGATAAAATGGGATCAAACGAGGACTATCGGCGTTAAAGGATACTTTGGAGAGATATTATTGATCTTCTTAACCCTGCGAACACTGCGCAAAATCTTTTTATTGCGCATAAGTAATAAAATTTCATATAGCGGAATATTGATCAGGATCAGCCGTAAAATGTTAGTTTATAACATTACGTTAAGTTTTATTATTCCCTAACGTTTACGGGCTGTCAAATATCAAAAAACAATTTCATTGAAAATTTAACGACGATCAAGGTGTTATCACTATAATTCCTTTGAAACGTCAGGTTAGGAGATCGGGATACCGTTTTACGTGGAAATACTTTCAATTTATATTAACGGAATTCTTGTTGGCGTTCGTAAAATATTTTTTTCTTCCTTAAAACCAAGAACTACGAAAAAATATATTCTTAAGAATGTTTCACTTTACGTTAACGTGTTTTTAAAATAATAATTACCGATGAGGTATAAATAAGGTAAATTTCCTGGAATAATAATTTTATCCTAGTTTTATGAATTAGCGGTTTACTAAAAAATACTAGTAGATTAAAATATAGTAAGTAGTTAAAATAGTAAAAGTAGTCAGTTGATTTCCTTCGAATCTTAGACGAAAACACTATCAATAACGCTAGATTTTCTTGTTAAGAGGAATATAAACGCTAGAAATATTTCGATTCTCGTGCCTGCAAAATTTTAAATCGAGCGTCTTATTTGCACGAGGCAGGTAAGCGAAAAAGTGGTTTTTAATTTATTTTGTGTATAATTTTATAAGAGCGAAAAAAAGTTAGAACATATAAAACCTCAAAAATAGTCTTGGCCAATAAGGGGTATTTTTTAAAAATTGTTTCTTATTTATTCGTAGTCATGAAAAAACATTTTTTTAGTGGTTTGCGCTTATATTTTTTGTTATGTAAATAATAATTTTATTGTAATTCCAATACATAGAAAAATTAGCAAAACCTTCAATTTATCCGTAGCATATTTTTAGATGTTCATACTGTAAGCCGATTCGTCGTAAAGATTAATCTAAATAGTATCTAAATAGGATTTCACGTATAACTTCATCTTAAGGTCTATTCACACGTAGGCGATATTCGCTGCCGCTGAGCGTAGCGAAAACCGAGTGGTTATGCGGTATTCTCAATGTTAAAACCTTCGCGGATTTCGCTTCTGCTATGGGTAGCGAAACGTTGCGTTGTTGATTTTCGCTCTTTTTATTCAGTCGTGTTCGTACCGTCCAAGAATAAATACATAAACTGTAATCGTGCGTGACCAGTGAATAAAAGCATTTTATTTTTTAAATGGATAGCGATAGCGCCTGTTTCGGAAAAGAGCGAAAGGATACCGCCTACCCGGATAATATGGCAGAATTAGCGGGGTTCAAGTAGTTAACGCCAGCCACGAAAGCTCATGCAAAAACGTGCTGTTTTTCGCTACTGAATATCGCATATATCTGAATAGACCTTTAATGATGTAGTCATCCTTTGCAATGTTAACTGAATAATTGTGTGGGCGAAAACCAGACTTCTCTAACCCCTAAAACATTTTTGTTAGAAATTAAACTCATTTTATCTGTCTTTAAGAAATGACTGTAGATGGCAGTGTAAAAAACAATATTTGTAGTCAAGCTAATTTTGAGCCCTTAAATACCAAATGAACCACCTACAAACACATACAGAAAAAAACGTAATGAAAATAATGAATAAATTAGACAACTTTCATTAGCCTCGCTTCAACTCGGATTAGAAAAAATCTTTAAAAAAATTATCAGGACATCCATCACAACCTTCGCTAAGGTATAGTTAAAATGTTACTTCCAGGCAATAGGAATACATGACTAGCAAATCGTTTACAACCTCCTTGAGTTCACGACGTCGGATGTCACCAAAACAATATTATCAGTCGGAAGAAGAGATGACAGTATCCGCACGACACGTAAACATACTGAAGTGAAAAAGATTTGCAAGTACTTTACCATGAAGAATTTCGTAAAAGTAATTGTAAGTAAAAAGTATGGACTTACCATCAAACACGAAGACTGCGTAAACCAGAAGGTAGAGTACTAAACGAATCACTTCCATCATGTTCTCTTGTGAAATTTTTAATTAGTCCTTTACTTCCTGTGTTCTTCCCGAAGCCGCATTTTATTTATGTACAACAATGGAGCACGGGTTCACTGGAAGTTTATACTCTTAAGCAGCCAGAACATTTCATCCATTTCAACAACATACATATCCCCGCAAAGTCTCGCTTGTCACTACGTGCGTCCTCCGTGACATTTCACATATTACGTGAAAATTGTTCTGTCCTCAAAAATATGTTGAAATGAATTTCGGAAACACAAAAATAAACTGTTTTTTGAGAAAAATCAAATCATAACGTCATGAAAAGTCTAAGGAGGTACTTCATTCACTGCTGAAAAAGAAACAATATTTTTTTATAAATACAATAAGAAAACATCACACATTTTAAATCGGGATAGGAAACGAAACGTTTTTAATAATAATTCAAATTTTATCGTGGATTGTTTTTTTGGTTTGCATTAGATTCACTCAGGAGGCCTTAAGGAAAATTATTCCTCTCAGAGCCTATATCTTCTCTGGGGATGTTATGTGGAGGGTTTGTTTTGGGAAATGAAAGTAGAATATGTTCTGGGAAGAAAAGGTTAAGAGGCGTGGGTAGGAATTTGGGGGTCAGTGTATCCACTGGATAATCTTTGTTTGAATCTACCTACCCATCGCACTGTGGCCAAGGCGAGAGTATTCCGAGAGAGTCCAGCTGGAGAGGTCAAAAGGTCTCCCTCAACAAGTCTCTCCCGATCCGAGCTACCACGCAGTTGGTAGGCAGATGGATCCGCTATCAAGATCCGGACAAACCTCACCCACGAACCCAGACATCCCTGCTAAGTTAACACTTAGAGTGACAAATGGCAGAGGTGTAGGTTATCCAATAAATGGTTCCCGGTGCGGCGGTACTCATAACCGCCTCCCAAATTTTACATTCTAATAGAATCATTTAAGAATTCCAACGCACATGTAATTATGTACTTGGAGATAATCGTTCTATTTTAAACACAGGCATTATTCTTGTTCGTTGGGGCACTACCTACTAAGCAATGCAAAATCATTTGATTTTGGTTTGATAATTTAATGGCTTAACAATAGTGAGTAGAACCGACAACATAATCGAGTATTTTTGATTGGTTTTTTTATAAGCCCAGGAATAAAAAAATATTTATACTCTTCAAAATCTTACTTATGAACCGTTTTCCATTTATTGCTTTATTTTATAAAGTGGAAAATTTAATTCTTTATAAAATGTTTTTTTCGTGAATAGGTAAATCAAACCAGGTGTTAAAAGGGGATGTAAACCTTATTGCCATCTATACAAGAAGTATTATTTTTAGCGGCCTCATCCTGATTTTACACGACGTGGTGCATCACCTTGTAAAAATAATGATTAGAACTTATTTTACTATACAGGGTGTTAAGGGACGTACTTGACTTACTTTAACCAGTGATTCCTGAGATTGTTTGGAGTAAAAAATGTAAATGAAATTTTGGTCTCCGGTGACATTATTGATGTTTTTTTTTTTTTTCTACAAAAACATAAAAAAATGGTAGTTGTTGAACAGTTGGAGGCGGGCTAAGGGGTTCGTCGGACACTCGGTTAAGTGATCAGTGACGACATGCGGAAGAAATTTTTTTTTGTTTGAAGTTGAAGAAAAAAATTTTTTAAAAAAAAAAATATGTCGTCAAAAAAAGTCACCGGAGACCAAAATTTCATTTACATTTTTTACTCCAAATAATGTCAGGAATCACTGGTTAAAGTAAGTCAAGTACGTCCCTTAACACCCTGTATTCAAAGTTGAAAACCAACTTGTTGTGGTATATTTATGCTATGTGTAAACTCAACACTAAAAAATTACGGCAATGCAAAATAATTAACATATAGAAAGAAGTATAATTTTTAATTTGTATTTCGATTAGTATCTCATTTCGACGTAATAAATTACCACCCTTTGCCCAAGGACCACACCTAATGAACAGTAATTAGATTGATAAAATCTAATGAATGCATTACGAAGGGTCCAGCCAAATAATCATTATTTAATGATTTTTTTAATACCAGAATTATGCAGCCTAGTGTAAATTATTTGAATGCGATCCCGTAATGTTGCCATCCGGTAAAAGGTATAAACATTAATTTAATGGCTCCAAAATTCAGGCCGCAAAAAATGTATGAATTACCTATCGTTATTTCGGAGCGTTGTGTATGTTATCTATTAAATCAAATCTAGCCTACTTTTTGGCAACATTGGTTTAGATTTGTAGTTGGTTCCAACTGAAAACACACAGCTCAAACCAGTATAATTTTTTTAAATCATTGGGCTTTGGAGGCTGTATTATAGCGCAGTAAAGGAATAATAAATCAACAATAAACCAAACCATTCGATATCTAAGGACGCTAAAACTCTAATGGTGAACTCTAATATCAAATATTTTCAGCTCACATGTCAATTTCATCATGAGCAATTGAGCTTTAAAATATCTCTGAATTGGTGAAAAACGGTTAAACATTTTTCAATGGTCACCTCTTTTAAAAAATAACAATTTCTTTAAAAGAGGTGACCATACCAGGTGGTTACTGTAAGTAGGGTACATAAAATATAAATAAAACTAAATTGTGCTAACCTTCCCCTAAGGATATCGATATTCAAAGAGCATGGCAATATATATATATACATTTTTTATTAATTTTTGGGGATCGCTGACAACGGTTAATATGCACTTTTAAAAAAAAAAAACATTTGATTCACCTTAATTACATTAAAAGGCAACTATTTGCATTGGGGGAAGTGGAAAATATTTCATTCTAAATTTCATTACGTAAAATTAAAATTAGCTTTCGTCTTGTGAGATTGTACGCCAGAATCACAAACCATGTTACACAAACCTAGCGTAGCCGCTAAACTACTTGAAAACTGGGATGTTTTTCTTGCCTTGACGCGAGTAGGCGTTATAAAGGGGCACTTTCTTTTGTATCACAAACCATGTTACACAAAAATATTTTCCACTTCCCCCAATGCAAATAGTTGTCTTTTAATGTAATTAAGGTGAATCAAAAGATTTTTTCAAAAAAAAGTGCGTATTAACCGTTGCCAGCGATCCCCAAAATTTACCCATTTTTTTAAATTAATTCCTGTGTGTACAGTTTTTTTAAGGAAAGGAAGGAGAGGAGATTCTGGGAAGGAAATAGGTAAGAAGCATGGGTGGAAATATGGGGGTCAGTCTGTCCAGGAGTGACGGACGTATGAATCCATCCCTCCAACCTCGGTGCAAGGGGATGGGTCGAGAGATTCCGGCTGGAGAGGATAAAAGACCTCCCTCAATCAATGTCTCTCGATCCTGCCCACCGTACGGCAGGTGGGCAGATGCATCGGCCGCAAAGACCTGGACAAACCTCACCCAATGAACCCGGGTACCCCTGTTAAGTCACCAAACGCAGCGAACCACTTGGGGTGACCTATGGCAGAGGTGTTGGGTTTCCAATAAATGGTTCCCGGAGCAGTGGTACCCATACACGCCTCCCAAATTGTATTATTTAATCCTTTCTAGTCTAGCAACGTCATATTTTATTCGAACATGATAATTATTGCCTTTGCACCAGCGATATAAAATATTTCACCCTATAAGTTCTTGGTACAATAGAAAAGCTCTCTTATATTTGATAACAAGACATGCTCTGCAACTGCAATATACTGCAAGTATGTCGCAACAGCTGTTATTTCATAAAACAAGCGCAGAAAATACTACCTACCCATGAATGAATTATGTTATTATTTTAAAACCATGAAATACTGTCCCATGTGAAAAAACCCGGAAAAGGGCGATCAAAATGTAGTTTATACTCTTGACCATTGCTTTTAACTTCACGCTTGGCTGGCTAGTTAGCAATGCCATTTGTTGAAAATGAATAAATTATTCCGTGGTGACATTTGAAAGTACATTACACTGTCACTATCGGTTCAGACCAACAGAATTGTAAAATTAATTTAGAGAATGGTGGACATAAATTGATATTATGGCACCTGAGAGACCAATATCCTTATTTTTACCTGATAAGAATCTTGAACCAATGATTTTCATACCATTTCAGAGGTGTACTATTTTACAAATGTAATTTCTTAAAATTATATTTTAAAAAATTACATGGTGATTTCGATTAAGAAATTAATTGAATTACTAATAACAAATTTTACGTTTATATTTTTATAAGCGGGGATACGACAAATTTCCAACATTATAAAGCTTAAATGCATCTCAGTTTTAAAAATGGTTATGTTGAGTTATTTTTATGCAAAATTAAGACCAATAGATTTTCCACCATGTTTTCAATAATGAGAACTTAATTAAGTAAAATATAAATAAATTTGAATTGGGATTAATATGTTTCCGATTCGAAACCAACGTCTCAAAAAAATGGGAACTGGCAATCTTTATTTTTAAGTTATATATTATAATATTAAACATATCTACGGATATTGTAATAAATTGTTATTAAGACAACTATTGCAATTGATGTCACTCTTAAATCATCCAAAATACAATTTTTTCATCTGCCCTAAAAATAAGTACACACTTAATGTCAAATATCATTATATTACCTATTTATGATGTAAAAACCTTAAGCACTTCGCACAACATTATTTTATCAGTAATTTTCTTTTAACATCATGTCAAAAATAAACGATTATCAATAAACAAATTATTGGTTCATAAATCACAATCGACAATAATTCCTTGTCTTCTCTTCACTTGTCACTGACTAGTCTCTCACTATTCTATTCAGTGTTATTATACATTGACAAAGTTCGTAACACGAATAATATTTTCGGAAATCGGAGCACGCGACCATCACCCGTCCCAACTGGCAGTTTGCGAGTTACTGAATACTTGGAGCTATTTGTGTGGGCCCCGAGGATTCCGTTCTCCGCGTGAATTCTTCCCCTAAACCGATTTTATTATATTTGATGGTTATCTTATAAGAACCTGCAGAAAATCAAAGGCATCTTACACGATTTTTATGCAAATGAAGCGTTTATTGCAAAGTATTTAACATTTAGTATGAATCATACGATTACAATTTTACCTGTCTCCCACGCTTTACAACTGAATTTTTTTCATTTTACTATTTTAGCTATCATGTTATATTATCACACCGAAAAAAGGTTTGTAATGATTATTACAATTTTTGTGGATAAGAAACCTCCAGCTATCTTTCAATTGAATACACAGTTAAGATGGCATTTGATTTTCGGTGTAATAATTATTAAAGGTAAGTATAAAGTCTTAAAAAAAGTAAATTAAACGACAAAAAAATTTTGGTTGGTGCTAGAACCAACAAAAATCACTAAAACTCTGATAAAAGAATTCAATCCGTTGAAGAAGCAAATTTTTACAAAAGAAATTCCGTTATTGCAAAAAATCATGAAATTTCGAATAAATGTTTTTATAATTGAAAACATTTTTTTTTCCAAACTTTGATAAAAAAAATAAAGTTAGAAATATTAATGTTAACATGTACATAGTACAGATTTCACATTTGAGTGATTTTATAATGATTTTACATATGAAATGTACCATAATAAAGCAGGGCTTCTGTGTATGGATATGTTCATTATTTCTTTATTTATATGTTAAAGCATTCAGTTTATGTTTTCAGTGTGTTTTTCAAGGCGAAATTAGAATTTAAAAAAAAAAATTCTTTCTTGTACTTTCTAGTAATGTATTAATTTACTTTACTAAAGCCTATTTTTAATTCAATTGAAAATTGATTCAATTGATTTTTAATTTATTGCCGAGTGTTTTTTATTCATTTTGTGAAATAAATGAACATGAAGTTTTAGTGTTCCGGGAATCCCAAAAAGACTTCAAAACGATGAAACCCCGTTTAGGATAAATGCGTACCGCTACATTCACGTAGGTATCGGAATACTGGCCAATTCGTTGCGCGCGCACCCTTTGTAATACCAACCGCGAACAGAAAGACCTCCCTCTAGATAATTACAACAAAAATTGAAACTATCGAAGACTGAGTGAACACCCTGTATTTCGTACTTTATCAGAGATCTTTGGCCGTCAACTAGGGTTGACATTGACGACAAAATAGGCTTTTCTTTTGATAACTTTTTGTGATAGCCCAAAGGTGTTTAGTTGTGTATAGAATTTACTTAATTATCAATTATCAACAATAACCGATATTTCAGGGACATGCTAATTATGTTTTATTTATGGTTATCAAATGTTTTCGTGCTTCATTTTTACGTACTAAACCTACTGCATTCATAATTCAAATGCAAATTCATAGAGTAACCTGTTCAATTTCAATAGTTCCCATAATTTGTGATAATGATCACCTCAACAACAGCCCTGATGAACCTGGCTCTTGGCTCCTCCTCACATAAGGCTCCTTCACTCTGATAATATTCAGGATGCTTTTGAAATTTGATCATTGCAGCACATTACGTTACCCCTCGACATTTCAAACAACGGGCTCCGTGGTCGAAGGTAAGGCTCTCAACTAGCAATCCGAAGATCGCGGGTTCAAATCCAAGCGGTTACAAGAAAATTTTATTTGATTAAATTGTTTTTGTCGCAATTTATTCGTTTAAAATAACATATAGGTAGTGCATTTGCGGCACGTTCCAGAGTAGAAGATACTATCAGGAAGTGCTGGTGTAAGACTACCATTCAGAATTTTAAAAAAGTTGCTTGAAATGGCTTTAGCCGTGTTTGGTGACCAGATCTGAATAGCCAGGTACTTACCCACCTTCGTCATTCCCATCTCTTTCCCCTCCCAACCACCTCATTTACTTTGTATTCGTAGTGCCAAAAGCATGAATATCTATGTTGTAGAAACCTACTTTTTTCGGTACCTACTCCAGATATCTATTTTTTAAACTAAAACCTGGTTACGCCCATGTCCTGTAGTCTCAATGTTTCAGTTCGTCAAGTATATTATTGTATTATCTCCCATCTATAATACCTATAAAAAATGTAACTAGTCTCAATGTTTCAGTTCGTCAAGTATATTATTGTATTATCTCCCATCTATAATACCTATAAAAAATGTATCTAGTCTCAATGTTTCAGTTCGTCAAGTATATTATTGTATTATCTCCCATCTATAATACCTATAAAAAATGTATCTAGTCTCAATGTTTCAGTTCGTCAAGTATATTATTGTATTATCTCCCATCTATAATACCTATAAAAAATGTATCTAGTCTCAATGTTTCAGTTCGTCAAGAGTATTATTGTATTATCTCCGGATACTTTTTAGGCAAACCGTTGATAGCCAGTTTTAGATGCCCTGCTTTTCTAAACACAATAAAGTAGTACCTATACCAAGCTGTCCAAACTATCTTATTCATCTGATATCGCCAAAAAATATTTACGGGATATTTTTTTTCTAGCAGTTTAAAGTCCTTATTTATTGCTAACTCTTTCTGAATGGGCATATTGACATGTTTTACTATCCATGGTTACTGGTTCAATAGGCCACTTGCATCACATTTTTTTAAAAAATTTCCGGTTTAGGCAAAGACATTCTGTTTTTTTTTTAACTTATTTTTGAAACCCTGGCGATTTTATGAAAATTTCAATCAGAAAAAACAGACCATTTTTAATAAACCGGATAGACGGGATATAATTTTATAGGTGCGAAAAAACGATAATTAAATAGCCGAAAATCATTTAAAAAAAAAAAACGTTTTCCACACGAATGACACAGGAGAATAACGAGGCATACCAAAAATATTAAATCTCATAAACATTTTTTTCCTTGATCCATCTTATTGATCATAAATTATTATAATGTTCAACGTCTATATTACTAAATCAAATGTAATATACTTATACTTGTAAATTATAATAATAACTAGCAGACCCGACCACACGTTACTGTGGCTAACGAAACACAACGCCATTACCCAACCTTTATAAAATCCACACCACCCGCTTGCCAGCTGCCCGCTGCCCGCTGCCTGAATTGAATATTTGAATTTCTCGGCTTTTCTCCACTATAATAGGCATGTATTATAGATATAAACCTTCCTCTTGAAACAACTATATTATTATTATTATTTTTTATTTATATAATAATATAGTTAGAGATGGCCACTAATTATACAATGCTTGCTATGCAACACTGGATATTTGAAAAGGGAAAATTAAATACCTATTTACTCTAGGACATCTATTTTCCAATTTCTTCCGTAGAACGAATTTCAAAAGTGATTATAGTACGGCCCGCCAGCCGTTTTAAATCGCACAAAAATATGTTTTCTTTGAATTTCTCGGCTTTTCTCGAATGTAATTTACATGTATTATACATATAAACATTCCTCTTCAAACAAACATTCTTCTATAAACATCACTCTATCTATTGGTGAAAACCCTACGAAAATCCGTTGCGTAGTTTAAACGATTAACGCGCACATACATTTTGAGCGACTTCATTTTAAACTATGTAATGATAAGACTATTATAAAATTTGATTTTGTTAAAATCCGCACCATTATCATTATACCTCTAAAACACGAACGGGCAACGTAAAATGTACGGGGTTCTCTTCATAACATCTGTCAAAAAATCAAACCAAATGATAGAGAACAAACAATAAATCTAGTGAACGTTGAATGTCAAATTCAAAAATTCGCCTGAAATCAAAGTGATGCCATATAAAAAAAAAAATCAGTGTGGAATTTTATAAAATTAATAGGAAAATTTTCGCAGACGGGACATTTTCGTAATCTTAGTAAAAAAATCTATCCACACGTTATTAAGTCCATGCAAGTGGCCTATTTTCGTTATGTAATTACAACAAATCTTGAGGAATCCATGTTTCCAAACTGTGCAGAAAGATTAGAGTTCGGATGAATCATTAAAATGTTGGGTATGATTTTAGATTTTCACATTTTCATGATTAATTTTGCCGACAAATCGGCAATTGCTGGACACTTAATTGGATCCAAATTATTTTGTGCTAAAGTGCTGGGAAGGCCTATGACGCATCGAGCGCTCCTTATAACGAAGGTAACATTCAAAAAACAACCATGAATACTAACAGAGACTAAACTTATTAGTACTTTGTATTCGGTATTAGATGGCTACACCGAAACTAAACACAAAATACTACAATTAAAGTTTTCATTATGTTTCTTATTCTTCTTTTTTTAATTTGCTATGACCATCATTTGTAATTCAAAATTATTATTTTCAGTCGTATTTTGCAGCATCCTTCGTCAAACATAGAGGATTCTGAATATGCAAAATTACTTGCTGTTTCCAGGTATGTACGTACCTACCTACGAGTGCCTCTTATCACGAAGGTGGTAACCCTGTCGATCACCATTAGTATTGCTTTTGCTTTATTACCAAGTAGGCCTAGTAGATTGCGGTTAAACCGTTTAAAGTAATTTATGCCTGCTAAATTTAAAGCAGGGTGCGCGTGCAATAAATTGGTTCACTTCACGGCAACTACTGCTGTCAACCCTGAGACGTATTATGCGAGTAGCCTATGACTGAGTATTAATTGTAATTAACATATTATGGGTCTCAATAAAAAAAATAAAATTGATTTTTTAATGCGGGGTTTTAATTTTTTAATGACTCTGGTTTTAAATTTTCAGTATTAAGTTGGTTGTTGACTAATGATATCGAAACTCAGGACTGTTATAAAATAAGGCAGTAATGAGACCCGGATAGATACTAACATATTTTTATTTGAATTATAACTATTTCGCAGTGTATTTAAGTATAGTTATAATCACATTTATTTTATTGTTGTGAATTATTAGGTTAATACTTTGTTGAATTCACATTTTTATTATTATTTTATTTTATTTGGTGCCCAGTTCTGTTTTTTTTTTTTTAATATTATTTTTTTAATTTTATAGTTTACTTTCAGGTGGTTTAATCTTTCTAAAAACCTCTCTGTGAACATTATTAATTGGTCTATTTATGTCATCTTTTTACTAAGACTGTTTATGTTCCTTAAATAAATAAAATAAAATAAATCAAATTTGTTATATCTCATTTTTGATATCTTCAATTCTTTATTTTTGCTTCCTTTCAACAATTCTTTGATAAACCAACTAACTAACTAACCATCACGCCGTTTCCCCGCAGGGGTATAGGCAGAGAGGACGGACCGCCAAACAACTCGATCTTGGCACACACTCCTTGCCTTGTTCACATTCATACATCGTCTCATACATGCTCTTCTATTATTCGGACTCTTCACATGGCCCGACCCAAGTATCTGATTCACTCGGTCGTGCCATGTCTTCCTCGGGCGTCCCCGACTTCTTTCATTCACATTTGCGTCATATATTCTCCTTACACTCCTTTCCTCGTTCATTCGCTCTGCATGCCCAAACCATCTGAGCGTCCCTTTCTTAATCTTACTCATTACGCTTAAATCAGCCTTGCATTCTTCGCGGATCTTTACCACACGTACGCCTCAGGGATCTCATTTCTACAATTCTTTGATGAAATTATAAAAAATGTCTTCCTCAATAAACTTAAAAGTGAGTAGGTACTTCGTAACATTTTTTTGTACATTTTTAAAACTGTTTCAATTCGTGATATTATAATGCACAAAACCTTGCGCACATAAACAATTACACTGTTTTTGTTCCCAGATAGTTCTAGCAACTAGAGCGATGTATACAGAATTTAAATAAACCACATTTATGCCTGATCGCTGTGAAAAAAGTGGAGTAAAAATGTATATATTATATAAAAAATAGGTACCTGCTTAAACGATATCTTTCGCCACGACTCACGAACTTCTTGGCACTGCGGCTGATGATGGATGATATACGCAAAATAATATAATACTAGCAAACCTGCTCCAGGCAACTGAGGGCAGCTTTTGTTTCGGCTTCGCCCAGTTTAAGTTTTGGTGACCATAATCCGATAGGAACTGGTTCCAAAAATAACCTGTTCCTCGGAAAAATAATCTCAGGTGATCCAGTGTCAGCTAGTTACCGGGACAAAGTAACCGTGGCAGGCCATGACGTCGTACATTTTTTTTCTTTATTATTTTTTTTGTACATCCATTGGCATAACTTTACAATACATACAAGTTTTTTTTTGTATTAACAGTTAAAAAGTAAAGAATATGTAAAACAATTTGCAGATTAACTAAAAAATCCCACAAAGGCATCACCAGTTCGTGAGTAGGTATACTTGTGTGTATTGAAAACAGTAAAAATTTTACTCATATCCATACATTATCTTAGAGATTAAAAAATAAAAATAAATAAATAATACAAAGACAAATGGTATCTATTATTATTCACAACTGCCAGTTACAATAATAATCATGTTATCATCAATCTATCCATACCCGGAGAGATTTACGAAATTACAAATCCAATGGTTCTTACGCCTGTCAGCCGACGTTCCTCACGCTAGCTGTTAACTATTGGCATTATTGGCTACTTACTTGAATTGGGTTTTATTGCAAAACTAGAAAAAAAATCTTAGAAAAAAACAAGTACGAATATGGCTATGCATAGGCACGGCGTCAGAGATGTATTCGAAGTCGGGTTCTTAAATTCCAACTGTACAGTCGCTAGCCTAATAATAATGTCAGATTGTGGTATTAACAAAACTCGAAATCAAATTTCATTACCTAGGTATATTAAATATTTGATATCAGATGAGATAAAATAATAGGAAAATAATTATTATTCGTCATTTTTATACGCGAGGTTTACTGTTCAGCCCTACGTCTACTCGTTTAAGCCCACTCCCCATTCGGTAAACAATTGCCTGGTTCATTGACATTGACAAAGCGATCGTCGTTTTGATTGACTTTTTTCTCATTAGTCATTATCTTTTTCTACACTATCCTCCGAATGTCATTAAAAGTATGTGTCAACATGACAACGCGTCGCACATGACGGCCCCGTGGTAAAGTGAAAAGATCCTTGGTTCAATTCCTGGTCCCTTTTCACAAAACTCCAGAATGAATTATACCGGTACGAACTTTTCGCTTACTCAATTAATGTCCAGGTTCAGAATAATTCTCCGCTCACAATCTTAAATTGTCTTGCCATGTAAAGTAACTGAATACGTAAAGCCGTGTTATATGAAAAGATTATATTACATTTCTTTCGTCCTCTTCCATTTCTATTCCCCAACAAATTCACCATTCAGTAATACATACACTTGTGTTTTTGTCATAAAAATTGATTATATTATTAATATTTATTTAGTTAAAAATTACTCTGTATTAAATACGAGACCGAAAATCTAGAAGACGCCATTTTCAATTATCTTCTCTCGCAGTGGTAGGATAATTATTAATTTATTTGTTAGCTACTGACGGCCAGCATGATCTAGGGGTAAAGAATGACTACTGACTTGCAATCCGAAGGTCGTGGGATCGAATCCCGGCGTGGGCAAATAAATTTTACTTGAATAATTTGTGTTTTTTCACAATTTTTATTTATTTATTAAATAATCAGTTAACAAAGTTTAATTATTTTGAATACAAAATAAATAACATAATGAGTTAATTAATATATTAAAAATAATGTATAATATACTTTCGGCATGTTCCAGAGTGGAAGACACTCTCAATATCGCCCTGATGTAAGACCACAATTCAGAACTGAAATGTTGCTTGAAATGGCGTTAGTGGTTCGCTACGTTTGGTGATTTAGCAGGGGTGCCCGGGTTCATGGGTTGAGGTTTGTCTGGGTCCTGGAGGCGGATGACCGGGATACACTGAACCTCAGATTACTACCCACCCTTTAAACCCTTTTCCGTACCATAAATCTCCTCTCATTCCTCTCCTTAAAAAAAACCCTCCACACAGCATCCCCAAAGATGACATAGGCCCTGAGGGAAATTATTTTCCTCAGGGCCTCCTGTGAGGAGCTCATGTAACAAAAAAAAACGTATTTGGTGACCAGATCTGAATAGCCAGGTACTTCCCCAACTTCCTTTCCCCATCTCCTTCCCCTCCCCACTACATTCAGCCTCGCAACATACCCCAATTGGGGATGCCATAGTCTCACTGGCTCTAGACCTGTTGGAACTCTTGAATGGTATTCGTATAGAAAAATAAATTGTGTCGAGAATCGAAACCTTAGTTGAAATGGATTTAGTCGTGTTTGGGGACCAGATTTGAAAAGCCAGATACTCTCCAACCTTCCACTTTACCATTTACTTCACTTCCCTGCTCCGTTCGGTCTCAAAACACACCCAAACTGGGAATGCCATAGTCTCCTGACAATTGGAAGACTTACATAAATAACGAATGTAAGACAGGTCAGTGGCTGAGTTGGTATCACGTTTGGGTCCCACCCAGGCGTCCCGTGTTCTCGGCTCCTCTTCACTTCCTCCATCACGACTAAAGCAACATTTTCGGCTTACTGTGTAGGTAGTAGGAGATTTTCAAATATTTTCGGGTTATCAGTAATCTAGGAATGCTTTGTCTTTCTTTAAAAAAAAAATGAGGGTGTTTAAAAAGTATCACTATTGGTGGAAAATTGCCATGGTCTCACTGGCTCCAGACGGGACCTGTTGGAACTCTCATGTGGTATTCATGTAGAAAAAATATTGTGTCGAAAATCGAAACTTTACTTGAAATGGATTTAGTCGCGTTTGGGGACCAGATTTGAAAAGCCAGATACTCTCCAACCTTCCTCTTTACCATTTACTTCCCTTCCCTGCTCCGTTCGGTCTCACAACACACCCAAACTGGGAATGCCATAGTCTCCGGACAGTTGGAAAACTTGTGCAGTATTCACATAAATAACGAATGTAAGACAGGTCAGAGGCTAAGTTGGTATCACCCAGGCGTCCCGTGTTCTCGGCTCCTCCTCACGTCCTCCATCACGACTCAAGCAACATTTTCGGCTTACTGTGGAGGTAGTAGGAGATTTTCAAATATTGTCGGGTTATTAGTAATCCAGGAATGCTTTGTATTTCTTTTTTAAAAAAATGGGGGTGTTTAAAAAGTACCACTATTAGTGGAAAATTTTTACAACGACTAAAATTACTCACAATTGACAATGATTGAATTCCTCGTAAAAAGACGCCGAGGGCTTTTCGACTCACAATTTCACTAGAGTTTCTCTTTTCCGCCCCTCGTTAATATTATATTCCGAAAACTGTCTTTATTAATTAAACCTCACTAATAATGCATACAATTTTTAACGCATACTATTAATCACAATCAAAATAATTTTCATTTCATTTATACAATACATAATCATGATTTATCGGGGACACAAGCTATGAATATTATGCTGTAAAAAGAGAACTTATGTATTCATGACCCTCTAATAAAATAACGATTATCTCCATCCATTCAAAATGAACTGAATAATAGATGATGTATTGCGCAATTGTCCTTCTATATGAATATGAAAAACATTGTTTTTTAAATTGAAAAGCTAATAAATTATAATTTTGTTATGAAAAACTATATTTTGAGTCATTTCGCACACTTTACATAATGAAGAAATCCTGCAAAATATACACGGTGCCAAGTGCATGAATGTATTATAAATTCTACGTCCTTCCATATCAGCATTAAAAAGTTTTTTATAAAATTGAAAAGCTAATAATTTATGATTTTATTCTGAAAAAATATTTACTAGTGAGTCATTTTGCACACTTTACAAAATGAAGAAATGCTGTAAAATATACACGGTGTCCGAAAACTCGTAGTTCAAGCGGGAAACTGGTGAATTCACGTCACATAGAGAGACCAAAACTTTTTTTTTTCGATTTGTTCATTTTGATTTTTTTTCCTCAATCTTTTTCGGCAGCCATATCAACTGTAGGTACTATTAAAATACTTTTATTTTCGAGAAACTGCGATACAACTATATAAATTTTGCATTTGATGTGCTGCTGGGTTAAACTCCTTGGCACACACTCAAAGGAACAGTCCAATTATATTATAATATGGGATAAATAAATTTTATGCGTCCGCTAACCCTGATGGATAGTATATATCAATGTGGGTATTAAATCTGAGCTTCTGGAACATTGGAAGACAAGCCCAGATCGGAATAAAGGTAAAATAGACTCACTGGTTGTAGTTAACGCCACCGAGAATATTTCAGTTTCGTGGCGCTTCACTGGTGCTGTACAAGTCAGAATCACTCATTTTCAACACCTCCTTTGAAAAGTCAATTAAAGGTAATGAAAAAAATATATTAAAAATTAGTTAAACGCGTCAAAAGGTTGTGGGCTGTTGTTAATATATTTTTTCATAACTTTTAATGACTTTTTACAGAGGTGTTGAAATTGCATGATTCTCAGTTGTCAAGGAACCGTAGGATAGTTGTGAAAGAAAACTGATAATATACAATAAGTAATAATCCACGGGTCCTTTTTTTCTCATCAGAGTCCTATTTTTCATTAATTTCAATTTCATATATCAATTTCCAAATACTCCGAATGTGATGTAGATTCACCAATTTTCCTCTTGTACTACGAGTTTGGGGACACCGATAAAGTTAATGAACCTAAAAATAAATCGTCAAACATTTTTTTATTTATTATAAAGACAAAGTAATACAATATGACAGGAAAAAAATATAAATTTTATTTTACCAACCTCACTAGACAAAGTCTCTTCCGAGGTAGGTAAATAATAAATTCACATTGAAATTAATGATATTAAAGAGCATGTGAATTTGTTAGGTGCTAGAAAAAGTGCTGGACCTGACAACATTCCTCCAATAAAAAATAAATAAACGCCCGGGTTGTCGGCACTGAAACTGAAAAACTGAAGCTTTTCTGTGTAATAGAAAAAAATTACTACGCTTTCATCGACTGATTATTAGCCTATTCATGGTTTTAATACGCCTCGGGAATCATATTACCTTGCTTCAGCTTACTGTATTGCGAGGCGAGTATGGGTACCGCCGCCCCGGGAACCATTTATTGCATAACCAACACCTCTGCCATAGGTCACCCCAAGTTGTTCGCTACGTTTGGTGACTTAGCAGGGGTGCCCGTTTATGGTGATGTTTGTCCGGGTCTTGGCGCGGATGGCAGGGATGGTTGAGGGAGTTGCTTTGACTTCCCGGCCGTAAGATGACCCTGAGGGGTCATGATTATCATTTCGCACAGAATATAGAAGGACGTATAATTTATAATACACTAGCTGATTAACTAACTAACTAACTAATCATCACGCCGTTTCCCGGCAGGGGTAGGCAGAGAGGACGGACCGCCAAACAACTCGGTCTTGGCACACACTCTTTGCTTCACTCACATTCATACATCGTCTCCAGGATCAATAACGGTTGTGTTAACGTATTAAATTAATTAAATTGATTTTTTTATAAAGTTAAAAATTACAAAGTGAAGCAATTATCGATGCGCAACTTTCCGTGTTTTTTTTTCAGTATCAGAGATGTTGTGAACGTGATTATAATTTTTGTGATTTTCTTACTTTTCCACTTACTAATGGGAATTGCGTTTCATTTTCTTTATACTTGTGAGGGAGATTTATTATATTTATTGTATTTTTTCTTTGGAGGGGTGCAGATATACGTTCACCGTTTGTCCCATTTTCGACTGTTGACATTTAGTTTGTAAGAAAGAGGGACAGCATTATATGCGAACAAAAGCAAAACAATTAGCGCATTGAAATTTGACGTTTTTGAATTTTTGAAATTCACTCACTACTCAATATTATAGGTACTTATCACAATATTCCTGCAGCTCTTTCAAAAGATGAGAATTCGTTCCGTACAAAATGTATGAGGAAAAGAATTTTCATTATAATTTATTTTTGCGTGAATTTTTCCTATGTTTTAATGTAAAAAAATTTCCTTTGTTTTATATTATATTAAGATTAATGCACTTGATACCGTGTATATTTTACAGGATTTCTTCATTATAACTTCTGTAACTTGCAACGTTTGGAGAGAGAATAAAGAAAATTTCTTCGATACGTTCAATTCAAATTGAGAAAGCCTGTAATTGAAATCCGCTACAATGCATTAATGTCTGATCTAAACCAACCACTACTTTCTACCCGGTGTACTATTAATGACATTCTTATACTTTTTAAATTACTGAACAATCTCATAGACTGCCCTCAAATGTTAAGTGTTATAGATATTCGTGTCCCTATTAAATCAACTCGACTCCACCACCTTTTCCACAGTGACAATCATAGCACTAACTATTGCTATCATTCACCGCTAGTGCGTTTTGCAGACCTTTTCGATATTTTCAATACCTCACCGTCTTGCTTCAAAGCAAAAATAATTAGTTATTTATGTAACTGATATGTTTGTAAAATGATAAATATTTGTTATACTAATATGCATCGTATGTGTGTATTGTATGTTATTCTATATATATAATGTTTGTAAATGTTCGATACACTTGTATTATGTATGTAATAGCCCTATGTACGGGCGTTTAAATTATAAATAAATTAAAATAAATAAAGTGTGCGAAATGATGATCTAATGTTAAAATGTCGATCTTATGTTAAAAAAATCGTGTAATTCACACGCGAAAGAAGTGAAACTAGAAAGTCGCAACACGTCGCTTTCTTTTTTTTTACTTAATTTTTTAAAGTGGTTTAAAAATTGGATATTGATTTCACAAAATAATTTTTTTTTTTTTAGATTTCGTAGGATTCGAACCCCCATTCGCTTGATACCTGTATCTCTGGCCGCTGAGACTTGTCAGGCACCCTGCCTACTACGCTATGGAAGGCACGCGCCGAGGTGGTGCGAATTTACCGCATTATACTAGAGCCGAGTATTTCTGTAGAAGTGATTGTTAAAAAGTTTCACTTAAAAAAAAATATATATATATATATTCCCTTCTCTGACACTTACATGCATCACCAACACACGTCAGGTTCGATAAAATAGCTCTATTATGGCCTGCGTAGGTATTGCTAGTAATGATTTATTTAAAGGCAACATTTAGTTAGTGGAGTTTGAAATTTCAATGCCACAAATTGGTCTTTATTCAACTTGGGCCCCGAAAGCATTTATATTTTTAGAAAGTGATAAATTAGATTTTCATCCGATTAATTACATAATTACTTGGTCAGTTCAATTGTGGGGTTAGGGGATAACCAACTTAGCTTAATTACTCCCAACCAGCAAACTTGTCAGCGTATTATCAATCATTTAATCAAATAAGTGGTAAGGCCTAAGTCTGAGAGAGGAACGCAGAAGCCCGGTGCGTATAGTAGGACGGTATACGGTACCTATAATACCTTTAGTTGGTAAACTTCCTGACTAGATTTATTAGATAACGACCCTAAATTCTAAGCTGTTGATAACTTTGCTCGTAAAGAAGTGTCGGACCCTCGACGTTCGTGTTTCGTCTAAAATTGGAGTAAAATAACAACTACAATCGTGAATAATTTATGACAGAAATTTGTTTTGCTTGCTTACAACCTTACCTAGCCTATAGACTTACCCATCATAACCTAACCCAACCAATCCTAACATAACGTCCTGATTTTCTAAAGCCAGTCACACTTTGGTACATTAACACTGGGGGATTCTGCGAAGCTGGAGAAGTGGGAAGGGATAAAAGACAAGGTTAGAGGAAGGTTGGGATGTACCTAGCTAATCAAATCTAGTCACTAAAAAAGGGCTAGTCTGACACTATCTAACCTAACTAATCATGAATTAGGCAGTAGGCAGTAGGCAGAGAGATGGGACCGCCAAACAACTCGATCTTGGCACACACTCCTTGCTTCGGTCACATTCATACTGACTCTTTGGTCCAATATAATTCGACTTCTACCGTTCATATCCGCATCAAATATTCTCTTGACGCTCTCCCTTTCTTAATTAGGCCTTGCGTTTTTTGCGAATACTCAGGGAATTCTTTTAATCAGCGTTCAGTGCAATTGGCGCAAATTTACTGAAAATTATATTAATAAATTGTCGTGGAATAACGCATGGGTAGCAGGCGCGGTCCCTCCATATATACTGTGGATGCGGCGTTTCCCTTCCTTTTGAGGCGTATAATTAATATAATAATAATAATAACTTTATGCCAAAAATATACTAATTTATCTATTCAAACATAGAACTGTATTTGACAATATCCAAACTGTTCGTGGTACAAGAACCAAAGGGCAAAATCTCTTACTTATCCCTTTCGCCAAAACAACGTTTGGTCAAAGAAACTTCAGGTACTTTGCAACAAAACTTTATAATACACTTCCACTGACCATTAGACAGCACACTAATCACATAAAATACAAAACAGATACCAAGTTTTGGATCACTACCAAAGACAGATCATATATCAACAATATTTTTAGAACCTCCTAATGCATGCTAACCCATTGATACGATGCTGATTGTCCTTGTACTTTTACTTTAAATGTAAATAACATTGTTGTTGTTATCCTTTATACACTATTTTTAAATTATTTATGTTAAAATGCGCCTGCTCTCAACACAGGAACTCCTAGTGAGACAGGCACAGCACAATTATCTATGTAACATAAAAAAAATTAGGATTATAATAAAAAAAATAAAAAAATAGTTATTGTTATTTATTTATTCAGCATTAAAAGAAGCTTTGAGCTTATTTTTTTCTAGCCGTTAACACCAATAAATACTGCAATTTAACGACACTGTCCCAACCTCAGGGGACCGAAATACATAAAAATAACACCATTCTCGATGCTATATGGTGTGTCGAATGTCGTGTAAACGCACCAATACAAGCAACAGTGGATTCTCTGCTCCATTCCGAATCCACGATTTTAGAAAAAGTTTGTCATTTGCGCATGCGCGTTTAGTTCTATCTGCCTAGTTTTGCCTGAAGCAGTATACGCATTCGATGGGAGCATCCAACGTGCAGAAAACGACTTTAATGCGCGTAGGCATATTGCACAGAATGGCATAACAAAGCGCGTGGATAAATTCGCTACATTTTAAAGAATTTTTCCGCGCGACCATTTTGACAATTTGTCTAGAATTGTCAAAATGGTCGCGATTGTTACGTTATATATCTTTCGAATATCTATTTAATTAATTTAATTTTAGAACTGTAATAATTGTCGAAAAGCATAAAGGATTTAAAGAAATAATTTAACTTACTATTTTTGATAGTCGCACCTTGTTCGTGGGCTAGTCTGTAGGTATTTAATTATATTTGATATTTGGTAGGCAATATACATGTACTTCAGTATCCATTATACAAAAATTCACTGACCGCCACTGATAGGTAGGTAATTCATTTGCTCATGC
The DNA here is from genome assembly GCA_929108145.2 of Limnephilus rhombicus. NCBI lineage: Eukaryota > Metazoa > Arthropoda > Insecta > Trichoptera > Limnephilidae > Limnephilus > Limnephilus rhombicus. The sequence continues at coordinate 45,534,055 of OV815271.1, forward strand.
CGGGTTTCGAACTGGCGCACTTCTGGGTCCGCGCTTACCCCTTTGCCACGGAGTTTGTCGACGCACCAACTTGAAAAGTCTGTGCAAATTTAATTACGTCAGAACATATACACTGAGAGAGTACACTACTTCGATTTAAGATTAGTCAGCATTTGGTATGTGCGTAGGTAGATCGTTATAGAAACTTAAATAATTTGGTAAGATAATTTTACCCTTTGCGCGATGACGCGAACATTATTCAAAATATTCTATCTATACTACAGAGATATCTAATCTAAATATACTACAGAGATATCTACTTACTTTATGTGAGCAACATGTAAAATGTCACATTAATTAAATTAATTTGAAATACGTCGATCAAAATTCCGTATTATAAAACCGCATTAATTAACGAAAATGTATATCCTAATTATTAGTACAAGCATTGATGGAATAATTACCATTTGGATCATTTATCAACGCGTTTCATCGTGTTCATTGTACATTCATTGTAATTACACCCTTCAGGTGATTTTCCACAACAACGGCACCATAGAAAAGAACAAATTTATATTTTTTATTACGTCCTACGCTTTACCACGAAATAATGACGCAAAATTTCAAACATTCAACCGAGCCTCAAATTTAATGTTGAAATCAAGTGCGTTCCGTTCATTTACGCTTCACGTTCGCTACTAATAAACATACATCATTATAAAACTATTCAGAGATACAGCGATGTACAGTCATATAAGTACTATACGCATATTGTATCTAGATGGCGTATCGTACATCAACACAAGTAAAAACTTTTGTTCGAAATCTCAATACAATGGTCGTGCAACTGTCACAGATACGAACAACAAAACATGTAAACGTTTCTCTTTATTCCTGTACAATGGAAGATTGTGTAGGGGGCGCGTGGCTTTGTGATTTGGGATATTTGTGTCAACTCTCCAAGTAGGTATTTTGTCCGCTACAGCGTTCTGCATGGCCATATTAGTATTGCCTTCCACTGGCTGAAACACAGGAAATTTAATAGTGTGTTGTTCCGAATGAAAAGCATTATCCCAGTATTAAAGGTGTTTGTACACTGACTACAAATCGAGTTAAACCTTGTTTGGTTTTGGTTAAACCCTTCATGCCAAAAAGTAAATTTAAGTAGGTATACTCTGGAAGATATAAATGAATTACATACATTTCAGAACATGTAAAGCGTATGCACTTCGATAAATAATCTGTATTTATAGACAATTCATTTGTATTTTTTTTTCAACAAATAATTTGAAAAAAACTTTTTTTTTGTTTTCATGAAATACTGCACAAGAGTCACAACTTACCTTTAGAAGAACAAAATTATTAACGATCGTCAATACGGATTCCGGCGGAACCGCTCGTGCGGTGATCTTCTCGCGTATGTGACGCATGTTTGGGGGCGGTGCCTGGAACGTTTCGGTGAGACCTAAATGGTTGCACTGGATATTTCCAAGGCCTTTGCCCGGGTTTGGCACCGAGGGCTTATCAACAAACTGTCTTCTTACGAACTTCCCGCATCCCTGTGTACGTGGATTGCCGACTTTTTGAGGGAGAGGTCGATTCAGGCGGTTGCTGACGGTTTCACCTCTTCCTCGCATTCGATAAATGCTGGCGTCCCACAGGGATCGGTTCTGTCACCGACTTTGTTTTTGTTGCACATCAGTGACCTTTTGACAATGTGCAACAATTCATTGTTACGCGGATGACAGTTCAGTCCATGATAGCTTTTTGTTTGACAAGCCCCCAAAGGGCACACAAACTCCAATAGCTCGGAGGGCTTTGAAGCAAAGAATGGATGGTTACCTCGAGAGTGTTTTCTCTTGGGGTAAGAATAACCTCGTCGAATTTAATGTTTCAAAGACCCAATCATATTTGATAACGTCTAAAAGGGATCGAAATGAAAATCTAGTCTCCTTCAACGGAAACAATCTTCCGAACAGGACCTCCATTGATATGCTTGGTGTAACTCTAAGTGAACAGCTCAGGTACGGGGGCTCCAGCCTCTCAGAAACTGGGCGTACTGTACAGGGCCCGCAGATACTTTAATAGTACACAACTGCTAACCCTGTACAAATCGCAAGTGCGCCCCACGGTTGAATTTGGCAGCCACCTTTGGTCTGGAGCTCCAAAATACATTAAAAAAAAACCCTTGACTCTGTGCAGAAACGGGCGGTCCGATTCTCCCATCTTAACAGACGGACTGTAATCTTTAGAGCACAGGCGTCAGGTGGGAATGCTGTCCTTGTTCTACCGGTATTACAATGGAAGATGCTCCGAGGAACTAGCGTCATTGATCCCCTCGGCACCGGTGCAGAGTCGGGAAACACGCCAAACACGCGCCCAACATTTGTACACGGTTGACATTAATCACATGAGAATGGGTCGTTTCTATGACTCGTTCTTGAGTTCAACGGCTCGGCTGTGGAACGATTTGCCGGCCTCTCTGTTTCCTCCCTCCTACAACATGGGTCTCTTCAAGACCCGTGTTCACTCCTTCCTTTCCTCAAAAAGACCCTCCACACAGCATCTTCAAAGAGGACATAGGCCCTGAGGGAAGTTATTTTCCTCAGGGCCTCCTGTGTGGAGTTAATGTAAAAAAAAAAAAAAACTGCTCCCGTCTGGAGCCAGTGGGACTATGGCATCCCCAATTGGGGTATGTTGTGAGGCTGAAGGTAATGGGTAAGGGAAGGAGATGGGGAAGATGGAGGTGGGGAAGTACCTGGCTATTCAGACCTGGTCACCAAACACGGCTAACGCCATTTCAAGCAACGTTTCAATTCTGAATGGTGGTCTTATACCAGGGCGATACTGAGAGTATCTTCCACTCTGGAACGTGCCGCAAATATACTGTATGTTATTTTTAAATGAATAAATTGTGAAATAATACAAATTAATCAAATAAAATTTATTTGCCACGCCGGGATTCGATCCCGCGACCTTCGGAGTGCTAATCAAGAGCCTTATCAATACCTAGACTACGCCGGCCATCGAGCCACTATTAACTAATGGCCGCCGGCCACTATTAACTAATTTCATCAAGCACAAACTATCACGACAAGCGTACAGAAAAAACATAAAAATTCGACCGTAAACATAAGCTTTGGACAAAGACAACTCAAATACCAGATAATAAAGCATTCAACAATCTTTTATTCGATACAAAAAAATTGGGAAAGTAAAAAAAATTCGGATACGAAATTAAAAGATTGATAAAAGAACACAAAGGCAACATTATAAAAAAAATGTTAACATAAAAGATTAAAACATATATACGTAATTAAAAAAAAAAAACATACGTCATTATAATATACAACCCTACATCATCATATTTGCTGATTGTATTTATTATTGTAGTGGAAGGCAGACAAAGCAATGGTCACTAATGCGCTGAAGTTACCAAGTTTAGTATCACTGACGTGCGGTACGTCGCGCGTCGTTGTCCGCAGCGCAGCATGCATCGCGACGAGCGGAGAAGCCTTGTCCATCATGGAAATTGGAATAGGGATCACAATCCTTAACAATGAGAAACCGACTCGAGAAGAAATTTTTTATTATTTTATTTAAATGTAAATTTGTTTTATTTTACCTTTTTATTTCAGTTTTATTTTATTTTATTAAAATGTATGATTTCATATTTTATTGAATTTTATTAAATTGTAAAATGAGGGCTCTGGTAGGGCACCCAGTGAGGCTTATGTTAACAAATAATGTTGTCAAATGTAAAGTTATGGATCAAATAAAAAAGGTCACTAGTTTAAGTACTAAGTTTTGGGGAGGACCAGGGACGGATTGATCCATTTAAAGATTACACTATTCACCGGTTGAAAGATTGGTTGGTTGGAAGACTGCGAGTCTTATGGCTTCCAAATCTATATGACTGGTACAAGTACAGTTACCCCATTTTTCTGGGCTGCAGCACGCAGGGTGAAGACTGATCTGATACATAATTTTTTTCAGAAACAACAGCTTTTTCACACAAAACAAACATCACACAAGAAATTGCATATGCATAATCCAAAATAGTTAAGTTAGGTTAACCTCCAATAGTAGAGTGCACCCGAAAAAGAAGTGAAATTTGAATATTTAAATTAAATTCATTAAAATCACCCTTTCGAGCGACGATTCCCAGAGGTTATCTGAGATAGTTAGATCCTACCATGTATATGTATATACGAAACATTAAAATGTTCTCCAAAATATTTACATTTAAAACTGTAGCCTGCATAATACCTCCAATGATAAATGTGTCATTGTCTGGTATAAGGATAATGCGCTTTTATTGTGCTTTTGTTTACGTTCAGGTTCGTTAGAGTCGCTATTCGCGAATAAGAATTATTATGAGAGAATAAGTCTCATTTTATTTAATGGCATGTTTTCGTTAATGCTTTCTAAAACAGCTGCAAAGCTTGCGTTAGCTCTCAAAGCTGTCAAAACAAAACCAAGACTTCAACAAATTAAAAAATGTCTTTATAGAAATAATACGAAACTTTGCACAAAATTAAATACGTGATTAAATTAGTGATGAAATAAACATCATCACTTGTGCATCTAACCTATTTAGATATCTTTCGAGTTTAACTCATACTTGCAATAAAATATGATTTTATGCTTTTTCCAATATAGTCTAACACTGCTAACTTTGCAGGCGATGATGTCACCTTCGTATATATTGGACCATTGAGAAATAAACTCAAGTTAGGTTTGGTGCGAATCAATATATTCAGAATACCTACCTTCTGACATTGACATTGATAATATTTTTATCATCGGAATAAAAAAATAATAAAGTTAATATTGAAGGTTAAGTTTAAGTTAATCATTGAAGAAGATGATAATAATCAATACCAATAAAACTAAACGATATATGAAAAAGAACAACACACAGAAAAATAAATTTGAAATAACGGTCGAAACTGGGAACCAAACGCAGGATCTCTTGATAATTTCACAATTACTTGTACACCAGAGTGACCAGAGTTTGTTTTACAACTCCCCTTTTCAGCACCTGGACTATGACTGGACTAAAATGACATATTCTCTTTAGATCCCCAGTTAACAAGGTAATAAGATATTTCGTAATTTTTTGAAGAAGAAGATGATTTTTATTAGCTTTTTTTAGGTTCCACAATGTTTGAATCCCAGTGAAGTTTGTCTTTTGCTAATTTTATAAATGTAGCACGATAGTAGAACCCTTAAAGCAAAATATTAATACTTTTAATGAAATATAACAGGAAATACCTACCAAAGTTTGACATCACATTTCTGAATATAATAAAATTGTGTGAATTAGCTAACAGAAAGCCATACATATTAAAAGTACTTTCTGAATCCCACGTACAAATGTTTTACAGGCGTAAAGCGTGACGACGCAACGGTTAATTAATTACAGATAATACTCGTATTAAGTGCTATTACGATATACACAACACTTCGTAGTTAATTTTAATCTGTTCAATATCCAATCAATTTAAGATTTGTTTGAGGCTTACAGGCTTTAAGGGACCACCATAGTGGTAGATACTCTCAGTATTACTCAAATGAAAGACGACTATTCAGCAGTGGCGGCTCGAGCACTTCTTTAGTGGTGGGGATCGACATATGTTACGTGCTGTACCGTAATCTCAAGAACCGTAGAACGTAATATAAAATTTCGCAAAAAAAATTTTTATGGTCTAATCATGCTAGTCGGATATGTAAATACAAAATAATATAAAATGTCTATAAATATACACCAATTTACAATAAGTATAATAAAAATAAAGCTTTATCTTGCAAATTGTAATCGAACCTAATTTGAACGCGAGCGATTCCCGCCCGTAACTGCGCAAACAAATGGTTCAGAGGGGATCCAAAGAATTGTCCCCGCGGGTATTTGAATTCACCTACGAGTGCGCATGCGCCGTTGCATACGATCGCGGAACAACGCAAGGAAAGTATGGGGATAGTTCGGATTATCCCCCAAGTGCGCAGTACATTCTGCGTACCGAGAATCTGAGAAATAGACCCGCTGTTCTTATGCGCCGTACATTGTTCGCTGTACGCGCGTAGGGTCTTATTAAAATCATTCGGAATATTTTTTAAAATTTTATTTCTGGAAATATTAATTACTTTTATGTTTAAAGAATTCATTCATTTTGGTGAATACAAAGCATCGACTGTTATTTCCTTTAGTAGATTTTGGGTGTAATTGGTGGGGACTGTCCCCATTGTCCCCCTGTGAAGAACCGCCACTGCTATTCAGAATCGAAATGTTGCAATGTTGTTCGAACTGGTTCTAGCAGTGTATGGCAATCAGATAGTAATAGCCATGCGCTTCCTTACCTTGATCTTTCCCAATATTTTCTTACCTTCTCCACTCCGTTGAGCCACACAAATGAAATTTACCTAGCAATTGAGTGGTATTATCAATAACAACAAAATATCAATACTGAAAAAATGTCTGAACTGATTACAATATCATCACTTCAGGCATCTTACGTCATCATTAAATCTACTACGGTTGGTAAACTAGTCGTGAATGGTCAGGTTCTTCCGTACATTCCTCTTGTCCCTCTCGTTTACCTTCCATGATTTTTTTCTCTAATACAATCTAGTATATCAATGCACACCACTGGAATATAAGTATATACCTACCTATGTTTTTAGATTTTACTGTACACTAAAAATAAAATTATTACTTAGGGTGACATATAAAAGAAATTATTATTGTATTATTTTTAAATATGTTTGTTTTATTTATATGGATTACTTTTTTTACCATATATTTAAAGGTGCTTTTACTATTTTTATTATTTTCTATAAGGTTATCTGGTTTTATATGTATTTTTATATATTATAAAAAACCGAAATATATATATATAGAAATATAAATATAATACAAAAATATATATATATTAGTAGCTGATCCGACAAACGTTGTTCTGCCATATAAATTAATTCAAGTGAATATTTTGGTTGTTAAATAAAAAAATAACGAATGTATTGTAAGTGTGTGGGGATGGGATCTATGACAGAAACAGGAATGGTGCGCTGTAGACGATGACTGCCGATAGAAACACAAAAAAACACCAACTAAAGTAGGAAAATGAAATAAAGAAAATCAATATGAATTTCGAAGAGCGTACGATATTTTTAGTCAGTCCGTCTTTAGCCAACACAAATTCGCTCGGTGGTTTATGCACGCGAGAACATGATGCCGAATGAAATATCAAAATGACGCTACTCGTGAATTTCTTGCGCATGTTTGGATGAAATTTCGATGAGGCGGACGTAGCGCCATTCAACAACATAAATAATTTTGTTATGTTCGAAATACGAAAGACGGTTAAATTTGTTCATACAAAAATACTAAAATCGCGATTAAAAAATGGGAGGGTTAAAATTTGGGTTTATAAGTATTTTTGATGCCAAATAAAAAAAAAAACAAAAAAAACGTCAAAAAAATGTTTTTTTTTTCCGGATAGGGTTATTTTCATAATCACACAGCGGTATGAAATATTCTTTAAAACCTATTCTCATATCTACCAAATATACATAAAAAAAATCATAAAAATCGGTCAAGCCGTTTCGCAGGAGTGCGACCATAAACACTGTGACACGAGATTTTTATATATAAGAAAAAAAACAAAATTCATCCATCAAGTAAACACACCTTACCCTATTTTAATAAATGATATATTATACCTACAGAGCCCCACTCCGAGGCGTTTCTTCTGTAAACTGTCATCGGTTTACGGTATGATGACGTCACCGGTAAATTAATGAACCTTTTGTAAGAATATTGGTTTGATGGGGTTTTGAATGTGTAATGTTTACTATACGTGTCATATAGTCCTAAGAATTTATAAAAGTAAAGGATGCAGCTTTCGGTGAATTGTGTCCCATTCCATCAGTCAATCCGAATGCAGGAGTAGGCCTTGATATGTCAAGTTCGTGGATTTTGAAGTTTTTCTACTTTTAATTATGATGAAAATAGAATACGTGAAGGGGTGGCTGTATCAGAGTTGTATAAACACTTAACAAATGAAAACAATAAAAATTTCGTTTCGCGTAAGAGCTCCGACTAACACGATATGTTACAGAATTCCCTTTTGAGAAATGTTGGGAAGATCTTGACCAGGGACAGCTTTGCAAGTTTATTTTGAATAATGATACAGAATATTTCGAAGGGACTAAGCTTACATACCTACCCTTTCCAAAAGAAACATTTAATTTATTTTAAATAGGTTTTGGTCATACGAATATGGAATATAATTAAAATAATCAGATTGAAATATTTAATCACCTAATTAAATGAAGACAATATAAGCGAAACTCAATCGAAAATTTGGAAACAGAAAAATCAGAAAAAGATATTGACACCTCTGAACAACAAACACTGCGCCACGGTGTCGATATCAAATTCGGTCATTTTTAACTGTACCATACTAGATTAAATCAAACCCGAACTAAATGCTCTCTAGATAGTCTCTGGATAAATGCATCATTACAAAGTATAAAATGACGTCGCTCACGCTGTATGTGCGCTTACATCTTTTAAACCACGAACGGATTTTCATGCGGTTTTCCCCAATAGGTAGAGTGATTCATGACGAAGGTTTAGAGGTATATAATTTGTCAGGGTTTTGTGTAAATTGGTTGAAATACAAAATATATCTGGCCAAGCGGCAACGGGCAGCGGGCAGCGGGGTGTGGAATTGATTTAACAGATGGCGTTGGTTATAAACGTTCCGTTAGCCACAGCAACGTATGACCGGGTCTGCTAGTATTAAATAAAATGGATGAAGATTTACTCTCTAGTCTTTCCGGGACTGGTGTCTCTTCCAACCGATCTATTGCCGTCTCATTTACCTTACCTTTCAATTTAACTATTGCCACCTCATGACTTATTTTATTTTATTGAGAGTTATTTACATTCATTCCTTCAATGATTAAATATTACAATGTTCTAAAATGGTTGAAACTCTAAGATATGATGGTCAGATTACTGTTTGATGACCAGGTCTGAATGACCAAGTCCTTTCTTACTCCTCATATTATTTTTCCTTCCTTTCCCAACTTCCAAGCATCATGGTATTTCCTGTATGTAAACGCCATAATTCTACTGGCTCCCTGAATTTGGGACTCTTGATAAATTATATTAAAACATTATATATTTGTGAACAACTCATTAGATTGTTATATATCGATGCTTATTACACATTTTTACGTCATATTTGACTTGACAATATATAGGTACTATAAGGTCACTGCTCAACTGAACACACCCGGCAGGAAATACAGCCGGTTTTGGGTATCAACAACTAGGTTTCCCTTTTAATATGCGTTTATAATTAACTAGCCGACCCGGCCACGCGTTGCTGTGGCTAATAAAACACAACGTCCACTACTGGATGGTTATCCAACCTTTATAACCACCGCCGTCTTTGAGTTTATCGCAAAGAGACAGACAGATGCCGCGGAGGACTTTAATTTATAATACTGAGAGATGGTGTGAAAGATTATAATAATGTGCATGAAATGCTTAGGGCAAATAACGTATTTAAGTTAATAAGGATTAATACTCTATCTGTCCAAATAACTTTTCAAAGGTCATGTACGTGACCATTTTTTTAGAAGATAGAATAGGTATAGTAAGCTATCCGTAAAAGATAGATATATGCCTTCGCGGACTTTTTTGTAGATCTATAAAAGAGGAATATCCCACCATGAATTGTTTTGTTATATCCCAAAAGGATTAGGCGGCGTTTTGGATGAAAGCTACCAGGCGGCTTGACTTTTTCCGACACTTCTAACAATTATCGTTATGTTTCAACCAATTTACACAAATCCTTGACAAATTACATATCTAAACCTTCCTCACGAAACACTCTATCTATTGGTAAAAATCGCATGAAAATCCGTTCAGTAGTTTTCGAGTTTATCGCGAACAGACAGACAGACAGACGACGCGGGAGACTTTAATTTATAATATGTAGAGATGTAGAGAAGAGATGTAAAGATAGAGATATTGCTGCGCGGCTGACTGTGCAGTCAGAAACCATTCGCTGCAGAGCTTCTTCAAAATGAATAACAAAGTAACTTTAATTTGTGCAAGAACTGCTGATCTAATAGTTCATTCATCATTTGGATAGTCGTGTCCAAATACGCCGTTGTTATCCCAGCTCCCTGCTCGGCTTCCCGCTGATTGACTGCAACACGGTTCCCGTCGACACAATAATGAAACACTCTGCAGTCGACGAATATTTATTCAGTCATAACGCAGAGGCATATGGCATTCTTCGGGAATACTTCGAACGTTCCAGAAATAGATCGGGATCGTAGTGGCTTAAATATTATCATTCTTCTTGTTTGACTTGGGCTGCTAATCTAGAAAAGCCATATGGTCAGGTTTGAAAAATAACGTGGTTTTATGATTACGTTTATGAAATAAATGGAAATTAGCGCAGCTATACAAAATTTTACGTTAAACGCTTTCAAAAATATATGGTTTGTTCCATCGACTGAACGCAATGCACTCATTGAATAAGAAGATAACTAACTAATTAACTTCTCAAATCACTCTCTCTGCAGGGGTAGGCAGAAAGGATGGACCGCCAAACAACTTGGTCTTGGCTCACACCTCTCTTACAGGTCTGCCTCGTTTATATTCATACATCGCCTCATAAATGCTCTTCTATTATTCTGACTCTTAACATGGCCCGACTCAAGTATCTGATTCACTTGGTCGTGCCATGTTTTTCTTGGGCGTCGTCGACTTCTTTTACCGTTCACATTTGCATCATATATTCTCCTTACACTCCTTTCCTCGTTAATTTGCTCTGCGTTAATTTGCTCTGCGTTAATTTGCTCTGCATGCGCAAACCATCTGAGCGTCCCTTTATTAATTTTACTCATTGCGCTTACATCAGCCTTGCATTCTTTGCGAATCTCGACGTTTCTCACATGATCGTACATGGTTTTACCACACATTCGCCTCAGGGACTTCACGGAATGTTAATAAAGAATCTAGATGAAGCATGAAATAAAGTATCCCAGGATCCAGGACATCTGCATTAAAGGAACAACACTTCAATCGCCGAGCTACTGAGATCTGATTATTTTTACACCAATTTTACCGATTTCATATTTCAATTCAAGGAATAACAAGCATAAAAATTATGGAAAACGTACAGGTCTCAGTTGCTGTCCCGCTCAGACTGAGGTTCTGGGTTGCGACCCTTTTTATCGCTTCAGATTTTATGTCCGGGTTAAATCTTTCCCACAGGAAAAACCTTACCCTTCACACACTTTTCCACAAATGATCATCTAGTCAATCCACGCTATGCAATTGCACTACATAAGTATAATAAATACAAAATAATACAAGAACAACATGTCATCCTACAAGAGACCAAATGGGAAAATAATTCACCGACTCCAGATAGTTTCATATCAGAGGGTTCGGGTCGGTGAATTTCCTAATTGGAGCTATAAATCATTCTCAACATAAATATTTAAAAAATCTTTTTTAATCCTACATGCATTTAATAATAATAATAATAATATAAGTTTATTCCAGAATGTATGCAGGGGAGTGCAATGCAATACATTCCATATTTTAAAATAACAAAAAAAGATAAATGATAAGTTAAGGTAAAAAGTAAATAACAACACATAAATTAAATAAAATAAACGAATAAGCATGAAAAATGAAACTGAAAAGAAAAAATGATGTTAATATCAAACACTAAAATGATTTTTAAATAGCCGTTTACGGAGGGTATTTCATCGTCTCCCGTCTCCAGAGGGTCATCGGGGGAGATTCCATCCAGGCAGTCATGGCGGTGATGATCGCATTCTTCGAATGGCGCAGTCTGCGCCATAAACTTCCCATGCGGTGGCGGAGAAGTGCACGGAAACTATGTACTCGTCCCTCCAGGAACATTTCCGTAGCACTGCAGTATCTCGGTAGGCGGAAAAGTTGGCGATAGGCGTTATTGTAAGCAACCTTTAACTTATGCCATTGGGTTACAGTGTAGTCAACCCACAGTTCTGATGTGTACAGCGAGGTACAGAAAGCGTTGGACAGTATTCTTTTTACTTTGGGGCTGCAGGAGTAAAAACGTCTTGACAGCATACCCGCTCTAACTGATATTGCTCTTCTCTGCCTTTCCTTGTCCTCGATATCCTTAAGGTCATCTGTGATGACCAAAGGATATCGAGAAAATGACTAATTTTTGCATTTTTATGTGTAAATTCTTTGACAAATCTAATATGCCTAAATTTTTAATGAGAGAGCTAGGTATAATGCCAGTAGCTGAAATAACTTATTAATTCTTTAATTCTTCGGGAAGACTATTAAAATATTGTATCCAATTGAAATTAAAACAATTTAACACAATATAATTCCACCACGTATAACAGAACAATAAATAAAATATTGTATTCCTTTATAAACATAATTATCGTGTATTTGATGTTTTGAAAATATAGAAATTTCGTTGTTACTTTATGTCTAAATGATGAGTTAAGTTTAAACATTTTTATTTTTAGTCATTATTTCATTGTCTTTAAATATTTGTAATATTTAATCTTTTTACAGAGGTCTTAAATTTTTGGTTTTCACTTCAAAATTTTAAACAATGTTGCTGAAGAGAATGTTGGTATTGTTTTTTTTTTGTTTTTTCAATATTACTGCCTTTCAATCACTTTTACAGGATTTTTTTTTCATATGCGCCGCCCCATCCACTGATTTCCTACCGAATTAAGCATTGGAATAGTGCGAAATAGAATTTTTTTTAGATTGCTTAACTTGAGTATATTTCTTAATCTGATAAATATATATATGTAGATATATTTCCTAAAGCGCATATGCGTCTGTCACATTTCATATTTGATCTACAATTACACCGAGGTTCATTTTTTCAGTAGTATGGTTTAATATGGTACATCAGTTATTACAGACATCTTTTTTAATGTATAATTAGGGTAGATTCTATCAATGTTATGGTAAGTTATAAAAATATTTACTGAGAAAATAAACTGTTATTATTCTGATTTAATTGTAAGATTGTAATTTGATTTGTTTTAGGATTTGAATGTCATTATTTGCAATTTCCTTTACAATGTTTGATATTATACACATATTTTTTTTACTTCTAATATTAACGAGTGTATATTGAGGTAGAACCTGCAAACATGCAGCCATGTGGCAGCTTCGCGGGACTACCGATAAATTGTCTTAATTATATATTTATGTAAACTGTGTTGTTGTGGGAAATAATAAAAAAAAAATATATAAAAATAAATGGTAATATTTTTATAGTCTGAGAATGCCAAATTCTTTTAATCTCATTTCCTAAATCTGCACATTTTCTTATTTTTTCAGAAACAGATTTTTGAATATTACAGGAATTTGGAATAGCGACATCAATGATATAAGTTATTTTTTTTAAATTTTGTAATGTAAAACTATTCGGGTCTATTATGCAAAATTGTTCTGTCTGTTAGTATAGTTTTATCATATTATATTTTATAAAATTCATTTTCTAAAAATGAATTTGGTTCATATTTATAATATAGTACTATATCACGGCAGTCAATTAAGTTATGTTTAATTACCAAACTTTGGTGAATTATTTTTAAAACCTGATTGTGCCTAAATGTATACTCGGACGGCGCTAATACAGAACATCTCGATATAATAATATGTTCTATAGTTTCCGGAAAAGCCAAACATTTTTTTTTCTTTTTTTTTCCAATTCACTTTTTATTATTATCTAGTTCTTCAATTACTAAAATATTACATTAATTCGTTAAATCTTCCAAAGTTATTCCTTAAATTGACTATTATTTTTTGTTTTCATACATAAAGTAAAACAATAGCACTTCTTTGATTTATTAGTATCCATACTAACCACTTACATGAAACAATTTTTTACAATAGCTCCTCACAGGAGAAAGTAATTATGCTCAGGGCCTAAGTCATCAAGGGATGCTGTGTGGGGGTCCTTTAAGGAAAGGAACGAGAGAAAGTTCTGGGAAGGAAAAAAGGTATATCTAGGAACTTCATTTTATTTATTGTTATCTAATCAAGCTTTTTCATCCTTTTCACGGGGTGAGATCTGTTATATCTACTGCATGACTGTCCAGGTCGGGAGAGACTGGTTAAGGAAGACCCTTTAACGTCTCCATATGGTTATGGGATGCATATTTTATTTTATTTATTTTAGAGAAAGTTGACAGCAAATCAGAAATTACTAATACAATATTTAATTATGCCAATTATGTACTTTCCACCGATGATAGTGAATGATAAAGTGTGAAGTTGTAAAGGTGTTTTCTTATTTAATTTATTTTTTAGTTACAATTTATGAAAGGGGGGGGGGACATAGGAATAGGATTAAGAGGCAAAGGACGGGAATATAAAAATATTGAACTTTCTATTTTCAATCATGTTGCTTAGTGAGTTTTCGTTTTATGTAACGTAAAGTGGAGTTAAAACTGTCAATGTGGTAATGATTTAAGTTAAATGAGTGTGTGGATCTGTAGATAAATAAGTTTTGTTTGGAGTTGGTCTTCCAAAGAGGGAGATTAAAGGTAAGCGACTGTCTATGGAAATATGGGCGTTGAAGAAGATCAGGACAATCGATTAAGTTATGTGTAATTTTGAATAACATTACCGAATCTGCTATATTTCTTCGACGGATTCGCGTCTGAATTTTGAAGAACTTTGCAGAGTCTTCATTACCAAAATAATACCGAAAAGAGCGGAAATTGAGGTACCTTAAAAATCTATTTTGAACGCTATTCGTATGTCCTTCACCACTGGATAGACCATACCCAGTGGGTAATGAAACTAAAAGAGTGATACAAGGATGAAGACTTGATTAGATAACATTAAATAAAATGAAATTTCAAGTTTTAATTTCATACGAATACCAGTAAAATAGTATTTTTTTCATATGAAAACATTAATCATTTTCATGCTGAATATAAAATGGTAGGTATTCCCATTAAATATTGTGATGAAAATATAAAGTCTCATTTTTACGATATCTGCTGACGTTTGATGTTATATTTTTAATACCTACCAATAACCGAGTTTACGACTTAATAGCTGATTAAAATATTAATACTGTCAACCTCAACAAAATATGTCGATTCTCAGTCAGCGTTCTACGTGCATCGAAATACCATTAAATTTTATATCGATCTGGAATATAATAACAAAAGATATCTCCCACGCAGTTATTTCGGTTTCTTTGAAGGCGAACAAAAGTCAAGCGAAATGTTTACACTAGGTTCGTAAAGCACTTCTAAATTTCACGTGCCTTAATCTCGACGTTGAAGAACATTCCTTTGATCCTAAATTCTTAGGAATCGATAGTTGAGGTAAGCGAGAAGAGAAATAATTATTACGAAAGCACCGCAGATACGCACTTCCTACGTATAAACATTAACTAAAACATCTGACTTTGGCATTGAAGGTATAAGGACTCTAAGGGATCATATTTTATTGGATTTTTTAGAAAAGGAGCTCAAAAATAGGAACATCCTCAAAATAATACTTACCTGTTTTATTTCTTAAATTTCAAGATTTACAAAACTCAAAATATCAATGAAACACATTTAAATAGGTCATAGCAGTAACGTTATTATCGAACAATTAAGAAAACATTAACATTAAGTGCGGAGAAAACAGATTCTAAAATTCCCTAGATAATAGCATATCTCTCGTCTCAATTATTTTCTCAGCAAATTGGTTTAACCGATAATAAATCAATGAAGACATTCAAAAATTGAAATTCTGAATCGTGTAAATAAGTCGTGTCAAAGAGGTTTAACCATAGTTTGAAAATGGTATTTTAAGTCGAAACAACTGTCACAAAAACACAAACTAAAATACTCGCAGAACTTAATAATAACATTATTAATTTTATTTTTAATTAAATTTATAATTTATTTGCTTTAACTCACTGAAAATTAAAAAGAAAGTAATTTTTTGGTCTTCTGAAATTAACAGATGGTGATGATAATTCAAATTGTAAATTTCTCAACGAAAAGGATTTGTGTGTACATAGTTTTAAGTTGTGTCTGTTATAGTTCATCTTTGATAACCTATAACCTACGCTGTGTATCTAATCTGGTACTGGCTAAAAACTCGTTTGAACGTACTTTTGAACAACGTTAGTACCGAAAGTTTCCAAAAGGCTTACATGTAACTTATAGGAATACCCGCAAATGTCTAAAGATATTCATTGATTGGGTGCTTAGTGACTGTATCAGTCCTCTTCTATATAAAAAATGAATGTTTCTTCGTTTGTCCCGTATTCATTCCTATACCATTCATTCGATTGCCATGAAATATTGGTGATTTGTCGTGCGCAGGCCCACGATAATAATGGTGAGCTCTGGCTTATGAAATTATTTACTACACCATCTATTCGATTGTGATGAAACTTTGGTAATTTGTTCTGCGTACGCCCGCGATAGTTTCTATATATAATGGTGAGCTCTAGCGTTATGAAATTTATATTTGAAAAAATTATAATAGGTGGCGATCGAGTTGTTCGCAAATGTGTGTATTTCATATAGTTTAGCGGCGTACCACGGGAAGGTGGGAGGGGGAAGGGAATCTGGTGGGAAAGGAAGGACGGAGGGGGGGGGGGGCGTTGTGAAGAAGGGAATGTGGGGATGGTGTAAGGAAAAGGCGGGAAGGGAATGAGAAAAGTGAAGGGGGCGCGGGAGGTAAATTGGGACAAGCATGGGAAATGCCACCTAGATAATTTGAAAAATCCACGTTTCTCGGATAAAGTGTGTGTATTTGGTATAGTTAAGCGGCAGGGAGGATGGGAGGAAAGGAAAGGGGGTTTGCAGGAAGGCGGGGGTGGTGAAGGGGAAAGTGGGAGGGGGAGAGGATTTCGCGGGACGAGGAGTGGGAAGCCGAGGAAGATAGAAGGGGAACGCGAGAAGTGAAGGGGCCGTGAGAGGGGAACGGGGATGGGTGGGAAAGGACGCGTAGGGGAAGGACAAAAAAGAGGTGGGGGATTGCAAAGGAGACATAGTAGCAGTAAGGGATAGCAGGAGGTAAACTTGGAAAATCCATGCATCTCACACGTACAGCATTATGGGGCCTGCTGACGGGTCGGAAAATCTTCAGATTTTTTGTGTACGTATAAAAAGTAATACTGTTAATTTTTTTTTTAAAAACGCTTTAAAATTTTAAATTTTGTAATCTTTTTAAAGAATAAATAAATTGAATTGAAAAAAAAAAGAGAAAAATATTTCAAGGGATTCTGAATGAAGAGTTCTCTAACATGTTTCCTTCTGTACGGACAGATACAGAAACAGTCGGAATGAGTCCACAGCTGCCACTATTAATAAGGGCCGTGAAGCCATTCAATCTGCAATAATCTGTCTGCCAAACCAAAAGCACATCGTAAACCTAATTCTCCCAATGAAAACACTCTGGGCGTTTCTTCTTTCACCGCTGAAGCTATTTTCATATCGATAATATATTTCTTTATATACTTTCCATAATTTTTAACACTTTAATTTAATGACCGGTTTTAAATTGTGATCCTCTTACGGAAATTCATTAGTGTGGTTTTGATCTTACCAGCATTTAAAATAAAATATGTTTTCTTTAAATGTTGGACTTACGTGTGGTTTTCTTTGATATTGTGCATAAGAAAAATAAATCTGAATAGTCAATTTACTTTTACGGGTTTCGCCATGAGAGAACCATGTAGTAATTATTAGAAACTGCATAACGCCAACAAAATAGAAATTTATTTATTTTTAATTTAATGAGTAAAAATTATCATATTTAATTAATTGAAGACCGACACTCAATAAAGAATCAAATAAAATCTGAAAACAGAAAAATCAGAAAAAGATATTGGCACATCTGGGACTCGAACCCAGGACCTGGCCGCAACTACACCAACTGAGCAAATGTATCTCTATCCAATTCGGTATTTTTTAACTGTATTATGATACAGTAAAAAATTATTTATTTTATATTTTATATATTTTACGACCTATTCTCATACCTACCAAATAAACATAAAAAAAACGAGTGTGCTTTAGACCACACGACTGAAGTAAAACTTCACTAACTTATATCTCCCTCTCAACTTCCGTTCGCCTCGCCCGATCACACTTTTCATAACACTCTCGTCACGCATTCGCCAGCTTACTCCCCAAGTCAAGCGTGCGTAAAGGCCTGACCGTTCGCCTCACCCGATCTCACTTTTCGTAACGCTCTCGTCACGTAAAGAAGTAAACTACGACTAAGAACTGCCAACATTATCTTCATTTCTCAACGCATATTTTATTGGCTGCTATCTTTATGTATAATTGTAAGATTCAAACCCGAACTAAATGTTATCTAGATAGTGATTTTATATTTTTATTTTATTTAATATGTTTTTTTTTTAATATTGTGTTTTTATATTTTCTGAGTCCTGCAGGGACCATTATTGACAAATGAAAGATATATATTCTCATGTTTTCAAAATCATCGGCGATTTTTTTCAATTTTAAAAGAGATTCTTTTGGGTGCATCAGTAATCTGGGTTCAGTAATCTCAGATGCATTGTTTTTCCCGAGCATTCGATGTTTTTGATTTTTTTCCCATTTACTGGATAACGAAGACCCCTGCCAACGTTCCCTACGTTTGGTGACTTAGTAGGGGTGCCTAGGTTCATTTAGTAGGGTTTATCTAGGTCTTAGTGACGAATGCCTTTGCCTGTCTACTGCGTGGCGGGTCGGGTCGAGAGACACTGGTTGAGAGAGACCTTTTGACCTCTCCAGCCGGACTATCTCGACCCATCGCCTTGCACCGCAGTGGGAGGAATAGATTCACACGTCCGGCACTCCTGGACACATCGACCCCCAGATTCCGACCCATCGCTCATACCTTCTTCCTTCCCAGAACTTATTGTCCTTCCTTTCCACACGGCATTCCCAAAGGTGACATTGGCAATAACAGATAATATTACAATCAAACGAATTGCCCTCCTCTGCATTTATTGAAGAATGTAAGGAGACTTGAGGCTCCACCAGAATTGGAGAGAAAATGATACTAGGTAATCCACTAAAATACAATAAATTAACCAAAAAAGTCTCTGAATTACAACCTCTTAAACGTGTTTTCCACCAAAAAAAAAAATAATATTGCTGATCAAAAGGAGTTTAAAGGGTCACGGGAATATGTTTTTTCATCGCGATGTATTTTCTCAAGAGTGCTAATCTTTTATCGAGAATATCTGTTTGTCTCATACAAACTTTCCACTGAAAAAACATTTCAGTTAAAGAAAATAAATGGAACCTAGCAGGACAATCTAATTGAATCTTTCTTAGAATTGAGATCTGAGTAAAGAATAAAGAATCGAAACAATGCCTGTGACACTATGCAATACCCCTTAAAAGAGGGCGAAAAATGTCCCAACAACAAAATTTCGACTTCTTTAGTTCAATATATCACAGAAAGAAAACAAACCGCTTTACGCTTTGTTCGATTCATTGGATTTGACATTTGAAAGGGTTCACATTGCCTTAGCTCCGGTATCAAAGGAGGCTTGTTGCTATAAGTTGTGCCAGGTCCCACCCTCCATTGGGCTAAGTATGTGTTTGTCCCAAAGCTCAGTAAACGTCGAATTCTAAGAGAGATTGACAGACTTTCATTTTGACATTATCGAACAATAATTTATGTTTTACATGCCGTCTTGTGTTATTCGCTGTTATAAAAGTCGTCGTTACACTTGTAACTAAACTCTTTTCTTTATTCGTTGTTTTTTTGTCATTTGTTTAATGTTTCATTCTAAGTGCAAGAAATTCGTTAGATTAACTTTATTTTTAGAAATCTTTTTCAATTGGTTCATAATTTATTATATCCTTAGCTGGTAGATGCAGTAACAAAAATCTATTTAAAAATAAAACTACGATGATGGTAGAAAAATTACCTTTTCAAACCAATGTCAATTTAAAAGTTTAGTAATTTGATTTAAATTTATACGTATCGCTGAAGAAGAAATTAACACTAATAATCTATACGAAAATATGAAAGAGAACAAAACATAGAAAAATAAAAAAAAAACGGCCAGAACTGGGAAATTAGTCGAAGAAAATATTGTTAATTCT
Organism: Limnephilus rhombicus; assembly: GCA_929108145.2. Classification (NCBI taxonomy): domain Eukaryota; kingdom Metazoa; phylum Arthropoda; class Insecta; order Trichoptera; family Limnephilidae; genus Limnephilus; species Limnephilus rhombicus. Next base: position 45,554,203 of record OV815271.1, read on the forward strand.
GAAATATGAGATAATAAATATGACTGGTTTAATAAGAGGCGGCAGTGGCCTAATTGGATTCGTCCCGTTAAGACGAGGCGTTTTGGGTTCATATATCCCATTTGCGACCGTTATCTTTTATTTTTCTGTGTCTTGATCTATTTCATATTTTTGGTTCGACTATTGGTGTTATCTTCTTCTTCAATGATATATTACATTGATGGGAATAATCTTGAAATGTTTTAAAAAGAGAGATGTTTTAATAAAAAATAAATTTAAACGGTTCGGCAGAGAAAAACATTAAGGTATACCCAAAATTTAATCTTGAAGTTTTACAAATCGTTTTTGATTACAACAAAAATATAATTTATCGAGACATAATTAATAAAACACGTGGTCCTCCTCCGAGAGAAATTATTCACCACAAATAACGGAAAATCCCAAGAAATAATTCATCTTTTACGTGTTTATTCATCAATCATTTTGGTTGTGGAGCATTCCTTTTAAATTGAGATGTTCTCTCTCAGTATTTATTTTCTCAACAACCAAAATAACGCTTTAATTCTTCAGAATAAAATGGAAAAGTAGGTACCTTAATAACGGAAAACAAATAAGAAAAGTTGAATTTTTCCTTTTCTTGCAAAAGAGTTGCCTTTAAAAATATTTTGAAGAATGCTTTTTCAGCATATTTTTTCGCATTCATAAGTGTACCTTACTCAATCTTCAGCACTAGTTTAGGAATGAAAATTATGTTTACATACTTTTTATTAAATTCGAAGCGAAATGCTTTCAACCCAAATACACCTACTGAGCTGGATTTGGGCTAAACGTCTACGCGCTCTCTAGGTAGGCGGGTGGGGGCTATCCTTAAATCTTTTGTGTATTTTCTGGGAAATATACATTTATGGATGATGAATTTCCAACGTTTTTGCCTTGCTTTTAAATCATCTCCCGCATTAAACCGCCAACCCCATTCTGACACTTCGCTATAACCACCTGTATTGATGCGGGCGTGCGGACGAATAAGCATTGGAGATTTGCAAAATTGGTGGTTCAAAGAATATTATTTTATTTGTATCATACGTAAGAGAGAAAATAACTTGCTAAAGTGCTTAAATGCAAATCGTTTGTACGATATTATTAAAACCCTCTGCTACTCATAAAATAAAATTGTTCAGACAAAGTTACGAGTATCACAAATAACCAAACTCAACGAGCATACGTATATTAATGAGAGAACGAATATTTTAAATATTATTTACCAACTAGATCAATCACGCAAAACTGTGGTGAAAACCATTTTTCTGGTTTGAATAATGTAATATAATGCATTTCATTTACCTACTGCAATTACGGGAGCGTCTATCCTTGTGGATGTTCTCGCTTACTGAACTTTATTTACGAGTAGGTATAGTTTAATAAAGGACCACATTGTTTAACGCGAATTATTCAACTGCTCAATCAGAATATCGAAGGTGATATTAATTTGTTTGTTCAAAGCCGATTAGTAACTAATCATAGATAAAAATTCAAACAATTTTCCGTATATTCCTGTTGACTCTAACTACGCCCGTATTATGGCAATGTGTTATATTTATAATAGATACAGCATGTTGGCTTTACAATGATCAACCAATACAACCGTCTATTAAATTCGGGAGGCAGGTACCAATGCCCTGGAAACCATTTATTGGACAACCAACACCTCTGCCATAGGTCACCCCGAGTGAATCGCTATTTTTGGTGAATTAGCAGGGGTGCCTGGGTTTATGGGGTAAAGATCTTCCGGGTCTTGTGCGGTGGATGTGTCTGCCCACAAGTGCGGTGCAGGCCGGATCGGGAGAGACTGGAGAGTTAAGGGAGTCCTTTTACCCTCTCCAGGACTACTCTCTCGGTACATCACCTTTCACAGCAGTGAAAGAAATGGATTCATACGTCCATCACTCCCGTCTCACTGAATCCGAGATTTCTACCTACGCCTCGTACCTTTTCCCTTCATAACACTTCCTCTCCATCCCTTCCAAAAAATACACTCCACACATCATCCCCAAAGATGACAGGTCCTGATGGGAGTCATTTTTCTCCTTGTGTGTGAAGCTATTTAAAAAAAATGCCATTACATGAGTGCAAATAAAAAAAGCTCTTTACTCAAGTTGATAAAGTTACCGTAAAATTTCGTGACAGAAGCAAGCATTTCCCCGCCATAAATTGCGGCCATTAGCTTATTTATATGTAATCCCACCAATACCAGACCGTAATTACTGACCAGATACGGGCACAGTGTGACTTAGCGCTACTTATTCCATGAGACTTATTGAGAGATTGGCCACTAAATCAATGGCGCAATTACCGGGACGTTGGTCAGTAGACGGTATACCCAGTTCTTGCTCATTAGATCCTAACTTGTACACGACAAGATCACTTTAATCAGATAAGCCTGGAATCATCGGCTTCCCCTCATCATCTGCTTCTGATAATTCGATGATTCACCGATCTGTCGTTTATTTTTATTATTTGAATAACTCTTCGTGCCTCTGGCCAAAAAAATGAAAGACTTGCACTTGGGTGTACTTGGAAGTATTCGTAATCTGTTCTTTCGTAATAAGCCCAGTTTAGTCATGTTGGAAAAACACTTTTTTGTAAGTTATGCTTTAAAATATTAAGACGAACTATTTGTTTACGCCTCTATATACGCAACATAAATATGAATAAGTAGTTTTGTCCACATATAAACACAATTCTTTCAAGAAATGCATACATGTGCAATGTTGGATTCAATTACCGACACATATATAAATCTTTTATAATAGCTCCATGCGGAAGGCCCTAAGGAGAGGGATTCCTCTCTGGACCTATGTCATCTTTGGGGATGCTGTGTGAAGAGCTTTTTTTTTAGAAAACGTAGGAGATGAAGTTCTTGGTAGGAAAAAAGTCATGAGGGGTGAGGAGGAACCTAGGGGTGATTATGTCTAGGAGTCTCATTGAGACGGACGTATGAATCCAACCCTCTCACTGCGATGCAAGGCGATGTTCCGAGATAGTCCTGCTGGAGAGATCGAAAAGGCTCCCTCAGCCAGTTTCTCCCGATCCGACCTGTCACGCAGTTGGTGGGCAGACGCATCCGTCGTCAAAGCCTGGAGAAAACCTCATCCCGGGTACCCCTGCCACCAAAGTACCAAATGTCACCAAATGTCACCAAATGAAACAAACCATTTGGGTCGACCCGTGACAGAGGTGTTGGTTATCCAGTAAATGGTTTCCGGGGCGTATGTACCCCTACTCGCCTCCCAAATTGATATAATAATATATTTTTGAATGTAGCTATTACTTTGTGGTTATCCATTATAGAAAAATGAAACAATACAACTTTGTATAAACCATTGTTGGCTCCACCCCTACCACAATAAAACATTGTTCTAAACTGTCAAATTAGTATAAGCTTTCCCTGACGAAGGAACGTTTGTTCCGAAACCGGTCGGATTTGCACATCATATAAGTGGTTTATACAAAGTTGTATTGTTTCATTTTTCTTTTTGATATAATAATGTATTTGTATGCCTTTCTAGAAAAGAATCAAGATTTTATCTTATCCTATGTGTACAGGCGCAAACAAACAATTCATTTCAATATTATGAAGCATAACTTGCAAAGGTGTTTCTTCCTAACATAATTCAACTAGCGCCATCCATGAACGGGACGTTTATTTTATGAATAATTTAAAGTTTTTCCCTAAACTATTTTCCCCATTTGGTACGGCTAGTGTCAAAAAGTCTGCAACGAGCCAAAAACAATGGATAAAAATATTTTGATTCGTTACTTGGACTCGTCGAAACGTTTTGACGGGTTTGTAGTATCTATGGTATAAGGTTGAGAATGATCAGTGAATCAATTTTATGTAACTACAATTATACACTTTAAACATACTAATTCCATTTAAACTAACTTTATGCACTTTTTTGTGAATACCTCACATGAGTCCCAGCTGCTTCCGTCTAGAGCCAGTGAGACTACGGCAATCGGGGTGTGTCGTGAAGCTGAGGGTAGTGGAGAGGGGAAGGAGATGGGAAAGGCGAAGGTGGAGAATTACCTGGCTTTTCAGATCTGGTCACCAAACATGGCTAAAGCCAATTCAAACAAAGTTTCAATTCTTAATGATGGTCTTTCACCAGGGCGATTCACGAGCGTTTCCACATCTGTATTATTCAGTCATAATTTTAATTATTTTATTTAATTTGATTCATTATTTGTCAATTGATTTTATTTTGGTAGAAGATTAAATGTACAAAGACCAATAAAATAAGCGTTTGTATTAATTTTGTATTGCTTTGAATGCTTTCACCACTAGTCGGAAGCTCCGTTTTAAATTCCTGGAAATACTGAATAGTTAATTTAAAGAAATGAAAATCTCTAAACCTCTCCAATACCACTGAAATCTAACAAAAAACACCACTCGTTGGCAGTTCACCTCGGCCAGTCTTTGTTGCAAGCGTGGGTCGATTCGCTGTTAAGAAAATAATAAACAGGAAAGCATGATTATGTTGGAAATACTAAACTTACTAGTAGGTACTGGTACTATTGTGGAATTGATCACATTTTCGACAGTGTCTGACGGTTTATTAACCGGGAAGTTCGACAATCGTGTTTTTGAAATGTTTATTTTTCAATCCAAAGAACTGACAGCGCACTATGAATTCAGAAAAGTGTTTGATCTTATTCTCTGATCAAAAGAACTACTGAAGCTTGATTGGTGCACTAATTAAACTTCGAGATAATGGATCGTCTTCTAAATGTTTCCTTTTTTCATGTACTTGACTACCTGGAAGTTTTACTTTCTACTTTGGATGAGTTCATATATCGAAGACCGGAAAATGAAAAATCACAAAATGTGGAAACAGGACAGAACAAATAGGCACAAAATTCCGGAAATTTTAAATGTTGCTTGGACGAAATGAGATCATCCAGGTTTGTAATACATATTGATGACCCGTTCATGCGCGGACAAAAAGCCACTTGTATCACATTTTTTTAATTTTTTTCCGGTTCAGGCAAATATTCTAAGACATTCTGTATTTTTTTATCGTATTTTTGAAACCCTGGGGATTTTTTGAAAATTTCAATCCGAAAAATCAGACCATTTTTTATAAACCGGAAAGACGGGACATAATTTTATAGGTGTGAAAAAACGATAATTACATAGCCGAAAATCATTAAAAAAAGAACGTTTTCCACACGAATGGCATATGAGAATAACGAGGCATACCAAAAATATTACATCTCATAAATATTTTATTTCCTTGATCCATCTTATTGATCATAAATCATTATAATGTATAGCGTCTATATTACTAAATTCAATGTAATATACTTGAACTTGTAAATTATAATAATAATAAGAATATTATAAAATTTTATTTTGTTAAAATCAACACCATAATCATTATACATCTAAAACACGTACCGACATCATCTTCACGTTCTGAAGAGAACCCCGTACATCATTGAATGTACGAGGTTCTTCAGAACATTTGTCAAAAAGTCGAACCAAATGATAAGTTCGCAGAGAACAAACAATAAATTTAGTGAACGACATAAAAAATTCGCCTGAAATCAAAGTGATGCCATATAAAAAAATAAATCAGTGTGGAATTTTACAAAATTAATAGGAACATTTTCGGAGACGGGACATTTTCATGTAATAATAATAATAATAATTGGATGACTTCTATATCGCCATTTTCGTGAGAAAATCACCTCAAGGGCGCGAAAACGAGCCCAAATAATTGATTTATTTATTAAAAAAAAAAAAAAAACTGTATATATCTAACAATTTTTGCTAAAATTGTAATCTTAGTAAAAATATCTATCCACATGATTTTTTCCAAGTCGTTATGAAATCCATGCAAGTGGCCTATTGCCCCCCCCCCCCGCAAAGATATTTACAAGAAAATTATAATTTTTGCGCATTATTTACCAATTTCAAAGTAAAATAAACCCAGAAAATACCATAATAAGTTGGTATGAATATCAAACGAACTTATTTACAGCGTCGATTCTTAGTACTTATACGCTGCTATATACAGTACACAGACAAGCAGTTTTATACTTTTGTTATTCGGCAGTACATTCTCTCTGCACACTAGGCTTGTTGAAAAAATATCGATATATCGAAATATCGATATTTTTAATTCAAAATATCGATATTTTTAGCCGATATATTTTGATCCGATATATCTATACAAAATATCCAATATCAAAAATTGTATCAAAAACGATATTTTTTAAATTTAAGTATTTAAAGTCACTAGAATCCAAAACTGTGTAGGAACGAACGGAAAAAAGTAACTGTATTGGGTCATGACATCTGGCGGTTGAAATTTTAACTATTAATAGCTTACAAATCTATTGTCTTTGCATTAGTTTTGTGATCACCAATACTATCTCATGTGTGTAGGTACATACATAGAATTGTATGCTATTTTTCGCCATTTTTTTCTAAGCCACTCCAATGTGTTGGTTCCCAATTGTCTATGATTATTGACTATACCTTGTTCCAAACACGAATTCCTTTTTGACAGATTAATACGCCAATAGAATGTTACCGAGACGCATACAAACTTTGTATGCATCTCAGTTTACATTTAAGTTAGAAGACAGCTTTTTAGTTTTTGATATTTTTGTAATTATTACGTAATAAAAATGAATAGTGATAAAAATACCTTCAATTTTATTGAGATTTTTGTACATTAAAAAAAGCAAATTGTGTACAAAAATTACTATTGATAATATTGAACTGAATACACTATTATTTAAAAAACGCAAAATCTCCTGTAAATTTGACCGATATATCGATATTTTTCCTCGATATATTGACGTCGATATTGATATTTTAATAAATATCGATACATAGATATATCGATATTTTTTTCACTTTCGACATCCCTACTGCACACCCCGTCGAGTCACTTACTTATATTTTGTGTAAGTAGGTATACCGTATTTTTTCAAAACCGACTGCATATTGTATATAAGCATGCCATGGGGTTTTTTGTCGGCAGATCAACTGTCATGGAACCACAATCGTAATTGTTGTCAAATTAAAACTTTTGATATCGTACCTACTACGAGTAAAAATATTAAGTTAAATATTTTATTGAAAACAAATACATTTGGAAAACGAGAGATTATTTTACAACCAAACTGATACGCTCAGATTACTCAGTGCATTGTAATATTTATGTTAAATACAATATTGTAAAGAAAACAACTGTATAAACAAATTGAAAAAAGATTATCTTTTATTTTATTTTATTTTCATTTTATTTTGCAGAAACAAACAGTACATTATTACATAATGGAAAATAGTTACAAAGTTATAGAATTAATACAATAATTGGTACCAATGACATGTCGCTGTTACATACTTATATTTTTGTGATATAAATAATACATTATACCTAAATTAAGTTAGTAAATTATTGAAGGAGAGGGGTGTGTGAGTGTGTTTGTATGTGTGTAAATGCGCGTGAGGGTGTGTGGAAGGGTGTGGATGTGTGTGTTATGTGTGCGAATTCAGTGTGCTAAAAATGTTTTTCTTAAATAGAGGATGGTGGTTGATGGTTACTGAGAAGAATTAGAACTATAAACCATTACGTTTTACCTTCTATTGGCAACAATTAATAAATTTATCAAAATCAACCATATTGATCACAGAAATTTGAAATGCTAATTGATTAGAAGAGTGGGAAGAAATTTTTTATATTTTCAAAAAATTATATTTCCTGTTTTTATAGACGTACCTAAACTTATAAATTTTTACTTTAAAATAACATTAAACAGATCTTTCAGAATACTTGAAATTGTTTTCCAAATTTCTTTAATTAAAGTATTTAATTTATTTTTAAATTTTTGGGAAAAAATCCTCTTAAAATGCACGTCATAAAAGATACACTTATTTTCCTAGAAAAATTTTGACAACGCAGATCGAAGGAGAAAAGTAACATATTTTATTCATTTTTGGATTTATTGTTCTTGACAGCATTTCAAATTTCCGCTATCGATATGTAACAGAATTATTTGTACTATCTTGAAAGCTTCCTCTAATTAAAACTAAACATCAATAGCCATAAATTATGTAAAATTATAATGCAAAAACTTTTTTCAACTTTCATATAAAAAACGGCAGTAATAAAGTTTCAAATGAGCCTTCACTTTTAAGCTTCTGAAAGTTTTCCCCTATTCTGAAAGGCAGGGGCTTTTAAAGTTGACATAAGCAAGGATTTGGCGCTGTAATGGAAGTAATTTTACAAAAACGCATATATTTTGAACATTTTATTTGCACAGTTTTACGCAATATTTGCAAAGATAAATTAAAAAAATTTTATAAGAAAAACTCTCTTTTTATAACTTTTGAAGGTTATTCCCATCAATAATATATCATTGAAGAAGAAGATAATAATAATAATCTAAACGAAAATATGAAAGAGAACAAGCCATGGAAAAACAGAAAAAGAAAATGATAACTGGGACTCGAACCCAGACCTCTTGTCTAAACGGGATATATTACATTGATGGGAATAACCTTCAAAAGTTATAAAAAGACAGTTTTTCTTATAAAAAATTAAATATTCATTTAGCCTTTTATAAAAAGTCAATAGTTCCAATGAATAAATTCGGATAAATTTAAATGATTAGAATTTGGTCAAATTTAATGGTTGAACTTCTAGGAAAGAAAATCTAAATAAAGCTACTCATATTCATGCATAGTCGAGGAGGTCGAAGGGGTAAGGCTCTTGACTAGCAATTTGACGGCGTGCGCAAATAATATTGTTTGATTAATTTCTGTTATTTCGCAATTAATCAATTAAAAGTAATGTGTAATACTTTTGCAGCACGCTCTAGAGTGGAAGATAATAACGGCACTGCTGTAAGACCGCCATTCAGAATTGAAACGTTGCTTGAAATGGTTCCAAGCATATCAAGCAAGGTAGGTAAATATGTGAAAACGAAAAACAAGATTTACTATTAAAACAATAGGCCACTTGCATGGATTTCATAACGACTTGGAAAAAATCGTGTGGTTAGATCTTTTTATTAAGATTACGAAAATGTTAGTAAATTTTTTTTGAAATGTACAGTTTTTTTATTTTTAAATAAATAAATCCATTATTTGGGCTCGTGACGTCACTCCGTGAAAATGTCCTGTCTCCGAAAATGTTCTTATTAATTTTGTAAAATTTCACACGGATTTTTTTTTTTTTATATGGCATCACTTTGATTTCGGGCGAATTTTTGAATTTGACATTTAACGTTCACTAGATTGATTGTTTGTTCTCTGCGAACTTATCATTTGGTTTGACTTTTTGACAGATGTTGTGAAGAGAACCCCGTACATTTTAGAAGTCGGTACGTGTTTTAAAGGTATAATGGTTATGGTGCTGATTTTAACAAAATCAAATTTTATAATATTCTTATTATTATTATAATTTGTAAGTACAAGTATATTACATTGGATTTAGTAATATATACGTTGTACGTTATAATGATTTATGATCAATAAGATGGATCAAGGAATAAAATATTTATGAGATGTAATATTTTTGGTATGCCTCGTTATTCTCCTGTGCTGTTCGTGTGTAAAACGTTCTTTTTTTAAAATGATTTTCGGCTTTGTAATAATAATTTTTTCGCACCTATAAAATTATGTCCCGTCTTTCCGGTTTATAAAAAATGGTCTGATTTTTCGGATTGAAATTTTCAAAAAATCCCCAGGGTTTCAAAAATACGATTAAAAAAAAAACAGAATGTCTTAGAATATTTTTCTAAACCGGAAAAAAATGTGATGCAAATGGCCTATTGTAGATAAATTCGGAAAAAAAGTAATAAAGCAGGGATCATATTCACAAATTTTTCGACCTCCCAGTTGTTTCTTGTACGTTAGTGGGATGGTCCGTTACACCCCAGAAAAATCAGTTTTTTTTTTTAAATGATGCAATAAATATTCCAGCAAATAAATTTTTATTCTTATGTGAACAATATACGTGTTTAGAACACAATACCCTTTTCACGTACTGGTGTGCAGTAGTGATATAACCGGATATTTAATGTTTACTCCAAATTTAATTGAAATATTTCGCGCGGGCACACAACACAACCGACCACGCATAATAGCCCAGGCAACGAAGGCAAAATAGGGGAAATAATTCATGTAGAAGCCAATTTTGGCACAGTTGTAGGGGAAGGTGTCCTTAACAAAATACTAAAAGTACTCGGGAGGTGGGGGAGGAGCTACGGGGAAGGGAGGGGGGGGGGGTGGGGGGGTTTAAAGGTCCCTTTTTTCAGTTTTTCGTTAATAACTCGAAAACTACTACCTCTAGCGAAAAAGTGTTCAGGTGTTAAATTATCTACATAAAATTCTCTACAAGAAAGATTTTATAAACTTTTTTGTTAGGATCAATGCTTAAGGAGATAGGGAGGGGGGAAAATGTAAAAAAAAACTGTTTTAATTTTTAAAAATAGCAATAGTTGGTGAGGATGTGGACTTGTAAGTTCTCCTTATTGGATTGGCACTACCATCAATCAATATATATTTCATGAAGCTGGGCCGTGGGAATGTGGAGACCAAATCGTTTTGGCGATTCCGATCGCCAAAACGATTCTCCTTCTCCATAGCTTCTCCGGATGCGACACCACCTCGTCGATGTATGGAAAGAGTAAAGTGGGAATCGCTAAGCTCTTCACAGAAAATCCTGGCCTCACCCAAGACATTTCACCAATATTCTCTGATCCCTCAGCATCACCTGAGAATATTGAACAGGCTGACGAGAAACTTTTTTTGGCTGTATACAAAGCGCCTGCTCATCAAGACAACCTAAACAAACATCGGTACTCGGCATTTTTGAAAGCGTCAATGAAGCCAAAATCAGACATGGCCACTCTTCCTCTCACCAGAGGAGCTTCAATGCAACACTCGCTCAGAGTATATCTACAGGTAATTAAATCCAGTTACATATAGTTTTAAATACTGTTTTCTTATTACAAATATTAATTTGTGATGAATGCTTACCTTGGTCTCATTACTTTTTTAAAGATACAACAGTGGATAGGCAACCCCCTACCACCCATCGAATGGGGTTGGGTCAAGGGAGAAGATGGGATCCTTAACCCAGTTAACACGAACGACCCTGTGGCACCCATCTCCATTTTGAACACGATCTTTTGCCGATGCCCGACTGGGTGTGGGATGCGCTGCGGTTGCCGCAAAGCAGGGATTGCCTGCTCCGGTGCCTGTCGAAGACATCATGGATGACGATGAAAGTTTAGATTTCGACGAAATTTAATGTTCAAGGTACATCCTTAAGCACTAATTATTTGATTTTTTACAATAAGCATTTCATTTTTACCGACAAACATTTCATTTTTAAAAATTAAAACAGTTTTTTTTTTAAATTTTACATTTTCCCCCCTCCCTCTATCCTTAAGCATTGATCTTAACAAAAAAGTTTATACAACTTTTTTTGTAGAGAATTTTATGTAGATAATTTAGTAACTAAACACTTTTTCGCTAGAGGTAGTAGTTTTCGAGTTATTAGCGAAAAACTAAAAAAGGGACCTTTAAACCCTCCCCCTCCCCCCTAGCCTCACCCACACCCCCAAGTACTTTTAGTATTTTGTCAAGGACACCTTCCCCTACAACTGTACCAAAATGGGCTTCTACATGAATTTTTTCCCCTATTTGGTATTTTTTGGTCTTCGTTGCCTGGACTATAGGCAACGCTAATACTTCCGAGACACGTGTGGAAAGAAGCAGGAGCGTATCACTTAGGTTGACGGAGCTAAAGCGTTCGCAAGTTCGTTCGTTCGCATTGGTGGAATCCCTAATAAGATATGGAATAATTACATGGGGACACTCAACAAAAATAAATCTTCTTTGGGTGCAAAATGTACAATATTCCTTAATGAAATTATTGTTAAACAAATCCGAACACCAACAATGACATGATTTATGATATTATGGCTTAAAATTGCATGTTATCATACTTCTCAATCTGAATATAACAAAATAGTGGTACATTATTTTTACATTAGCTCCACATAGGAGGCCCTGAGGAAAATAATTTCACTCGGGGAATATGCCATCTTAGGGGATACTGTGTGGAGGGTTTTTTTTAAGGTAAGGAAGATCTGGGAAGGAAAGAAGGTATGAGGGGTGAGTAGAAATCTGGGGGTCAGTGTGTCTAGGAGTGACGGACGTGTGAATCCATCACTCCAACTACGGTGCAAGGCGATGGGTCGAGAGCTGGAGAGGTCTAGGTTAGGGCTCCCTCAATCAATCTCTCTCGATCCGACCCGCCATGAGCAGATGGACCAACGCATTGGCCACCAAGACCCAGGCAAACCTCACTCCATGAACCCGGGCAACCCGCTGAGTCACCAAACGTAGCGAAGTAGGGTGACCTATGGCAGGGGTTTTGGTTATTCAATAAATGGTTCCCGGGGCGGCGGTACCAATATCCGACAAATTCATAATACAAGAGTAACTGCAAATGAAGAACTTGTAATTTCCAGATACCTAAATAAATACGGTCAAAGAACTCTAGAGCATCTTGTTCCAATAATTTATTTATTTATTTCAAAACGTACTGCACAACATGTGCCATTGACATAATTATATTTATATATATTACAATACAATAACGTAAAAAGTGACATATAAATGTAAAATTAAATATAAAAACAAAAGGTAAAAAAAGGAGTTAAGGTAATGAGTAGTAAATATTATTGCATGTTACCCAATTCAATAAAAAGCTGTGAAGTGATTTTCAGAAGGAAACGTATTCTAAAAAATGGTTACGTGAAAGAATTTTTTTGTACTAATCTATGTGTTTCTTCTTTTCGTTTTATTTTTTTTTCTATTTTTTTTTTCTTTCATTAATTTTATCTGTTCTAAATTTTTTATAAATGTTATTAACAATAATTTTTTTAATGAATAATAAATATGTATGAATGCACGTATAATGTAATAATGTGTATATTTTATGTGCCCGTCTCAATTTTTACAAAAACTCCGTTAACGAACTGATATCAATCAGTTTAACGGGACTTAATATGAAAAATATTAAAAATGAAAATAAATAAAAAAAGACAATGTAAGCTCGGCGGTCCGTTCACCCCACCTGGTAATCTTCATCCCATCTGAGGTGCTCTAATTTATTCAGTTGATCATAACAATCAGCGGACTATGATAATAAAATGGTCAGCTTGAAATAATCAGCGTACAATTCATGCCCAAATTTGCAAAACTGTACACTGCCAATTTTTGGTCAAAGGGCAGTTCACGCCACTGGGATGAGGATATATAAAATAATACCTGCTACACAAAACTTCTCATGTATCATCCAACAAAATGAACGTATACCTATTTCTACCTTTTCCTAAAGTAATAGTTTTCGTAACACACATGTACAAAAAAACGTGTAGTCAAAGTTATATCTTTTTCAGACACTCTGACAGAGACACTGCCTTCACACTAGTTACGTAAAGGTCTAGGTATGAACCTACTTTGGGCTTTATTTCGACGTTAAAGACGCTTCGCCACACAAAACCTTTCTTCCCTTTAGTTTCTCAGTCGCTATTATACACCAATTGTCTGTAGTTTGTCCCCGCTACACACCGAACAGATAGTTCCAGGAAGTGTGATCCATACCGATTTAAAAAAAATGTTTATATTACTCATTTAGCACCTTTTGGTTGGCAAGTTTGGGTGCCGCCGGCCCAGAAACCATTTATTGGATAACCAACTCCTCCATCTTAAGTAACCCCAAGATATTATCTACGTTTAGTGATTCTCTACGTTTGGTGACTAAGCAGGGGTACCCGGGTTCATGAGGTGAGGTTTGTCCAGGACTTGGCGTCGGCACAGCTGCGTGGCGGGCCGGATCATGCGAGGTAACTACCGGTTGAGGGAGACCCTTTCATACCTTCATCCGTCACTCCTGGACAAACCGACCTCAGATTCCTACCTACCCCTCATATCGTTTTCCTCACCAGAACTTCATCCCCTTCTTTCTCTCACTCTTAAAAAGACCCTCTACACTGTACCCCCTAATTTGGCATAGGCCTTGAGGGAAATTAATTTCCTCAGGGCCCAGAGTGTGAAGTTAGTGTAAAAATTACGTGAATATTCATTTGATAAAAACAAAAAATCTGTAGGAGTAATGCTTTCGATGATAATAAAAACATAATTCATTTAGATGTTTTGTTTGTGATAGACGTTATTTCAGTATTTCAAAAATATTATGTTTTCAAAAAAATGTTATTTTTAAATATATATGTTTCCAAAATTAATAACACACACAAATATTTGACCTAAATAAATACGTCCAATTAGGTAACATTTATCAGATTTTCTCAAATTAAAGATGTTTTTAAAACTTGTAGTTCTTTCGAATTACATTATAACCTACAATGTTGTTACTTATTTTATTTGAATTTTTGTATATCACGCCCAGCTGGGCTTTTACATTTTTTTCCCCATGAAGAACATCAAATAATGAGCATAACAAAATTAAAAAACAAAAATGAAACCAAAAAAAAAATCAAAAGATAAAATAAAAACCAAATAAAACAAAAATAAAATACTCCACCGTGCAAGATGTAAAAAGAGTATTCTGGGAAAAGTACAATATTAATTTAAGCTTTATGTAGTTTAATGAAATAATTAAAAACACTTTGTTTTTACCACAGTAAACTTTATTTAAAAGTCAACATGTTTCAAGAACGATGTTCTCTTCATCAGGACATAAAATGTACTAAATACTAAATGATCAAACATAGAACGGCGTGGGTAGAAATGGAAGTAGTGGGGGAGGAGAAAGGTGGAAAGGGGAGGTGCTTAGAAGATCAACAAGGGGGAGGGGGGGGGGTGGAAAGGGGGTGCTTAGAAGAACAAAGACAAAAAATTACAATGGAAATATGTTTAAGATAGGGTTACTCACAAAATTAATTTGATTGTTAATAATATTAACAATCAAATTAATTTTGTTAATAATATTAACAATCAAATTAATTTTGTGAGTAACCCTATCTTAAACATATTTCCATTGTAATTTTTTGTCTTTGTTCTTCTAAGCACCCCCTTTCCACCCCCCCCCTCCCCCTTGTTGATCTTCTAAGCACCTCCCCTTTCCACCTTTCTCCTCCCCCACTACTTCCATTTCTACCCACGCCGTTCTATGTTTGATCATTTAGTATTTAGTACATTTTATGTCCTGATGAAGAGAACATCGTTCTTGAAACATGTTGACTTTTAAATAAAGTTTACTGTGGTAAAAACAAAGTGTTTTTAATTATTTCATTAATAAAATGGTGCCACAAAGTGAATTTGCTAAATTTGAAGAAGTTTATGTAGTTTGTTTCATTAAATTCGTTGTTCTTCTTTGAGATATAAATTAAAATCACTTGTTTATATTTAGTGAAACACTTTATAGTCAATACCCAAATTTTATATACGCCAAAAGGGAGTGTACAAATGTGATTCTATATTGGAGTTGTCGGAACAATAAGATATTGCCTGGAGACCGGTAGATAATGCCTCGATGCTGGTTTGCGAGGTATATGGAACTACATTGCTGGTTATAATGCAGTTCTCAGTTTGAACAGGCACCTACATATTTAGAAAAATTAAAAAATCGCAGAAGAAAAATGGATATTATTTTGGGCACACGGACACGCACCCAGCAAACCTCTATCGGTTTATCTCTTCAGTGCCGCCCCTTGATTATCCCGCGCCGGGTTGAGAAAATATGTAAGAGAGAATGAAGCGAGTGATTCTAAAGGGAAGCTGTTCCGGACCCTTTGCCGAAGATTTCTCCCGGAATAAAGTATTGTGTGAAGTTGTTCTATTCCATCACTGAATAGACCAAATGGACCAGCCAACTTTAGCCGATACGTTTTACTTAACACGATTATCGTTTTACGTTAACAACTCTGTCGTTAGGACAAGGACTAACTTAACGTTAACTTATGAGGAATTACCGTAAAAGCCCGTTACTATTTACGGCAAACAGCCGAAGTTTTAAATGTTAACTACATAAAATAATAAAACCAGAAATATATGTCATTTTTATCAGATTTTAGACGAATTGACTCTTTTCCACAAAAATATATAAATGGATTTCGAAAGACTGTTCTTTTATCTAGCATTCGCATGTTTTAAATTTTGAGAAAAAAATTATATTTTTAGTATAATAAGGTTATACCATGTGTAAATCGTTGGCAGATTTATTAAATTTTCAAAAAAGATTTTGTATTATACCACACTAGGGAATGCAATCCCGATCTCGCGGGATCGCGATCTCGCGAGATTTTGTGACATTTTTCGGGATCAATCCCGAAGCATAATATGACGAGATCCCGTTCGAGATCGACGGGATTGGGATAGTAGTCAGAAACGATCCACACGTCCACTCGGAGCGCGAGTGGTGCGCTGACTGACTGACGGTCGGGCGGGAGTGCCGATCGAAGAAAGAAAACTATCCCGACTATTTACGAACATTAGCGTGAGAAAGAGATACTTGCGTGCGTGCAGGCAGCCATTTGTTTTAGTTGTGCAGTTATGGTCATTACTTTATCTTAAATTATGCATTTTTTATTGTTTATATGAGTAAAATAAACATAATTTTTGGATTCTTGCGTTGTTAATACCTTAAAATGTCGAAAAATAATCCAGATCAAGTGTATGTTGGAAGTATTCTGTTGTACAATAATAATAAAAATAAAAATAAATGTTGACTTTAGCAGTCGTTTACCGGTATGGAGATACTTCAAGAAAGCAGTTAATAATTTGACTGCTCAATGCAAGTTATGTAAAGCTGTTCTCAAAACCACATCCGGGTCTACAAAAGGTTTAGCACCCTTTAATACACTTTGTTTTTTAAGAAGTTACTTTCAAAATCTCACGTAATTACTTTCTTATCTCCTTAAGCTATATTTTTTCTTTTGATTATTTTAATTTAAAAAAAACTATTAATTATTTAGTAACTAATTTTAAATAATAATAATAATAATAATGTTTATTCCAGGATGTGGGGAGGATAGTGCAATCCCACACGTCCCATAAAGTTGTACATATTTACACAACAGATAAAGTAAAAAAAAGTAAATAGAACAAACAAATATAAAAGACATAAGCGATAATAGAAATAAAATAAATAATCAATTATAATGTAGGACGTGGTCTGGAGTGAGCTAGGGCCCAGCGCTCGCTCAGGAGTGGCGCTTGGTGCTGGAAGGCTGCGATCACCACTTTGTTATCGGAAGCCATTAGCCGCATCCTGGCTCCAGTGACCCGGTGTCTCATCAGACCGCCGAATCCGTGTAGTCCTAGCTCCGTAAACATTGAAGATGCGCTGCTGTATCTTCTGTATCCAAATATAATTCTGCAAGCATCATTATATTGGATCCGCAGTCGTTCTGTTGAGCTGGTACGGTAGTGACACCATGTTTCACATGTATATAGGTTAGTGCAAAATGCATTGAACAATGTTTTTTTTACATTGATACTGCATTTGAAGAATCTTCGGGCAATCATATTAGACAGTACACTGATACTTCTCCGCTGTCGTTCAATATCACCGTCATCCGAGAGGTCTTCAGTAATAATGTGTCCCAAGTATTTTACATTATTTTTTCATTAAGTTTTACAAGGAGCATTTTCTCGGGATTTTTTCCATGGTGGAATGCGATTAGTTCCGTCTTCTTGGGGTTGTGCATCATGTTGTTAAAGAATAAAGGTTTTTGTTTTCTTTCAAATAATATTTTCTTTTAATTAACGAGTTCCCGAAAATTCCGAGATCTCGCGAGATTGTAATTTCTAATCTCGCGAGATCTCGAATTTCAAATTTCAGAAACCCATTTCAAATCATAATATTATGCAGTAAAATAAATCAATAGATTATCTGGGTATCGCATGTTTTAGAATTTTAATTTTAGTTTAAATAAAATCATGAAAAATATATACGTACATGTATTTCTTGACGCAAATTGGTCCGTTTGCGCATTTACTTGCGCACATACCAAATAATATAATTCAGATGTTTTTAATATTCTTATTTAACTTAGATATTATTGAAAAATGATAAATACTTATAATCAAAAAATAATTACAAAAAGTACATTATTTTAATGGTTTTATCATCACGCCTTTCAGCATTTTTGGACGTAGGTATAAATTAAAGCAAATTTGGAATGAAATAAAATCGATATTGAGTTATAATTTTAAAAAGCTGGTACGTAGAATAATTAATCTTTCTCTTTTCTAATTAAACTTTCGACGAAATGTGGATTTTCGCTCCAGTTTTGTTCAATTTTTGAAAAGGAACCCAACCAAAGACATCAAAAACCATTACAAAACATCTTTTTTTTTTTGGCAATGTTTATTAAAAATACATATGAAGTTACAACAGTTACATAGTTACATAGTTACATAAGGTTACCAAAAAATAAAAAAAATTGCCTTTCCTCACCATAAAGAGACAATGCTCTTGTGTTTGGTGAGGGAGTTCTAGCTCAATTAGTAAATTAATTATCGTGTAAGTTAGTAATAACGGCTATTGTAAATAATAAGAAGGTTAAAAAATCTTGTATAATTTAAAAATAAAAATCCTGAAGAGTTTAAAAAAATCATAATATAAATTAAAAAATCATTATAAATGGAAGAATCATGTAAGTTAGTTACAAAAATTATTGTAATAAGTAAGTAAAGGATACGTAAGAAAGAACGCAAGATTTATACAATAGTAGACTCAGAGATTTAGAAACTAAGAAATGAAAGAAAAAAGAAGGAATAAATGATTTATATAATAGCAGACTTTAAGATACAAAGTAAACATATTTGGGACTTTTATAGCAGTTTCAGGTAATTTTTTAATTTGGGCTTAAATTCCTGCATATTTTCGATGGCTTTTAATTTTAATGGGAGGTTGTTATAATAGATTATGCCCAGATAATGATAGGAATTTTGGATGTGCTTAGTATTAAATTTAGGAATTTTAATAGTTTTCTGGTATCTTGCTGATGTATTGAATTGGAAGTTACGAGTATTTAACTGTATTTCTTTGTAAATTTGAAGAATTGAATATTTTTTATAGATTTTGTCTATTATAGGCACATTGAATATTGAAAAAAGAATTTCAGTAGGAAATTTAGACGGTTTTTTTAAGATTACCTTAATTATCAACCTTTGAACAATTTTGAGGGGATTTAAAATATTGTCATATGTTCCTCCCCAGCCAATAATACCATATTGCAATATAGATTGAACAGTTGCATAGTACACTCTTTTTAGGTTTTCTAAGCTAAGAATATTTCTAAGTCTAATAAATATATAAATTCATTTCCTAATCCTTTTGACGAGTTCACAAATATGTGTTTTCCATTTAAAATGTTGATCTATATATACACCAAGATATTTGATTTTGGGAGTTGGACTAAGTATAGCACAATCTTGATTGCAGTTAGTTTTATTACATTTACTTTGGTGTACTATGATGTTTAAATTTGGTTCTAATTTGAATTTATTGATAGAGAATGGGATAAATTTTGTTTTTTCAGTGTTTAGAGAGAGGAGATTTTTATCGAACCAATTTTTCAATATGTTAATATCAATGTTAGCTAGATTATTAACAGTATTCCAATCCGTACCTTCAATTATTATGACAGTATCGTCAGCATAAGATATTATTTTTCCGTTTAGTTTTTGTATGAATATGTCATTAACATAGATAATAAACAGTAATGGTCCCAGGACTGTACCTTGAGGTATGCCGAAATGAATCATTTTTGGTGAACTAAGCACACCATTAATTTTTACAACTTGGGGGCTTTTGAAAAGGTAGCTTTTTATCCATTCTAGAGCTGAACCATTTAATCCAATGTTTCTTAATTTACTTATAAGTTTGTCATGTGATATACTGTCAAATGCTTTTTTGAGATCTATACAAATTCCCAGGCATTTAAATGATTTATCTAATGAACTATGTACAAGGTTACTTAATTTTGCAATTGCATCTTGTGTGCTTCTACCTTCCATAAAACCAAACTGGTTTTCATTAATTATATTGTTGCATTTTATAAATTGGCTCATTCTTTTTTTAACTAGTTTTTCAAAATTTTTTGCTATATTTGAGATTACTGATATGGGATGGTAATTGTTTACTTCTTCTGGATTACCTGCCTTAAATATTGGGGTAGTAGTAGTTTGTTTATAAATTGATGGAAATACTCCGCTTTGGAAACTTGTATCTATTATATGCATTAATGGCTTAGAAATTTGATTTTTTATGTTTTTTAAAATATCAACCGTGACTGCATCAAAGCCCGGAGCAGATCCTCCTTTCATATCGGTTATGATAGAAACTATTTCGTCCTCTGTGGTGACTTCAAATGTTGTCATTTTATTTTTAGCATTTATATTACAATCTGGAGATGTTATAATATTTGGATCAATGTGAATGAGATTGGCGAGATTTTTCCCAACATTTACAAAGAAAGTGTTAAATATATTTGCAGCTTTTGAGGGGTTTTCTTTACAGCATGTTTTTGAGTTATCATAATTAATAGCATTGATTTCGATATTATTGTTCTTTTTCTTGTCAATTATTTCATTTACAACCGTCCATACTCTTTTACTATCATTTTCAGCTAGATCCAACTTCCGTTTATAGTAACTTTCTTTAGTATGTTTTATGATATATGTAAGTGTATTTTTATATGCTCTAAAGTGATTAAGTAAGTTTTTATTATTAGGTTGTTGAGTTGTTAATTTATAAAGAGCTTGCTTACGTCGTACAGATACTATTAATCCATGAGTAATCCATGGTTTTATAGGTTTGAAGTTAGACAGTTTGTGTTTGGGAATTATATTTTTTGACGAGTCATTTATCTATTAAGATATTTTTTCTTCAAATATTTTACAGCAGATATTGACATCATTACATTGTAATAATTCGATCCAATTTTCTGAATAAAATTTGTTTTTTAATGTATCCATATTAAGTACTTTTTTGGAAGATTTTGTTTGTTTAAATGATGGCAATATTGGATTGCTGGTTTTGTGGTTAAAAATACAAGAATAATGATCAGTGATAGTTGTGTGAATGACAGCTGCTGTTATATTTTGGATATCCGGTATATTTGTAAAAATATGATCTAATCATGAAGGTCGTTGACCTCGAACGTCTCTAGTGTACGAATTTATGCACGATAAATAATTGAGTTCTGCTAACATGTTGAGATAGCTATCTTTATCCTTACTAGAATAGTCGCTTGCGATATTTAAATTCATATCTCCAACAACAACATTGTTTTTATTTCTAAAATTTAATAAAATATTTTTTAATTCATCAATAAAGTGTGACACTATCGACCTATGTGTTCGATAAATAGCAATAATGTTATAATGTTTATTTATGTCTTTAAATTCAATATTTAATATGTTAACATTACTAATTCTGTGAATCTCTTTAATATTAAGTACATTGTATTGGTTAGATACAAATATTCCAATACCAGAGTTTTTGTTTAACTTTGTTGTTGTTGTGTAGTAAGAGTACCCCGGGATAGTGAAATTCAATTCACCGGCTGAGTGAGTTTCTGTTAAAAATATGCAGCCTGGGAAATAATTTAGTTCTTTTAATGATATTATTAATTATTATTTTTTTTATTTTTTTATTTTTTTATTTTTTTTTTTGAATGTAGCTATTACTTTGTGGTTATCCATTATAATAAAATGAAACAATGCAACTTTGTATAAACCACTTATAAAATGTGCAAATCCGACCGGTTTCGGAACAAACGTTCCTTCGTCAGGGAAAGCTTATACTAATTTGACAGCTTAGAACAATGTTTTATTAGGGTAGGGGTGGAGCCGTTGTTAGTTAACTAACATTTTATATTTCATTTTATATTATTAATTCATCCATGTTCCTTTCTATGCTTCTAATATTTACATGAAATAGGCTAAATGCTTTATCAGGACAAATTAAATTGAAATCTTTTATGGAGTGACACAAATTTTCTTCTATACAATTTTTTTTATCCAAAGCGTTACATAAAAAATCATTCATTTTGCAGTTTTAGGTTAGTTATTTTATGGATACATTTATGTAATTTGTAATGACAAATGGTAGAGGCAAAGAATTTTAAATATACACTATGTCTACATAGATATGATGGCTGAAATAACAACATATAAATATATAATTTATTTACGTTTTTAAATTTTATATTTAAAATATAAACTATAAACATTAAAATATAAACATCATTATCATTAATATTGGGAACATTATACTGGCTGGAAATAGGTATTCCAATATCAGAGTTTTTGTTTATTCTTATTATTGTTACATGGTACCCTGGAATGGAGTAATTAGTTTCGCCAGTAGAGTAGGTCTTTGTAAACCCAATCAAGCCCGGGAAAAAAATTATTTCTTTTAAAGATATTATTAATTTTTCAAAAAAAATTTTACGCTTTTAATCTTTTTATGAAATTGAGTAAATCCTTTTTCAGTGCAAATAAAATAGAAATCTCTTATAGAGTGTTGTAAGTTTTCTTCAATACATACTTTTTACCTAATGCTATGTTACATAAAGAATCATTCATTGTTAATTTATAGATAAGAGTTTGAGGAAATGAAAATTTACAATATTTATTCGTAGTCAATGCGCTCTTTAGCAATTTGAAGCATTTTTTGCCGGTAAAGGCATTTTATGCTATCGACTCTATGATCGGTGGAATAGTTCATATCAAACCTTTTGTTTTGGACACAGCAGTTGTTGCAGATTGGAGTTTGTTCTTTGTTTTCACATTTGGATAATACGTGTTCCTTAGTGCAATGAGGGCAAATGGGAGGCTGCGTCCTGGCGAGACATCTTTGGCTGCAGTCTTCTACGTATACTCTTTGGAATTTGATGTTTATTTTTTTTTTATCTATTAGTTTTTTCCTTAACTTTCCATTTGTTTCAATAATGTAGTTAGTGGTGTCGTTTTCTTTTCATTCATTGTACTTATTTTTTAATTCCTTGATAAGCTTAATGTCTTTTTTGTCTTCTAGGGTTAATCCTTCATTTTGTTGTACAATCCCGTCTATAATTTCTTCTTCAGTCAATTGGCATTGCAGCCTTTTCAACATTAAGCACGGTTTCCTTTTTTTTATTTCTTCAGCCGATACTTCTTTTCCAATTACTTTATTTATCTCTTCGGTTGATTTTTCTGCATCTTCTTTTTTTTGGCAAGAAATCACTAATTTTTGTTCTCCGATCTTTTTTACTCCATTTACTCCAACTTTTATTTTTGTTAAATTAATATTTTTTTGAATTTTTATTTTTATGTCCTCGGCCTTCAAGGTGTTTTTTGAGGTAATTAAAATGGCGTATTTCTGTTCCGCATTATATGAAGTTTCTGCGAAGTTTTTATTGTAACTAAGTGCACTTGCGTATGATTTTTTTGTTATTTTGATTAATTTCTTCGAGTTTCTGTGTGTAGTGATGATTATTTTTAATATTAATTTCTTGTAATTCTATGATCTTCTTTTGTAGACTAATTAGTTCATGTTGAATTTTTTCTTCCAGTGATACAATATTTTGTTCCAGTGTTAATTTTATTTTTGAGTCTTTCACTGAAGTGATCTTATTAACTAAGTCTTTAATATTTTTAAAAATTTCTTCGGTGTCCATATTAAATGAATGGAATCGCCCAGGTGGGCGAGTTATTAAATGTAACTATATTTATTGTTTTACTTCTTACAAAATAACGCGACTGTACTCGTTCGGTGCTGAGCGAGAATTGATGATGAGCGAGATTGAATCTTTGGTAGTAATTATCTATTTTATCAAATTCCCCCACACAATTTATGTCTTTATAGATGTGTGCACCTATATATACTGGTATATGTGTGCTTGCATATTAAAAAAAGAAAAAAAAGTTATGTACATTTTTATGCTTATCCACTTCTTTTCTCCTTCCTATTTTCTATTTTGTACTTTTAAATAGAATTTTTCCAATTTTTAGCATCATTTATACTTTATAAATCCATATTTTCAAACTACACTTCATACAAAGTAACTATACTCCATCGGTCACATATTATGGTGAATTAATATATCTACTCTATGTAAATGTTACAATTATGTAACATGTATTTTATAAATAAAATTGATGAAAAATCCCTGATGAATTATTTATTATAAAAGTCTGAACTCCTATCAATTTTTTACAGATTTTCTTTATTCTCAAACGGATATGTATATATAACCGGGTAGATATCATTTATACGGATTTTTCCAAAGCATTTGACTGTGTTAACCACCATATTCTTTTACAGAAGTTATTAGGTGAAGGAATTCAGGGTAATCTCTATAGATTGATTGCATCACATGTCAGAAATCGGCATCAAATCACAGTTATCGATGGTTTCGTATCTTGCTTACGGAAATCGTCCTAGGTGTGCCTCATGGGTTCCATCTCAGACCACTCTTATTTAATATTTACATAAATTACCTTTTTATAAGCTTTCAAAATATTTACTTATGACAAATAAAATTAAATGAAAAATACATGACAAATATTATCTTTTTAATAAGGTTTTCCATATTTTTTTATAGTAAGTAAATTGCATAGATTGAAATGGAAAGTATGAATTTGAATTAAATGTTTTGAGTGCTAGATAAAAAGTGTGCCCAGTTGATGACGCCATATTTAATCTTTTTTTTAAATGTCTACCATTTATCCATTGTTTATAGTTTTTTTAAATATTTTCAATTGTATTCAAAGGATATCAAATTGTACATTACCCATTTTTCTGTTTTTGTGAAAACCAGCAATATTCTGTTTGAATTCCGACAATACATGACCGAAATGTCGAATTTCATCCCAATTTATTTGCGAACAATAAATTTGTTTTCATTACAACATCAAATAAAACAATGAATTTCGGAACGAATGTGGTGAAATGAAGCTATTCGAGAGAATGGTCCCCACCGAGGTCGGTTCGGAACACGAAAAACAATCAGATTTAATTAAAGATTATTTTACGTCACATATCTGTCGATGCATCCCATTTAATTGGAATCCACTAATGGAAGGCCCTTTAAATAAAAGTTTTTGTTTGTTTTTTAAGTTTATGGAGCACTTTAATTTTACACCTATCATTTAAAATCAATATAAAATTTATAACCAGGCTCAGCGGTTTGGTTACACCCAATAATAATATTTTTTTGGATAATTTCTGAATAGCCATTATCGTGAGAAAATGACACTTTTTCTATTTTGCAAGGGCGCTATAACTATCACGTAGACTTATAACTAATAAATTAGAATTTTTCACAACTTTAAGATTCGGAACTTAAAGATTTATCACTAGTGGCTAACGACTAAGACTTAAAAGTGGTGAATTAAAACGATAAATAATTATGACTGTGTGGATATTAATGCGCTATTGGTACTGATGCTATAACATGACTTACAACCATGGCTTAAAACTAGAGACCGACCAACATACCCAATTATTTACATTTAGAGATACACTAGCTGACCCGGCCACGCGTTGCTGTGGCTAATAAAACACAACGTCATCTAGTGGATGGTTATCCAACCTTTATAACCACAGCCGTCTTTGAGTTTATCGCAAAGAGACAGACAGATGCAGCGGAGGACTTTAATTTATAATACTGAGAGATGGTGTGAAAGATTATAATAATATGCATGAAATGCTTGGGATAACTAACGTATTTAAGTTAATAAGGATTAATACTGTATCCGTCTAAATAACTTTTCAATTACCGAAATGTACGTAAAAGATAGATATATGCCTTCGCGGACTTTTTTGTAGATCTATAAAAGAGGAATATTCCACCATGCATTGTTTTGTTAAATCCCAAAAGGATTAGGCAGCGTTCTCAATGAAAGCTACCAGGCGGCTTGACTTTTTCCGACAATTCTAACAATTATCGTTATGTTTCAACCAATTTACACAAATCCTTGACAAATTACATACTTAAATCTTCACCACAAAACACTCTATCTATTGGTGAAAACCGCATGAAAATCCGTTCAGTAGTTTTCGAGTTTATCGCGAACAGACAGACAGACGACGCGGGGGACTTTAATTTATAATAGGTAGAGATAGAGATAATATGTAGAGAAGATGTAGAGATGTAGAGAAGATAGAGATGGTGTTAAAGATTATTATAATGTGCATGAAATGCTTGGGGTAACTAACGTATTTAAGCTAATAAGGATTAATACTGTATCCGTCTAAATAACTTTTCAATTACCGCAATGTTCGTGACCATTTTTTTAGAAGATAGAATGGATATAGTTAGCTATCCGTAAAAGAGAGATATATGCCTTCGTGGACTTTTTTGTAGATCAATAAAAGAGAAATATCCCACCATGCATTGTTTTGTTATATCCCAAAAGGATAAGGCAACGTTTTCAATGAAAGCTACCAGGCGGCGTGACTTTTTTCGACACTTCTAACAATTATCGTTATGTTTCAACCAATTTACAAAAATCCTTGACAAATTACATACCTATACCTTCCTCACGAAACACTCTATCTATTGGTGAAAACCGCATGAAAATCCGTTCAGTTTTCGAGTTTATCGCGAACAGACAGACAGACAGACAGACGACGCGGGGGACTTTAATTTATAACATGTAGAGATAGAGATATATTTAGGACTACAGCCCTTTCAGTCAGCAAGGGCAGTAAGTATTACAAATTGTTAAAACATTAAAGTAGGTAATAAGTAATGAAGGATAAAGATAAATCATCAGAACTGAGGAATGAAACACTGGTGTAGAGATGCGGTCGTTATTCTGGATATGATAATTTAAAAAGATGAGTCTATAGTTTTGCTCTGAACTCAAATGAGCTGTCGATCTTTCGCAACTGTGAAGAGAGTTTGTTCCAAGCTGTTGGGCCAGCTACTGCAAAAGCCCGGTCTCCAAATTTAGAGATGCTGATCGAGGAGCTGCTTGTCTAGTATTAACTTCGTTGGAATGCAAACAGTTCCGACAAGTAGGTGGCGCCATGTCATTCATATCGCTTTAAAAACCATCCGTCAAAGTTTAACTCGAATTCTCTCAGGACACTTACGCCAGTGAAGGTGTAGCTACCGGTATTAACTATTGTTTTTTTATCGAAAGTTGGTGGTCTGCATTACAAGGTCTACGCGTTTAACTCGTAGTTTGGTAATTGCGAGTTCGATTCCCGGGAAAGGAAAGCCTAGATGATTTTAAGTTTATATTTTCATAGACGATATACATTTCATATTTTTCATAAACGATAAGGCTTTGATGATGTGCTATTGGTTGTTTAGTTATAATGAATACTTAAAAAAAGTTGAATATCATAATGTACATTTATGGCCACTCATACTGCCTTTGTCATCTTATGATTTTTTTTTAATTAATGAAGACAATATTCACGAAACTAGAAAGTTTAGCAAAAAAATTAAAAATGGATAAATTTATCCAAGACACTATCTAGATAGCATTTAGTTCTGGTTGAATTTTCCAATGATACATAAATGAAGATAATGTTGGTAGTTCGTAGTCGAAGTATGATACAGTTTAAACACATTAGCTCAGTTGGTAGAGTTGCTGCCCGGACAGCCGAATGTCGTGTCCCAGATGTGATCGTATCTTTTTCTGATTTTTGTGTTTCAAATTTTCGATTGAGTTTCGCTAATATTGTCTTCATTAATTAAATATTACAATTTGAGGTTTTACTCATTAAGTTAAAAATAAAAAAAAAACCAAAATAATTTTTCCATCGCCTCTTCCTTCTCTACGTTTTATGTTTAAATGGTAGTTTTTATACGCTCTCTTTTCCACAACACATTACTTTACACAAAACCTCTTTGTATTGTTTTATATCCTCACGGTTAGCCTACTGTTATATCTCTTGCTATCCTTGAAAAACAAAAAAAATATGTCAAAGCGTCTCATAGAGTTACACATATGAATGCAATTTTAAAACATATAACCGTTTTAATATTGACAAAAAACTTGTGAAAGTGACGCTAAAATTCTTTTACAATATTTTAGTCTGAATTAATCTCAGCTGATCTGATATAAAATTATTTTTATAAAACTTGAAAGATACATTTTAAAATATCGTTTGATAATACCTACATTTGGTTTAAAAAAACAGTATGTTTAATGTGAATGACATAATATTACAGCAGCATATATATTTATTATATTTATCCAATCCACATCTCATATCTGAGTACGAAACTTCAACTTGAATAGAGCCTTAGGCTCCTGAAGTTACTCATATCTCCCCACAAAAGTATACCTACAGGTTGTAGCAGAACTTACCTCACAGACTCAACGATTTGTTAGTTTTTTCCTGAGTTTCTGGCTTTCATCTTCAAGGGTATTCTTGCCTATCTTTTCAATGGATGGATAAAGGAAATGCGGATAAATATATAGAATATTGCAATCAGCCGAGCGATTCTATATCTTTTGTGAGATCGAGATCTCCTGACGGCGGAGATCTCCTGTCAGATTTGTGTGATTTTCTATGGCTATTATTTGCTTTTTCTAAGGGCCGATGTCAGATTTTAACTGTGAGCTATCACATATTTTAGTTTAGATCGTTTTAAATCGGCGAAGCCCATAGAAAAAGCAAATAACAGCCGCTGAAAATCACACAAATCTGACAGAAGATTTCGTCCGTCGGGAGATCTCGATACCACAAAAGATATAGAATCGCTCAAATATATAAGGGTTTGATTTGGAAGTGATGGAATCGTGAATTAAAGTAAAGCACTTTTTGATGCGATTTAATACATAAGAGGATATTTGTTTAGAGAGCGAGACAACCGAAAATATGTGATCACTTACTTCTAGAATTTTAGATCGTAAAATGTACAATTCGGGGAATCAAGCATGTAAATTTTCGGATAGTAATAGGGAAGGGAGCAACGTCCAATTCTTATTAAAATTGGTTTCCTTGCTTTTTTCGAAATGAAAAATTAGAGTAGTAAACATTTTGCTCTAATTACATTTTTATCTAATAAAAACATTCACGTGTCACCCACTTTAGTTGTTTACGCCCAACTTTTTTTCCCGAAAAGGGAGGTAGGTAAAAGTTTTTAAGTATAAGTTGCGACACGTGAAGGATTTATCAATTATTATTCTGAACTCTTTTTGGGGTGAATTGCCTATTTATAAAAAATATATACATTCCTTCCTTAGTAATCGCTGAAGTCTGTTGCAGGTGGCTTGTTACACCCTGTACAAGTATTGATTCCCGAAGGATATGCGAATGAATACGAAGATGGGTACCACCTATTGAACATTCTGAAGAACTTCCAAGATAACGGCACAATTAAATCTGATTCTTCATTAAGATCATATGATAATATTATATGAACATTATGATAAGCTGATTGATACTCTAGAGACTTTGATTTTCGCGTTTCAAAGGACTTTGGTATTATTGACGATTTCAAAGGATTTCCATTCAAAGGAGGCCAATAGACCCGATTGGCAGTTGGTGTGTAATAAGGAGATCAAGAAGTAATATATTTAAAATCATAATCGTTAAAAGCGATATTATACATTCACGGAATAAATCTGATTTAATGATGTAGTTTTTCAGACCATAAATATTGCAAATTTTTCACAAATTTAAATCTCGCTGCAGTAATAATATACTATAAATGTTACCCGTAGTCGATATGGCTAACCGGAAAAGCGGAGGAAAAGAAAAAAGTTTTTTATTTACTATTTTCACACCTTAGAAGAGGTTTTGCAATACTGCCAAGTATATTATCCACCGATTTAGAGGCGGTTTAAGGAGATGGGATTTAGTAATACTTAATGGATCAATGCTACAAATTCCACAGAGCTGGTGTCATTGTAATATTATTAGAGACTGCCTGTGGTATGTTAACAACGGTTCATAGTATAATCAGACGCAGTGGCGTGCACAGAGTTTTTGATCAGGGTAGGCAGTAGGAAAACCGCTGAATTGATTCAAATAAATAACATACTACAAATAACTCCCTTTGTACAAGTTTTTGCTGAGTGTGCTTGCTGCTGGAAAGACAACTTTTTTATTTTTCTTTTTTTTTCTTTTTTTTATTATAATCTTCTTTTTTTATGTTACATAAGTAATTGTGCTGTCCCTGTCTCACTAGGAGTTCCTGTGTTGAGAGCAGGCGCATTTTAACTTAAATAGTTAAAAATAGTTTATAAAGGATAACAAGAACAATGTTATTTACATTTAGAGTAAAAGTACAAGGACAATCAGCATCGTATCAATGGGTTAGCATGCATTAGGAGGTTCTAAATATATTGTTGATATATGATCTGTCTTTGGTAGTGATCCAAAACTTGGTATCTGTTTTGTATTTTACGTGATTAGTGTGCTGTCTAATGGTCAGTGGAAGTGTATTATAAAGTTTTGTTGCAAAGTACCTGAAGTTTTTAGAAAGTTTAGTTTTACCTAGTTGATAAAAATAGATAACAACAGATGTCACTGACGTCACTGATTGCCAATTTCTAATTTTGTTCCAGAAAGCACTGCCTAATACTAACAAAAACACCTCATAGAAGCAAACTCAAAACGACAGTTCTACTCTAAGCTATGTGCATTTCGT
Organism: Limnephilus rhombicus; assembly: GCA_929108145.2. Taxonomy (NCBI): domain Eukaryota; kingdom Metazoa; phylum Arthropoda; class Insecta; order Trichoptera; family Limnephilidae; genus Limnephilus; species Limnephilus rhombicus. The sequence continues at coordinate 45,584,860 of OV815271.1, forward strand.
AAACATTGATATTATATCTTGTATGAAGTTAGCTCCAAGCAGAAATAATTCCTGCTTAGGCCGTATTTTAGTGAGGCAGTCGGAGGGCGCGCGTGTAGTTTCTAATTAAAGTTTATGCCTCGTTTGTACGAGTAGTATGCCGTTTGATTTGGCGTTCGCGTAGTTTACAAATACGGTAGGGTAGGCAGTGCTTATGTGCCTATATGGAGTGCACGCCCCTGATCAGACGTATCTACCACCCTTGCAAATGATCCAATTGTTAAATACGCTTGTAATCATTGAAGACGATATTAGCGAAAAATTTTTAAAAATGTTTATATATTATGATTCTTGTTCGAAATACGATATAGTTAAATGTGAACGAAGGGGGTTGGGTCAATTTAGCTCAGTAGTTATGTCATAGCCCCTTCAAGGCTAAGATCCTGAGATCAATTCTTAGTTGGACCAAATATTTTTCTAATTTTTCTGTTTTAAGTTTTCGTTTAAGTCGCTAATAATGTCTTCAATAATGATGAAATATTATAATTTATAGATTTATATATTTATGTGTGTGTTGGGGCTCGGCTTCAGTGGTGATTAACATCATACGCTGTTTGGTATACTTGAGATCTACGAACTTCGCTTATTCGCGGTTTCGCTTTACTCCAGCATCTTCAGGGTACAAATTAATACTAAACAAGAAGTACATAATGTGTGCTTATATATAACAAAATATAGAGGAAGACAACATGATACAACATAAAAAATCCAAATAAATAACCATACGAGGATTTGACGAAGGACAACAGTAAATAAATTTTGATTAGATATATTTTCTCTTGGATTTCTGAACCCCCTGTTAAAAAGACCACGAACCGCCACTGATTGTAAGAACCCTTTTTTTCACACACTGAAATAAAATTAAGAAAAACTAAAGTTTGTTTGCACCCATTAAAGAATTTTTTTTTAGGAAATGTAAAATGTAACGAGTCGTAAAATATCAATTAATTTATTCAATATAATCGGGCCGTCATTGGTAACTCACTGCACGTTTGATACTTACAAAAATTTGCATTGAATGCTTTAAATATCATGGTCATATTATATAATATGCTTTTCCGATTTTTACGAAATATTACCATAAAGAGCTGGTGATAAAAATATGATTTATACGAGTACTTCATTTGATTGATTTTGTCCGACTGCATTGATGAAGTGTATTTGTAATATTTGAAACATTTGATCCTTTTATTTTCATGGTTCAAAAATATTGATCAATTCATGGATCAGCCATCAATCGCCATTACTTCGAGGATATCAGCATTTTAAAGTGCATTTAACATTTATTTCAATTTTTTAAACTTTTTGAGTAAAATCTCAAATTATAATATTTAATTAAATGAAGACAATATTAGCGAAACTCAATCGGAAATCTGGAGACAGAAAAATCAGAAAAGATATTGGCTCCGCTGGGACTCGAACCCAGGACCCTTTGGTAACATGGCAAGAGCTCTACCTAAGGGTCCTGGGTTCGAGTCCCAGCGGAGCCAATATCTTTTCTGATTTTTCTGTCTCAGATTTTCGATTGAGTTTCGCTAATATTGTCTTCATTTAATTAAATATTATGCATTTAATATTTTCATTATTTGTTTTTGGGGTGTTACGGCGTGTTGAGCTACCACCTTCTATAGCCAACGTTTCGGACAGAGTTACAGCGTCCATCATCAGGGCATATGTGTAATTATCAACAATCAACAATTACACATCTGCCCTGATGATGGACGCTGTAACGCTGTCCGAAACGTTGGCTAAAGAAGGAGGTAGCGCAACACGGCATAACACCCCAAAAACAAATAACGAAAATACTTTTGGCCGTAAAAATCTAAAAACGTATCTGCATTTAATATATATTTATTGGCAAACTTTAATTCGAAATTGAACTGTGCATGAGAATGCATGAATTTGCTAAAAATGTATGACTTTGCTTCAATATGTGCATAATTATGCATGACTTCTCTAACTCTAAAGTAAACGTTATATCCCATATAAACTCAATTTATAATAAAGGAATCAAAATGCTTGACTTTATTCTTAGAAATTCCAGAGGTTTCATTAATATTTCAACTTTAAAAAATTTGTACATCCTTAGTACGTAGTCAAGTCGAATATAACTCCTCGATCTGGTCCCCCCATTTTAAAATACATTCAGATTCAATTGAAAAAATTCAACACAAATTTCCAAGACACATTAATTTTAAACTCGGTATTCCCATTGAAAACATAAATTATAATTACTTGATGAAAGAATTAAATTTATTAAGACTCTGAGATCGAAGAACTTTTTGTTCAAAATTGTAAATGGCCGAATAGACAGTCCTGATTTAACCAAGCTCATTGAATTTCATATTCCTACGAGAACCACTTGTTCTAAAATTTTGAAATGCAACAATAATCGGACTGAGTATACGAAACACTTGCTTTTACCTAGGTTGCATGAAGTTACTAATGCAGATGTGATAGATCTATTTAACTGCACGGAACGTTGGTACAAGAAGGCTATGCTATCACATTTTTTAAATCAATATTAATTTTACTTGTATTACAGATTTTTGCATGTAAATGTATCTCTGGTGATACTTCCCAATGTAACGCCACAATTAACTGTTATACATACATTTATTATTACTTATATTTTTCATATGAATTTGTGACGTGTAATTAGTGTTTATGGCATACTTATTGCCGTTTGTATTAAATAAATAAATGACTTCGCTTCAATATGTGCATAATAATGCATGACTTTGCTTTAATTTGGGAGGCCGGCATGGGTACCGCCGCCCCGAGAACCATTTATAAGTTCGTTACGTTTGGTGACTGTTATTTACAGACTTTAGAGAGTAGACTTGGTCTTAATAATTAACACGATGTACGAGATGAACATTTATTAGGTACTTTACAGGTTATAGTGCTACGTTCTATCACGAGCTCACCCAAAACCTTTCTTACAGTGACTTAGCAGGGTTGCCCGGGTTCATAGAGAGAGGTTTGTCCGGGTCTTGGCGGCGGATGCGTCTTCCCAGCCTCTGCCGTTGTAGCCTATCAGCCGTCTATCAGCCGTTGACTTCTCCAGCTGTAGTCTCTCGGAAAATCTCCTTGTAGCGCAGTGGGAGAGATGGATTCCGTCACTCCTGGACACACTGACTCCAGATTTATCCACCCCTACTACTACTCTTTTTCTTCCCAGAACTTCCTTACTAAAAATACCCTCCACAAAGCATCCCCAAGATGTCATGAGCCTGAGGGGAATTATTTTTCTCATGGCATCCTGTGTGCAGCTATTAGGGAACGTACCCATACTACATGACCCGTTCAGGGGAGGGGTCTTTAAAATACCACGCTTGGTACAAATGAGCGGCGGGGGGCTTAGGTTTTTAGTCACCGGGGGGGGGGATTAAAAATTGCAAAAAGTTGATCACGTAATATGGGTACGTTCCCTAATGTAAAAAAATAAATAATGTAATGCACCACTTACATTAGCTTGGATAAATAATCTGCTGGATTTATTTAACGATGTGATAAGAAAATCGTCAAATCTCAAAATGAGGGCTTCCAGATTCGCAGTGTCTAGATTCCCAGGGATCGCGGAGCTCGCTATCCAGAGATAAAGTCATGAAAATTGGAGGCAATATCACTTTGATCGTATTCATATAGAACGGAGTCAATCTTTCAATACTCTCTCGTAAAATTCTACGTGCTGGTATCCCATATTCCCGTACGGTGCGCGGTGGGTGTCCCTTATCTCCAGAGATGTTATTATTCCAGGAGAGATTTTCCAGAAGTTTCCCGGAGCCGCGGGTGACGCACGATTAGTGCTTAACCTCAAATCACATATCCTATAAGTATTTGGATGAGTCGGGTCGTGCAAAAATTCCACATGCCCGATTTTGATGAATATCTGAGCCGTGATTTGGGAAAAACCTTTCAGATTCTATTATTCATACGTATGTATGGATTTTCTGAATTACGGAGAAAAAATCTCGCAAATTTTATTTTCACCTTGGATATCTACCCCTTTCAAGGTTTTAGTGGAATCTGGCAGGCATATTATATTTTATACCTACCCACTAAAAGTATGCGAGAGTTCACTGGCTTCAATGATATCGTATTTATTATGTATTTTTATATAAATTGCACATTCTTTTTTTTCTGAAAAATGATTAAACAGTTCTTTTACTTTGCAAGTAAAGGCAACTGCTCTTAATCTCTGGGTCATATAAATATATATATTTTTTTTTTACATGAGCTCCACACATTTTCCCTCTGGGCCTATGCCATCCTTGGGGATGCTGTGTGGAGGCTTTTTTTAGGGAAAGGAAGGAGAGGAGAGTTCTGGGAAGGAAAAGGGTTTAAGGGATGGGTAAGAATCTGGGGTTCAGTGTATCCTGGTCATCCGCCTCCAAGACCTAGACAAACCTCACCCCAAGAACCCGGGCACCCCTGCTAAATCACCAAACATAGCCAACCACTTGGGGTGACCTATGGCAGAGGTGTTGGTTATCCAATAAAGGTTCCCGGGGCGGCGGTACCCATTCCCGCCTCCCAAATTGAAAATAACAATAATATAAAATTCAGTCTAATTCAGAATTATTGAAGTGACAAAAATTCCTTTCAGTATTATGAAAGAGAGACAAAAAAACTTCTCTTAAGATGGAAGAAAAAATTTATGTTTGAAGCTGATGGGTATTTTACAAACACATAGTTCAAAAAAAATCATAAATAGTAAAATGCACATCATCAAGTCTTGCATGAAACACATGCCTAGGATTACAGTATAGTTACACCTTAACGATTAAAAAATTATTTGTCACTGTATAAATGGAACAATGTTTAAGTTTATATTGCATCGAAAAAACCGTTGTGTCTTCTTCAGGGCAGTACAATAACACTGAATATATATTTAACAGTTTTCACTAAAATCATATAATAAAGATATAATAGCGCAACGTGCATAAAAACCGCAGAAACGGAGTATGATAAACAAATGTTTTTGAACAGATTTATAGTTATCAGAGAGCTTTGCGGTAAGTCCAATCGATAATTATTCACAAAATTTATTGATGTTCCACGAAAACATAATAAAATTTTCTAAAAGTATTTTCCTATATTTTTTAGCTACTGGACACGTTTTGCTTTTCGCTCTGCATTATTCAAATTGATATCACGAGGGTAGAGATTGCTTATACTCCCCCCTCCAACTCCTTTGTCACCGAACGCGTCAAGTGAGTCTAAAACTATAAAATCACACATAGATATAGAGGAATGCGTGCCCCTTCACGGCGCCCCGGGGCCCGTGCTTTAATAAGTTTACCCTCAAAAGCAATAATAATAAAATCAAAATACCCAAATTACACGGCCGTTTAATGCCTACGCGTGCCTGCAAAATCATAAGAAGATTCCACTGGAGATACAGGTCATGACTTCACCAGCCGTGTTTAACCGAAAACTATGAGAAAGCCAGATAGATATTTGGAAAGATTTTCAAAATTACCGAAATGAAAACAGCCCCCTGGGCATTTGTTTTTCAAGGGCGATTTTACTATTTCGATTCGTACGATAGAAAAAAAATAAAAGAAAATTTTATTAGTTGAAATGTACCTAATTCTACGAAAAAAAAAACCTGTTTTTTCACATAGATACTTATTCATTTTTAAATCCAAATAAAAACCGTTTACGTAATATACGAGTATGTATGTTGCATAACTTCGTTCAGTTGAAATTCACTGGACGTATGAAAACTAATTTTTACAAAGTATCCCTCCCATTAACTAATAAATTAACTGACTGTCAAAACATAAGAAATTAAAAAACACCGCCGTAATTGCACATTTTGACATAACATTCGACTTCATCTCCCCTCTAACCTTCTCTTTAACAACTTTTAACAAGTCTGTTTTTATCCCAGAATAAGTAAAATTATATTTTCACTTATTTAGAAACATCTGAACACATTCAACTAAATATATTTTACATTACATCACAACAGTTTAATTAGTATTTTTATTAACCCTTAATTACTCGCGCGGGTGTCACACACTAGAGCGTGTTTGAAAGCCTACAACTTTTTCAAATTTTTCTCTTAGTAGCTTCGTGCAAGCGCGTGACCTTCGTAAATCTGTCGCGAACTGTGCTCGATTATGTGCGGCTGTGCTTGGAAAGCGCGTTTGGGGTGTATAATACCCCACGCAACTAAAGCGACTAAAACTGCTTCATGAAGTTGATGGCCATGATTCATCTTCTGAAACTATACAACGGCCTTCGTGCAAAAGATGTTATATGTGTCAAAGAACCAAAGATAGAAAAACAAAGACTACGTGCTCCAAATGCCAATAACTATTTTCTGCCAAAATTGTGATAGAAAAACTGTAATTTTTTAAATGTAACTATTACAAATATTATTATCACCTTGTTTACTTTATAAAACAGTTTAAAAGTTGATTAATGTGTGAGTTCAAAGGTATTAACTAATAAAAGTGTGGTTTTGCATATACGTATTATTTCTATAAGCTAAAACGAGTTTTGACATCCCATGCGATTACTTGCGTGACTTTTTAGGCGCTAGTAACTAAGGGTTAAGAATGAAAAAGATTTTTTTTAAAGTGACTCTCCTTTTTTTCATTTTTAATATCGTTTGGAAGGCAATTATATAAGTTACATAAAAAAAAGAATTTGATATAATTTACGAAAAAAAATTTTTTTAAAGTTATTTCAATAAAGCATGTATCATGAGAATATTTTAAGTACTTTTAAAAAATATATATCCAACGATAAGTACGCAAACAACCTGATTCCGCATACTTTCAAAATCACCTTAATATAGTATTGTTAACACGGGCCACAGTGTACACCTGTTCTGTGACTAATTACAGAATAGTTAAGTTTTAGATGATTTTTCAGTGAGTAATTGAGAATAACTTTAAATACCATTTTTTAATGGTACGCAAAACTAAATATAACATTCAGTTGAACTTCCTTTGACACATGGCAGTCAAAGATTGGATACTGAAAAAAAATTGAGGAAAAATACAATCATTACTTAAAAATGCAATTACCGGAGTTGCTGGCAAGGGCTGGCTGTGATTTTTTTTTTCATGAACGAAAAAGACAGCAATAATATCCTTTTAAAATTGGAGTGAAGACTCGTGAAGTTTTTTATTTCTACTCCATTAAAGACAAAAAATTGGGAAAAAAAAATTGGAAAAAAATGTTAACTTTGAACCAAGGCAAAAGATATAAATTAAGAATTTTTTTTTTAAAGTTATTTAACTCTCCTGCAGCCAACTGGGGCCGAATGTAGACCCCAAAATCACTATCCTTCATATATCTACTTAAATACATGAAATATATTTTTAGTATTTTAGGTATTCCTGAGCAAATTATTAACACATAACGGGCCATAAAAAATGTGAAAAAATCGTTGATCGCCGGAAAATATATTTTGTCAAATATAGGTAATATTCCCGGCCCAATAAATGGACAAATAAAAAAAAAGAAAAGGCAATTTCTATGGTTTAAATGCAAAAAAAAAATTGCGTGGGGTCATCGGCCGACCTGTTTACGGACGTTTTGTTTGGCATCTTGGCCTGTTAAAGTGAGAACTTGAGAGTTAAATAAAACAAGTATCTTGAATAATATCTTAAATTATTTTTTTAAATATTTTTTTTTTGTATGGTAAGTACACAAACAACCTGATCCGCATACCTTGAAACTCGCCTAGATACATCGAACATCTAATTTCTGTGACTAATTACCGAATGAGTAAGCTTGGGATGCTATTTTAAATGTTTTTTTTTAATGTCACTCGTTAATTGAGAATACGGTTGTAAAAAAAAATCATTTCGGGAACATGCCGATCTGGGGTCAACGTCGCGCCAGCGCTCAAATTTCAGCCACTGTGCGCTGCGCCACCGCGACTGATTCAGTATAGGGTTTGTAGTAGAAGTGGGTCGTTACGCCGTTTTCAAGAAACGTAATGAAACTAGTTTCTTGGTCGGCGTAACCTGTTTCAAAAAAGGTTATTTTTGTAACTAGTTATTTTCATTCAGTTTCAGTTACACACGAAACTGTATACCCCCACCAACTATAAAGTTACACACGAAACGAAACTAAATTAAAGCACTCTCTACTATCTAAATGTTTGTAGCTATGTATATGAAATTAACTTCCCTTCATACTTTATTCAGGCTTAGGACTGACTGCATTAAATGTATTTATGATTAATTTTGATAAAATTTGTTAAAATTTAAAATGATAAAATTTCACTTTACGCAATTAAAATCTAAAATGCATTATTTTCCGCCACCCCAAATGCAAAAAGTTTCCTTTTATAGTAGTTAAGGTGAATCTAAAGTGATGAATCTAAACTTTTTTTCTAAAAATTGTTCATAATAAGCGTTGACAGTGCGATCGAAAATTTACCGAAAGTGCTCAATATTATACACAAGTACAACGATGAACTAAAACAAGCTGAATTATTTTACTGTAAATTCAAAAAATGGTCGTTCGCTTCCCAGAAACGGAACCCACTCCCGCTTACTCGAAAATGTTCGATTCAAAATCTTGCACGCTCGGCCGGCCGGTAAACGCAACTATGCGAAACGCGAAACGCGGCGAAACTACTCTGTAATCAGTTAGTCACATTACACCCAACACAGAAATAACGCATTTACAAAAATAACTACTTGCAATTTTATCGAAACTAGTTATTTCCGTTACATACCGTGTAACTAGTTATTTTGCACAACAAACCCTAACCTATTATACCGGTATAGGTTTTATAAATATGCGATCCGGTTACAATGGTTACGAAAACTTTAAACGCGTTTTTCTCAAAACTACATTTTCAAGTTGACTGGATTCGTAGCTCGTCCAATTTTTTCCGAACCACTTCATTCAAAATTTAGATAAAGGAAAATTAAATTTATTTTATTAATTTTAAAAATTTATTTTAGAACAAAGTTACTGCAAAATTAACGCTGATATTTTGCATCAACTTTCATTTTATGTCCGCCATTTTGCAATCAAGAACTTTTTTTGCAAACTGTGGTTCATGCGCATTTTACATTCATACTATAACATTTTTTTTTATTGCATGTTTCAGATAATTTCCAAGGACTCCATCCGATTTGGTCGGACCCACGGCTTGCGACTGTTGTATCTAGACGTATAGATATATTAAAATAAAAAAAAATTAAAGTTTTTTTTCTTTTTCAAATGTACATTTTCATGTAACTAAAGTTTAGTGACCGAAAATAAGTTTTATCTTTGAAAAAAAAAAACGCATTGAACAAAATACTCGGGCGGACCAGATTCTCCCGAAATTACATGAGAGTGAATTTATCCTATGCAATTTAGAAATATTAGATTAAGATGTTCCCAAAAACTGAAACATTTCGTACTAGTAAAGCAATTCAGCTTCACATCATAAAAACTGTTAACCATAATTAAACATGAGTATAAAATTTATACAAATATAGTTTATTTTGTTTTTGTAGGGCATATTAATGACATTCTAACAAACTGAAAAGCTGTGTATTATTTACCGTTGTAAATAATTCATAAACGCAAAAGTTAAAACCAATACAGTGAACTAACATTATAAGTTTGATCAGTAATTTATTTCGTATTACCTGGTTGGTATAACATTATTCAATCCATTTTGTATTGCCCCATAATCGTGTTTGCCTCTAAAAGCATATCTGCCCCCAACAAAATGATATTATATTTTTAACAAACCGGAGAAATAAACGCCATTAGGCCGATGTTGTTTTCATTCACGTCCGGATTTGTGGGGTACGTAATTTACGCCCTAATGATCTAAAAATTAAGTAATATAAAAAAGTTTTCTATATATTTAGCAGAGAAGAAAACCGATCTGCAAAAAATGCTTTGAAAGTAAATAATTTGTACCTTTGTAACAATATGCTCAGATAGATATTGTATTTGTTACGTGTTATTTAATTAAATTAATTTGAATCCTAATTTCGGGTGAAGCCGTGTATATTCATACTAGTAAATTCGCTTTGCGGAGCTGTATATCAGGAACCTTATCACGAGCTTCACGAACTGCGGTGTCATGAAATGTTCATAGATGTCTTGAATGTATGGGTGAACGTAACTTAAGTCATTCTACAACTTAAAATGGAAGTCATCACATCACTTCATTTCCATCGGGAGTTTAAATATTTCATATTATTGTATAATAAAAGATATAAATAGCCGATGATTAACTTCTATTTTAGTAACGCTTGCATAGAGGAGTAGAAAATGTACCAAAGCGCACATGATAATTATATATCATGCATGGATACAATCATAAGTGAAAAACGAAAAGTAAAACCAATGAAAAATGTAGTTAAAATAAGCCTGAAAAAGCTTATTACTCATTTAGTATAGCGCATGTTTATACCACTACGGTACACGGCGATTTTATTAAAACTTCGTTCAAAAATGGTCACATGATGTAGGTTTAATAATCAATGCTAAAAAAAAGCTTATGCACATCAGATCTCGTCATGCCAATATCACAATAACTCCTAAAATTGTTTCTCGTGATTTTAATTGCATCCATAATTCTGTGATACAACCATGCTCATGTAAAAATATTGAACTGGTTTCTAAATACGTATTTCTTGGCTTAACAGTGGGCCACTTGCATCACATTTTTTAAATTTTTTTCCGGTCTAGGCACATATTCTAAGACATTCTGTATTTTTTTTTAATCGTATTTTTGAAACCTTGGCGATTTTTTGAAAATTTCAATCCGAAAAATCAAACCATTTTTTATAAACCGGAAAGACGGGACATAATTTTATAGGTGCGAAAAAATGATAATCCTATTATATTCTGGCTTAAAATTGCGAGTCAGCATACATCTCAATCTGAATATAATAAGCTAGTGGTTCATGTTCTTAATACAAGACCAACTGCAAACGATGGTTTTATAATTCCCAGATTCCTAAATAAATACGGTCAAAGAACTCTAGAATACCTTGTTCCAATAATTTACAACATGTAACCCAAGGCAATAAAAAGCTGTGAATTGAGTTTCAGAAGGAAAGGTACGCTAAAAAAATGGTTAAGTGAAAGAACTTTTTTGTACTAACCTCGGTTTTTCCGCTTTTCGTTTTAATGTTTTTTCCATTTTTATTTTCTCATGTCTTTTATTTTTATTTCTTTCATTTTCTCTGTTCTGTATTTTTATAAATTTTATTAACAATTTGTTTTTTTTTCCAAAATACATGTTTTGTTGTAAGTATATATCTGTATATTTTATGTACCTGTCTAAATTAAAAAAAAACGTAAATGTCAAAAGAGCCCTTTGACAAACTGATGTCAATCAGTTTAACGGACTTATTTTAAAAATGTTAAAAAAATGTAAACAAATAATAAATAATAAAACCTGTTGTCCTGTATTTTCCCCAGTAGTATGACAAACATAACCGGCAATCTACACCACCCGGGACCCCTGCCAAGGGTGCCCACACGATCGTGGGACAATAGTACTAACTAATGGTGCCTGAAGATAACGCAATACCTCTATCTACCTACTCCACAGCCTACACGGTACCCGGTACGATGGGCATAGCGTTATCAGCGTTATTGGTTTACCGATAATAGGGTTGTGTCCAATTATGCTTTTTTGCACTATACGCGTCGATTGTTATCCGCCCTGTGAATATTTTACGTTGATCTTATGGTGCCCTGACAAAAAATATATTTGATACAGGTTTAGAATTTTTTAAGGTTATTCACAATTTCATTTTTTAACAACTTTTGAAGGTTATACCCATCAATGCAATATTAAGATAATACTAATAAATCTAAACGAAACATGAAACAGAACAAGACACAAGAAATGAAAGTGGAATGGATTGAAGCGTTCTCCCGGTAAGACAGAGATCCTGGGTTCGATTATTAGTTGCGACCGTCACTTTTATTTTCTGTGTTTTGTTCTGTTCCATATTTCGTTTAGATTTATCCGTATTGTCTAAAATACTCCGCACTTCCGCGACTACATCGCCGTATTTCAAAATATGAGTAGGTATCTGAGAAAATGGACTTTCTAATTATTCAAATTAGGGATATGTTGAGTGGAGGATTCATTTATAAAGAACTTGTTCATCTTTTCAGTAAAAAGCAGATTTGAATAATATATCTTTCTTGATCTGTTTTGACTTAAAATACCTCAAACGGGACCGTATCACTGATTGGATGATAATTGCATTAACAACATCAAAATGTTTTTGTTGATTTACACCTTTCGTATTTAAGTTTTTAAGTTATGTATAAAAAATACTTACATTGTTTTGCATATGTTTGCTTCTGTGAATATGCATATGAGATTACTGCAGACACATAAGTCTAGGGAAATTTATATTAGTATTTTAATTTGTTTTATATTACCCGCAAAGAATGTTCTATAAATATTCTGTTTGAGTCTCAAATAAATAAAAAAATTATTTTAACATAATACATTTTTTTCATACTCCACAAGGAAGCCCAGAGGAAAAACAAATCCCCCAAGGCCTATTTCATCTTTGGGGTTGTGGTGTAGAGGCTCTTTTTAAGGTAAGGAGGAGAGGATAATCAGTTATCACGTACGTTAATAAAAAAAACACTGAATTAACTTCCAGAAAAATAAACGATTGGAAAACTTTTTTTAAACTGGTTTAAAAAATAGAAAATTATGATGCATTAGAGCGATTTCGTAAATAGGCTAATTTAGATAATAAAATAAAATAATAAAATAAAATAATAAAATAATAAAATAAAATAATAAAATAATAAAATAAAATAATAAAATAATAAAATAAAATAATAAAATAATAAAATAAAATAATAAAATAAAATAAAATAATTTCGAAAAAAAGAAAATGCTGTCATAAAATACATTATTATTCTAAATTGAAACGCAGCTTGAATTTGCTCTACTTTGACTAGGCAAGTTTAATTTTTGTTTTAAATTTTCCCCCTTCATAATAATACGATATGTCATAAAATATTTAGCGATATTCTGTTGATATCATTATAACCAATGGGTAATTATATCTTTTTGATATGCTACTTTATTTTTTCTTGGTATCAGCATTACTTTCAGGCTTTATGTATCTACCTACATTGTAAATAGTCTAATTGTTTATGTTTGTCCCTGCTAAGATTGGCCTAAAGGATCTATGATGAACAAAGAAACTACGCAGCCTTTAGCAAAATATTTTAGAATTTCTTGGTACTCGTAAAATCACCTAGTAACTCGTATTTAGTTATATCAATACTCTCGTAAAGTCACCTTTAGAAGATATTTTAATTTATTTAAACATTTTATCCAAAATAATATTTTTTTACGGAAAAGAAAGGAGAAGAAGTTTTGGGGAGGAAAAGGGTATAATGGGGTGGGAGTTGGTATGTCTAAGAGAGACGGCAGTATGAATCTATTCCTCCCACTGCGACGCAAGGTAATGCGTCGGGTGAGATCAACTGGACAAGTCTCTCCCGATCCGACCCGCCATGCATTAAGTGAGCAGCCGCGTCCGCCGCCAAGATTCAGACAAAACTCACCCCATAAACCCGGGCACCCCTGTTAAGTCACCAAACGTGGGGTATCCAGTGGCAAGGTCCAAATTAAAAGTTCTAAAAAATAAAAATATAAAAATAAATTATATCATATGATTTTTGTAATTTGTTCGCTGGTGTACAGTGTATAAAAAATAATCATATTTGGATGATTTATATAGCGCCGTTTTTGTGAAAAATCACCTCAAGGGTGCTGTACAAACTTATAATACATTTCTAAAAAACTACAAGCTAGGCAAACAATTATAAACAACTTATGGCTAAAAATTGCATACATCGGTTCATTGACCACCGATACGAAAATATTTGTATGTGTACAATATTTTGACCAATGAACGCGATGCTGCCTAAAATTTAATGAAAACAGGACCATACTTACCTGGGAGGTCGCTTGAAATTAACATTGTATATTGTCCATTTAAAGAAATTTAGATAGAGTTCGCACGCAGAGGACATTATTGTGAACACATGTTATTTAATCCTGAAAAATATTTTAATATTAATATGTAATGTATTTTGACGAGTGTATTTTGGAAAGTAAAAGCAACATGTAAAGGTGGGTGGTGCAGTAGTACCTATAAAGATTTGATCTTTCTAAATGTGATTCGTCAAGAGACAGATTGATGTGTAAGGAGGAATCGAGTAATTTTAATTCAGTAAGAAAGGTGTGATTAAGACATATCATAGACAATACAAGTATGATACTCTCAAATAGGTATATTTAAATTACGGGTATGAGAGCCCAAAAAAGAAGGTTTTTAGTTTGGACCTAAACTCTGTTGGGCTTGTTATGCATCTTAATTCCGGAGGGAGTCTATTCCAAGCCTTAGGCCCAGATACTCCGAAAGCACGATCTCCAAACATAGTATTTGGCTTTTTTTTAGGTTCTATTAGTCTGCCTTTAGCAGATGAAGTTGCTGATCTAAGGGTTAATTGTCTCGGACCGGTATTTTCCGGGACGCATAATTCGGAGATGTAAGGTGGGGCCATTTCGTAGATTGATTTAAAAACCATCCAGCATAATTTGTACCGGATTCTCTTAGGGCACTTGAGCCAGTGAAGGTTACGAAGGTGTTCTGAAATATGCGAATATTTAGAAACCCCAGTTATGAGCCTTGCCGCTGCATTAAACACGGATTGAAGTTTGTCAATTTGATATTTGGGAAGACTAGCGTAGATGCCGTTACAGTAATCGAGCCGCGAGACTACGTAAGAGTTAATTAATAGTTTGGTCGCCTCTGTAGGAAGGTTTCTTCGAACTGACTTGAGTTGTCTTAGGTGAAAAAAACCGGTGCTTACTGTCCTATTTATTTGACTTTTTAACGAAAAGTCCGAATCTAAATTAACGCCAAGAAGTTTGACTGTTGTCTTTGGAATAATATCGTTGCTGGAAATGGAAATAGGTGTATTGTCTATGAAATGTTGGCGTTTGTTTGTGGCCGCCCATAGAAACTCAGTCTTAGATGGATTCAGCTTCAGCTTGTTTGAACGTTTGTTGCTACGTGGGTTTTTCGCCAAGTGGCAAAGCCAAGTATACTCTTCGTAAAACAACTTTAGTGTTGTAGTGCTGGTCAGGAACCCACAGATTTTATCCCGTAGGAAGCGCCAATTCTGGACGGGTTATGGAACCCGCCAAGAATACCTGTGGTTCCCAAATATGCTCAGGGTGTGGATCTTAAACCACGATATGTGTCGCTCTGCAAGGGATGGTGTACCAGGTACATAATTTAAAAGGCAGAGTTGTGAGAACAAGCTTATAATTATAAAAACACATAGCAATCAGGGTTTTAAATATGTCATTTCACTTACCCCCATGAACCGACCTCTTTTATTATGAATACTATCGCTAGCTAGCTAATATACTGTCCATCTAGTAGCTGCAAGGCCCAGGCGGCATTTCCCCTTGCAGGATCTGGATAGCCCCTCACCGAAGCCGAGATCTGGAGACAGTTCCTCCGCCAAAGGGAAGTCGTCAAGCGGCCTTTCGCCGCGATCAAATTAGCAAGTCATCCCCATGCAGGATCTGGATAGCCCTCACCGAAGCCGAGATCTGGAGACAGTTCCGCCGCCAAAGGAAAGTCGTCAAGCGGCCTTTCGCCGCGATCAAATTAGCAAGTCATCCCGCCGTCAAAGGAAAATCATCAGGGGGCCTTTCGCTAGAAGGATTGGCATGTAGGGAGGCCGCCCTCGGTCCAGACGAGAGTCAATGTCGGCGTAAATTTACTATTCCGCCACAAAGATCGGCAAATAGCATCGCGGGCTAACGGAACCCCAATCATCCGTCAAAACGGGCTCTGACCCAAGTGTGATCGGACGTATTTCTCATCGATTAAATCTTTTCCGGTTCTGGCACGCCTGGCCGCCATACAAGTTTACGTTGCGGAATCTCAACTAATCCTACCAAAGTAATGCAAACTCGCGATCACACAATAAGTTCACGTAATCACTTTTACCGCCCGGCATTTCTCAAGTAAAAAGGAATTATTTTCCCGTTCAAATACTAAATTCTCACAAAACTCCATTGACTGTCGCGTAGCTAGGTTCCGGGCCCAACTCCCCGAAACCTACCTACACAAAAAGTGACGTATTGCCACGGAACTGCTCCAGAGGTCGCCCCAAGTCGTCGATAAAGTCAGAGCTGGCACTCTAATAATTAATAACAAGTTCCTACCTAATTAAGATTTCGACGGGTAGAGTTGTTAGGATGCAGTACAAATAATAAAGATGTTAATAATTATATTTAAAGTAATACGGATTTGTACTGCATTATAACAACATCCAACGAGTTATTGCTTCTAGGCATTCAGCTATGCGGATTTCGAGACTGTTGATTTCGTTTGGAGAGCAGTAAAAATAAACTTGCTGATCGTCAGCGTAGCAGTGGGACAGGAGACCAAATGACTCGATTATTTTGGCGACATCATTTGTAAAAAGGATGAAAAGAAGTGGGCCTAAAACGGATCCTTGGGGTACCCCTGAAGAAAGTGTTGCGAAGTGAGAGAGCTTATTTCCAACCTTAACGGCTTGTAAGCGATTGGATAGATATGAAACCAGCCAATTTTTAATATCGGAACTCAAACCAAATGTTTCCTCTAATCTCTTAATGAGAAAGTCATGATCAATCGTGTCAAACGCTGCACTCATGTCTAAGAGTGAGATAAGTGCTAACTTACCTGACTCTATGGCCAAAGTTATATCTGACAGCATACGAAGAATTCCGGTTTCTGTTGAGTGAAACCTTCTATATGCGGATTGACGATTAGTGAATAATTTATTTGAATTCAAATGACTGGTTATTTGTGCAGCAGCAATTTTCTCCAGGATTTTTGATAGGAAAGGTAAATTTGAAACGGGTCAATAATTACCTAAGTTATCGGGGTCAAGTTGTGATTTTTTTAGTATCGGCGTAACTACAGCAAACTTTAGAGGTTCAGGGAAGTCACCTGTGCTCAGAGATTTATTAAAAAGATGAACTAGGAACGGGGCTAAGACAATGACACATTTTTTTAGTAACCATGTTGGTATAGGGTCAAGACTGCACTGCTTATTTGGCGAACTTGAAATTAATTTTTTTACTTCTTCCAGCGTTGTGAGTTTGAAGGAAGACAAATTTCCTTTAGAATTTATAGTAAATATTGGTGGAGGGGCGTGAGATGTGGAGGCACGAATGGCTTCAATTTTTTCCCGAAAAAACGTTAAGAAGGCATCTGGGTTAATATCTATTTTAGTTGGAACAGTGGCTTCAGAAATAACAGTCTTTATTGAGTTCCAGAGACGCCATGGATTGGTTCGCTCAGAGTCAATCTTTTCATTCCAGTATTCTGATCTTTTGGAATTTATTTTGCTCATATACTGTTTTTGAGCAAGGATCCACTCATCCCTAGAAGTTACCGTAGAATTTTTCCTATATGACCTCTCTAATTTCCGCATAAGTCTTTTCTGATTTCGGCATTCATCATCATACCAGCCGTCAGACTTTCGAACTTTACGTGTTTTTGACGTCGTCGGAGCATATTTATTTAACAGACATAAAAGAGTTGTATTATACGTCTCGACAAGTTCTGTTGGCGTCTTTGTTTCCCAAAAATTAGGTGTACATAATAGAGAGGTCTGAAGCTCTTCCAGAAAATCACTAAAACTAATTTTACGCCATTCCCTTGATATTATTGTTCTATATGGTACTTTCGGCGGGTTAAAATCAATATCAGTGCAAACAAGCCGATGGTCCGATAGTCCTATATCTCGAATATCTGCTAAGAGTGGCGATCCGCTCTTCTTTGAAATGAGTACATCCAATATACCACCAGCATCGTGAGTTGGGACGTCGACCCACTGGCGGCATCCAAAGCTGGCTAATAAATCTAAGAATTTAACGGTTTGTATGTAGGTTTAGTCGGATTACTTGAAATGACGTGACTAGATCTGAATAGCCAGGTACGTTTTCCACATCTCATTCCCCTCCCCACTACCCTCAGTATCACACCATACCAAAATTGGGGATGCCATTGGCACTCACTGGCTCGAGACGGTTGAGAGCAGTTGGGACTCTAGTGTAATTTTCAGATAAAAAAATTAAATGCAAGTAGGAATCTTTTACGGTTTTCTTGTTAAACCGACTGCACGTATAAGTGTGACGTATTTTGTATTGCCGCATGCTTCTTCGGAGAGTCGAAATTATTGTAATTAAAAATATTTTTACAGCTGATTTTCACTCAAGATGCCTTCAGATATAAGTACATCGACTTTGGTTGTACGGCCGTATATCCTCTTTACATACTTACTTGAAGAAAAAATCTTCTAAAGGATCAGGCCGGACCAATTGTCGCCGGATCAACTGTCCGCCGGATCAATTGTCCGCCGGATCAAGTGTCGGCCGGATCAAATGTCGGCCGGATCAAATGTCGCCGGACCAACTGTCGCCGAACCAAATGTCACCGGATCAACTGTCATGGACCCGGTGCTTCGTAGGAAGTCTGAAGGCAAAGAGGACAATGGACAGCAATCACACCCTTTTAAATGTCACTTCTACACGCATGTCTCTTTCATACTGCAAGACATACGTTCACCACACTAATACATTTCAGATTTTTGACACACTTATTTTTTCAAACATTTTCTAATAGATACTTATGACCAAAAAATAACTACAAATAGTACAAAATTTTTATATTTTTATCATCACGCGTTTGAGTATTTTTATTGCTAACTGGAATGTAGGTATATATTAAAGCAAATTTTTAATGAAATAAAATCGTTATTGAGTTATAGAATAAATGAGAATAATCAATGTTTCTCGTCGGAACCGCCCTGTACTGTTGCAAGGGTATGACTGCAAGACCATCTTTCGACGAAATTTGAATTCTCGGCCGCTGGTTAATG
This sequence comes from Limnephilus rhombicus, assembly GCA_929108145.2. Classification (NCBI taxonomy): domain Eukaryota; kingdom Metazoa; phylum Arthropoda; class Insecta; order Trichoptera; family Limnephilidae; genus Limnephilus; species Limnephilus rhombicus. The sequence goes on from OV815271.1 coordinate 45,603,847, forward strand.
GGTCTTAAATGCGGTACTCTGTATCGTATACTAGGTACTCTCAGTATCACCCTGGTATAAGACCATCAATCAGAATTGAAACGTTGCTTGAAATGGTTTTAGCTAGGTTTGGGGACTAGATCTGAACAGCCAGGTATTTCCCCACCTTCCTTTTCCCCCATCTCCTTCCCCTCCCCACTTACCTTCAGCATCACAACATACCCCAATTGGGGATGCCATGGTCTCACTGGATCCTGAAGGTAGTCGTAGGGACTCTTGTGAGATAATCACATAAAAAAATGATATGGTGTAAACATCCCTCCTTTTGATCTAAATAATTAAAGTACATATAATTTGCACGTTAAAAATACATAATTTTCTAATGATCGCTTTTATAATTCTTACGGTTACGGCACCATGACACAAAAAGGCAGTAAACGTACGTTCCTTGTCACAAAAATTCTTCAGCTCTTTTTTACACACTAAATAATAGTGAGACAAACACTGTACGTATGTATATCTTCTTCCTCCAACGGTGGAATGTCTTCTTCCGCCAAATGCCTTCTAACACAACCTCAAGTAGCGCCACCTTACCTTAGCCACGAGTAGCATCGTAAGCTGTTCACACAGGTCACAATATTATTTTTAAGTCGCGTGTATTGTTTACTTTAATCAGTTCCGACACAACCAATCAATAACTGGCCCCTTATACTTAACTGGTGCCCTATAATGCTCCTGGCTTATACTGTTTCCCAATATCGGTGTTTTCAGTGACGTGCTGTTCAGAAAGACTAAAAAGCTTTGCCTACTGAGAAACGGTTACGAGGCCAAAATATTCGTTCAAACTGATTAACTATTTTTCATCAATACGTACGGCAAATATCAAGTACGGATGTGGGCTATTTTATTTTTTGGCGTTTTGAATAAGAAAATATGGGCCAATAAATAAATGCATTTTTCGTGATTTTAGAGGCAACTTTGGTAATTATTTGTGAATGTTTATTAAAACCTACCTACCACGTAAATATGACGAAATCAATGACTAAACAAAATACCCAAGAAAAGAACTTACACACCAATCCAAATATACACCTTAATGTTTTATCGAGACCGTTATACGAAAATGGCGGCGGTTTTCATGGACATTATTCAGTTTATATATGATAATTAATAAACCTTCGTTCCATCGTGGCCGCCATTTTTTCTATTATAGTTTGGATGGAATGATTTATTGAATGGCCAAATGTCTCTTAGGGTATTTTATTTAGTCATTGTATGAAACAAAAAATATGTAAAAATGATTTTAAAAAATTCATTGGTTTAAATTTAAATTACTAAAGCTTTACGTTGGGAAAAAAATTGTCGAATATCTGTTTAAAAAGCGAAGGTTACTGACCTCTAGAGTAACATTTAGAAGCTAGTTTATTAGTGCAGATTTCCTACTTGCAACGGCATAGTTGCACTGTTGTAGTGATAGTTGATAAAACAGATTTCTGTATTATTTCACAGTCTGACATAGGTATGTCAATTATTGTTTACTTGTTTTAGTGTGAGTGTTTTTTTGGTTATAAATAATGTGTTCTTTAGAAAAACGTGCTTCTTATCTCTTGAAAACAGCTAGTTATGGTCTGAAGACTATTGTAGTGCTTTGTCGGGTCAGGAAAAAAGTTTTGTTGTGACATGTGATTATATTTTAACCCGTCTGCTTGTTTAGGAATAAATACATCCCAAAACACGTAATCGCGTTATACTTTCATAAGACCAAAAACGTCCCGAGCGACCTTACATTTTTAAAGCTATATATCTCTCTTCCTCTTACGCAAACATATATATTTTTTCTTTTAACCAGAAAGAGAACAAAATATTGCTTCTAATTGTCTTTGAAGTATGAATGCTATCTTGCATATATATTTTACAATCTCGATCCAAAGTGACGGTTTCAGAATTTTCGCATGAAACTGAGGCTTCCGGATTGTGAGATGTGTGTATATATAACCAAGCAGACGGGTTTATAAGTTAGAATTAGCCAGTGAAGAAATATTGCGTCTTTATTGAAGATCTTCTGCCATAAAAAACCAAACTAAACAATATCCGTGAATTAAAATTTCGAGTGGTTAAAACTTAAATACCAACAGATTTGATTCAAATTACTACTGTTCAACAAACGCTTAATGTATGCAAAATATTAGAACTGTAAATTACTACAAAGCGTGAGCTTTGTTGATTTTTTTGGCAATGCTGATTAAAAATACATATTTTTTTTTTTTTTTTTTTTTTTACAGTGAATGCCGCACAAGAATCTCAACTGCTCCCGTCTGGAGCCAGTGAGACTATGGCATCCCCAATTGGGGTATGTTGTGAGGCTGAAGGTAGTGGGGAGGGGAAGGAGGTGGGGAAGAGGAAGGTTGGGAAGTACCTGGCTATTCAGATCTGGTCACTAAACACGGCTAAAGCCATTTTCAAGCAACGTTTCAATTCTGAATGGTGGTCTTACACCAGGGCGATACTGAAGTTACATCAGTTACATAAGGTTTTAAGAGCCCGCAACCCGGATTTGTACCGATTTATTACATATTTCCCTTAAACACGGTAAGTTTTATAGCTCTTAAAAAATATATGTTATTCTTGAAAATAATATCTAGACTTTGTCCGCGCCGAAACGCAAATTATATAAAATTCCCTCGATAGAAAAAAATCGCAAAGTATGCTCCAAAAATTATTATTAACACGTTTGTTTCAGTTATTTTACAAGTTATATGTATGAAAAAATTCACAGTGTTTCTTTAAATGCTGTTTAAGATAATGCCCGCGAGATTTTTGCTCTATTTTAAACGAGTCGTGTTTTATTAAACATTTTCGCAATTTTCACATCCATTTTTTGACGCTGTAAATGTTAGCGCTCTCCTCTAACATTCGTAATTTCGTATCTTTCCATCTTCTTCTTTACGGGCCCGGTTGCAGAGCTTTAATAAAGAAACAAAAAATTGCCTTTCCTCACCATAAAGAGACAATGCTCTTGTGTTTGGTGAGGGAATTTTACACGCTAATTTTCTTAAATACTGGGTAGGTGAATTAAATTATTAAAAAACAGATTGCCTCTTACCTATAATCGCGATGTAAATATTATGCAGCGCATACGCTCAGAATAGTGAAAATTTTACTTATAAACTATGTTGGGAAGCTCATATCAGTGACACAGTAAAAAAACTCCGTAAACTCTGCCATATATTCTGCTCCCTTAGGTCCATCTTAGATTTACAGACTCTAAGAAGCGTATACTTTGCCCTTTTCCAACATACGGTATAGTGAGATGGGGTGGTTGTGCTGAATCTATTTTTAGACCAATTATGATAGTTCAAATTTTGAGAATTACATTTAAACGTTAACCTACCCATTCCTCAAATGAACTATTTAACAAATCAGGGTCTTAGATATTCGACAGCGATTTACTAAGACAAGCATTTTTTATATACGAAAAAATAACCTACTAATGGCTCCACAACATCAAGCACACACCGGCTTTTCATCAAACCTGGGTTGCGTGGTCCCAAAAACCAATATCTCATTCGCTCAAAAAATCATCGCTCCTAAAAATGTATAATGTTCTGAGTACTGACATAAAGTCAAGTAACTCTATATCACTTTATATAGCACGTGTACAACATTGGATATTTGAAAGGGGACGATCATACTTCAAAGAATAGGTACAGGAGTTCTTAACACAACATTTTAATTATTAAGTTTTGCATATCAAAATTTTTATTTCAATTTTTATTTTTATTTTTCTAATAACCTCTCTCTAATGTGCGGACATTCCACGTTGCCCATCTCGCTATTTGGTTCTTTGTATTTGACTTATAAACTTATATTTTATTTTCTAATAATATATAGATGTATTTTTTTTTTTCACCTAATTTTATTTATGTTTTAATTTGTATAGAATACATGAGTTCTTAGCACTAAATATTTATTATGAGTTTCTGAATTTCTAAATTTTTATTTCTATTTTTTCTTTTAAATATGTTTTTTTTTCTTTCCTTTATTTTTCACTTACTTTTATGTATTTCTTAATTTTTATTTAGTATGTTTATTATCTCTTTCAATAGAATAGTATTTTTTAATTCCTATATAAAATATTAAATTATGACTACCGCAACCCCGGGCATTAGCCAAGTGTGGTAGCCAAAAAAACCCAAACATCTGTAACAAATAAAATATTATGAAATACAAATAAATATATAAATAAAAACTAAATTTTGTACTCATAAGAGGGTATAAAATGGGTTTAACGCATTAAAACAATACCAAGGTTGAACCAGCGCTTACGAATCTGGTAGGTAAGATGGATTATGTACAAATTTGGCCAAGAATTAGCCCGCTCAATTATTTAATTGGTTACAAAAAAACAGGGGAAGATAAAGGCGGTTTCGAGTATCCAACGCAAGATACAATAATGCTACGTGAACTTTAAAAAATTACACGCAGTTTACAAGACACCCAGTGGTAATGCACGTCACTGGGTATCTTGTACCGGTTCCCAATACGGACAGAAGCTGGTAATAGGTCCCACGGGTCCGCCAATAGAGAACCAACGCTGATAATCCCTTGGATTTAGACATGGCTAAGGTTATCTCCATCCCCTGGCGTTATTCACGGCACGAGCGGTTAACTGTTATGAATGTAAGGGATGCGAAGGCTGCTTTACTTGCCGGCCCGGATGGGGGTGGGGATGGGACCTTCCCCAGTAATCACCTGTGTGTTTACAGTGGAGACGTGGGGGTGGTAAAAATACACTGTCGCTATCGGAGCACCTAAAAACTGATTCGATAAACGGTAAAAAAAGCTCCCTTAATGCTTTGCTAGAATAATATGGAATCGAAGAGTGTTTGAACACGGGTGGTTTTTTTAACCTTCATTCGTTGTGCGTCTGCGTTCACGGGAACCAAACAAAAGCAGTTAGAAAAACGATTTTTCATTTGACTTATCTATCGTTTTTTTATATTAAATATTATCTTGTAGAAACTTTTAAATAATATACACAATTAGACATGTTTAAGTAAAGACATTTGCAATCGGGGAAATGGAAAAAACTTAACGATTTACGATAATTTATATCCGTTTTCTATGTCATTTTGAATGCAGTTTTTACATCGCCCCGAAAGCAAATTTTTGCAATATGTGTTATCGAGGCTTCTGACTTATGATATGTCATATTGTCATTTTTGTATCATCTGTTTTAAAATTGTAATGTTACTTTATTATCATTACAACGTCTAACGTTCTTTAAATTCTTACGTAAGGTACTTAGTCCCTTACGTAAGAATTTACTTTCAAATATAATCCAATTTACGTGATCTAAAAACATTCATGATTCTTGACATGGCATGTCAGATGAGGCTATTAAATTCTGAACTTGTGATATGTTCTAAGTCATCAATATAATATATGTTTTTCTCAGACCAATACCCCACGGAACTAAGTTATTTGTATTTAAGACTAGCGAGTACCCTGCATGTTTGCAATGCCACTGAAAGAAAAAAAGTGTTTGTGTTTTAATGCATGAGCAAGCCACGTACGACTGTCGGTATGAGAAGATGAATTTTCCTAAGTTACCTCTTAATATCAACTACTGCTACTATATCTCCTTTGAAATCTCTCCCACCGGCCCTCCCTCGCTCTATCTTAGCTGATGATCTGAATTTTATCTTTAATTCGCGGTAAAAAAGACCCTTCGAGCTGAAAATTGCTGCAATGACAAAAATGTTCTCCTTTGTGGATAAGTTTTAATTTATCTGACATAACATTTTAATACGATGGCTTATTCACTGCGTAATGTCAACAGTTAGCTGTATACATTATTGGACCAAATATTGGACCCACGATAAAAAATAGTTCAAGGATTAATTTAATTTTAAATTAAAGATTAGCGGCGTTAGACAGGGAGGATGCCTGTCCCCGATATTGTTCAACCTGTACATGGACGAACTCACCGACAGGCTAAACAATGCAGGGGTAGGCTGCCAAATTGGAGGACAGTTTCTGAACAACATCAGTTATGCGGACGACATGGTATTGATGGCACCATCCATAAGGGGCTTACGTATTCTTTTAAAGATCTGCGAAGAGTTTGCTGAAGAAACAAACATGCAATACAACCCCACTAAAACGGCTCTACTGGTCGTAAGATATGGACAAGGACCAAAAAATATTCCTCCAGCTACCCTGAATGGTGTGAACCTGCAGGTGACTGAAGGAACTAAATACCTTGGACACATAATCACCAGTAATCTGATGGACGATGACGACATCGATAGGCAAAGAAGAGCTCTCAGTGTAAAAGCTAACATGCTCAGTAGAAGATTCCGCCTTTGCAGTACTGCTGTAAAAAGGACGCTCTTCCTTTCCTTCTGTGCAACACTGTATACGTGTGAACTCTGGGCAAACTACAAGAAGAGTAGTATAGAAAGACTGCGGGTTCAGTAGAACAACGCCTTCCGCATAATGTTTGGTCTCCCCAGATATTGCAGCGCTTCCCGGATGTTCACGGAGGGGCGAGTTCCTGGCTTTGCAGCCCTTATTAGATCCAGGGTGGCAGGAATTAGGGAAAGGATAACCAGCTCTGGAAACATCCTCGTCATGGAAGCCCGCCTCAGTCCATCATCCAGTATTGATGCACACTGGAGAAAAATACTGGCTCCTTACGTGCTCACAGAATCCTGAAAGCTTAATATTATTATTTCATTTGTTTTTCCTTTTACTACTATTAGCTTGTTTCGTGTACATTCATATCCACCTTCTTTTTCTTTTTTTCCTTTCAAATACTTTGTACATGTATGTGTATATTACCCTTATGGAATGTGTGGGATTGCACTCTCCTCCCCACATACTGGAATAAACACTTATTTATTTATTATTTATTTATTTATTATTTAGTGATTAAATCATACTAAGATTTTTCATTAATATAATTATACTAGGTAATCAGTTAAAACTTACACGGTACGATATTGATGTTGTGAAAATGCGTATTACGCATATTAAATAATGTATCTGTATGTACACCAAGTTATTGAAATTAAGGCTAATTTGAGATATTCACGAACTGGTACTAGACCTATCAAAACGTTTTGTCATTTTACCGAGATTTAAAAACTTTCAAACCTCTCGTGATATCGCATAGTCAGCTAAACCATCCATCTCAAATGCAAACTTTTCAGAAATTTGACAAGGGACCAACTTATTTTATCGATCATTTTCTTCGTCTTTTCAACTTTGGCTGCTGCCGTCTACCCAAGCCGGGACTGCAATCCGAATTTTCGGATTATTCATGGTGGAATCAGAATTCGGATGTTGATTGAATCCGGATTTAAAAAAAAAAACAAAACACAAAATATTTTTATAATCCAATGTCCTGCGAAATGAATGCTACAAAAAGGCATTCAATATGTACTTATATTAGTAAGACATTAATTCTTAAATATGGATAAAAATCGTAACTAAGATTAAAACCGAAAAACCAAATATTCACGTATCATTCATAAATACCAGATAGTGCATATAAATATACATAGTTATTGAGCCAAAGAAGTATTAAAAGCATTAAAGTATTAAACGCAAGAAAAATAAATAATATTAAAATTAAGAAACAGAAATACAAAAAATATTAACAAGCAAAAGAACAAAGTATAGTTTTTCTCAAACCAAAAACTTACTTACACCTACCCAAATTTATGAATAAGATCAAAAGAACAGTAATTAAAATCTTCAATTTTTTAATAAGAACAACTCTCTTTTTATAACTTTTGAAGGTTATCCCATCAACATAATATATCATTGAATAAGAAGATAACACTGAAAGAGAACAAGACACAGAAAAAATAAAAAAGGTGTCAGTTGCGACCATTATATTTTTCTGTTTCTTGTTCTCTTTCAAATTTTCGTTTAGATTATTAGTGTTATCATTTTGTTCAATGGTAATTAGAATGCTTCGTCAGTTTTAATGACATTAAGGGGCTGTCATCTTAATAAATTACAATATATGTTCAATTTTTCAACTACATTAGAAAACATACTTTTTGTCGCTACCGGCTAATGAAACTTGAATATTTAAAAAAAAAAATTGAATTCGGATTTTGATTTTCATGGAATCCGGAAATCCGGATTTTCCAAAATGGCTTCAGATTCGCAATCCCTACCCCGGGGTGGCTCCTTTAGATTGGATAGGCGGAAGGATCTAGTTTCACATGAGGCTTCAATACACGACGTTTGAGAAAGCCTTTGTTCGAAAGCGTATTTTTATTGAATGCTGGAGGGTGAGATTTTCAGGCGATGCGATGAGTGGCAGTATGTGATCATCTTTCTCTCAGACGCAAAGTGCTGAGATATCGTAGAAGCTAGGTACCATTTTTTAAAAGAATTGTACGTAGATGTAGACAGCACAATTATATAGAATACATAGAATTCCTCAGTTTAGTATCCTCCATATCCGAAACAAACGCAAAAAACTAGTCATTTATTTCTAATGCTCACACTCTGCACTTAATGTCTGGGGTTGAACTTAATACAATAAATTGTTGAATGCATCGTAATCTTGTTCATCGTTACCTGTGATTATTTCTTGTCTTAGTCTCAAACCTGCGGGAATATTATTTAAAGTCCGGTTATTTTTATTTTTTATTTCATTAACTCTCGCACTTTATGTGGGATGCTGTAATAATTGTAGAATTAGCAAAGCTTAAAGAAGTTATAAAAAAAAATATTTGCCTCAGATTGAAAAGAAGAAATTTACAGTAAGTAAGCGAAAACTTTAAAAATCACGACGTATATCGAAGTAATCCCATGGCATTATAAAAATATAAGACATATTCATACTAATCGAAAAAACATGTAGCACCGCTTATGAAAAAGACAGCCATTCAAAGAATATATGCATACGAACGAAATAGCTATGTGAACTGCACTAAAGCTGAAACAAGTCCACTAGACCTAGTTCAGTGTAACAATGCGCCACCTTAACAACCCAGTAATGTGTAGGGGAGACCTAGGAGAGTTGTGACAGAGGAGAGTTGTGACAAAGACGATTTCTCCCAACCTATAATAGTTAGCGATATTGTAAAAACGCCCTTTTGTGGCTTTAGAGACGCGCTACTTCACACGGTACCCGCCGGCGGCGCACGAGAAGCGGTTGGATAATTACGACGTCTGTGTGCAAAAAAATGCGAAAAGTAAGTTTTTCTTCAAAATTTTGATTGAATTTATATCATGTCTTATTACATGTGCGTTGTTGTGTTATTTTTTCTTAAGTTGTTTGGTTATTTAAGTCTCAAAGCGTTGCATTGATCTTTTGTGTTTGCATCGTGTTTAGAAAACATGAATCATTATTCGGACCAAGTCGTAATTTTGAGCACCTAGGAGAGTTGTGACAGCCTGTCACAACTCTCCTTTTGACTTCATTTTTCTGCTGGGTTATTTCAAAACTTTTAAAAATTAATTTGCGATGTCTGCATGTGTTTTTGTGCATTCGTATATTAAGGTCAAATCTTGCAAGTACAGTCCGCCATAAAAGCTTGTCTCAAAAAATTCATTTTCGATTAAAAAAATATTTGGACTTGTGGTGTAATGATGCATGCTGGATGACTACTTTTTTGTTTCAGAATGCCTAATAACTATACACGAAAGACTTATAAAGGCATTGCTAGTGTCGAACTACTCAAATAGTCTGAATACAAAGCTGTCACAACTTACCTCGGCACCTGTCACAACTTACCTCGGTGATAGGGGAGTTGTGACAGAGGGAGTAGTTTTTCTTTTTGTTGGTTTTCTCGGAAACCGTAATACTTTAATTACTTTTTTATGATTGTTTTGGAAAGGAAAGGAATGGTGCTACATTAATTCACATAGGTCATAACTGTGGAATGTTTCTTGAGCGAGATAAGTCTCTTAAATTAAAAATTGTCACAACTCTCCTAGGTCTCCCTTACATCTGTCGAACATCAAAAAAATGAAATACACATGTCAAAATAGAGTTATTCACCATTAAAATAATTTTGGTAATTATTTTATCACGCCCTTGAGGTGATTTCTCACAAAAACGGCGCTACATAAATTAGCCAAGTATTATATTATGATTTACACTTTTCAGTTCTAATTTTGAAATTTAAAAGTTTTTGAACTTTAATGATTTCACGGTGAAATACTTGGAAATCATGCACGCATGCACCGACAAAAGAAAATAGAATTAAAATTGAAATTAAAACACTTTTTAACTTATTTCCACTTATTTATTAAATTTTTAATAAAATAAGTTATTAATAATAATTAATAATTATTTATTAAATAAGTGGAAATAAGTTAAAAAGTGTTTTAATTTCAATTTTAATACAATATAATTCTACCACGTATAACAGAACAATAAATAAACTCAGAAAATAGAATGTTGAATTTTGTCCCTAGCCTTTCGTGTGATCGCAGCACTGTGAGTGCCTAATATAGAGGATTTTTTAAGGGTGAGTCCTGTCGAGTTTGCTGTTCTCTTTTATGTTCGAGCCAAGTTTTATATCATCTCAACGAAGAAATGCGATGAAGTTTCTTTAAGACATTTTAAAAAGGCGTGACACTGAAACATAAAGCGATTTGGGATGGTCATGAGCATCGTCAACGGGTTAAATTGTTAAATATCTTAATTTAAAATAAAACAATAACTTTTATTACTTAATGCCGACCGGGTTTCGTTACAACCGTAATTGCTTTAGAGATAATCCTACCACTTTTTTTTTTCCAACTCATTTTATAAATTCCATGCGCTACAGAGCTATTACCATCAAACATAAGACAGGACGTAATTTTATTTGTTGAATAATTGAAAAGTGGTGTTGCAATCTGAAGAGAAGAAATAACAATTCTAAGATTTATCTGGAGATAAAACCAAAAAAAAAAATTATAATCAGTGTCAAAAATCCTGAATATGAAACGAGATACACTTTATCACTTCCCGAGTAAAAAACGTAAAAAACCTCCTCTTATTATTATAAGCATTCTGTGGAAAAATTCTAATTTGCTTAAAATTATAGCTTCAACCCACGCTGTGACTCATTTACCTAAAAAGGGTAAAAGAGAGTCCTCGTTATTGTTTCGGCGATTTATTGCAGCGAGACACTATGAAAACAGTAGTTAATTTTTGGGAATGGTACACATTCTTCTTTTTTACCTTGTGAATAATATCTACAAATGTGTACAACGTGACCAACCGAAAGTAAAAAAAAGGTTTATACTAAAATGTACCTACGAAGTGTGTCATATTTTTTTTCTTGGTCATTAAGTAGTAATGAGGCATTAATATTAAGACTAAAAGCAATTAAAATTAGTATTTTTTGTTGGTTCATTAAATTTAAAGAGCACACAGAGGCATTGTTTTAGTATCATGTACATTGTATTGTAGTGTTATATTATTATGATAGGCTAGCTAACCTAACATGGTCTTTATTTGAGTTTTTTTCACTCGCCGAGTTATCGATCGTATTCGGCTTATTTTCACTAAGCAGGACTCCGAAAACCGTTACCATGACCTTAATTTTTATAATAATAATAATATTTGAATGATTTGTATAGCGCTGTTTTTGTGAACATCATCTCGGGGGCGTTGCACAAACGCATAATATATTTCTACATTCCAACGTGTTTCTAATTCCAAATACAAATTAGACAAACCATTATAACAATCTATGTCTAAAAACTGCATCCACCGCATCGATCACTGATACGAAACCACACAGGGTATTAAGGGGTTGTATACAGTTATAATTTTGAGAATTTGATTTTTATTATATACAGCGTTATATTCATTATTACTTATGATAAATTATTTCGAGAGGTCATTTCTACCATAGTCTTAATTTCATTTTCTTTGCACTCGCTTAATTAACGACCGTATTCACTAATCAGAACCTCAAATTAAATAAGGTTCTTGTAATCCATGAGAAGAAATCTTGTGTACTTAATAAACATACTGTAGATTCTACAAACAATGAATAAATCATTAATACAAGGTGCCCTTATTTTTTCATCAAATGAAAGTTGAACCTTTTTGAAAATGCCAGTAAACAGAAACCTTAAGACTGAAAATAATAATGATTCTGGCGAAATCATTAATTTTTCACGAGAAATCAACATAACTTGAATTGAATTCACCAGAAATGTTAACCTTCAGAGCTTTTCAATTAATGCGGTGATAGAAATATTTATAGAGTATGTGGGTTTTGTGTCTCGTGTCCCACGACCAATGAACTGTGACCAATGGTCTGTGAGCAATGGGGTCTTATTAATGAGCCATGAAATTTACGAACGACAACAGCCCGAACACATAATGTGCATTATTAACTTACTGTTACTCTAATTTAACGTCATTAGGATAATGTAATTATATTTCACTGGAAACAGTACTAACTAGCTGAAATAGCATGTCGATCATTAGTACCTAAAGATATTTTTTCCAAGAAGTTAGCGAACGAGTCCACTAGCAACGAAATATTTATTTTTTGCAATGCTATCAGGCGCACCGCGATTATTTTTCTATTTTTTTTTAACATTAGTTAATCTTTTTTTATAATTTCAATATTTAGCGTAGATTCTAATTTTGAACATCTGGCTGTCACAGTTATTTTGTTTTCTCCTAGAAAAAAATAATCTTTTTTTATTATTTTAACTAATATTTTTATGTTTTCTGGTCAATAAAAGTGTAGTGTGTTGTTCCTTGAAGATTCTTCTCCCCTCTGATCTTCCAGGAGTCACTTTTCGTCGCTGATTTCCAGATATTTATAACCTTTTTTATTTCTGTCACTTTCCATACATTTTTTTTTGTAATTTTGTGAACAATGGAGGAGGACCCCCCTGGACATCCTAAAAAGCCCCCAGATCCCCCCCTGACCCCCCAGATGGTGAAAATGTAGTAATTTCGGACAGTGAATCTGTCATTCTGACTACCACAAAAAAAAGGAAGTTTAGTCCCTCTTCCTCAATAAAACATGACTCTCCTTCTTCTTCTCAGTCTTCACCTGCTCTTCCTCAACCTCCTCCTACAAAATTTTATTCTCCTCATTCCTGTGGCCCGTTCATTGTGTACGCTCAAAAAACTGAGCAAGGTAAAACTATCCACCCTCTTGAATTTGGTAAATTCCTATCAAATAGCAAGAACCTTTCGATTAAGCCTGGAGGTGTAAAAGCCAAGGGTCACTTCCGAATCTCTGTTGAATTCCTCTCAGGTTCAGCCGCCAAAAACATATTTATTTCATCAAATTCTAAATTCAAGGCATACATCCCAACTTTCAATGTCACTCGAATGGGCCTCGTCAGAGGTATCTCGACCGATCTGTCCATTCCAGAAATCCTGTCTTCACTTTCAACCCCCTAACATATTGGCAATCCCATAAAAGCCAGGAGGTTAAATTATAAGGACTCTTCTGAGGGCATCGTTTCCTGGAAGCCCTCCCAATCTGTCGTCATCACATTTGAAGGACAATCTCTTCCCTCCCATATTTATTTATTTTTCAACTCCTTACCAGTTGAAATGTATACTTATCTCACCACTCAATGTTACAATTGCTGTCGTTTTGGTCATACCAAAGCTGCGTGCAGATCCCCTCCCAGATGTTTCAAATGTGGAGAAAACCACACGGCTGACCAATGTTCTTCTCTCTTGTCACCTAAATGTTTTAACTGCTCAGGTGCTCATTCCGCCATTAACTCTTCTTGTCCGGAACAATCTCGCCAAAAAAATATAAAAATTTCTATGGCCTCTGAGAACTTGTCTTTTCTGCAGGCTTCTAAACTATTTCCGCCTGTCAAAAAATCATTTGCTGAGGTTTTATCCAGTAACTCTTCATCCAACCCACCCGCCTCCTCCTCAAAATCTTCTCGTTCAACTAAATTCACATACAAAAACCCTATCTCTAAACCAGCTCCTGGATACGATCAGCAACAACACAACTCACTTCTCTTAAATCCAAATGGTTCACCTCTTTCAAATGCCACAAATGGGTGCGCAAACAATTATAATTCATTCTCAACAAACCATCAAAAGCTTTCTGAACAATTCTCCCAAGATAATTCTTCATTTATTCAAACTCTTATTATGCTTCTAATTGACCTAATTTCTTCTCAAACTAATCTACCGTCCAACGCTGCTTCTATTATTTCCACATTAAAATCATTTATTCAAAATGGCTCTTCAAGATGTCAGAATTCTTCAGTGGAATAGCCGCAGTGCTATTTCTAACAAATTGAATCTTCTTAACCTATTAAATTCAAACCTTGTTTCTGCTGTCTCGGAGACATGGTTTACTCCATCCACCCACTTTAATGTGGGAGGGTACTCCCGTCTCCGCGATGATCGCCCGGAAGGTACGGGCGGTGGTGCTGCCCTTTTTATTAAAAAATCCCTTCCGTTTTTCCCAATAAATAATATCAAACCCCCCAATGCTGATTTTCAAATGGTTGCAGCTAAAATAAAGGACACTTAATTTGTTTCTATCTATCTTCCCCCAACATCGCACTTCAATAAACAAGCGTGGTTGCAAATTGTCCGTCAACTAAGCCCTCCTTTCTTTTTATTGGGTGATTTTAATGCCCATTCCCCCGTCTGGGGTTCTGCTTTCTGTGATCGAGACGGTCGAAGTGTGATGGATTTCCTAGATGAATCCAACCTTTTTGTTTTGAATGACGGATCTCCTACTAGAATCTCTCGCCCCAACACAAACCCCAGTGCAGTGGATCTCTCCATATGCTCTACTAATCTGGCACCTCTCTCCTTGTGGGTGGTGTCCCCCGACCCTTGCTCCAGTGATCATTTCCCGATCACCATCACTTATCAAACTTCTTTCCATTCAGACAAGTCCCATATTTCGACAAAGATTAAAACAAAACACACCAAATGGGACGAATATAACTCACATATAGATAAGTTTATACAAAATTTATCCTATACCGATACATTATCTGTCAAAGATGACTACGATAACTTCAAATCAATGCTCATAACTGCAATCAATAAATCAAATCCTCCCCCTAAAACCAAATCTCTCAAAAAACTCCCTCCGACTCCCTGGTGGGATGAGGAATGTTCCAAAGTAGTGAGAATTCGGAAAGCTAAATTTCTTTCCTATCATCACAATATGACTATGGAGAACTATCTCATATACAAAAATGCCGAAGCCAATGCCAAAAGGGTATTGAGGTCAAAAAAAAGATCCGGGTGGTACAACTTTTGCAGTTCAGTATCTCCGAACACTCCAATTTCGGAAGTTTGGTCTATGATTCGAAGATTTCGATCCTCCTTAAGTCCAACATCTCCTCGAGCTTCTCATTCTAAATGGATAGACGAGTTCTTGGACAAAATTTCCCCCCCTTCTGTACCTAACTTAGATGAAATAACTCCAATCCACAACACTCCCATGTCTGATCATTGGCTAGACTCTCCATTCACTTTAATTGAATAAAAAAATTGTTTATCAACAGTCAAAGACTCATCTCCAGGCAGAGATGGTATATCTTATAGCATTATCAAAAATAGTAATGATAAGTTCTAAATCACTTTTTAAGCATCTTAAATAAAATCTTCCAGACTGGCATAATACCTGATGACTGGAGTTCTCAAATAATCATCCCAATTCTAAAATTAAACGAATCACCCAATTCTGGATCCAACTATAGGCCAATTGCTCATTCATCCACCCTTAGTAAAATTTATGAAAAATTAATTAAAAACCGGTTAGAATTTTTTGTCGAGAGTAATCATCTTCTCTCTCCATCCCAATTTGGATTTAGGAAAAAGAAATCTACACAAAATAACCTTGCCATCATCAGCACTGATATTAATTTATCCATTTCTAACAAAGAAGTATGTCTTGCAGTCTTTATAGACAAAGAAGGCGCCTTTGACAATTTTTCCATCCCAATTCTTAAAAAAAAACTTTTAGGCCTTGGCTTACCCCTCATGTTTGTCCAATCTATTATTAATCTTTTTCTCGATAGGAAAATTTTCATTGAGCTACCAGATGTAACTCCTCAGAGTAGGTCAATTTGGAAGGGTTTACCCCAAGGCGATGTATTATCCCCTTACTGTATAATATATACACACACGATATGCATGTCACCATTCCCCCTCAAGTAAAAGTTGTTGAGTTCGCAGACGACATAGCTTTCTTCTTATCATCCAAAATCATTCCATCCGCCGTCAAATATCTTAATGAAACCATGGATGCCCTTTGCTCATGGCTCACTTTAAATGGTCTTGAACTTTCAGTACAAAAGAGTCAGTGTGTCACCTTCTCAAATCGTCATAATAACCCCCCTGTTCAAATTTTATTTAAAAACTCTTCAATCCCCAATGCTTCCGAAGTTAAATTTTTGGGAGTAACATTTGATAGGAAACTTAAATGGTCTTCCCACATTAATAATATAGTTACTAAATGTGAAAAAAATTTAAATATTATCAGATCATTGACTGGCGTTTGGTGGGGTGCACATCCTATCTGCATTAAGTTGCTCTCCAATGCACTTATTCGAAGCCATCTCGACTATGCCTGCCCACTTTTTAGTACTGCATCCAAAAATGCACTCAGTAAATTAGACAAAATTCAATCTAAGTCATTGCGAATAATAACTGGCGCGATGCAATCGTCGCCCATCAATTCCCTTCACGTAGAATGTTCTGATCCTCCTCTTTATTTAAGGCGTCAACTATTTGCTGACAAATTTGTTCTTAAATGTTTAAATTCTGAAAATCATCAGGTTATTCCCAGAGTCTCGTTGATCAACGACTCAACACATTCATCTACAATCAGAGCTCGAACTAAACCTTTCCCTGCCATCTGTAAAAATTTTCGCTCTTTCTCAGAGCTTCAAATTATCAAAAATGATCTCTTCCTTTGTACAAATTAAAATATAGTCACGTCACCCTATTCCCAACGATTTTAGAAGGGATCGACATCCTTAAAAGTCATTCCAATCTCCCAGCCCGTACTGTCAATAATATGTTCAATGACATTATTTCTTCTAAATGGCCCAACTCTTCTCTTTTATTTATTGATGGCTCCAAATCTCCGGGCTCTCCTAACTGTGGTATTGGTATTAACGTTTACCACAATAATTCTAATGAAAGAATATTTTATTCAATTTCAAACCAATTTTCAATATTTTCTGCATAGTGCATTGCGATTATTGAATCTCTCAAATATATAATAAAAAATCATTTTGAACATTCTCTTGTTCTGTCTGACTCTCTCAGTTCCCTCCAAAAACTTAAAACCAGTCCTCTTCTTCATCCTGATGATCACTTTGTATGTCTTATTCGAGTATTGATAACCTCCATTCAAAGCTCTGGAAAAACTGTCCCTCTGATTTGGATTCCTGGACATGTTGGCATAGTGGGTAACGATATTGCTGATTCCTTGGCAAAACAAGGAGCGTCTAACCCTACCGTTACCCTCGTAAACCATATTTCCCTGTCTGATATTTTTTCCATCATCAAAGATAAATCCCGCAATGTTTGAACAGAGTATTGGAACATTGCTAGTCAATCCAAGGGTGCCCGTTACGCCTCAATACAAAGGACTATCCCATCAAAACCGTGGTTTCAAAAATTCCCCCATTTTTCCAAAAAAGAAATTTCCTTACTTATTCGTATGAGAATCGGACATTGTTCCTTTTTTTTTATTGGCAATGTTTATTAAAAATACATATGAAGTTACAACAGTTACATAGTTACATAAGGTTAACAAAAAATAAAAAAAAATTGCCTTTCCTCACCATAAAGAGACAATGCTTTTGTGTTTGGTGAGGGAGTTCTAGCTCAATTAGTAAATTAATGATCGTGTAAGTTAGTAATAACGGCTATTGTAAATAATAAGAAGGTTAAAAAATCTTGTATAATTTAAAAATAAAAATCCTGAAGAGTTTAAAAAAATCATAATATAAATTAAAAAATCATTATAAATGGAAGAATCATGTAAGTTAGTAACAAAAATTATTGTAATAAGTAAGTAAAGGATACATAAGAAAGAACGCAAGATTTATACAAAAGTAGACTCAGAGATTTAGAAACTAAGAAATGAAAGAAAAAAGAAGGAATAAATGATTTATAAAATAGCAGACTTTAAGATACAAAGTAAACATATTTGGGACTTTTATAGCAGTTTCAGGTAATTTTTTAATTTGGGCTTAAATTGCTGCATATTTTCGATGGTTTTTAATTTTAATGGGAGGTTGTTATAATAGATTATTCCCAGATAAAGATAGGAATTTTGGATGTGCTTAGTATTAAATTTAGGAATTTTAATAGTTTTCTGGTATCTTGCTGATGTATTGAATTGGAAGTTACAAGTATTTAACTGTATTTCTTTGTAAATTTGAAGAATTGAATATTTTTTATAGATTTTGTCTATTATAGGCACATTGAATATTGAAAAAAGAATTTCAGTAGGAAATTTAGACGGTTTTTTTAAGATTACCTTAATTATCAACCTTTGAACAATTTTGAGGGGATTTAAATTTTTAAAGGGGATTTAAATTTTATTTTGAGGGGATTGTTCCTTCTCACCTTTATAAAATTCATGTGCTTGACTCCCCAGATTGTACGTTTTGTGGTCTAGATGTGGGAACTTTAGATCACATATTTTTTTATTGTCCCTCTCTAAATAAATATCCTCTCTTCTATCAAGCGTTATCAAAAATTGCCTCTCCTCCATTCAACATCTCATTTCTTCTAAGTCTGAACTCTACTCCAATCTTCCATAAAGATAAAATTCTGAAATTTGCACATTTAAATAAAATTAATATATAAATTCACCTTTCCTTTCTCTGTAATTATAAATGATGGCCTAGAACACCCTTGAAGGGTGAAAGCCAGAAATAATTGAAAAAAAAAATAGCTTAGAAGGATGTTTTACCAACAGCATAAAAAGCTGGATTGAAAAATTAACACATGTATCTGTTTTTTTTTTAACGCACTGTTATCTGATATTATAATGATGTGATGTGCTTTGGTAGTAAAACATTTGTTTTTTATAACGTTTAAAAAGTAAAATCCTACTTGAAAACATATCGTATCGAACAGAACTTTACATTGGCTGCTTTCAATTTAAATTAATATTATTTCTCCACCATAAATTCGTCAAATGCAATGTAAAGAATAGGTTTCACTTTAAATTTACGAGTTTTGTGGCGTTTGGGGCGGGCAATTAATTGCGAGGAATTAAGCATGACATCTCCAGCTTCCCCTAGTAAGCTTTTATTATTTATACAGTGACCTACATGGATATAAAGCACAGACGTAAAGGTGGAATTGAAATCCATAGACATTCCCTTGAATTACCTCCAGTTGATTGGAGTCCCACCCGATGATGATGAATTTAAGGAGAATGAGTCACTTTGAAAACTATGTTTTGCCGGCCGTGGGGTAGCGTGACTCGCCCGTGGCGACGCTGCAGTGTAGTTTTTGTGGAAAAATGATTTTTAAACCAATAGATTCGTCAGTGCCTTCTTTTCCTGCTTTTTTTTTACAGTGAATACCGCACAAGAATCTCAACTGCTCCCGTGAGACTATGGCATCCCCAATTGGGGTATGTTGTGAGGCTAAAGGTAGCGGGGAGGGGAAAGAGGTGGGAAAGAGGAAGGTTGGGAAGTACCTGGCTATTAAGATCTGGTCACTAAACATGGCTAAAGCCATTTTCAAGCAACGTTTCAATTCTGAATGGTGGTCTTACACCAGGGCGATACTGATAGTATCTTCTATCGATAGTAGTTTTTATAAACTCAGCTGCTCCGGACGTTACAAGGTGTATTTATGCCAGACAGAACGGATCATATCTAAAAGAATCTTGAAACATCACTTTGGATTTGTTCCTGATGAGCTGGGAAGATCCCAACACATTGAGGATGCGTAATTAATTTTACCAAGTAAATTTTCACAAATTATACTCAAATACCGCCCCTAACCACTCGCGCGACAGCGCGATTTACAACATTTTCCTGTGATTTTTTGGACACCATTTTGAATATTTTCCGTCTACCTTAAAAAAACCATGCCTCTGAATTTTAATATGAACACATACGAACTGATTATAGTTCTATATAGCAAATGAATTCAGATATCTTTTGTCGATTATCACATATTCGTAGGATTTATAAAAAAAATATTATAAAATTGTAAACATTTGAAACAGAAATTTTCTCAGGATTTTTTATCTATAAATTTTGCTTTTACGTTAAATGTTTTCTATGATATTTCTTCTAAATGGTCTATTTGATTATCACAATCTACAAATATGTACAACAAAACTGAATTTTGATGAGTTGTGAAGTGCTTAATGTTCCCTTTGAAGAAACTTTGGACAGAAATTATGGTCGAGAAATAGCGACTTTTTAAAATTGATTATCATGGAATTTATAAGGTCTTACCAAAAATAAGTGCAGCAAATCAAACAGATATATTAATTATATTAAATCCACAATACCAATTAACTCGATTATTGGTTTATTTATTGAAAAAACTGCATTGCATAACCACACAAAAATATTGTTTTTTATATATTCACTGAATTTTAAAGTTTGAAACACGTTAAAACACGTTTAATTCATTATTAATTTAATATTTATTACACTGGTATAAAAATACGTTATAAAAATCCAATAAAACACGATAAAAAGCCACATTTTGCACAGAGGCATTCTGACAATTGAACCTTTTAAAGAAATCTAATGTAATAACATTTTGTAAAATGACATGATTCATTTATAACTAGAATACAGTGCCATCTGTTGAATATGAATGTAAGTAGTATCTTTTACGTACAAAAAAACCATCTAAATTAAACGGCGGGCGTGTTGGAAAATATTACAATATTACAAAAAAATATTTAAATTATCTAGGGAAAATTTGCTGCAATGCAGCAACTAAGCAATCCCAGGTTTTTTTAACGGCGCGGCGCTGTATTGTGGCAAAGGCGCTCCAGTGGATGAGGATTAATCAATAACAGCTCAATGCGGTATCACTTCTACCTACACAAATGTACACCTTAACACAATCTACATAAACCAAAAAAATCCGTACATTGCGGGTGCGATAAAAACAAATAGTTGAATTGCCTAAATGCGGTTTAAGGAATTTAGAAAGGTGAGGAAACCACAAACTTATCCTTGGTCTGTGTGGCTGCTTTACGAAGCCTTTTCTGGTGTTCCATATCCGGACACAGCGTTCACATTAAATGATTGTCTTTCAGTACGTATGGAGGCCTGAAAGTACAAAGTACAAGACCAGGTCACAAAAAATATTTCTGATTTAATCCATTTCATAGTCTTGTCATTATCCAATGTGGGCGGCGATTTCGACGATTTTTCACGTTCAACAGCGAAGCGTTGATTTTTTCGTCGAACAGCAAACACTTGCGTGGAGCTCGACAAATGCTAGTGCACTGAGGCTTGTCTTTCGTTATAGGAGTCTTAGGATTTGAAATAGGAAGGGACAGAAATGCGTATTTAAAACAAAACTACAATAGGCCACTTGCATTACATTTAAAAAAAAATCCGGTTTAGGCAAATATTCTAAGACATTCCGTTTTTTTATTGTATTTTTGAAACCCAGGCGATTTTTTGAAAATTTTAATCCGACAAATTGTGCCATTTTTTATAAACCGGAAAAACGGGACATAATTTTATGGGTGCGAAAAAACGATAATTACATAGCCGAAAATCATTTAAAAAAAACCGTGTGTGTAACATCTGTCAAAACGACATACCAAAATATTTCAATTCCAATTGTGACGCTGCGTTGTTATTTAAAAAAAGGATTTGTATAACCACCGTACGAAAGTACCTGTAACGAAGTTCGCAGGCATTAAAGCGAGTGAATTTAATGCTACTTCCACACCAAAGCCAACCTTGCAGCTCCAAACTTCGAACTCCGAAATGGCGTAATCCGTAATTATCGTTTTTTCGCACCCATAAAATTATGTCCCGTCTTTCCGGTTTATAAAAATGGCACAATTTTTCGGATACATTTGTAAACATTTCCAGAAAAATTTTCGTAATCTTAGTAGAAAAATCTATCCACACGATTTTTTCAAAGTCATTATGAAATCCATGCAAGTGGCCTATTATCAATCTTCCACTTTTGTTGTTTCTCGATAATGAAAGCGAAAACATGATTTTTAATAATTTCCACGGTAAAATTTTAAGTGAAACCTACATTTGTCTGCATCCATACAGCTGTGTAATGCGAGAATCCCTCCGACATGGTTTGTGCTTACTCAGTGTAAAATATTAATGTTGTACATGCCGTCGTACCTCTGTCGGTGGTTCCCCAATTTACTGAGACCGCTTCATTTCATTTTAATGTTAATTAAGAACATCAAAAATATTTATATCCCCCGAAACCAGTGTCCCGGAATTTGGGAATACGATAAATCGTCACGGATTCGTGGAGCACGTTTATCGTTACATTCCTTGTGATTAACGTAATTCCCCTTATTTGATTTCACACCGCCACGTATGTTAAACTTATGTATTGTGAAATCAGATATGAGCGCATCACCAGAATGCTGTCTACTCATTATAATAATAATGCGGCGTTATATCCGAAGTTTGGGTATTATATTATATTATTCACGCGTCTGACAAATAAATTAATGTAGAAAAGAAAATCAGATACTGCCTTCTTTTGAGGGTTCGCGTTGCTCACAATGGCAACGATAAGACTTAAATATGTAATTTGGGAGGCATGTATGGATACCGCGGTCCCGGGAACCATTTATTGGATAACCAATACCCCTGCCATAATAGTTCACATCAACCGCCCGGGTTCATGGCGTGATTCTTCAGTGGACTCTCCCGAGCCACCGCCTTGCACCGCAGTGGGAGTGATGGATTCGTACGTCCATCACTTATTTTTCCTTTCGCGAACTTCCTCTTCTTTTTTTACCTTAAATACCCCTTACAGCATTCCAAAAGATTACAAAGATCACCTTAAGGATTTTTCTCCAGGGCCTCCTTTGTGGACCTAATGTTAAAAAAATGGTTAAATTGTGAAAGCATGTATCTTTTAAAAAGCACTACTATTCAAGTGAATTTATATTCTAACATTTTCTTCCTACGAACGATGTTCAGAATTTAGTGGAATATTTAGTAATATTTAGTTGCAGGTATTTGTATTAAAAAATATATGAAAGATTTAATTGATTATATGTTTAATAAAGAACTTGGATAGAAACAAATACATGCCTAGAAGATAAAAAAAATTATAAGCGTAACCTCACTTCTGATTGTATATATAAGGATATACTTTAATTTCTTTCAAAATCGACGTAACTCGTGTGGATGTAGTAATTAAAATTATTATTGCAATTATTGAAGAAGAAATAAACATTTTAAATCAATTTCAACAATTATTTATTGTAAAACTACACAGCCGAGTTATGTTGTTAGTGGCAATTATTGTACCAGTACAATCATTCTAAATTACGCCAGTTAGGTGCTGGATTAGGTGTTACGCAGTACGACCGACGCCGCGACGGTTGACTACATGCCTACCGACGCGACAGTGATGGCGGTTTTCACACCACGCCATGCCGCAGATTTACATTATTTGATTGCAGAATCAGCCTCGGCTTTTCAAATCTTTCATAAATAAAGATCAAAACCATAAAATCACGTTTACATACTTCTCTGTTCCAATTTCGGAATGCTGTTTGGATATAATTATAATATTGTTTAGATGTTAGTTCATCTGGATATTCTGCGTTCATGTTAGCGTGAACATTGAACATGTAATAATATTATTACGTTAATTAATCAGTTACCCACATTACTATTTTTTTCTCTATTTGCAGAGAATGCATAAATCTTTAACTAGAGTAAGTTAAATAATATTAGAAAATAATGTTTGTTATCTTGGTTAGGTTATAAAGGATGTTCAGATTGCAAGTCCTGTGTAGTCCCCGTGTAATACTCGTACCAAAGAATGCCACGGCCGAGAACCGATCCCTGATCCACCTCTTGGGAGGCAATTGTGCTGATGATATGTAAAAATGATTGAATTGCTTTTGTTTGTGTGCAATGAATTTCAATATTACAATAAAAAAAACTACAAAACAACAAAAAGCGGGTGTAGTCTATTCAGATGAAAAGAAATATTTTAAAAAGTATAAATGACATTTACAATTTATTTAACTTACTAGCTGACCCGGCGAACTTCGTACCGCCACATTTTTTTTGCGTGAATATTTTCTAAGTTCCTGAAAGACTTATTGTACTATGTATACCCGCCTCGGCTTCACACGGGTGGTGTACAATCGTGGACTAAGGAAATGTAATACTTCCGGTAAATTCAAGTCAGTTGGATTATCAATAATTCCATGTATCGAATGTTACCCGTTACGTACTTAATGACAAAAAATGTGACAAAATCTTCCGTTTACACTACGACCATAAAATAAAATAAAATAAAAATAAAATATTTCTACCATAACTATTGTAATGCCTTGTAATGTAAAACATTTTTAGTTTTTCCTTATGGAGAGAAAACAAATAGCAATCAATATGAGGTTTTTTCCACACTCTTCTAACGATTGACCTTGAGATTTATTAATTGTCATTGCGAGTACAAGGCGCACTGGAAACTGGATACGTTTATATTCAAAAGTAAAGTCAGGTGGCATTAGTGGTATTCTGGGAATAAGCACATTCTCGCCTTTGAATTTTCCTATGATTAAAGTAGCTTCAATCAAATTTTTCGTAATTTTTTTAACTGCCAGTCTTATTCTGTTGCACAATTTTGCCTGATTCAGATTACTTAGCATAATTTGGGAGGCGGGAATGGGTATCGCCGCCCCGGGAACCTTTATTGGATAACCAACACCTCTGCCATAGGTCACCCCAAGTAGTTCGCTACGTTTGGTGATTTAGCAGGGGTGCCCGGGTTCATGGGGTGAGTTTTGTCTAGGTCTTGGTGGCGGATGACCAAGACATACTGAACCCCAGATTCCTAGCCCCCTTAAACCCTTTTCCTTCCCAGAACTCTCCTCTCCTTCCTTTCCTTAAAAAATCCTCCACACAGCATCTCCAAAGATGACATGTGTGCAGCTCATGTAAAAAAAAATGTCATAGAGCCAACCTTGAGTTTTTTTTAATATTTTTATTTATTTAAAATATACATACATATAACAGATTTACATAAGGAAAATATATGGTTCTTAAAAATAATTACAAATAAAGTAATTTCTTGTTAATGAATCTACCCAATTTAAAAGAGAAAAACATTTCTCGTGTTTAAATTGGGGAGTCGTGTCATTACAGAAAAAAAGATGAAGAAATAACATATTATTTTTTTTTTTAATTATGAAACAAATAAACTTATGAATGATAACAAATATTGATAAAGAAATATACTAACTAAATTAGATATACATGTGGTATAGATATTTTAAAATAATAATATATGTACGTAGATGTAGAAAAAATATATATTATTGCATTTCTCTTAGTAGGTAGGTGTTAGATGGTAAGTACATACAGGCAAATCAAATGAATTTAGGAATTCAGTAGGATAATTGACTACTTAATTTGGATCGATAATGGGATTGATCGACTTAAATGAATGTATTTGTCTTGACTCTGAATTTTTATATTTAAATCGTCTACATCCTTATTTTTCGCTGCTAAAATGGGTCGTTCGCTCAACCACGCACGGTTTTTAAAATTCACACCAATATTTGGGAACACTTTCGATATTAATTCTTCCTTTGAAGTTGTGAATTGACAAAAAATCGGTGGAAATGAAATGAGGCCAGTAGAAGTGTTCACAGGAATTTATTCCATTGCTAATGTCTAATAATGCATTTGCAAACGCTTCCATATTCATTGTAACGCCAATCGCATATTCATTGTTAACTTGAGATTTTTCACGTATCTCCATAAATTTGATGCCTTCAAGCAAGCATTTATTTCATCAACAGTTATTGAACTGGGAATGACTGGCAGCGTTTGGCGAAAATCTCCAGACAGTAGAATCATCGCGTCTCCGAAGAGGTTCTGATATTCTGATTGCTACACAAATCTCTTAATGTTCGATCAAGTGCCTCAAACGCTCGTTTGTGCGCCATTGTACACTCATCCCAAATTATTAATATACAATTTTGTAACATTTTTTGTAGCACACAGGCGTCTCAATTTTGTACACTCATCCCAAATTATTAATATACAATTTTGTAACATTTTTTGTAGCACACAGGCGTCTCAATTTGTTGCGTACAATTGATCATTCGTAGAAATTAGAATGAAGTTGGTCCACGAACGTTAACTAATAACAAATGCGAGTAAAAACCTTCGTCATTTTTTAAAAATTAAATGAAGACAATATTACCGAAACTCAATCGAAAATCTGAAGACAGAAAAATCAGAAAAAGATATTGACACCTCTAGGACTGGAACCCAGGATCTTCTGCTTTCACGGCAACAACTCTACCAACTGAGCTAAGGTGCCTATATTAAATTCGGTCACTTTTAACTGTATCATACTTCGACTAAGAACTACTAACATTATCTTCATTTTCTTAACGCACATATTTTTGGCTGCTATCTTTATATATGATTGCAAGATTCAAACCCCAACAAAATGCTATCTAGATAGTGTCTGGATAAATTTTTAACCATTTTATTTTTAATATGCGACATCTATTCACTTTTTTGCAATTCCAGGAGGAATGTTTATTTTTAACTATATGAGTAAAACCTCAAATTGTAATATTCAATTAAATGAAGACAATATTAGAAACTCAATCGAGAATGTGAAGACAGAAAAATCAGAAAAAGATATTTACACCTCTGGGACTGGAACCCAGGACTTTCTGCTTTCATGGCAATAACTCTACCAACTGAGCTAGGGAAACCATTCCAATTCAGTCACTTTTAACTGTATCGTATTTCGACTAAGAACTAAACTACCAACATTAAATTCATTTTATTAAAGCACATATTATCAACCGAATTGGATTTAAATACTGATAACACTTGTGCTGTCTGTAATTCCATAAACAGCTGTGGCCACAACCTGAACAACTTTTTTAAATTTTTGCATTGATACATACCAATGATTCACAATTTGGGAGGCGGGTATGAGTACCGCCACCCCGGGAACCATTTATTGGATAACCATCACCTCTGCCATAGGTCACCCCAAGCTACGTTTAGTGACTAAGTAGGGGTGCCTGGGTTCATGGAGTGAGATTTGTCTAGGTCTTGGCGGCGGATGCGTCTGCCTACCTGCTGTGTGGCGGGCCGGATCTAGAGAGACTGGTTGAGAGAGGTTTTTTGACCATTCCAGCCGGACTCTCTCGACCTATCGCCTTGCACCGCAGTTGGGTTCTGTAACTTCTGGGCACACTTACCCCCAGATATCTACCCACTCCTCATACCTTTTCCCTTCCCACGACTTCCTCTCCTTCCTTTCCATTAAAATACCCTCCACACAGCATCCCCAAAGATGACATAGGCCCTGAGGGCAATTATTTTCCTCAGGGTCTCCTGTGTGGAGCTAATGCAAAAAAAAAAGTCACTGGATTAATCATCTTGATCAAAAAATTATATTCATCCTCTACTCGGCAAAGTATTAAGGGGTATTGTAAAGCCTACCTTTTGTCAATATATTATTGAAGACCTTTCACACTCCTCTGTCTCATTCACTCACTCACTTTTTATATTTTCTGAGATTAAAAAATAAACTAATGAGAATTAAAAAAAAAAATTCTGTATGACTTTTTTTAAAATTTTCTTTAATACAAACCTTTTGTCAATGTATTGACGAACTCTCACAGTCTTCTGTCTCATTCACGTACTCGCTTTTCATATTATGACATTTAAAAGAAAAATCTGATTTTTAAAAATTTTCTTTCATACAAGCCTTGTCCTGATAAAAACGAACACACCAAAAAAAGAATCATCCAATTTGGTGCAGTCGTTCGGAAGTTATGCGCGTACATACATTTCAGCGATTCATTTTTATTTATATTGTAGGGAATGATGCTCAACAGCCTAATAATTGGTTTTATGCACGGGCAACTCAGTCACCGCGCCTGCGCGAATTCCGTTCCGGCAAAGCGAACGGAATTCATTCGTTTCTCGGCTACCTGACGCGCTAGCTTGTTTGCTCGAGTATCTTCCCTATAAACCTTCCAAGTTAAAACTTGTAGTATTTCGTAATTTAAATAAATGTAACTTCAGTATTCAGAAACATTCCTTTCATTTTTGGTGTATTTGGTAACCCATGGAGTCAGATCAGAGAAGTGTGAAGTAAGTATAACCACGCGGATCGCTGAACGGAAATAGCAGATGACATTATTGGATCTACCCACATTCATCTCAACAAACCACCAAATAACTACCAAACTGGTGACACGACTCACACAAGAAGAAATGGGAAACTCGCATACAGCAGCCGTCAGGAGTCGGGAAGCGAATCCTGAGAAATCATGCACCCGGTGAGTCGCATTTTATTTTTTTAATATTTAAAAGCATTTCTTAATTTAGCTTCAATTACGTTCAATGACCACCGGGGGACCTCAGTATTTTACAAATATAATAAGCTTCGTTTATGCTATCAAATAATGACAGTGATAAACGAGCATACGGTTTAAAATGAGTTATAACTTCTATTAAAATTAACAAAGTGCTTTGTTTTTCAGCTAAAACATAATGTTTTTTTCATATACCCACAAATTTCAAGTTAATAATTCTAATTGTGAAATGTAAATTGAATTAATCGCGGATTGTGAAACCCGCCATTTTTATCACAACATTTTGAAGTAAAACGGTATAAAACCGTTGCTAACCATTTTGTCTGATATCATCTAGCTGTCTCATGAATCCCTGTCAAAGATTATGTATATTTCCTTGTTTTGTGCATTAAAAAGGACTAAATTCGCTGGCCTTCCATTTCAGCTAGATTCACAAAGGCGAGCGGTTAAAGGCAGAGACACACATCACCGCTTGGAATCTTCCGGATAAAGGCAGAGCCACACCGGCGAGTTTCGCGGACCAGTTTTGCCGAGAGAAAGGCAGCCAACCGATCTCACGAAAAAGATGACTCATCAGACACGTGAAAGTTTTTTAAAAAGTTTTACATTAATCTAATTATTTTTTCCAGCATTTTAGAAAATTGTTACATTAATTGATGCGTGTACAATATGTTACAACTTAAATGTGTTGCCTTTGAAAAATCTGCAGAGCTCTTGTAATCTAATTGCATCTCGAAAACGTAACTACCTACCAATAAATTTATCATCATTTAATATATTTCAATAATATTATTAAAGTTTAGCACATTTCATTTTGATGATAATATTAAATTTCATGAGTTTTGGAGATTTTTTATACATATTCTTAGCCAAGTAATAAATTTTAATAATAATATTACAATATTAATCGTACGGATGATTTTGTCTTCTTACTTTCTGGCATCATCTAAAATAAAATATTAAAAATTTCGGTTATTTTTAAACTTTTAATATAATTTTTAACAGATTTCAAAATTTTTAACTTTTAAAATAAAAACATTATCAATTTGCAACAAACAATTTTAGAAATCATTTTTAAACTTATATGGGTATTAAATTAAAAAATTATTTCATACATTCACTTCCTTTGAAATTTTGCCATTTTTGCTGCGAATTGTTCTGACCAAATTGGGAGATGTTTACTATCGAAAAGGAGAATAAAGAAGAAAACTCCAACGAATCAAACTCAAGTAATCTCATCGTAACCAACGAAGGAAACGCCAGCAGTTCAAGCGTTTCTGATCCTCCCACAATCCCAAGCGGCAATCACAGCAAAAACAACATGGAAGGAGACAACAGACCAGCATCGGACGTACACCCAGTTTCAGTACGCTTACCGAGCTGTTGGAAGTCTAATATTGCTCTCTGGTTGGCCCAGGCCGAGGCACAGTTCGTGAATTCTCGGATAAAAGACGACTTCACCAAGTACAACATCGTAATTGCCGCTCTTGATCCTGACACCCTGCAGATAATAAGCGACATAATAATTAATCCACCTACCCAAGAAAAATATGTACGCGTCAAGAAAGCCCTCATCGAGCGTCTTCAAGACTCGGAGGAGAAGCGACTAACTCGACTTCTCACCGGCATCCAGTTGGAGGACCGAAAACCAACTGGTCTACTAAGGCACATGCAGGAGTTAGCGGGACCCGCTTTGGCAAAGAGCGCCATCGTCAGAACACTATGGTTGCAGAGACTCCCACAGCATGTCCAGGCGATACTGTCCGCACTGTCAGACAACGATCTCGAACAACTTGCTTCAGCGGCGGATAAAATTATTGATGTGTACCAGGCAACCGAATGTACCGCGGTTGACCGTAACAAGCGACTAAGCACATCGCGAGCCGAAGAACCTGAGAATTCCATACTTCTAGAACTTCAAAAACAAGTGCTCACACTTACAAGAGAAATCAAACAATTGAAGTTAGACCAAAACAACGCCAATCGACAATCCGATTATAAAGGACGAAATAGACAAAACTTTCGCCGAAATTCGCACGACCAGTCCCCATCTAGACAAAACCCCGCTAGAAGACCAAGGTCAGGGTCTCGTTGGAGATCTCCGAACAGGAACCCTGAGGGATATTGTAAATGGCATAACATTTATGGTGAAAAGGCATACAAGTGCTACCAACCGTGTTCTTTTCCAAAAAAACACCAGGGAAACGACAGAGGAAGACCACAGTAGAGACATGTGAGCTTCCTGCTAATACTTGTCGTCTCTTTCTATTTGATCGTGAAACACGTCAGAAGTTCCTTGTGGACACGGGAGCTGACGTCTCCATAATCCCTAGAGATTTTAACCACAATAAAAAAATGCATTACCTCGGATAGCTGCACACCAGCTTTGTACAGCGCCAGTGGTAATTGCATTAAAACCTACGGCACAAGAATACTGGAACTCAACTTGGGTCTACGTAGGACAATGAAGTGGAAATTTATAGTGGCAGATGTATCAAGAGCTATTTTGGGAGCCAATTTTCTGCACAACTTCAACCTTACCGTAAATTTAAAAAAGGCAGCGATCACGGACTCGTCTACAGGATTACTGATTCGAGGCACGAAATACAAAGGAATCTCTTCAGGCATTTCAACAATATCTAACACCCTGAAGTATCGAGATATCCTCTGTAAATACCCAAGCTTGACGCGGCCTAACATGGAGACAACAGGAATTAAGCATACAGTGACCCATTGTATCGAAACTAAAGGCCCTCCTGTAACCGAACGTGCGCGCAGGTTAGCACCAGCACTTCTAGAAGCGGCCAAACGCGAATTTAAATTTATGATGGAACAAGGAATATGCCGACCTTCCAAGAGCAACTGGGCCAGTCCGTTGCATATGGTAAAAAAGCCTAACGGTGAGTGGCGTCCCTGTGGAGACTATAGGCGTTTAAACGCAAAGACCGTTCCGGACAAATATCCGATCCCTCAGCTCCACGACTTCACTCACAAACTGTCAACAGCAAAAGTATTCTCGACCATTGATTTAGCGCGGGCATATCACCAGATACCTGTAGAACCTGAAGACATACCGAAAACGGCTATCATCACACCGTTCGGATTGTACGAGTTTACCACCATGCAATTCGGGTTATCCAACGCGGCACAAAGTTTCCAACGCTTTATGCACGCCATCACCAGGGATCTGGATTTTTGTTTTGTATATCTTGATGACATACTAATTGCATCTTCAAGTGAAGAAGAACACCAAAGACACTTAGACATTTTATTCAAACGCCTAGCTGAAAATGGTCTTATCATTAACATCCAAAAATGTCAATTTGGTGCCTCTACCGTAAATTTTTTGGGGCATACAATTACACCAAAGGGGATGACCCCTATTAAAGAAAAAGTGAAAGCGATAACAGAATTTCCACTACCTAAAACCGCGAAAGGTCTGCGCCGTTTTTTAGGTATGCTTAATTACTACCGAAAGTTCCTACCTAATGCTATCCACACCCAGGCGAAATTATTTGACTGTATAGCCGGATGGAAAAAGAATGACAAACGAGAACTTACATGGAGCTCGGAATTAACCGCAGCGTTCGAAGATTGCAAAAATCATCTTGCAAATGCAGCGTTGCTAGCTCATACGAATCCCAACTCCAAAATCGCTATCATGGTAGACGCTAGCGATACGGCGATCGGAGCCTCTTTACAGCAGTTAAACGGCGACACATGGGAGCCACTTGGATTTTTCTCTAAAAAATTCACTCCAGCTCAGAGGAATTACAGCACATTCGACCGCGAGCTAACAGGTGTCTACGAAGCCGTAAAATACTTCCGCAATAGCGTTGAAGGACGTAATTTTAGTATATATACTGACCATAAGCCAATCACCTATGCCTTTCACAAGAAACGAGCCTCCAGCTCTCCACGGCAGGAAAGACAGCTGGACTACATCGCACAATTTTCGACTGATATTAGGCATATCTCCGGACTGGAGAATGTAGTAGCGGATACCCTGTCTCGGATCGAGGAGATAAAGTGTCCCTCTACAATTGACTATGGGAGAATGGCAGAAGCGCAGTGTCAAACTGACGATCTAATTAAGGCAAAAGATGACACCGGCCTCTCCCTACGTCAAATGGTGATACCTGGCACAGATAAATCGTTATGGTGCGATATATCAACTGGTCATGTCCGACCTTTCGTTCCAGAGTCCATGCGAACCGAGGTAATAGAAAGCGTACACAATGTCTGTCATCCAGGCATACTCGGAACAACAAACTCAGTGAAATTGAGGTTTGTGTGGCCCAAGATGGCGAAAGACATAAAAATTTTCGTTAAAAACTGTATCCCTTGCCAAAAAGCGAAAGTCTCAAAACATACAGTAGCTCCACCATCAGCTTATATCTTACCAGAAGACCGTTTTCGCAACGTACATATCGATTTAGTTGGACCTCTTCCAGCATGCAATGGATACCAATACCTGTTGACAATGATCGACAGATTCACACGTTGGCCTGAAGCAGTACCATTGAAAGACATGTCTGCAGAAACCGTCGCAAATGCACTGATGGACCACTGGATAGCTCGTCACGGGACCCCGGAGACGATAACCACAGACCAGGGCCGTCAATTCGAAAGCTTTCTTTTTAAGAAACTGGCGGAAAAATTGGGAATTAAACATACAAGGACTACGGCATACCACCCACAAGCCAATGGCTTAATAGAGAGATGGCACCGTACTCTGAAAGCCGCTCTTAGTGCGAGCGGTGACCCGAACTGGTTGGAGACTCTTCCGCTCATACTACTCGGATTGAGATCTACTGTTCGTGAAGATCTAAAATGTTCCCCAGCTGAACTCACATATGGTAGAACATTAAGATTGCCATGTGATTTCTTCACCGAAACACCTAAAGAAGAACCCGACACTTACGTAGGTCGACTTCAAAGAAAATTTGAAAATATCAAGCCAACACCTACCACCGCCCATGGATCAAGGAAATGCTTTGTACATAAAGACTTATCTCTAACTACCCATGTCTTTCTTAGAACAGACAGTGGAAGAAGGCCCCTTCAAAATTCATACGAAGGACCTTATAAAGTGGAGGAACGCGACGATAAAACGTTTGTAATCAACGTAAAGGGCAAAAATAAACGTGTTTCCATAGATAGGTTAAAACCAGCCTTCCTACCTGTAGAGGAAAAGGTACCAGTAGAAGAAAATATTCCTGTTGCTACAACTGTCCAGGAACCACTCCCAGAAATAAAAAGAACAAGATCTGGTCGTAGAGTCCATTTTGGCGACCGTTATCGGTCGGAAAGCAAATAATTGGCAAAATTAGATATAATTAATTCTTTTCCTTCCTACAGATCCCATATCAAATTAAAAATGACTACCAAAAATAATATTTAAAAAAAAGCATATACAAAGCTTGTATTCTTAAACCGTATATCTGTAAAATTACTGATAACTAAAGACTTCAATTTTGAAAGAAATTTTGAACTCTAGTACTATTATTTGTTTTATACAATACATATCGGTCATCAAAGTGATGAACCATTTAACCAATGAAAAATTTTTCATTTTTTAAAAAATCATGTAAACCATGTAACTAGTTTTAAGAAAAATTTAACACTTTAAAGTGTGTAAAAAACGATGTACTCAGACAATAGTCATTTTTTAAACTTAATATTAACAGAGCGTAATATGTCTTGTATTGACCACATACTCAATATAACACATATTAACGTAAATAATAACCTTGTTTTAAAAATAAAACATTCCGCAGCTTGCGATGAATATATAAATAGTAAATCTAGACACTCCGCTTTATGCGTTGAAGTTTTTATAAATTTTATACAACCTTTCTTTAAAAACTTGTATAGAATGTTAGAATGAAATTTTTACATGTACCTATGCTTAAGCAAACATAAAACATTGTATATCAATCAATGAAACCTTCTTATCCAGCAATAATCGCTTTTCACAATACTTATACAACTTATGCT
Organism: Limnephilus rhombicus; assembly: GCA_929108145.2. Lineage (NCBI taxonomy): Eukaryota > Metazoa > Arthropoda > Insecta > Trichoptera > Limnephilidae > Limnephilus > Limnephilus rhombicus. Next base: position 45,638,379 of record OV815271.1, read on the forward strand.
AAAAATAACTTCTTATAGGTTTGTATAATTATTGTGTAATTCAATCTTAATATATTCTATATTGAACATGTTCCCAATATGGAATATATTAACATATAAATATAAACCTAGTATCTAACATTGTTAAATAACTTTTAACTAACAAAAATGTCATATATAAGACAATTCTTAATTCAACTTAAACATTAAAACTTTTATCAATTCATGTATAGTGAAAATGTTTTTACCTTTGGTAATTTTAACCATGGTCACTCAGATGTGTTTTAAAATGATACTCACCATCTGACTGAACACTTGTTGAATCTTTATATAAATAATATGTACTAATTCTTTTCAATTGTTTACGGTAGCGACTAAATGCTATTAGTCAATTAATAATTAATTGCCATAATTTTTAGAAAATAACAGATCTACTCTGGACGATCCATACCCAGTCTAGTTCCTTTTGATAATAATAAACTCCATTTGTATGTCGAGTTGATAAATGCGCTCCGGTAAACAATTGAAGATAATTTTTATTCGTCTTTCTAAAAAAAGGAAAACAAAAACAATTCTTGTATGTGCATTTAAGTATAATAAAATTTAATATCGTAAAAAATGATCAAATAATTGATCAACTTCTATGTACACATGACAGTTGTTTTGTTGTATCAAATTTTAAATTATGTAACAGTACATTAAAAATTAGTGTAATTTCTTACAAGTACTTACTTTATTATAAATAATAGATAAAAATTTTACTGAAAATTTTCCACATTCAGAGTGTTGTGGGGTATTCTTTTGTATCACAAAAGTGATGTAACATATTTATTATAATATAGAAATATGAAGTACTACATTGGTACCTACAATGACTTCACTATATAATCATTTCAACATATTCTAGACTATATTAAATACATGGCTAATCGTATAATGTACACTTATATGTTCCTTTTGTTTTTTTAATAACTTAATATATCAATTAACTTATAGGAAACTTAGATATTTTGGTTTCATAACTACCATTTTTATAAATTCAAACAAAAAACTTTTGTAAATAATTTTTTTTTTTTTTTGCCAAAAATGTATACTCACCTATTAACAACTAGTTGAAGCATTATCCTAGTTAGTAATCCTTTATTGCTTTCGTTGAGTCATTTCAAATATTTAGATTTTAATAAAACTTTTACGTATATTTAAGTTCATATTTCTTGTATAAATATTTAATAAACCTGCTATCGTTTTCAACTGGCACTGCATGAGCATGTTGTTCAAATTTTAATACTTATGTAATCATAATTCTTTCCAACTGTTTACTGAAGCATATAGATGTTATTAATCGTTTAATAATTATTTGCAATAGCTTTAAAATAAAAGTAATAATAGGTCCACTCTGGATGATAACTATACCCAGTCTAGTTTTCTTTAATTACAATAAAACTCCATAAACATGTTGAGTTAATAAATAAGTGCTCCAGTAAACAATTGAAGATAATTAATTTTTTTTTCGTTTTAAAAAAAAAAATTTTAAAAACCATACTGGTTTATACATTTAAGCATTGCTCTTATATATCTTATTTAAGTTTATTTAATTTTTTATCGCTAAAAAACTGGGCGGGAGGTATGTAGGGAATGATGCTCAACAGCCTAATAATTGGTTTTATGCACGGGCAACTCAGTCACCGCGCCTGCGCGAATTCCGTTCCGGCAAAGCGAACGGAATTCATTCGTTTCTCGGCTACCTGACGCGCTAGCTTGTTTGCTCGAGTATCTTCCCTATAAACCTTCCAAGTTAATACTTGTAGTATTTCGTAATTTAAATAAATGTAACTTCAGTATTCAGAAACATTCCTTTCATTTTTGGTGTATTTGGTAACCCATGGAGTCAGATCAGAGAAGTGTGAAGTAAGTATAACCACGCGGATCGCTGAACGGAAATAGCAGATGACATTATTGGATCTACCCACATTCATCTCAACAAACCACCAAATAACTACCAAAATATAGATTTATCCGATTACCGTTGCGTATAATTTCAAAACGCTACTCAGTTTGTTTTTAAATAGTATTTTTTCTGGGAAAGAAAATCTGAATTTAACGTTTCAAAAATCTAGATTAGCAAGCACACGGATTGAGGAATGGGTATATTCCAAAGGCCTTCAAATAATCATTATATACCAAAAATTTAAAAAGACACTTTAAATAATAGTACCTTTAGAGATGGTTTTCTATTCATAAAGTATCTAAATTTTAATTTCTGCATATTATGTAGTTCCTGTCTATCCAATTGATATATGTCAATAATATTATTATGTAAGTAGGTACCTACGTATTAAATAACTGTAACTCTTTGAAACATGCTAGATTTGCATTCTAGATCTAAAATAAATTTACACCTACGTATCCTAAATTGGTATCTAAAAACATTATTAGAAAGTATTAATAGCAACGTTGCAAAGCAGACCCGTGAAACATCACGGGATAACAACACACAATTGTTTGATTCGTGAAGCTGGAAGTATTTATGAAAAAAAAATATTAGCCTGAGAATCATCGCCTTTCAAAAGAAGAAGTCTACCTATAGAGTGTTAGTTAACTTGAAAAATTACGAAATCCATCCAGTGACATTATAAAAATACAAGACACTTTATATTCATAGGTACTAATCAAATAAAAAATATATCACCTCTTATGAAAAAGATAGCTACTAAAAGAATATATGTGCACGAAAGTGTGCCTCTATATATGTCCTCTGGGTATCAAGCAAGGTCGATCGATAAAAATTTACCTGTAACTTTTTATCGTTCCCGAGCATTTCTGCAAATCGCCAACGAACTAAAAAAAGGTCACAACTAATTTATTCGAGGGAGATATTTATTTGGAGATCTGCTGTCGTGCTTGGGAACGATGACAAATTATCGACATTATCGATAAATCCTTTATCGATAGATTGTTCTAGATACCCTGGACCTAGTTCTGTGAAACCACATGCGTTGTTTCAGTAACTTCTTATATCTTCGTGTATTGAAGTTAAATTTTTGCCGTGCGCCACCTGATTCTATTTTCATAACAACTTACCTGTTTTTGCAAAAGATATTTTAGTAATTTGTACCATTTTTTCAATTGTTTATATATTTTTCATAAAGTTAGTATATAATTCACCAAAAGTATTTCCCCCATATGCTTTATATGCAGTTAAACAATAATGTATGATTTTTTATCGTCCATTTGGATGCTGCGGCATACGACATATAAGCAACTGTACAATACTTAAACAAAATTAGAGTGTGCAATTCACACGCGGTAGAAAAAAAGCCTTCAGAAAACTTAGTAGACAAGAGTGGGGAGACTAAGAAGCACTTTCAATGTGAAGGAAGATTTTTTTCAATATTTTTGTCGTCAAATTCCAGTGCACCTTTTCTTATACTTTGGTCAACTTATTAGTATTTGTGTTTTCTTCCTCGGAGTTGCGAGATGTCGCTTTCTTTTGTGTTTTCTTTGCCTGTTCATTTTGGAGTGGTTTGAAGATTGGATATTGATTTTACGAAATAATTCGACCAATGTCTGGCCGCTAATGTTCGTCAGGCGCTTCATACAACATTTATTTACATTTATCGTATTGTATTGGAACCTAGTACCTGTGAAATAAATAAATATTTTATTGCTTTCCCATTCTCTCGCAGTCTAAATCCTATAGATGTATGTGTTTGTCGCTTTTTAGTGTCGTTCGCATTCCTTCATCGAGTTTCAAATCACCACGGTACTAAAGAAGTTTTCATTTCAAGAAAAGAAAAACATATTTCAGATAATGTTATATAATGTTAATCATGAGGAATTGTTGAATAATTATTGTTAGGAATATTTCACGTTACTGACTAACTTACCCACATCACCGACAGCCAAAATTAGTGCATTTAAATCGTATTATTTTCATCCTGAACAAGCAACCTTTTGTTTTGAAATTTGTAGATTAAAAATATCTATTAAAATAGTGGCACTAACAAAGTTTTTATTTATTTTCATTTTATTAAAATGATGTCACAAAATGAATGAATAATTAATTCATTGGAAGAATTTTTATGAAGCACTTAAAGCTCCAATATTGTCCGATAACTAACTGAAAATGATGCCCGGCTAATCGCTTGTAGCAGTCGAATGAATCGAGTTAAAAACTTTATATTTCAGATCACTTTCTTTTCAGAGCAAGTAATTCTTAGTGAAATGGTCTGTACTTTAAGTTTTAGAGATGAAAGCTAGTTTTCGAGTTTTTACTTTGATATATTTTTTTAACAAGGTTTGATGTTTCTACCTAATATCTACTTATATGTAATTAAAAAAAGATCCACATCCAATCCGGAAGCAAAAATTAAATCCGTTTTAAAATAAAACTAGCTGGTTCCCGGCATGCGTTGCAATGCCATTTAATAAAGAAATTGTTTCTCCCTGAGTGTCCTTTCCCATTCGTCCGGTCCCATTCCTCCTCCCCTTCTTCTCCTGTGTCTTCTTCCCCTCTCCCGTTCCCACTACGTCACCTCCACCTTCCCTCTCCCCACTCCACTCCCTCCCCCCCTTCCCCTGTCCCGCGAACCCCCCTCCCGAGTTCCCCTCCCCCCTCCAAGGTTCCCTTTCACCTCCCTGGTTCCCCTCCACCATCTTACCCTCTCTCCCGCTTTCCATAGCAATAGCCGCTTCCTCGCGTGCCACCAATAGCAATTTTTTTATACAAATTTCATAATGCCACAGCTCAAAATTTTATAAAAACCTTGTCCTGATAATAACGAACACACAAAAAAAACTATCCAATTTGGTGCAGTCATTCGAAAGTTATGCGCTTATTCAGCGAATCATTTTTATATTATAGATGGATTATTTTTGTTTTTTTTTTTAAATCTACCATGGACAGATTTTTAAAAATATTTCTTGATTTAACTGTTGTGTACTGTCCTTGAAAGAAGGCGTTTCAAGGTAATTTCCATTTAATTGTATATTAATACGAGCATTTGGAGATTTAATAAAAATAACACAATCTTAGCCTATACTGAGCAATCTTCAGAAGTGTCCTACACAGGTTTCGACTCATTTTTACCATTATTATTATCACACTTGTACTAAAAAGATAATCGTTACATTTATATAGCGCTTCTTAAGGTTTATGAGCACCATTTGGCACGTAATGATCAATAAATAACCGTTAAACTAATCGGTACTCAAAGCAGTTACTACTCCTTAATTAGAGCCAAGGCCGTCTAGAGTCTAGAGTACAGAAGCGCGACTTATTTTGAAATGTTACGTGATCAAGTCAGTGCCATCGTTCAAGACATTTTTTCAAATGGCGGTGATTGTTGATGATTTTAATTATTACTGATTTGTGTGATGTATTATACAAAGAGAGTGATAAGACTATTTCAAACTGTGAACTTAGCGACAGCTCTGTCTTTGGAGTTTGGCTGTGGCGCGCCCTGGTCTATACTCCAGTGGACCTTGATTATTAGTGCAATGTGTCGTAAAATGTTTGACTGCTGGGGGATAGTCAAATTGTTAAAGATGTTTTAATTATTTTGAAGTGAAAACGTGAAGATAATTATTTTTACTAACCATCGAAAAATTACACCAAACAAATGGAGGGAAGGAACGAAATAATATCTACCTATGTAGGTAGTAAGGTGGGTTATTTAAAAAAACGTTATTTTAAAATTCTAAGAGCGATAAAATGGTGGAAAATGGGTTCAAAACAACGCGACGTGTTTAAAATTTTCATTTTAGGGGTTATTTCTGGTGTATATAAAAGTTACTATTAATCCTTTAAACCGTATTTTTTGTAATCTTCTAAAGCAAATATAATATATTTTTACGAAATCATTTCCAAAAGGTCCCAAGATTGAGTCTTGCAAAATGATGCCGAAATTTGAGAGTAAGAAGGATATTGCTGGATTTGAATACACTGCCTTGAGATAATTTGAATTATATTCATATTTTTTTATTAATAAATAAAAATATTCCCTCTATTTCGTATTTCATAAAAAAATGTTCATTTTTTAAGGTTTATCTAACATTTTTTTTAAGATTTAACAAAACTGGTTTTATCTCTATTATGTGAAATTTCAAAGTCAATCCGAAGGAAGAAGATGACATACAAATATTATTAAAAAAATACATGATTTTATATCTCCATTTAACACCCTTTTCTTACTATTAGACAAACCAAAGAATTTTTTCCCATACACTCGTAACCCACCCTACTACGTAGTAAAAGAGAAGTAAGATATCTGATAAACGAATGATTTGCGTTGCCTTGATTTTGAGGGAACCTGCTCATTGATTTTTAGTTGACATTAATAATTAATCAAACGATCATTTACCTAAAATCTGACGATCATTTATTTTATTTCCTATTTTATTTCTGTTAACACGCGTTTGTACCTTGTTTGGTTTTCAATTTGAGTATATCTCAGTCTTGCATACACAATTATTAAATTAAGTCCATTAGATAGTCAGATTTCGAGTACCTAATATTAGGGCTATTACAATATTCATTGATGGTGAAGATAATGCACGAAGAGTTTGAAGTTATGGCTCCTGCACAGTATAGAGAGAGGAGTAAGACAGGGAGACCCTCTATCACCAAAATTGTTCTCGGCTGCTCTGGAAAGTATCTTCCGCAAACTAAATTGGGAAAAATATGGTATCAACGTACAAGGTGTAAAACTTAACCACCTAAGATTTGCAGACGATATAGTCCTATTCGAGGAAAACCCAATGCACCTAATTAGAATGATAGAATCACTAAACGAGGAAAGTGTGAAAGTCGGCCTATGCATGAACAAAGACAAAACAAAATTGCTTACAAACTCTGAACTAGTAACTAAAAAAATTGACAACCAACCACTCGAATATGTGTCAGATTACATCTATTTAGGACAGATAATATCTCACAAAGATCAAACCACTAAAGAAATCGAGAGAAGAGTAGCAAATGGATGGAAGAAATACTGGTCTTTGAAAGAAGTCTTGAAATCTAAGGAGCTAAGTATGCAAATAAAAAGGAAAGTCTTCAACACGTGTATACTTCCAGTCATCACCTATGGATGTGAAACTTGGGCACTCACCAAACGCCACAGAGAAAAGTTGGAACGCTGCCAGAGAGCCATGGAGAGAAGTTTGACAGGAACAAGGAAACAGGACAGAGTGAGAGGTAGCACAATAAGGGAGAAAACTAAAGTTGCCGATGTAGTTACCCGAATAGACCAACAAAAGTGGAGATGGACAGGACACATGATACGCGATCCACAAGAGAAATGGTGCAAAAATGTCACTGACTGGTATCCCAGAGATGGCAAGAGAAGTAGAGGACGTCAACACATGAGATGGGAAGATGACCTAAAACTCACTGCTGGACATCAATGGAGAAGAGTAGCGCGTGACAGGTCCCAATGGAAAATGTTAGAGGAGGCCTATGCCAAGAGGCAAACTGAGCTTCGGGATATACTATAACAAATAAGATCATGTCTAATACATACCTAACAGAAGTTCAGAATAAAAAGGCTTATTATTATTATTATTATTATTATTATTTAGAGAAAGCTTTTTTTGTTCTGAAGTAAAATATTATAAGATTAAAGTAATATATATTACATATAACCACCTTAAGGGGGTATTCTAGTCTAGAAAAAAAAAATTGTTCCCATGTTTCCATAGTTTAGAAGATATTCAAAAATATCTCACAAAAAGAATTTTTTTGAAATTCGAATTAATTTAAAAGTTATAACCATTTTAACGTCGCAGTTTAGATGGTATCTAACTAGAATCAAAATAGAACAAAACTTTAAACGCATTTTCCTCGAAACTACTTTTTTCGAGTCGGTTGACACGATATATTCTACTGAACCAATTTACTAATTAAAATTGGTGTGAGCCTTCTCCATATACTACTCTATCACTCGAACCAAAACTATAACAAAATTTCAATTTTTACTATTTTTAAAAAATTCGGAAAAGTCAAAAAAAGTGGTTAAGACATGTCTTTTTATTTCAGACAGCCACCATTTTGCGATTTTTTTTAAATTTTTCAGTCGTGACGACCTCCGTAGTCCAGTGGGCAAGACTCTTGACTCACAATCCGGAGGTCGCGGGTTCGAACCCGGCATGCGCAAATACATTTTATTTGATTAATTTGTGTTATTTCACAATTAATTCATTTAAAATAATATATAGTATATTTGCGGCATGTTCCAGAGTGGAAGATACTATCAATATCGCCCTGGTGTAAGACCACCATTCAGAATTGAAACGTTGCTTGAAATGGCTTTAGCCGTGTTTGGTGACCAGATCTGAATAGCCAGGTACTTCCCAACCTTCCTCTTCCCCACCTCCTTCCCCTCCCCACTACCTTCAGCCTCACAACATACCCCAATTGGGGATGCCATAGTCTCACTGGCTCCAGACGGGAGCAGTTGAGATTCTTGTGCGGTATTCACTGTAAAAGTCGTTCGGCCAGAGCAGCATTTGTTTGGATTAAGAATTAATTTGTTTTTTTTTTTATGATTACTAGGAGTGTTGCAATCGTGCTATTTTTTTAGACCCCTTTCTTCAACAACCTGTAACTTTTGGATTTTTTTTATGTATTCTTTAATGTTTAATAAATATTTGGTAAAATGATGGCACCTAAAATTTTATTTAAATTTTTTTATTGCACCTGCAAAAATACCTACAATTCATGCATCTAGAATTTAAAAAAAAAGCAGCTGAGTTATCGAGAGCGCAACATTCAAAGTTGTACACGGCGCTCGGTACTTGCTACCTACATGTATTGCAGATCACTGTGTGACTGTGTTGTCGGACCCGCGGCAATCGTCGGCGATATAATTGGCCATTAAAACGTTTAGGCCGGGGTGCGGAAGGACGCACACTGACCCGAAAGGTAACGTTTGGATGCACGGCTGATTTCGGGAAACCCAGTTAGGTTATGAGTAATGGATTAAAAAGATAACCATTTTAAAATGATTTTTTTTAATTTCAATTAATTTTTTTTTTAAAGTAACAATGAATAAGAATGAAAAAGTAAACGGATCTATTACCACAATCATTAAAAGCGAGAGATTTTGTTTTTGTAATGATAGAGGATTTATCCAGCCAGGTTAGAAAATCGATGCTTTTGGCAATTCATTCACCGACCAGGTATGTATTCACAGGTTCCATGACAGTTGATCCGGCGACATTTGGTCCGGCGGACATTTGATCCGGCGACAATTGGTCCGGCCTGATCCTTTAGATTTTTTTTTCTTGAAGTAAGTATGTAAAGAGAATATACGGCCGTACAACCAAAGTCGATGTACATATATCTGAAGGCATCTTGAGTAAAAATCCGCTGTAAAAATATTTTTACTAACAATAATTTCGACTCTCCAAAGAAGCATGCGGCAATACAAAATACGACATACTTATACGTGGATCAAATAAATTGTATCAAATTTTGCGTAAAAAAAGAAATAAAGTGTGCGAAATGTAAACAAAGGCCTATGTTGAGTCTGCTTTGAGCAAAACTAGGGTTTACGAATGGTATAAGCATTTCCAAGATGGCCGTGAAGACGTCTAACCTTAGAGGCTGACACAGACAAACTAAACAATGAATACAGCTGATAATTTTAGCATACTTCAGGGGCACGTATACCAACATAACAAAAAAATGACAATCGGACTCTCTGAACCCGGGAAATTTAAAAATTTCCGTTACTTTTTGAACAACCGACGTATATATTAAGAGTCATCCAACACAATCTTTCTTCTTCGAGAAATTGTAGCAAATAAACCAAAAAATACCGAACATGAACGATATTTAAAAAAAAAAAAAAAATTTCTAATGGATAATATATTTTTTTCAATATGTTTTGATAAAAAAATTATTTCAAGTTACCTTTGAATGTTTATTATTTATTTTTATATTAATAAGAAACGCGGGTTGAGGTAAGAATGCTGAGAGAATTGATTCATAATCACAATTTTATTGTAATACGATACACCTGTAAATATATACTATTGAACTAGGTAATAAATATTACACTAGGCAAGTTAACTTCTCTTTTTCTTTACCTTCACAGAAAAGGACCTTAACATAATGGTATGTAACGGGATAAATTATTTTAGGTAATCAAAGATAAACTTAATTGTAGGTTGGTAAAAAACAACATTAAAGTAAAATATTTTTCAAAATGTTGGACGTGTAAACTGCTTAATACTTTAAGTGAAATACCAATAAACAACGCTGTATAAATGAAATATTATTATCATTATGAATTAAGACTATATATGTAAATAAATAAAAACATGGGAAAATAAAATTTACAAAATAAAACCAAACCAGGTCAATACTCATAATAATAACCCACCCCATATTATGTATCCTCGAAATACCGTAAAAATCCGTGATAATGAAGTCCACTTGGATTTCTGTTCAGAGAGACAGAACAAGAGAGGCAATTCACCGGAACGGGCACTCGACCCATGATTGCCCATGAAATGATGGTGCTACAACACCCATTAATACACTGGGCTCATAATCAAGACAAGCTCATAGCATGTGCATCACGATAAAAAATGGTTTAGTGCGGAAATAAGGCACATGTTGAATTCGCTGGGGTCATATGAATTTCAATAGCTAATTTTATACAAAATCCAGGGTCTCTAAAATATAATAAATCTGGGTGGAAAATAATTAGTTAATTCAAAAATACCTACAATGATTAGAGGGTCCATCTTTATGTACATAATCTAGAAAAGAATAATTCTTCTTCTTTTTGAAGATTTTTCCAGGTTTCCCACATTTTTTCTTTGCTGATCCTGGGTGGTTCTCGTGTTCTCATCCATTTCAAGTCACCGGGCATCTTCAGTCTGCGTCATCAATCCATCTCATTTGTGGGTGATCCACCCAGTGATATATTTATTGTTCTATTATATTTTGGTTAAAAATATGTACGAGCACTTAAGTTTATTATAAAATCATTTTATTGTGGTTCCAGTGGCCATTAGCAAGGCTTGTACAATGGTTCGTAGCTAAAATACAAAAATTCAAATTTTCTGTGTACCTATTGTATATATACAATCAATAACGGTATTTAAAAAGCAGTAATAATTACAATTATCTATTGTGACAGTAATATCAACAAATACACGAATTATAACAGAATGTTGAATGAACGAATGGTATATTACGTATTATTAATAGAACGGCTAATCAGTTATGCGAGTAATTTTTAGCGTTTTTTCGTGAAAACCGCACTTATATACCTGCTAAAATATGTAACTGCTATAACTGCTCCCAACTGCTCCCATCTGCTCCCAACCGTCTGGAGCCAGTTAGACTGTGACATCCCCATTTGGGGTATTTTGTGAGGCTGAGGGTAGTGGGGACGAGAAGGAGAAGGGGAGAGGAAAATACTTGGATATTCAGTTCTGTCCCCAAATATGGATAAAGCCCTTAAAAGCAACATTTAAATTCTGATTAGTGACCTTACGTTTTCCACTCTACTTCCACTCTAGAACTTGCCACTAATATGCTACGTTATTTTTAATTGAATAATTATGAAATAACAAAAATTAACTAAATAAAACTTGACTTGCGCACGCCGGTATTTTAACCCGAGGTGACCTCCGTATTGCTAGTCGAGAGACTTACCCCTCGATCACGGAGGCCGTCAATAGACTTTAATTGAAAAAAGAAGATGAGCCTGGATAAATGATAATTCAATATCAATAAGCATTCGTTCTACTCAGTTCCATGAACGTTACGCGATAAAATCTGTAACACCTTTATTTTTCAAATTTTATAACAGGTAGGTACTACGAATATTCGCTATTTTGCTTTGGGGTGAATAATTGTTCAATTTAATGGTAATATAATGAGACCCTTTGGGTTGATAGTTTGGTTTGCTTTCGGCGTTAGAAGGTTTTATGTAAATCTTGTTTCATGTTTGTGTATTGAGTGTTTTAAGTGGAAATTTGTCTGGAACGACCGCAATAATAGAGACAATTATGTAAATTTCAAAATGACAGCCCATGTACACACTTTTAATTGAAAAATTCATATTTTTTTGCCCAATACATCTTTTAATGGAACTAAAAATTGGTCATAGTCGTGTTCCGCCTAAATATTTACTTAAATTCTAAAAAACACAGTTCACAGCAACTGGTGGCGAAATACCAAAAATATATATCTTACCAACAATTATGATTGAATATTAGCAACATTGAAGTTTTATCTCATCCCATCTTCATCCCCTTTTTCTATTTGCGTCGGTGACCGGGACCCATTGATTCGACAAGCAGTGGCGTAACTATACCATCTGAGGCCCGTGGCAAATTCATTGGATGGCCCCCTCCCCCCATTAGAAATCGTCACGTTGAAATTGAATTTTAATAAATAAATTTAAAAGTTAGTCTCCAGTATTACAAGTATTGTGTGAATTTTTGTTAAATATCTAATAAATTTTATTTTCAAAAGCATAGGTAGGTATTACATATTTATATGGAATAATAATTTAATCTTTACAAGATATTCATTAATAAAATTCTTTTCTCCGAGCTTTCTGTTCCGCAAAAGAATCAATAACGTGATCAAAGCTTAAGGATCGGGCCATAGAATGGTGTTCACTCGCTTTTTCATCAATAAAGTCATTATTCTTAAAGTACTCACTAATTTAAGGTAACTTTTTTATTTTTTTCTTCAGACTCTCCTTTCTCTTTAGTTTTTCGCTGTTTCTTAGATATTTTCTAGAACTAGACATCTTAATATCTAAACTTTCACAATTAAATTTGCCCCTAATTGCAGGTTCAATAAAACAAAAACTACGAAAAATCAAAGATACGAATGACCAATTGTCATAACAATCAAACGAAGAATGCGTAGTAGAAAAATAGAAATCCGGGATTCCCCCAACACCATGCGTCGCTAGTCAACTAGCGCCACGAAAAAAGTACCTACTAGGGAATACCCCGAGCGTCACTACCTCGCCTGCGCCAACTAAGTACCGCGACAAAAAATTACGCAACCAATAGATGTGTTCTAAAATTTATGGACATCCTTTTTTTATGAATGGGTTTAAATCTTTATAATTTATTTGAATTTGTATATGGTCTTTAGTTGTGTCTAACTTTAATTGATTTTATGTACTAATATAAAATTGATAACTTTTTCTAAATTTTGTTATAAATATTAGGTTACTTCTGAGATCGCATCATCTCGGGCCGCGGCCCTGGCACCCGCGGGGCGTGTGGCTTTTTTCCAGCCCTGCCACCCTATAGTTAGTTTGATTCTGGCAGCACAAAAATAGTCTGCAACTAGAATTTTATAAGTAACTGCACTTCGAAGAAAATAATGGTAATGAACTTAATTAAGAGTGATTCTGGTTTTAATTACGAGTGAATCTGTTTGCGAGTTATCAGCTTTAATTAGAATTACTCTCATTTAAGACGGGCCATGTCAAAAGTCAGAATAATAGAAGAGTATGTATGAGACGATGTATGAATGTGAGTGAGGCAAAGAGTGTGTGCCAAGACCAAGTTGTTTGGCGGTCCGTCGTCTCTGCCTACCCCTGCGGGGAAACGGCGTGATGGTTAGTTAGTTAGTTAGTTTACTCTCATAATATGCGTGCGGTTTTCCTACGAATTGCGAAATTTGCAGCTTAAATAATATAGTTATTGATATTTTTAATAAATCATTAAAAAAGAGTTGGATTCGTAAACGAAAGTATCATAAAAAATTTTCAAATAACGATTTTGAAATGGTTTAAATTTTTCCAAGATAATATTATTATTTATTGTGAAAATTTGCCGCCCCCCTCAAAAGTGCCGCCCGGGGTGATCCGCCTCCCCCCGTCCCCCCCCCCCCTACGCTACGCCACTGCTCAGACCACCTCTTCTATCCGGGACGTGCGTTTACCAATTCCGCCATTGCACCCTGCTGTCAAGCCGTCATAATAGTCAACCTCATATTTAAAATTTTTAGAATTAACAAAATTATCTTCAACTAATTTATTTTCCATATCATAGGCAACTACCCGTTTTATTTGAAACAATCATTCTAAGAATTGGTATGTAACCTAGATAGCTTCACGGATAAATATATCTGATTTCATTAATATGGAACAATTCACTTGACGTGCGTTTAACATTTCCGCCATTGCGCCCTGTTGTCATAATAGAGAGAGAAAGAGAGGTTCTGGGTTCGAGTCCCAGTTGCGACTTTTATCTTTTTCTGTTTTCATATTTTAGTTTAGATTATTATTATTATCTTCTTCTTCAATGAGATATTTTATCAATTAATATGCGTTTGGCATCTCAGCAATTATCAGATTGCGTGAACTGGAAATCGATATGTTCTCAAGATCGGTCAAGATTGATTTAAAACAATTATAATGTTTTAACAGAGGCACGATAGTTTCTTTCTTTTTTATTAAAGAAGGACAAACATTCCTAGGTTATGAATAGCCTAACAATATTCCACACTAAGCGGAAAATGTTGCTTGTGTCCTGATGTAGGACTTAGCCAGCCAAGGTAATGAACACACGACGCCTGGGTGGGACCCAAACGAGATACCAACTTGGCCACCAAGCGAATGAAGTTACTTAAAAACACAAAAATGCGTTCCATAAAAAGTTACTTGTGATATAAAAAATCATTGAAAATTTAGATAGATATTAATTTTTTTTTCTAGATAAAAAGGTAATTCAAAAATTTGTTCATTTCATGTTTTTCTAGTGGGTAAAACGGTAGGGGAACCTTTTAGGGGTTATGTACTTTTTACGGTCGTATTGAATGTATATTCCTAATTCGCAGAGGGTTGAAAATTGATATTGCCGCGGGCTACACGCATTAAAGCAACAGAGAACAAAGCGTACAATATTGGACCTGTCAAAAATTCAATGTTTTCGGCATCGAAAACAAACTTTTCATAAATAATACAAATTGTGAATGTTTTTTCAATCTCGGTCAGCTTTCGAGTATTTTGAACAGTAAACAAATCAAATTAAAATAAATACTGTTTACCACTATTTAATCAAAATAATCAATGTATTTCAAAACCATTGCTAATAAACACTTAATTTTTTTTTTTAATTTTTCCGAAACAAATCGTTTCAGGAAAAAAATTCCTTCAGTAATTTTGTCTTGGTAATGAAAATGAAACAAAATTACTTTGGAAGATTTTAGGAGGAAAGCTTTTATGACCTGAGGGTTAACTTTGTAGCCAATATCAACAGTAGCACAAAGATCCTCAATCAATTAAATTCTTTCATTAAAATAATAGCATGGAAAAAAACATGTTTCAACAGCAGAAATGAAATTATTGTTTCCTGTTGTCTTCCGGCACCTAAATATCTGAAATGGCCAAACGATATTTTTAATGATTTATAATGATTTGTACATTTTTAATGATTTATAAATTAAATGTTTAATTTTTAATAATGTATAAATTGTATGTAGTTTATCTTTTCTTCTTGTGTATCGTGAAAGTTAATTCATTTTTAGGATAATTTTTTTTTTTTTTTTTTTTACAGTGAATGCCGCACAAGAATCTCAACTGCTCCCGTCTGGAGCCAGTGAGACTATGGAATCCCCATAAGGTAGTGGGGAGGGGAAGGAGGTGGGAAAGAGGAAGGTTGGGAAGTACCTGGCTATTCAGATCTGGTCACCAAACACGGCTTAAGCCATTTTCAGGCAACGTTTCAATTCTGAATGGTGGTCTTACACCAGGGCGATACTGATAGTATCTTCCACTCTGGAACATGCCGCAAATATACTATATATTATTTTAAATGAATTAATTGTGAAATAACACAAATTAATCAAATTAAATTTATTTGCGCATGCCGGGTTCGAACCCGCGACCTCCGGCTTGTGAGTCAAGAGTCTTACCCACTGGACTACGGAGGTCGTCAAATATCATTTTCCCACTTTTCTTTTTCCTTTTACCATCTACGTTTATATCTTGACTAATAGTTCTATGAAGTATCATACAATATAATGATACATCCGAGGAATCCATCAAAATAATTAATCCGTTACGTAGCGTAGTTTAAAAAAAACCCGAATCGCCATTTTTTTACCTTATTATACTTGTATTAATTCGTTTGGTTAGGCATTATAATATGTATTTGTTTTGATCTCGATAAAAAAAATTAAAAATATTTGTATCATCAAAAATAGTTTTTAGCGGTCTTCGTGTATTTTCAGTGACAATAAAGTATATTGTGCCCATTGGACTGCGGATGGACCACAAATTGACAACAGATGGCGTTAAAATGTAAAATAATTGAGTGATAATTAGAATAATAATTTGAATCATGAAAAACAATTTGAATTATTCAAATAATGTTATTGCGATATGAAAAACTCAAATCCGCAAATCATCAAAACTAAAACCTGCAACCATTGTGAATTTTGCTCTTTTCAGATCAACTTGTATTGACGACCCTGTTTCTATCAGAAAGTACTATTAAATTTGCTATGGAGCGTGCTAATTCTAATGTGTATAGCAGAAAACATCTAAAGGCCGCCTATGCAGCAGACGATAGCTCCATAAGGTTGGTGCCTTTTGCTCAGTGCTGATTGCCACTTTTTGTTATGTTTTGTGTCTGCGAAAGTAATTTTAACAATAATTTTTAGGGTATAATTCCCATCAAGTTTGGGGTTATTCATACATCACTGAAAGTCACTCTAGTACCTACAAAATGACTAATAGGAAATGCTAAACTAGAGGTGTCTACCCCTACCATTAAAATATTTGAGCAGAATTCAAATGAGGAATCGGTTAATAGTATTTGTATCGTTTCATATGAAAAATCTTCGTAGATCTGTGAACAGTGTAGACCTCATGTCCATAGAATAATTTATTTATATTATGTATTTATATTTTCGAACATGTAATTTACAAATTTATTTATTTATTTATTTACGGACAAATAGTTCAATTAACAATATAACAATAACACAAATAGAAAAAAAGAGAGATCACAATGAAAGGAGATAACATATAGATGAAGAGCATTGACAAAATACATATAATATAAAAGTGCATAGAGAAGATAACTACAAGTAGCTTGAAGATGGACTTAAAAAGACTTTAAAAAACCACATTGCGTAACGACTGCGAAAAGTCATTTAGGCTTACACCAAAAAATTCAATGCTTTGATTTGCGTTGACAAGTCTCGACATTCTGGATACAGGAGAATGATATCCATAATTAGTAGAATGTTGATTGAGGAACAGCAATTCATTATTTAGGAGTCTACGGGGAGGAATGTTGAACTGGATGAGTTGTAACAAAGCAGGTGTGTCAGTAATACTGTTGATAATTTTGAAAATTCATATTAGATCAGAGTTCTTTCTACGTTTTTCTAAAGAGGAAATGTTTAAAGTTTGTTCAATTTCATCATACGAGTATTCTCCTTTTTCAAGTCCTAACCTCCAAGCAATTCCTCGTACAGATTCGATGTAACTAATGTGGACAGCATAAAAAGGAGACCAAATGACACTAGCATATTCAAGGTGAGGGCGGACCAGCGAACAGTAAAGAGTTTTAAGTGTATTTATATGTTTAAAGTCAGAGGTAATTCTATGAATGAAGCCGAGTAGTTTAAGTGATTTGTTTACGATGTTATTAATGTGATTCCGGAAAGAAAGTTTACAATCCAGAGTGACCCCAAGGTCCTTGATAGATGTGACAGTAGAGAGACAAACATTATTTAGTTTATAATCAAACTGAATAGGTTTTTTGGTTCTATAACAAAAATTTGCATTTATCAACATTAAGTTCCATGCAGTTAATTTTGCACCAATCATTAAATTAATCAATATTAAGTTGAAAAAGTAAACAATCAAGATGGGATTTAATTATCTTAAGAATCTTATTGTCATCGGCAAAAAGCCAAAAACGTGTGTGAGAAAAAACTTTAATGATATCGTTAAAAAAAGGTTAAAAAGAAGCGGGGCCAAATGGGCTCCTTGCAAAACGCCGGAAGTTACATCAATGTTAAAGGATTCAAAGCTATTTATTTTAACCCTTTTTTTTATTACTCAAGTAAGAGTGAAAGAATGATAACAATGGCCCTCTAATGCCTATAGCATAAAGTTTGGCCATGAGAATACAGTGATTAACTTTGTCGAAGGCTTTGGAGAAGTCAGTGTAGAGGACATCAACCTGAGTGTTGTCTTCTAAGGCTTTAAGAATGGTATTTATAAAGGACAGTAAATTATTAGTTGTTGTAGATTTCGCCGATCTGAATCCATGCTGTTCCTCGATCAGAACATTTTTGAAAATAGGAGTGATTTTCTTTGTAATTATCGACTCAAATATTTTTGGAATATTAGATATAATTGATATTGGTCTGTATTTTCCACGGAGGAAAGAATATTCTTTCCTCCGTGGTATTTTCCAATATTTGACTTGTTTCCAAACTTAAAAATGGGTATAAACATTAGAAATAATTGATATTGGTCTGTAATTTCCAATATTTGACTTGTTTCCAGACTTAAAAATGGGTCGACTAAATGAAATTTTCCATGAGTCAGGAAATGATTACAGATTACAGGGAAAATAAGTTCCAGTTATTAAAAAAATATATTTTCGATAACCGTGTGTAAATAGGTTCGTAGTAGTATTTTGTGAATAATCCAATAGGAAAACCTGTGATAAGTACATTTCTAATAATGTTTTAGTTATTAAATCGAAACAAAAATTTCCTCTAAAGTCATAAAATATATAAGTAGGTACTTAAATACCGTCAGTGGTGTCGAAGAGATACCACTTGTTGTGTTTTTGATGTCAAACTTAATTTATGGCAAAATATAATACAGCGCCCTTGAGGTGATTTTCCACGAAAACGGCGCTATATAAATTAGCCAATTATTATTATGAAAAAATAATGCAGATGGTTTGATCTTTTATTCAATTTATTGATTTCGACTTGATTTAAATTGGCTGTTCTATTTCAAATGAGGAATTATACAATTTGTTCAAAGACACTATCTCAATAACAGTTCTTTTAAAAATTTCTTTAGGCAGGTAGGTACCATAATGTTGATTATTCCAATATGACCACTCTTAGTAGGAATCACGGTCATACGAGATAAAAACATAATCTACACGGCTTGAGCCGTAACCGTATCGTAAAAACACATTTACAGCCGAAAATAAATTTAAGAGATGACAATTTAAAAAAAAAGGGTTTTAATAATATTTAAGTAGCTATGAATATTTTTTCTGCAAGTTATCTAATTATTTTAAACCCACTGCACATGTAGATGAATATAACTTTTTTATTTGTTTTTTTTTTAAGTTTTCTTTATTCATTGAATTGTTTATTACATGATTTGGGATTTTTCGACCACCATGCTTTCACATTCTACTTATTACTTTGACTCCTTACTTTTTACTTTAACTTTAATATTATATGTACTATTTCATTCTATATAATGTTGTATAAGTTAATTTTATTATTTTAAATGCACATGGACAAAATTAAAAAAAAACAACTGTAAATCCTTTATATTATTTTTGTCTCATTCATCTTATTTTGTTCTTAATTCTACTGATACCCTCCTTTGTGCCATTTTGTAAATTATAATCTTGTCATTGTAATGTAAAAGCCTTTTTGTGTCGTTAAATAAATAAAAGAATGATTTGTTTCCTAAATGTGGTTCGCAATTTCATAATTATTATTCAATTGTATTAAAAATTTTATAAGTCTTCCCTACATACAATGTATAAAAAAGTTACAATCTTCACAATATTAATTTTTATATCCCAGATTTGTTAAAAAAACATCACCCTTTTCCTTAAGAGGGTATTACCAGAGAAAACCAGAAATATGTAATTTTCAAATCAGATTTTAGACTTATTGACTCTTTTCAAAAAAAAATATAAATGGATTTCGAAAGACTGTTCTTTTATCTAGCATTCGCATGTTTTAAATTTTGAGATAAATTGTTTTTTTTTAGTATAATAAGATTATACCATAGGTCGTTGGCAGATTTGTTAAATTTTCAAAAAAGGTTTTGTATTATACCACACCCATTTCAAATCATATAATCATGCAGTAAAATAAATTAATACATTATCTGGGTATCACATGTTTTCGATTTTAAAATTTTAATTTTAGTTTAAATAAAATCATTAAAAATATATATACCTACTTGTGTTTCTTGACGAAAATTGGTCCGTTCGTGTATTTATTTGCGCACTTACAAACTAATTTATTTCAGATTTTTTTAACATTCTTATTTAACTTAGACATTATTGAAAAATTAAAAATACTTATCATCAAAAAATAATCACAAAAAGTACGTTATTTTAATCAATTTATCATCACGCCTTTCACCATTTTTGATGTGGGTATAAATTAAAGCAAATTTGGGGAATGAACTAAAATCGATATTGAATTATAATTTTAAAAAGCTGGTACGGAGAAAATTAATCTTTCTCATTGTAACCGCCCTGCACGATCGTAAGAACAACTTTCGACGAAATGTGGATTTTCGGTCGCTGGCTGGTTAAACACTCTTAATATATATTTAAATTTGTTATTAGTATAAAAAGATGGTTGGGTAGTATTTGGCAAGTTTTTGATTAAATTAAAATTATGTGATTTGTTTTCATTCGATTAAAACTGACGCCACAAAGTGAATTTTGCAATTATTGAAGCAGTAATAATATTATAATCACAACAAAGCAAATAATTTTTTCTCATGTTGTTATGTTGTTAAATAAGGAAATTCTTATATAACAGTACGTACTACCGGGAGAATTAACTATTTTGAAGAAAGCATTGTAATAAATATGTACATTTTCGTATTTACAAAAGCGAGTGGAGTGAAATAATTTAAAAATACATGCCTATTCCATCCGTCTGCCATAAAGCCGGCAGAATTGTTTGTTGTCTTGTTTCTCCTTGGCATCCTAATGAATCTTTATATTATTATTTAATGCTTAGTATTTGCTTAGTTGAAACAACAGAGAACTGCGCTGCCTACCATGCTGTAACCCTTTCGTACAGGAAGCATATTTCAAAATTCGTTGATTTTCACAATTTTTTACTCTATCTAGAAAATTTCGGTTTTCTTTTTTCAAATCCAGTTATTTTTTGTTTGGATTCTAGATAGTCGTTCAGGCGACAACCACGTGATTGGCGACTGGTATTTTACTCCCATTTCCATAAAAATCGTTTTTTTAATGTTAATTTGAAAGGCATGTTTCCATTGTTTAACTTTTCGTGCAGTCTGTTTATAATGAATTAATGTTGTTATTATTTTTAATTTATAAACTAACGTTTAGACAAGATTTTTATGCATAGCACAAAGGGGTAACAATTATTATAAGCAATAATTATCAGCCTGAAACACTCATCAACATTGAAAAATCTTCCGAGAAAAGATACTTGTCTCGACGCCACCTAGCGAGGGATTTAACACTTAGAAAGTTGGTTGTTTTCAGGTGGAAAAAATATAATAAGCAGTAATTGTTGAATGAAACACTAGTATATATTGAATTATTTGGCGGGTATTTGATAAGCCCCCATAGCTCAGTGGTCAAGAGCAGCTGACCGGCAATCAGAAGGACACGGGTTCAAGTCCCGTTGGCGGCAAGTATCTTTTCTCGGAAGATTTTTCAATGTTGATGAGTGCTTCAGGCTGATAATTATTGCTTATAATAATTATTAATGTTGTATTTGATGGAGTGCAATATTTGTCATACGTATTACACATATTTGTCATACGAATCACACCCTTCGAGACATAATGTTTTTTCAAATGATAACAGCAGTTAGAACTAGTAAAACCTTGGTGGGAAAAACATCATCAGAAAATTTATAATATTTCAACAAGGTGTCATCACGTATCAAATATGTTTTAACACTGCCAGTTTTAATTCAGGTTCGAAAGGGTTTTAAAACAACGATCGGGAAAGCCGCCCGGGGCCTGTTTGTTCAAATGAAGGCAGCTTTTGATTGATGCGGTTGCCTGGGCGAGGATGACTCGTGTGATAAATGAAATGGTGTTAAGATATCACATGTTTGTTGATGAAAGGAAAACAAACGGGAATTTCCTTCCCGCGCTGAGGAAACGCCAACTGCAGGATGCTACGAGTATATGCAATGCGGTGGGGCTTTGTTTCTCGATAAACAAAAGTGATAGCTTCATAGTCAAATTAATATTTTTGTTTATGTTCCAATCACCATACGACTTCAATCATTTATGCCCATGCTTACATTAAGATGATCGAAAAATTATCGTTGCTTAAAATACATCAGTGAAAATTTTGTATCATTCTTCACTTTCAGCGGCATGAAAGAGGTTTGAAAAGTATTTTTTTGTTTGTATGTGTTTTTTATAACATTAGGAATTTAGTTTTTTTTTATACGTCCGTGGGGATTTTACATTGGGTGTATAATTTTTTTCCACAAGGGCTAGTAATAAACAATAGATTGCAAAAAATAATTTCTTACATTATGATGGTTTGAAAATGGAAGAATTTTAAAAGAAAATAATAATAATAAACTGAAATTACCAGAAATAATATGATGGCATAAAAACAAATTTTACTTCTTCAAACTTAGCAAACATACTTTGTGCCGTCATTATAATATAATGAAAATCAAATCACTTTGTTTGAAGCACTAAGCATTAAGCACTAAACAGTGGTTTAAACAAAGTGATTTGATTTTCATTATAAAAAAATATTTTAGTTTATTTTAAACATCGGTATTGTTACATTAAAATGTATTTATTTATATTGGTTTGTGAGTTTGCTACATAATTGATTTGTGAATGGTAACATTGAAAGAAGGAACTTATAAATTGACTACAGAGTTCGCAACAGTCGAGCTCCGAATTAACAATTTAACCTAATTTAATTAACCTCTTTTCAATTCAATTCCAATTTAATTTTACCTTCGCCGATCTTCAAGTGAAAAATTTATGATTGTAGTGTTCTTTAATTTTAAGACAAACAGATTCTCCAACACAGGAGATTACTTTTGGGAATAATAGATTCTTGATGATTATCTGTATTTATTTAATACTTCGCGTATTACAATATTGACCACGATAGTCGACTTATCTAGGAACTGGCTAAATGGAATCTGATGAGGGAGTTCTACACACTGAAAACTCTCCCTGAGCTGCTGGACCCTCTGTTGCTTATCACTGATTCTAAGCCACCTGTCATCTAGCGGAGTCTAGTTCTTAGTACTGCCATCTATGTCTAAAAGCTGGAACCTTTTAGATACACCACAATGTTTAAGGTACTTAATTTAAAAAAATATAGTTCATTTGTTCTAAAGAGGTATTTAACTTAAAATAAATAAGTCTTAGACACTTTCGTTGAATTCTTTCGACCTTTTTAATGTGAATTTTATCGTGAGGTGATCAAATGAAGGAATTATCCCCTAATTGGCTATAAACTACAGAAACGAATAAAATTTTCAAGATGGGAAGTGAATACAAATTTTTAATGGTTCTCAGCAAAAATCCTAATGTTTTCAAACTATTGTTTGTAAAGTGATTTACATTGTATACACATTCTAGTTTTTTATCAAATTAACTTCGAGGTCTCTAATTTTAGATGATATCTCCAGTTGTATACGGTTATGTCATCAGCAAAGAGTATAAATTAAACTTGTTGAAGCATGATATTTATTATGTCCTTAATAAAGTGTAGGAAGAGTATAGTATGCAAACGACTATCTTATGGTAGGCGGCTAGAGGCGAAGAATTCTTTAGATTTTGTCGTTTTAACATTTACAAATAGTTTTCTTTCACTAAGATAACTAGCGAACCAAATTAAACCAAAATATCAATTTTTCCTCTAATCCCAAGGCCTTTAGTTTTAGAAGAAGTAATTTGTGTGATATTTTACCGATTGCCTTCGTGAAATCTGTGAATATACTACCGACTTGATTTTTTCTTATAAATGCAATATTTTGCATCTTTCTTTTTGAATTCCATGTGTTTTTTTTTATCTGTAGCTCTTCCTCAATGAGGGTAAATTTTGTCAAAAACAAGGAATTCAAATAGTTTGGGTATACCTGATTGTTAGCGTACCGGACGCGTATTTCCTTTTCCGAGTTCAATAGGAGGCAATCATGCCTCGAAATCAACACGGGTTTGTAACGCTATTTCACCTTCCTAACTCGTGTTGAATAGAAGGCAAGCGGCATCCAATTGTGCACGGGTTTGGAACGCCAATTACCATTTCAAACCTGTGTTCAGTACGAGGCACGCATCCGTGGGGACGATATGCAATAAGGTTAATTCTTCTTGGCATTTTCTGCTTCGCCCGCCCATTGCTTATTTTACTTCCTTGATAACCTTCTACAATAGTTTGAAGCTCGAACCTTTCTTGAGCCCATTTTAATTAGGCACTAAGCAACGAAATAATGAAAAAAATATTCTGTCAAAATAAAAATAACAACATTTAAAAGAGAAATAAAAACAAACTTTTCTATATTTTCCTAACATTAACTCCGTACACAGAAATTAAATCCCCCCAGGGCCGATATCATCTTTCGGGATGCCGTATGAAGGGTCTTTTTAGGAAAGTATGGAGAGAAAGTTGTGGGAAGGTAAAAGGTATTAGGGGTGGATAGTAATCTGGCGGTCGCGGGTCGGCTCAACCAGTCTCTCCCGATCCGGCCGGCAATGCAGTTGGTGGGCAGACGCGACCATCGCCAAGATTCGGACAAACCTCCCCCCTTAATTTCTTTCATGTGTAGATGTATGAGTACTTCAAGATACAATCTGATCAGTGGTTTGGACAAACAGTTGTAACAAAAAATAGCCATCACCTCTGTCCGTAACATTCGTGCAGCGCATTCGATTAGCGTGAATAATAGCGCCAATTGCATCCTTAGCTCATAATGACCCCACAGATAATACGTAACATCGCAATTTTCATCAGACCAATTGAATGATGGTCTATTAGGCCATTGTAAAGATGACCGTAATATATTTTGAGCCGTAATGCCATTCATTTCGCTGATCGTATCTGGTGCAAGAAACTGGACGTGCATTCTTCTCCGGAGATATTATATCAATTGCAACTGCATTATGACTATGACCAATACGATACCTCTTGGAGTGGGCCGTTAATACATTTAGGTTTATTTGCTGTTTCTCTTGGGGGGTCTAAAAAGTTATGTATTACTCTTCGATCGTCCAGTTGATTGGTCAGGCATCTCCAAATACTAAGTTTGAGATAATATCTCTTAGGGTGGGCTGTAAATATATGAAGGTTTATTTGTTGTTTCTCTTGGGGGTTTCAAATTCGATCGTCCGGTTGATTGGTTAGACATATCCAAATACTAAGTTTGAGATAACGTCTCTTAGGGTGGGCTGTCAATATATGAAGGTTTATTTGTTGTTTCTCTTGGGGGTTTCAAATTTGATCGTCCGGTTGATTGGTCAGACATATCCAAATACTAAGTTTTGATATAATGAAGAAATCAAAATTCGAACCCTCACCATTATTATTTGCACGTGTCATATTAAATATGCTATGAAATAATACCAGAAGGCATAACGGTCCGGTACCTTAGTGCGAAATATTGAAATATCCAGAAAACATCAACATTTTGATTAATTCACTACAAGTTTTCTGCATTGTATTTCATTTGAAGGTGTTTATGAGTAAACTGGGCATTGTACCAGATAGGGGTACACTTTTTGCATATAACTACTTAATTAATTTACAACTCAAAATTCGATTTTTCGGAGATGTCTGACTAATCAACTGGATGATCGTATTTAGATTATTATTTAATTAATTACTTAAAATTTTGACATTTTAAGAAAACATTGTTTGTAAGATAAATGTTGTGATGTGACCACTATCACATGATTTCCATTTTTTGGAGGTTACAATCCCCGATAATAATAATTTTCGAGTTGATGTATTTAAAGGGTAGATTTTCAAGGTCTTCACTATGGCCTCGCTATTTTACGGCATCAGTTAGTGGCGGTGTGTACAAAGTTGCGTTTATTATTTATTTTTTACAGTGGTATCAATTTGTAAATGTATCATAAATTTAAACCATAATAATGCTCTCGGCTGTTGATTCTGCTGCCTCGTCTCCGGTGGAATGTCTCTCGTGGCTCTTTGAGTACAATGCAAAGATAAACACCACATTACCCCCTCGTGAGGTATGCGGCATGCTTTATAACACGAATTTACGGGGATGCGTTTTTCTAAAAACTTAATTAATTAGGTAATTAATTAATTAGGTAATAAGGTAATTCTTATTTTGTTGGTTATTTTCAATATAAGATGTGTATTTTATTTTTTTACATTCTTCTGATTGGAAAATTGTTGGCAAAAGAGTTGGATAATCCAGATTTTTTGCGAACGTGAGAATATAAAATTGACGCGCTTAGTCTTTGTAAGATGTACGCCCGGGCGCGTATTTCCAAAACCTATACCGATTCAGTCGCGGTAGCGACAATTTACATTTTAAATATACCTCTACATTGGTTATTTATTCTCACATTGCAAAAACAAAAATTGTTCTAAAATCTAGATAAAATAATCTTTCTGATGTGTATATTACAAATTAATAATTTTATTTCTAAATATTTAAATTTTAATATTATTCCCACACATATATTGATAATTTTTTATCACTTCGCAAAAACCAAAATTGTTCTAAAATGTAGATAAAAAAAATCTTTCCAATGTGTACATTAGAAATAAAAAAATTATTTCTAAATATTTAAAGTTTGATATTGAAAATGTAAAGCGACTGAACCGGTATAGGTTTTGGAAATACGCCGCCCGGGCTCTTATTTCGTTATTCCAACAAAGTGAACAAACTTTTATTTAAAAAATAATAATGTATAATATAGTATAATTCAGCAAATCATCGCATTATGCTCTTATCTTATGGACTTTTCGTACTAAACGCACGAATCGTAGGTAGGTAAAATTTTATCATTTTAACGTATTTTAATATTCCTAGGTTAGAAATAACCTGAACATATTTGAAAATCTTCTACTACAACCGCAATAAGCGGAAAATGTTGCTTGTGTAGTGATGGAGGACTTAGCCATCCGAGAAAATTAAAATCGCTACGCCTGGATGGGACCTAAACGCAATGCCGTCTCAGCCACTGACCGATCAAATATATCGTTTGGCATGTGTAGACTGTTGATATTTGTAAGTATTGACAATGAGAAATTGATAGGTTTTAAAAAATACCCCCACGTCGCATTTTATTTAATTAAATAATACGCTTTTAGTATAAAAGTTCCTACAACAATAAATTACTTCTTTTGAAGAGATCCCTGAATCTACCATCTTTACATAAAATAAGTATAACATTGCCTTCTGAAAGCATTATTTCGCTCCTTCCCTGAGAAACCGTTTTTATTATTTTCTCCTTTTTTATGGTTCGGTACGTAAAAATAATACTTCTTACCTCAGCAATTGGATGTCTTCAAGCGATAACACTTCAAGAAGTTAAATTGAAACAATTTTTCATTGTTTCGGTGTTGATTTTGTAAAATTAAAGTTCTATTTACACAAGCGATGGCTTTAAGGAGAGAATTTATCACAGGCGATCGCTCGTGTGCCGTGCAAACATTAATTACTCAAAATAAGTGGCGTGTCAGCGGCGCAAATAAGTATTTAAGGTTTGCCTGAAAAACAAATGGTGGACGGAGATTAATATTTTTCCCGAAAGGTCCTTCCATCGTCGGGGCTCGCAAATTTGTCAGTTTTATCATCATTACCAACATGTCGAGTCTTCTCGCTCGGACATTCCGCACGGGATCGCCGTAGGGGGAGGGAGAGGAATGCTCCTAAACCCTGTGATAGCCCGTTTCGCAGTCTCATTAAATAAATTGTGTCAAATGCCAACACTTTTTCCGCCAATTTCAAAAAGAAATGCGCTCATTAAACGCTTATGGTGAAAAAGTACGCTTCTTCAAGGTGATTTACAATTTAAAATGGAGGGGTTTTAACAAAATCTTCACGTTTTTTTTAAAGAGAAACTTCTTTTGCACCATTGAGATTTGAAACTCGATGAAACGAAAAATAGCGACACTTAAAAGAGTCAAATACACACATCTTAGGATTTAGAATGATATAGAAAAATCGGTCTCCTCTTTGTGCGGTGCTTCGTGGCCTCCCCCCTCTTTTCTACTTTAGTTTTCTGAATGTTTTAAGACGTAATTTTTTTAAAAATGTTAAACTAATTTTAAGTTTTTTATAACCGTTACTAATAATCAATCTTAACAAAAGTTAGATTTGACTCAATAGTTTAAATTCACACCTTCGCAATACCATTCACAGTTTTGTCATGTGCGTGGTAGTTAAAATAATGTATGATACCCGTGTGATACCTGTAAAATAAAACCATATGTGTATGTGTATAATATGTGTGATACCTGTAAAATAAAACCATATGTCTTTGCGTATAATATGTGTGATACCTGTAAAATAAAACCATATGTGTTTGTGTATAATATGTGTGATACCTGTAAAATAAAACCACTAATTTTATTTCAATATTTGGACGTAGTTTATCACACCGGAAACACAAAAAATATGTTTACATACCTGTACATAAAACGTTTTTAATACAAATTTTATAGACGTTTTTTATTATCAATATCCATACTAATATTATAAATGCGAAAGTGCGTGTGTTTGTTTGTTACACTTTCACGCCTAAACCACTAAACCGAGTTTTAAATTTCTTTCACCAATAGAAAGTTATATTATCAGCGAGTAGCAAAGGCTGTATACAGGGTGTTAAGGGACGTACTTGACTTACTTTAACCAGTGATTCCTGACATTATTTGGAGTAAAAAATGTAAATGAAATTTTGGTCTCCGGTGAAATTTTTGTTGTTTTTTTTTATTTATTTTTTCTACAAAAACATAAAAAAATTATAGGTGTTGGACAGTTGGAGGCGGGGTGAGGGGTTGGTTTGTTACTCGGCTGAGTGATCAGTGATGACATAAGGAAGAATTTTTTTTTTGTTTGAATTTGGAGAAAAAAATTTTGAAAACAAAAAATAAAGTCATCAAAAAAAGTCACCGGAGACAAAAATTTCATTTACATTTTTTACTCCAAATAATGTCAGGAATCATTGGTTAAAGTAAGTCAAGTACGTCCCTTAACACCCTGTATAATGGTAAGCTCTGGCGTTATGAAATTTGTATGAATTAAAATGTGTGTATTTCATATATTTTGGCGGTAGAAACGAAAGGCAGGGGGAAGATGAGGTTCGCGGAGGGGGAAGAGACGAGGGAGGGGAAAGGTGGGGAAGGTGGAAGGGAACTGGGACGCACGGAAAAGGACATGCAGATTTATTTGAATGACATTGCAACACATGCCGAGTACCAGCTAGTATATTATAAAATAAAGTGCATGAAAGTGTGCGACCCTCTAAAACTCAGAAACGAGTCCCGGTACTATCCAGCGACTTATATGGTGTGGTAGTCCTCTATCACCCATCCATGAAGAAGTTTCCCATTTTTACCTGAAGGGCGTGCTTTAGAATATATAAGGTCTGGAAGTTTCGTCCTTCAGATTTTTCTAGAATAGTCCAGAACATTTTAAAGTATTCGAGAGCATTCCAAAATATTCCAGAACATACCGGAACATTCTGGAATGCTGTAGAACGTTCGGAAACATCCGAGATCATTGTGGAATATTTCAGAACACTCTCGAATGTTGTGGAATGTTCTGGAACATTGTGGACCATTTGAATCCTTTTTGCATGGGTGGGGTTACCCTTTGGTAGGGGTATATAAAGCAAGATCCGTTGTGGGTTCGAACGTCAGTTCAATCTCATATCAACTCCCTAAGCAAAGCCGGTAACCCAGCTAGTACATTCATGTATAAAACTTTTCATATATTTTGTTTATAGTCTCTCTATATCTTTACATGTATATATACGTTCATCAATTTATTATACACTAGCTGGTCCCCGGCATGCGTTGCAAAGCCATTCAAATAAATAAATTGATTCTCCCTGCATGTCCTTTCCCGTGGGTCCCCGTTCCCTTCCACCTTCCCTGCCTTCCCATTCCCTCGTCTCTTCCCTTTCCCACCTCCCCCGTTCCCCTCCCCCTGCCTTTCCTCCCTGCCGCTAAAATATATGAAATACACACATTTTCATTTATAATTCCTAAAAATTTCACAACGCCAGAGCTTATCATCATATATAGCCTATATATTATTCTGATGTATGGACCTTTATTATTGTGAAGTTTGATTAAAATCCATTCAGTAGTTTTTGTGTGAAAGAGTAACAAACACAAATACATCCATACAAACTTTCATGTTTATAATATTAAGTAAGATAGGTCATTGGCTCCGTACAGTTTGTATCAGTTGGAAATTTTGTGTGGCATTCATAGAAACAATACAAAAAATTCACAGTTTTAGGTATATCAGCGTTTTAATAATTATTATTTTGCCTTTGAGTAACGCAATAATTTGAATGAATATGTTATTCAGTACCTGACGCGCTGAACGTTGACCAGTTCCCCGACAGAGACTTGCCTAATTAGATAAGCCACGTAATTCTCAGCCGCCTTCGAACAAGAAATTATTATCCTAGAACATGTTTCACCGACCCAAATCACCATAATCTCGTTGATAACCTTAAGAGCGAGTTGCTGGGCTCGTTTCAGGAATATATTAAATCATCTTGTACCCTAACCGGCCACAAATATTTCAATGCCCCGGTGAAATAACTAAAGGGTACCCACTTAATTCAATGTTTACTAAAACGTAGGGACATTCTACAAGCCGCAAGGGATAACGCCTTTGTAAGGCTGTTGCACTAATTATATCATCATTTTAATGGTGTTATTAATAACAGTAAATAGTAAAATACTATTTGACCATAATTCAAGTAGCCCGACCTTCCCAGAGCATTCGTCCATTCTAATTGATTTTTATAAATTTAATTAAATGAAGCCAATATTAGCGAAACTCAATCGAAAATCTGGGGACAGAAAAATCATAAAAAGACATTGGCTCCACTGGGACTCGAACCCAGGATCCTTTGCTTATATGGCAAGTGCTCTACCAACGGAGCTACGGAACCCATATCAAATTCGGTCACTTTTAACTGTATCATACTTCGACTAAGAACAACAACATTATCTTTATTTTCTTAACGCACATATTATTGGCTGCATTGACTTTATGAGTTCCATTACCTTCAGCCTCATAACATACCCCAATAATTGGGGATGATATAGTCTCACTGGCTCCAGACGATTGGGAGCAGAGCAATTCTTTTGCAGAATTCACATAAAAAAATTAAAAAAATGTTTTTACAGTGTTTTAAATATTAGTCGGTTTTTGCGCTGGGTGTATCAAAATATATTTTAATTAAATAATATTTTTATTGTGATTGCACACAGATAGAATTCAATAACTATGGGAAATAATTGAGGATATTCAAAAATGGCAGTACATCATCAGACTAATAAAAATAATGGAAGTAATCAGGTAGCAACAACTCTATTGGTAGAGTATAGAGTAACCCCAGTCCCGGTAAAAGTAGTATCTGGGATCGAGTCCCGGTCGCGACCGTTTTCTTTTCATTTTTTGTATCTTTATCTTTTTCATGTTTTCATTAAGGGTGTCGATATTATCTTCATCAACGATTGAATATTACCTACAATGAGGTTTATAAACTTCAAAAAGTTAATCTTAATAAATTAAATGTTTTTTTTTTAAATTAAATAATGTCAACAACATTTTTTGATAACAAAAATATTTCGACGATGTTATTATTACGCTGATATCATTTTGTTATGGAAATTCGGTGTTAAGAATGTTAAAAATAATATACTGCCATAGAAATATTGAAATCCTCCTTTTAAATACGTCTAATTTTTTGAAACGAAAGTAGACTTGTTCCATGACAAAATTTCCGGTAGTCTCGAAAAGTTTCGTTCGAACGACGAATTTAGTAATCACGAATACATACGTTTCTCCAAATAATTTCTTAGAAGCTAGGATTTATAATAAATGCGATCCATCACAGGAAATAGGGGTTCAAATTGGCATGGCCAGAAGCACCTTCATTATGTTGAAGAAACTATTTTGTTACCGAGACGTAAAACTGATTTTGGTAATGAGAATACATAGGTCATTGTTTTGTTTTCTTAAATAACTTGGAAACCTGAACCTTGCAATAAGGATTGATGTGAAAGATAGAAGATTTGGAAAATGTGAATCTAAAGAGGTATGCCCAAAATAATTTGAACTGATCGAATGGCTAATAAGGTGGTTCTTCTTCCAAGAAATTTCCCTAAAGAGAGTCCTTTTCTTTTGATCAGATATGTCTGATTTTACGTTGACTACTCTCGTCTTAAAAGTACCAAATATATTATTTACATAAAAAAGCGGTTTTAAGATTTATTGCTCGCTTTCCACCAGAATATATTTTCTTCGAAATATTTGAAGAGATTTGGTGGAACCAAAATAGTAATGCCTTTTTTTTAATAAAAAGTAGGAAATTTTGGGTTATTACAATTTTACTGAATATTCGTTCATTATTTTCAGATCGATATATTTTTAGCGTTATGTGAAAAATCGTACGATGCCTTGAAAAGCTCGCTAGTCAAATATCTCAAAAAGGCAAAATAATTTCCGATATACCTGACAACAAAAACTGTCAATTTTCATGTCATGCCAGAGCACCCCTTTCAATTGTGTAACCTGTATTAAGGTTCGATTTATAATGGTCTATTTCATGAACAACTTTATGTTATTTATATATGGAACTGAAAGCGTAGGGAGTGTGGCGAACCCATCGCTCAGGGAGTGGAAAACACAAACCTGCAATAGCCATCCCAAGCCAAGGTGTGAGCTACCGTGCTCAGGCTGAATGTCCTGGGGAACAGCGTCACGAACGGTGCCTCCGAGAAACAAGGTCGCATCTCGGAGTATTTAGACCTCACTCCAGCATTCAGAGCTCTGCTGGAGTGGACCTTCTATTTCCCTGGTAACTCGTGGGACAAAAAAATTGGACCATTTGAAAACTAGGGGCCTTTTGGGAACCAAGGAGTGCTGAGGCCACCTCTGTAGATTTCCTTCCTGGGGCCGTAAGAGGAACCAATAGGAGAAACCGTGAAGAGGTGAGCTAAGGCCTCCTCCATGAACTCTTCCCTTGTGGGGCCTCTGTGGAACCAAGGTGGAATGAAGTGGAGAGATGATGTCCTCTTCCCATGTGGGGCCTTCGAGGAACCATGTAGGAGTGAAGAGGAGAAATGAGGCCATCTTGGTGAACTCGTCCTCTGTGGGGCCTTTAAGGAACCAAGGAGGAGAGATGAAGTTCTCTTTCCTCCTGGGGCCTTCGGGGAGCCAGGGTGGGGTGGACTCTTCCCTTGTTGGGCCTTTAGGGAACCAAGGGGAGGTGGACTTTCCATCGTGGAGCCTTCGGGGAACTAAGGAGTGGAGAGGAGAGATGAAGCCCTTTTCCGTCGTGGGGCCTTCAGCGAACCAAGGAGGAATGAAGAGGGGAAATGAGACCTGGGAAGACACATTGTCGAACCAGAAGATATAGCTTCATTTCCAATGACAATCCTGATGAACTTTATAAAAGGGACTGGTTTACTGTCAAATGAATGAGGTAAAATGGGATATAGTACAATGGGTCTATGGCCTAAGTGCTCACGGTAACTATATATATGTAAACCGTCTCCGATTACTTAAAAAAAAAAATATATATATATATATATATATATATGGAACTCAAATTATACAGCAGTAAGTACACGAGGAAAAATAAATATTTCTTAGTTCATTTCAATTGAAATTGTCGAATAGTTAGGTGTGTGCTAGTAATTATTTACGTGGAAATTTAAAAAATAAACCCCTTACCAGAATGGACCAAAACAAAGAAAAAGGAAAATGTTGACGAAATTCACACAAATTTAAAATGTGTAACGTTTTTCATTTTGGAAGGCGGGATTGGGTACCGCCGCCCCGGGAACCTTTATTGGATAACCAACACCTCTGCAATAGATCACCCCAAGTGGTTCGCTACTTTTGGTGATTTAGCAGGGGTGCCCGGGTTCATGGAGTAAGGTTTGTCAAGGTATTGCAGGCGGATGACCATGACACACTGAACCCCAGATTCCTACCGACCCTTTAAACCCTTTTCCTTCCCAGAACTCTCCTCTCCTCCCTTTCCCCAAAAAAACCCTCCACACAGCATCCCCAAAGATGACAAAGGCCCTGAGGGAAATTATTTTCCTCAGGGCCTCCTGTGTGGAGCTTATGTAAAAAAAAAAATGGGTTTGTTATTTTGCTGGTAAAATTGGCATAATATAATAATGCCGATTTGTAAGGACATTCTGAAAAATGCTATCAGTTCGTACAAAGAGTACCTACATGAAGTAAACAAAATACCAAAAATATGCCATTCCAGTAGCAACTTTGTTTACGTTTCCCGTTCTACAACAGCAAAGCTTGTTTGCATGTATTACCTACTAGGTACCGCATTGAACAAACACGGCCCTCACTTTTAGCGGTACTTTTGATGTATCGGGATGATTTTTGAAGCATAATGGTGCGCAGTTAACGAATGGTCTACCCTTTGGGCACCGGACCTTTGTTGTGGTAATTAACTAACTTAGTCGGATGGGTGTACAAAAACGAAACAAACTTCAAACCTTCATCAAAAGGTAACAAGACTATCCTCACATCGAAACTCACCTGTCTCCAACGGAAATGTTTTTTTATTGCGTGCTATTAACTTTTTAATCTTTATTTGGTGAGGACGTGACACGGGATGAATTATTGGCGATAATACGAGGGAGAGGTAAGGCATTGTGTTATTAGAAGTGACGTTTTGTCTATTTTGATTAAAAACTTAACAAAAATTATAGGTTTATTTGTTTATTTGTTTGTTTATTTATCTATACATGCATATATATTACAAAACATTACAAAATGATACTTTGTCTGTCCAACTGGGAAGGATACCCGTTTCAGGACAGCCAAATTGTATATTTAGTTCATAATATTCTTTACAAGGGAATGGTTTCGTTCAAGATATCACATGAATTTGCTTCGGTCAAGATAACTTTTTAGAACATTAAAAATTGTATTCTGAATGAATGGATGGTTTCTTTACGTCTTTGAAAGAATCGCAAAGATGTGATTATTTTTTAAGGTCATTTTGGAGAACATTAATAATTACATTCAGAGTGAATGAGTGGTTTCTTTAGTGAGATCACAAGTAGGAGATTCTTTCCAGCCATTTTATTTTTTAGATCACAAGTAGGAGATTCTTTCCAGCCATTTTAGAGAACATTTACAATTGCATTGCGTTAGGTATACAGTTTATTTGATTATCTGCATTTTATTTCTGTAAAGTGTCGTGTAAAGTGCCTTGTTGTAGCGTGTAGGGTAGTACACGACTAATGAAGTATGAATACGTAAATTGGTACTGGTATTTATTAGGGAGCTGCTCGTAAGCAAAAGAGGTCAAATCACACATGCATTCCTTTATAGCATCTCGCAAGCATGCTATATCGCTTGCACTCTTACACTTTCATGCATACACAAATATATGTAAAAATGTCACAATTTCATATAAAAATTGTTACAGTACGCATTTTGAGTGAGAGAACAGTTGAACATAATGGTGAGATAGTCCCGCAAACAACCGCTGCGCCGTCCGTGTGTCCCGCCTTTCCCCCTGGCAAAAAGGAACACACCGCACCCCTCCGCGGCACTCGCCAGAAACCAGCCGGCCGCCGCTCGAGTAGCTGTGTCGGTCGAGTACGCTCCCTAATTCCCGCGTGACGCCACTTGCAATGGCGATCCATTAAAACCCGATTTGAACCAGAGTTACCACTGCCTGGTAAAGTGTTGGAGCTACCTGCGCTGACCATGTCCTGCTGCCCCGGTCTCCTGCATCAGACCACCAGCTGTGAGTTAAACCTCAATTCCCCTCTTAATAATGTGTCCCACAGTAATTCTCGGTTGAAACAACCACATTCCCGGAGAGATTTGAGAGACCCCTTCGTTAGGAAATACCTAGTTAGGCATTGTGTTGTTTTGTGACTTATATTGTGTTTTGCAAGATGTTGTAATTGTGTATACCAGACAATATAGTTATGTTTCACCCAACTTCCTCTTTCATTTGATGGGATCACACGTGGGCGGGCTTGGCAATTACCTATGAACCATTTAAACCTAGTTACCTACGACCCTGACGAGGAGAGAATTCCTGCCTGCCGACGACTTGAGCTAGCCGAGAGCAAAAGGAAGTTCCCCCCCCCCCCCCCCTTGGGACCGCTACAAAATGTTATCTACTTTATTAAATGTTAAATCGTCTTTTATTTCTACTATTAAATTATATTCACTGTCATAGATGAAACGTTTTCAATGTTGGGGACTAAAAGCCTTTAATCACAGACATATGAATACTATTTTCAGTTAGTCTGAAAAACCTGTTTGTATAAAAAATGCAAATCAGGAGTTAATTATTACACCCTTTAACAGGATTTAACGAATATATACTGACAAATATGTAATGATATAGTTTTTTTATGTTATCTACTTTTCGTCAAAGCGTTCAAAATTTTGTACAAAATATAAGGTGGTACATAAATCTCGCAATACCTACATAGTATCTTCTGTTAATAATATTGGTGAATCACACATGTCTGGTAATGAACCTGCTAATCCTAGGCAATTATTCACAACGTCCCAGCTCGTCAGATAAGCAATATAAGTGTCGACGTAAAAATTCAAGTAATAAAATACCGTACGTGAGACAGGTTTCATCAAATAACAAACTCGTCCACCGCCAAGCCTAGACAAACCTCACCCATGGTCCCAGAGACCCCTGCTAAATTACCAAACGTATCGAACCATTTGGGGTTGACCGACTGTTATCCTGTAAATGGTTCCCGGGTTTGCCTCCCGAATTATATGGGGCTAGATCACCTTTCAAGAGTTCAGCTGCTTCAAGCAAACAGATTTGTGCTTTAGAGTAAGGCATTCCGACTTTCTACCGACAGGAAATTTGGGAGGCGGGTATGGTTACCGCCGCCCCGGGAACCATTTATTGGATAACCAACACCTCTGTCATAGGTCACCCCAAGTGGTTAGCTACGTTTGGTGACTTAGCAGGGGTACCTGGGTTCATGGGGTTAGGTTTATAAGGATATTAGCTGCGGATACGTCTGCCCACCAATTGCATGGCAGGCCGGATCGGGAGAGACTGGTTGAGGGAGATTTTTTGACCTCTCCCGATTCAGGACTCCTCCTGGACCCACTGACTCCCAGATTCGTACCCGCCCCTCGTACCTTTATCCTTCCCAGAACTTCCTCTCCTTCCCTTCCCTAAAAATAACCTCCATACATCATCCTCGAAGATGACATAGGCAGTGAGTGGAATTACGTATTATTATATTATATAAACTCAGGGCCTCCTATGTGAAGCTAAGGTAAAAGAAAATCAGAGTGTGCAACTCACACGCGGTAGAAGTGAAATTAGAAAGTCACTAGATGTCGCTTTCTTTTCTTTTGCTTATTTATTTTAAAGTGGATTGAGTATTGGATATTGATTTCACAAAAATTATATTGTTTTTTTTTTTTTTGGATTTCGTGGATTCGAGCCTCCGTTCGCAAGATGTGTGTCGCTCTGGCCGCTGAGACTTGTCAAGCGCCTTACCCGTTCCGCTATCGGAGGCTCGCGACGAGGCGCGAATTTACCGCGCATTAGAACCGACGACCCGTGAAAAAATAAATTTTCGTGGCGCATTTCCTTTTCATTCGAATTTTAAATTACTAACGGGGTTAGAGAAGTTTCACTTTAAAAAAAGACAACATATTTTTGCCTGTACAATTAAGTTTTTAAACTCTTAAACCCGGTCTGACCTGAGAGAATATTATAGTTCCTGCCATGTGGTTAAAAGTCACAACTTCAACTGTGACAGCTTTAGGCGGAAGGTCCAGAACACCGACATTAACATTAGCAGCTTCAGGACACCGGTTAATAAGGCGGCATGACTTAGTCGCCCCGCCAATAAAACTCAACCGCCCGCATTAACCGGGCGGTATTATTAGCGGCCCGTGTTTTATTTCGACAGTAAACGGACAGGCGGGAAGGTCGCAAGTTTTGATATAATGTTGCGACCCCAACGCATCGTGTTTATGTGCTTGCCTTTGTTTATTTGTTTCGCTTGCTCAGAGGAACGGCTGCGTGCCCTGTTTTCATACCAAACTTAAAGATTTGAGACCGAAATACCCATATACTGAACAATATCTAGCTATGGTTCCATGCCTACTCAGAATCAAGTCAACTCATCACCTCTTTGAAGTCATTAAAAGCTATAAAAAATAATTATTTATTAATTTTTAATTGTTTTTGTGCTTAATTCGTAGAACTGCATTTTAATTTTTAGAAATTTGATTAAAATTAAATTTGATATTGTTATTGTTATTATCGAGTTTTGCAAGTATTTTAGAATGTATTTTAGTTACAACTGTTTTGACTTGTAAGGTCATTTTCAAACTGTGGTGAAGCCACTTACGGACGACTTATTTATATTATTTTAAATGTCAATTTTTGTTGCAGAGACACTAATTTAGAGGGTGATTATGTAGGATTCGAAATCTTTCACTTTGGTTTCCCTTGCACTAAGAAAGGGTTTTCTTAATTGATTAAGAATGACGTTATTGCTATGACTCATTTACGTGCATTGTATTGTTTAGGTGTGGTAAACATATTAAGTAGTGGGGAATAAATAATTTTCCTTACTTTATTAATTAGCGTTATGTTGGGGTCATTCGTTCGTTTATTGATTTTTAAGCAAATATTTGTATTTTTAGTTTCGAAATTGCTACCTAGGCCACCAAAGAATTCAATTCTTTGTGATTTTAGAGACATTTTTTGTAAGTAGACAAGTGTTAATGATTAAAAATTTAATCTTACCCAACGTACTGTCAAAAATCGAGTGGGGTTAACACGCAATAGAAGCGAAACTTTACCAAAAACCATCTCAACTAACCTTTAAAAGCGTGGTATAATCAAGCGTACAATGAGCGCAGACCTAGCGTCATCTCCGTTTCATATCTTAACCAATATAATCAAAGCGGCCAATGAGGGCAGTTAGATGCTTCGCAGGTACTGTGATGCGTCATTTCCGTTTCATCCGATTTCCAAATCACAACGAGGCTAAAGAAATTATATTTATAAAATAATCATCGTAAAAGAAGCGTTTTTTGGGTTGAAATTGGAGACCACCCGCCATTTCTTTTATGGGCTCGGGGTATTTATTAGATAACATTATTATCTACGTTTCGTTTCGTAAAATTTGAACAATTCATCAAATTTCAAAGTTAAAATATACGATCTGTGAAATTCTATTACTTAATTGAGGACCGGCTGTTTTTTAGTTGTTGGATAATAACAGAACTCGAATAAGACTTTATCAGAAATTGAATATTATATTAGTAATTTGACGAATTGGTGAAATTCGTAAGTAGTAATTTAATGGAGATACTTCGGCAGACAGCACTCAGAAGTGATGACAAAAGATACCTTGTGCAATCGTGTTCTTCTTTTCCCTCTCCTATCGAATGTTAAGCCGGATCCACATATGAAGAATTGATTTGCCGAGTGCCGATTAATCGGCAAGTGCCAAGTGCTCGGCTTCGTATTCGCCAAATACTGAGCATGTCTTTGCACACTTGCGGGCCTTGTCCGAATGCCTAGTTTTTTATGGGAACCGACAACATGCCGAGCGAGGCGAGCACTGACAATCTATGTTCGGCGATTTACGAGCATCCATCCCCACTACTCGCGATTCGGGAAATAATCGGCTCGGCACTCGGCGAGTCACGCATATCTGGATGCGGCTTAAGATGAATATATACGTGAAATCCTATTTTGATTAATCTTTACGACGAATCGGCTTACAGTATGAATATCAAAAAATATGCTACGGATAAATCAAAGCTTTTACTAGGTTTTCTATGTATTGGAATTACAATAAAATTATATTTACGTAACAAAAAATATAAGCGTAAACCACATAAAAAAATGTTATTTCATGACTTAACTATGAAGTAATATAACAATTTTAAAAAAATACCCCTTTATGGCTAAGACTATTTTTGAGGTTTTCCATGTTCTAACTTTTTTTCGTTATTATAAAATTATGCACAAAATAAATAAAAACCACCTTTTTGCTTACTAGCCTCGGTAAATTTTTGGGATTGGTGGCCAAGGCTATTACGAATAATTTTTAGAAAATAACTTTAGATTCGCCTTAATCACTATAAAAGGAAACTTATTGCATCACGGCTGGCGGAAAATAATGCATTTTTTAATTTTCAAACATTCTGCGGAATTTAAAAAACATTCAAACAACACAAAATTATTTTCTAGCATAGGTAGGTACTTACCTAACCAAATTCACTCGCATTATGTTTCGAGTGCCCTGTAATAAAATAAATGGTTTCATGCCAACTCAGAATCAAGTCAACTCAACACCTCTTTGAAAAATCATTAAAAGCTTAATGATAATTCAAAAAAAAAATTGATAAATAAAAAAAAATTAAAAGTTGTACAAAACTTAACCTAACAAGTAACCTATTTAACCTTTTTTAATACATTTTTCCATCACTTTGAATGACTTTTCAAAGGAGATGTTGAGCAAAATTAATTTTGAGTTGTCCGGTCAATAAAATAAATATGTTTACCGCATTAATGTAGACACATAAAGAAGGATTTGATTTATTAATGCCCACCACTTGCGCCAGCAAAATTACCACAGTTCTTTGGAGAAAGCCCTTGTATTGTCATACCTTTTCGGAAAGTTGAAAAGAATAAACAATCAGAGAGGTATTACCATACATTTATAAATTCGCTCAATGCATTGTTGTAAATCGCCCAATTTATAGCAAAGGTAAAAATGAAGTACTCAAAGCTATAAAACATAAATTGTATTCTTTGTTGCGCAACCGAGAACAATAATAATCTGAATATAGCCCACAAGTAACTCATTCAGTTTTGCTTATAAAGCAAGTAATGTTAACATTCGGAACCCATAAAGCCAAAGGTGCGAACAATGAGAGATATAAAGGATTTCCTTAATCCCAAACACCTGGTTGTACTGTTAACATGACCAAATTCGGATTCAACTCATTATTCATTCCCCCTATCTAATTTTAGGCCCCCAGCCAAGTGATTGTCTTACAAAACTTGCTGTTTAATTTATATCCTTCTTAATTAATTCCTAACCAGAGTGCAGGATGGTTCGTTACTTGAAGATTAAAATATCTGCCTTCAATGCGTAATTGAATAGCTTATAGACTTTTGATTACTTATTCTTGAAGGTTTGATGTAGGGCTATTTTAAGTTCAAACAAATGTAAATATTAAATTTTTGGTGAGATCAAAATAAATAGCCTTAAAGGATTAACGGGTGAACGAAGAAGTTAAATAAATGAGAACCATCTCGTGAATATTAGACGATCGAGTTGAGATGGCTAGAAACTTTAGCATTATGGTGAAAAGCTTAACTAATTTAAATAATGATGATAAAGACACATTTATAGTAATCATGCCACGGACTATATCTAGAAGCTTTTAAATATGAATGTAATATAAGAACGTTCTCAAAATATCTAGAAGAGGTGCTAAGATGGATTCTTCGTTCTTCTTATGCCCTGTCCATTCAACGGACATTGGCTATCATGTTGGCTATGCGGACTTTGTTTACTGCGGCCCGGAACAGCTCTACAGTAGACTAGCCAAACCACTAACTCAGGTTTCTCAACCATGGGGTTCTTCTTCTTCCAGGGCCCCGTTTTCCGGCAATCTTTCCCTGCAATATGAGATCCAAGATCTCGTACTTCTCTGGATGTCTCAGAACATGTCTAAGACAATGAAGTTTTCGGATTTTTATAGTTTTAATAACTTCTTTTTCCTTATTCATCCGAACCATTTACATTCATAACATTTTCATTCGTAACCCTGTCCGTCCAGCTTATTTTAAGTATTCATCTGTAGATCCGCATTTAGAATGCCTCAAGTCACATAATTAGTTTTTCAGTAAGCGTCCATGCTTTTATTCCATAAAATAATATCGTAAACACGAATCATCTGACCATTCGCATTCGTAATTCAAGGTTGAGATCATGACTGCAGAACATCTTTTTCATGCGGATAAAAGATATCGTCTAAAAAGGGGCAATATCTTAATCATATTATGCGAGAAATCAAAAACAATGTCATCCAACAGATTAATGATTTTGCCTAAGTGATTGGTAGGAACGTTTGGAGAAGAGACCAAAAGAGTATTCAAAGTCGGGTCTCCTGCAACAAAATGTTTTCAGTACATTTCACACGAATTTGCGGAGGCGGATGAAAAACAAAGGCATTTGTGCAAATTTGTATAACTACTCCCCCGGTGTTTCATGAATGCTTAAAAATTTGCTCAAGCAGTTTGTCACAGGAGCCCGGATTAAGAACAGCAATAAAATCAGCCGTAGTCATTTTAATATACAAAATACTTTGCCGTGGAAGAAAACATTTGAAAGATACGTCAAAATAAATTCACTGCACGTGTAATCATTAATTAATTCTGAATATTGGCAACAATACTCATGTACAAATTTTCATCTAAAAATACGATCAAAATGAAAGTAAATGGACTTTTTTATTTCGAAGGCTATATAATATTTTTATTTTGCAGCAATATTTTGGACGAAGTACTAAATCCTCGTTTGCATCACTATAATCAAAAATGAATTTTGTAAATGGTTTGAAATTAAAACTTTCTAATTTGCATAGATTAACCTACCCAAAGTCTATCCTCCCATAAAAACAAACATCGCAATGAACAGCCGTCCGACTCGCAGGCCTCTTCACTTCACCCCTCGCGAATCATTAAACTCTATAACCACAATGTCTCGGGTAATACAAACAATGGGCGAATTAAATTGAACGGGCCTATTTCCAAAGGGGTTGATCACTGAACGGAAAATCTTTAGAAGTGCAAATTTTTTTATTTTGCATGAAACGTTTCGTCTCCCATGAAAATGCAATTAATGAAATCTGTTCACGAAATGATGCTATGGTGTCCGGACAGGATCACTGTAAATTGTCGTCATTGACAATGTGCATTGAAGTGTGATTGACGAAACTTTAATCGACACGTCAATATTTTCGCCCCAGTTACTTTGTTAACATAACCTTAATTAATTTTTGATTTTACTTATCGTAACTCTGAACAATTGCGATTAAACGCAATTAAAAGTAATACCAAACCTCGTTCCGCGAACGAATGTCAGAATTGAAAGATTAATTAGTTGTTATAAATAATCACATCAATGACGTGACTGCCAATAATTGAAATTGATTGCCTCTGGACGCTTTAGACAGCGCAGCGTTTGATCAATTTCTCCAGAAGTAGGGGAAAATGAAGCTCACTTAAACATTCATGATTTAAAACAAAAGTCATGTCGATATTTTATATAATTCCTTTTAACTCCTAGAATCCCAGGCGGGCCATGATGGTCAGTTTCCCGTTGAAGAAATAAATTCGATATTTAAAATATTTCATCAATTTCACCAACTTGGGAGGTGGGTATAGGTACCGCCGTTTCGGGTACCATTTATTAGATAACCAATCCATGTATCCGATAAGTCACCCCAAGTGATTCGCTACGTCTGATGATTTAGCAGGGGTGCCGAGTACTATATGGTAAGGTTTGTACATGTCTTGGTGGCGAATGCGTCCCACCACCAGCTGCTTGGCGGGCCGGAACAGGGGAGGCTGGTTGAGGGAAACCCTTTGACACCACTAGTTGGACTCACTCAAATCATTGCCTTGCGCCATTCCTACCCACAAGTACCGTTTACTTTCTCAGAACATCCTCTCCTTCCTTTTCTCAAAAACTTGAGTTCCTTCAAAAGTAAAACTTAATTCAACACAGCATCCCCAAAGATCATATAGGCCCTGAGGGAAATTATTTTACACAAAGGCTTGTGGAGGTAATCTAAAAATAAGAAGGGACGTTTTTGTTAAAAATCACTTCAATCAATGTCACCAGAAGTGAGAAAAGCATTTGCTTAGTTCTGCAACAAGGACAAGCCCAACACTTCTACCGGTGTTAAATCTTCAGTGTGGTTGATGGAACGGCAGAGGGTACAGACGTAGAGATATCTGCCCGTAACGAGCGTACAACGGAAGATCCTCGCAGCCTCCGACTGGACCATATCATTAACCTGTCTCTCGGTTAACAGGTCCGGCACAACGCGATCTATCCGAGATAGTTCTGCAAAGTAATTTGTTTCCACCGCCACCATGATCGTTTGCAATTATAAATAAATGTTCGTTGCTAAAGGAGTACTAACACACAAAACGTTTAG
Organism: Limnephilus rhombicus; assembly: GCA_929108145.2. NCBI lineage: Eukaryota > Metazoa > Arthropoda > Insecta > Trichoptera > Limnephilidae > Limnephilus > Limnephilus rhombicus. Next base: position 45,682,780 of record OV815271.1, read on the forward strand.
TAAAGTAATTGATCAATCTGATGTCTTTAAAATTATGTGGATAGCTGGAACAAAATGTTTCAACCCTTCGAATAATAGGAAAATAATATCTATTAACTTTTGCTAGTCAAGTTTGGCGCCCAAAATTCCCGATTCTTCCCATATATTGTAAATGTACATTTAAATTGGTTATTTTTTATCCCTTTGAGAAAATAAAAATTGTTTTATAATATAGTTAAAATTATCTTTCGGAAGTGTACATTTATAAATTAATAATTTTGTTTCTAAATATTAAAATTTTGATATTGAAAATGTAAATTGGCTTAAAAATACATGTCTGCGGATTCCCCGAAAAAGTGCGTAAAATAAAAGAAAATTTTTAAATCACTTCACTTTTTATCATGTTCATACAATTTTATTTTAAAATTAAATGGTAAACATTGTTGTTTTAGTTGGGAGTACAAAAAGATTTATCTTATTGTAACATGATCGGGTTTGTAAAATATCTCAAAAACATACAACAACGTACTTTTTTTTGCTTTCTAACATAAAAGAAACCACAAATGTTCGCATGACAGGAAGAGAGATATTTAACTTTTAATAATCTCCGGGACAATTTGGGTCAATTGATTAAATGAGTTAAAGGGGGGACTTTAAGGTACAATATTCAATATTACTGAAATACCAAAGAACGTCTTTACAGGGGTTGATTAATTAGAGATTTCAAATTTTTGCATGAATGATTTGCTATATAAAGAATGCGGAGGTATCCTCCCAGAACACGACCAGATTCCGCATATATAATTAGAAACCAAAATCCCCCCTAAATATGATCCAACCTCTCCGAGAAATGTTTACACTATATTTCAATTGCAAAATAAGCATATTGATATAATATTTCACTTCCATTGAAATATGGCAAGTAAATTTGGTTCCAACGTATCGATAAACAATTTAAGAAAAATGTTTTTCTTTGTATTTTTTTCTCTTTTATGATAATGGGCTTCCAATGTTTCGAAGAAGCATTAAAAGTGTGTTTTGTGTTGTTGTTGGTACCTCTTTGATTTTTGTATGTTTTGAAAGCGTTTTTTGGATTACCGTGTTTTGGTTTATTCTTTGGTTTATTGGCAACAAAATGTTAACATTGTGAAATACAACATATTGTGAATACAAAAAGAGATTTAAATGACATCTAAGAGAGTTCACGCAACTTTCTTATCAATACCGTTTTTTGATATTACTCTATCTTTAATAAAATTGAAAACAGGGAAAACCGCACAAGAGTCAAAACTACTTCAAACTACTTCTGACTATGGATAGGAACATTGCATCACCAATTCGGGTATGTTGTGAGCCTGAAACAAGTAGAAAGGGGAATAAGATGGGAATCGGGGAATAAGTTAGGAAGGGGTACCGAAAGGTTGGGAAGTACCTCGCTTTTCAGATCTAGTCACCAAACACGGCTAAACCATATCAAGTATCATTTCGATATGGAAAGAATCAGTGTTTTGAGAGCATTTACCACTCTGTTAAAAAAATTAATAATCTGTTAGCAAATATAAGAATTTTTGTATCAACTCACATGATATCTTTAAACCATCCTAAATCCTAATCCCAAGTTTATGTTGCAAATATAAAACGTAGTAAAATAGAGACTTAACGAAACCTCGTCTCGTTTCAGCAAGCATAGCAATTAAATAATGTACGGGAAAATCGCCGTTATTTTTAATTGTTGAAGCACGAGAACGTCACAAGTGTCAGATTAATTTAAAATTGTATGGCGTCTCCTCCGGCCGCATTTATTTCGAGAATTTACAACTGCATAATTGATATTGCTTTGAGTAATAAACTTAAACTTTGAGTAAGAAACTTAAGAAACTTTGAGTAAGAAAGTTAATATTAGCACTTTTTAAACAAATACGAATGATGGGTGGACCGAATATTGAAAATCGTTTAAAATTAATGGGCGTAAGCAAAAATACTTAATACAGCACGACTTATTAAAACTGAGCAAAAATCAGACCGATTTAAAGAAGTACTGTTTGTTATATGTGATGATTTTGTTATATGTGATGTGTTAAATAAACAGAACCAGAAGTGTTTTTTTTTTATAATTTTCGGAGCATTTTCAATTTGGGAGGTGGGAATGGGTACCGCCGCACCGGGAACCATTTATCGGATAACCAACACATCTGCCGTAGGTCACCCAAAGTGGTTCGCTACGTTTGGGGACGTGTGTCACCAAGCGCAGGGGTGCCCGGGTTCATTGAGTGAGATTTGTCCGGGTTTTTGTCTGCACTCCAGCTGCATGGCAGGCTGGATCGGGAGAGTCTGCTTGAGGGAGCCCTAACCAAAACTTACTCGACCCGTCGCCTTGTACCGCAGTAAGAGGGATGGATTCATGCGTCCGTTACTCTTGGACACATTGATTTCCAGATTCCTTACCACTTTTTTTTTTTTTTTTTAGAAATTTAATTAAAATTAAATTTCTTTAAATTAAAATGGAGTTCTACGAATTAAACACAAAAACAATTAATTCCTTACCACCCCTCATACCTTTCTTCCTTCTCGGAACTCCCTTTCACTTCCCTAAAAGGACCTTCCAAACTGCATCCCTAAAGATGAAATAGGTCCTGGCGATTTTTTTTCGTCAAGGCCTTCCTTGTGGAGCTAATGTAAAGTAAATCTCTTCATACACTTTCTTCCTTTTTATTATTACTACTCGTACGTGCGTTCAGTATATGACTTTTCTCTCGAAATGGGGCCAAGGAGATTACTTTCTTAATTTTTCACTGTGCCATTCGGGTTGTGTAAGGCAAAACGAGTAGTTTGATCCCCATATTGCCTACTTTTCTGTTACAAAACAGACTCTTACCACTGAGCCACTTCGGTCACCGACACTCTTAAAATGGCCTCTTGGCCTAGAGAGCTTACTGTTCAATTAACTTGAAAATGCTGAACGCTTCAAAGTTGTTTGAAGCGTTCAGCATTTTTTAAATTTTATTTGGAAAACCATCAGAGCCTTATCTCGCAAAAAGGGGCCTAGAAGTAAACTGCTCAATGTTTTCACTCAGCCCTTCGGATTGTGTAGGTTGAGATGCTTCGTTAGATCTTGAGTACTGTAGTAACAATTGATTAAATAAATAGTTTTTCACTGTTGTTGGCGTCAGTGTTGGCGTCAGTGTTGGCTGACGGCGCCAGTGTTGGCATACCGCTTACCTACGGCCATTAGCCAAACCAAACCTGGAAAGGACATGCAATTAATAGGCCAACGATGCTAGCTCAGGAAAGCCGGCGCAAGCAAGGTTCTCTTAAAACCAGGGCGAGTGTTTGTGGTCCGCTTGTATTCCTCCTCCTCCTTTCCTCACAATCTCCGGGGTCTCCTTCCTCAATCAGAACACAGTATTGCACCTAAAGGGTTTATTCAGTTAGAAGGAGACAGGGTTATTATAATTGCCAGCATGGGCACACTTCACATGGGCATGGTTAGCACTTTAATATCATAACTTAACGGGGACTGTTCTCTCAAACTCTCCACACGCGTTACTGGCTTTAAGAGCGGGACGTAGCACACAAAAGAGGGCAAGGGTACGTTCTACTCACAGTAGCAGGAAATGCGGTAGTCAGCAGACCTTCTTGTGGCACAATTCACAATATAAAATACATCGCGAGTTTTAGGTTCTCGAGAGCGCGTTAATGCGGTCTATTTGGTCACTCCTCTCCTGCCGGCGGGCAGCGGATGAATGAATGCTTGCGCGCTGGCTCCGGGGGAGCCTGCGCATGTCGACTCAGCGTAGTGCGGGAATCTACCGAACTATTCTCGCGTAAAATGGGGCGACAGTGAATCTAGGGGGAACATTGCTACTTTGTAACGTAACACTGTTCACAGAGTTATAATCAATAGTTGTATGTAAATTATGCAAACATTACTGTAGATAGATTGCTAATGATAAGCAGGATAAGGTATTTTTGGACCTGTTGAAATATTAATCAAACATATCCAAAAGGTCTCAACATTTCTCCAAATTTCAACAGGGCGCGGCATAAGGTGCTTTTATTTAACAAATTGGTATTGTAACGAGTCTCGAGCTTTGTTTAGATACGCGCACAGAGCCCATGTATCCACCCCTAATAGATTTCAGTGTGTGACATTGATAAGGGTCAACATTTGTATGCCGCAAATTGTTATGTAGATTATGATAATCCTGGTCTGGTTCAATTCCGCCGTTGCGTGGCCCCAACGCTCGGCCTTTACCGGTGATTTGGTGGAGTACCGCCGTATTGGTGCGGGCTACAGCAGTATAATCGGTTACCGGTTGATTTTTTCCTAAAAATAATATAATGTGTCCTGGTAACGTGTAAGAGTATTTAAGGGCCGTCTGTTTAAACGGTTGCTAGAGTAAAAGGAGCACAGAAATTTGGTTTCCAATCAATCTAACAGCCTGTTTTACGTCATTTTAACTTTTGCTTTTACTTTCCGAAAGACAACAGTTAAGCTAGAGTTTGGGCCGGTTTTATAACCATCCGTTCGTCACGCTTGATATCATCTAATATATAAAATTCTCGTGTCACGGTGTTTGTTATCATACTCCTCCGAAACGGCTGGACCAATTTTGATGAAATTTTGTGTGCTTATCTGGTAGGTCTGAGAATCGACCAACATCTATTTTTCATACCCCTAAAAGTAAAGGGAGTTCCACTCCAAGTTTTTATTTTTTTTTTGGACAAATTTTTTATTTTTTATTTTTTTTATGGTGAGGCATTAAAAAATACATGCAACCCTAAATTTTCACCCTTCTACCATTAACCCCTATTTTTTAAAAGTGATATTAGTAATTCAAACCGGTGTCACTTCTGACCCGATGAGAACGAAGCCGGCCTCTTTTCTCTAATTTTAAATTTTTTACTAATCAATTACTGTTTGATATTGTTACTACAAACATGATTCACGGTCCAATCACGGACAATCAATGGGTGGTACCATATGCACCTCTGTTGAGTAAAAAAGTGGGAAGGAAAAAGGCATGAGGGATGGGTAGGAATCTGGAGGTCATTGTATCCGGGAGTGAATCCATCCCTCCAACTGCGGTGCAAGACCATTGCCTTGAGCGGAATTGACCTTTTACCTTGACCTTTCCAGCCGGACTCTTTCGACCCATTGGTCGAGAGAATCCGGCTGGAAAGGTCAAAAGGCCTCCCTCAACCAGTCTCTCTCGATCCGGTCCGCCACGCAGCAGGTGGGCAGACGCATCCGCCGCCAAGACCCGCACAAAAGTCACCCTTGCTAAATCACCAAACGTAGCGAACCGCTTGGGGTGACCTATGGCAGAGGTGTTGGTTATCCAATAAATGGTTCCCGGGGCGGCGGCACCCGTACCCGCTTACTTTAAAAAAATTCCCGTAAGTAAGTGGAAAAGTAAGAAAATCACAAAAAATATAAATTCATACACAACGCCATCTCTGATACTGACAAAAACAAAACACGGACAGTTGGGCGTCGATAATTGCTTCATTGTGTAATTTTTAACTTAATAAAAATACTTAATTTAATTCAACAGTTATTGATTCTGAGGCGGTACGAAGTTCGTTGGGTCAGCTAGTTTTTAAATAATATTTGGTCTACCGCTTAACATTTGCAAGGCTACCGGTCGGTTATATAGCGGTTAATGCTTTACGGACCGATTTTGGCCAGTTAAATGGCAAACCCCCCTCCCGCGTTCCATATATTCGGTCCCAGTACATTCAGTTTTCAAAAAGCTCGCGTGCCACCTTTTACAATTCTTTTATTCAAACTTTCATTTTTCATTTATTACAATTATTCATTTTTGTATTTTATGAGAACAATAAATCAAATTTGGTACCTAACATAAGTACCTATTTAAAATATCTATAATTTTAAAAATCCATATGCAATTCTTTTATAACTAAAACATCTGCTTGCTAAATTCAATTTCATCAAACGCGCGAACTGTCAAAACAGTCGTTAAGTTTTCTGAAATTATCCAATTTTCTGTGCCCTTAATTTTTCTTTCTACAAAATATTAGAAAACTTAAAAAAAAGATGAATGAAATAGGTAAAGTCGGTCTAAAGTTATGGCGTGACCAAGGGAAACAGGGATTCATTTTTATATTTTTTTAATTTGACAGATTTAAAAAAGGAAAATATATGGTTCTTAAAAACTAATTACAAATAAAGTAATTTCTTGTTAATGTATCTACCCAATTTAAAAAAAAAACATTTCTCGTATTTGCAAAATAATTAACATCTAAAATAATTAACATCTAAATAATTAATATTTAATTTATTGAAACATGTTGACACTGTCAATTATATAATGGTTTAAACAAAGTGATTTGATTTTCATTATATTTTATTTTATTAAAATATATTTAAATTGTCCAATAAATAATAATTTGGACACCAAAATTTTCATGGCTCTCTAAATATGTAAATATTTAAAGTAAAGGAACAGATCTATGAGATAAATTTTTGTTCATACATTTATTGTGAAGCTTTTTTTTATATACTTTTCATTTTTATGTATATTTTATATGTCTTGTATCAAAAATTTTCAATAAAAAAAGGAAAGGCAAATACGCAAGGGTTCATCAAATAAGAGTGGAACTAAAGCGGAATCCAAGAAAAAAGAGGCATCCATTTAATTTAAGTTAATTTTTGTGCATAAAGTTATGAAAAATCAAATTCCGAAATACTTTAAAGGTGAAATTGTTTTTATTACAGATGTACATAATTACGAAATAAGAAATATAAATCGAGTTAGATTGCCATTGTATATGAAAAAATCAAATTCACAGGACTGCCTAATATATAGAGGCCTTAACATGTGTGATGATATGCCTAAAAGTAGGAAGAATGAAAAATAATTAATATATTTGAAAAGAAATGCTAACTGTAAAAATATTTTAATTTATCAAATGCAATGTTACATTGTACTTACTTGTTTATATTCATGTAGTATAAACTAACTGAGGGAGCAGGCCGTATCGGTAGCGTCGGGACGTGAAATAAAAAGCGTCAAGTCGATGTATTAGTCAGTCTTATATTGTTGCACTACGTAGCGATGTCGGAGCGGAGCGAAGTGACAGTGGTGCCGATAGTTATGCTGCTGCGTGATGATGAGTGAAGAAGGTCAGGAGACTACGGCGGTGAAGATCACTGGTCTTCAGGGAGCCGCCGCGTTGCTCTACACCATGGCGGTGTAGAAGTGACCTTGGTCCAGGCGGTCGACCGTCGTCGTGTTGACGAGGTATGGCGACTGTGTATCCAGTGGGTCGGAGCACACACGTGACGCAGGAAGGAACCTTGAGAGGCGATGAGGATGATGGTTGCTGGCTCGTTGCCGGTTGTGGTGCTGGCTCGTTGCCGGTTGCTGGTTGCTGGCTTGTTGCCGCTGGCTCGTTGCCGGATGCTGGTTGCTTGACATCTCATGTCGAGATGGTAGTTCGAGATGGAGGCCTCGTAGGTGTTACTGGTGTAACACTAGACAAATGTTGTTCACTGCTGTTGACTGCGCGGATAAGTGCCCCGCGCAGGCACGTACTTAGTCGCGGCACTGCTCGGACTGTGTTGCTACTCGACCGATGAATGAGACTGAACTGGTACTCAGCGAGCGAGCGCTTGCTTATATACTCGAGACGAGTAATTACACTCACGGTAAGCAATGCTGGGTGAATTCACGCAAAGCTGAGAAATCGCTCGAACCTTCTGTGGGCATTTGTATGGTACATCCATACGTTCTAGGCCTTTCGCGTAAGTGGCGGAATTATTATTTATCGGTGGCAGCAGCAGTAGGTAGGTATGTACTCAGGTAAGTAGCTTGTCCGTAGTTGTTTCCAGCGCGTTCTGCCGGAGTTCAGTGGCGGCGCAATTAATGCGGCACAAATGACCGCCACATAACTAAAAAAATAATTTAAAAAATATAAAAAAGAAAAGTTATTTATTTATCAGAAATGTGAATTTTCAGAAATAATAAACAAAAAAATACGGTTTTATCATTATCACAAATGTGAATTTTCAGAAATCATAAACTAAACAATCCAGTAGGTGTAACAAGTCAGTGTTTGAAATGAGTTTTGAAAGGTTTGAAGAATTCCGAATTGATTGGCGTGGCGGGTTTGTGGCGTACCAAAAAACCATGGACCCAAATAAATATTTGGAATCGCGCCCTGAAACTGATTTGAAATAATGATGAAAAATCGTATTTAAATTCGGGGAATACCCAATCCTTTATTTCCGGATGAAATTGGAAGGATTAAGGTAAAGAGCTAAGCGTATTAACTTTTTTCCTCTTTTCACCAGATCGAGTAAAAATTTACATCACGGGCCCATTAGAAAAATTCAGTCGGTGACTTTGGGAGTGAATGAAACTACGACCATTGGAGACAAAACGTTTCACCAACAAACGCAACGTTTTTTTCGCACGCAAGTTGTAATTCCAGCGAAATATGGTGCGCTTAATTTTATGAAAAATTAACACTTTTCGCGTCTTACTATAAACGATAACCCCGAAAACCAGAGCTTCGGCGACATCTGTCGTCTTTAATAAATAGGTGTAATATATATTTTTAAATAGGCAATTTACCCTAAAAAGAGTGCTTTGTGATAGGTGTAATTCTTGATCGGGTTGTTTTCCTGTTGTATTTCCCGGTAGGAAGAGATGCAAAAAGCATTTGTCCTTTTAATGGCATTCTATGTATCCGAAACACAGAGAAGTTGTACCAATTTTTATTTTTAATGGCAATTATTTTTACAGAGTAGAGCAATAGAGAACTCCAGTCCAATTTTTTTAATTTTTTTTTATAAATAATGACCTTCTAACTTAAATAACTGCAATTTTATTTTTATTTTTAGAGTTAATTTTAATAGTTAAAATAATTGTCAAAGTTTTAATTTTTCAAGACCCCACGAAAACCACCGGAAATATGGTAAATCGTGTGACGTCATCACTCCTGAAAAATTAGTATAGGATCGGGAAATCAGCTGATCAACTACCGCCATTTTGAAATTCCGTTGTTCGAAGTATTCTCGCTAGAAGAAGCATTACTATTTTTTTTGTGCAGTAGTTTTTTAATATTTTAAATAATTGAGATAAACTAATAGAGGTACCTCTATTTTTGATACTGAATTATTAAGGTTTAAATATTGTTTCAATTAACACAACAATTAAATTTCTATAAACAGTATGAAATAAATAATAACATGAAATGTTGTTAATACTGATGGCTTGTGCCATACCTACATTTCAATTGATTTCAATACAATGTGATACAATGACTGGTGACGCGTGAGGTCAGCGCTAACCATTCAATCGTACCAACTTTACAGTGTATTTTAACGAGATGTTAAAAAATGCACTTTTTAATAATTTTTTTAGAACTCTACGTTTAATATTATGAAATAAAACTTATATATTCAGAATCAGCGTTTATTGGTCTATATGAACACATTTTTTTAAAGCGATAATATTTTTCACTGGAGTTCCTTATTAAAAAGCGTTTGTACCAGGAGAAATATCTACAACAAACGGTTTTTTTTTTTCAATTATTTCTGGCTTTCACCCTTCAAGGGTGTTCTAGGCCATCATTTATAATTACAGAGAAAGGAAAGGTGAATTTATATATTAATTTTATTTAAATGTGCAAATTTCAGAATTTTATGGAAGATTGGAGTAGAGTTCGGACTTAGAAGAGATGAAATGTTGAATGGAGGAGAGGCAATTTTTGATAACGCTTGATAGAAGAGAGGATATTTATTTAGAGAGGGACAATCAAAATATATGTGATCTAAAGTTCCCACATCTAGACCACAGAACGTACAATCTGGGGAGTCAAGCACATGAATTTTATAAAGGTGAGAAGAAACGGAACAATGTCCGATTCTCATACGAATAAGTAAGGAAATTTCTTTTTTGGAAAAATGGGGGAATTTTTGAAACCACGGTTTTGATGGGATAGTCCTTTGTATTGAGGCGTAACGGGCACCCTTGGATTGACTAGCAATGTTCCAATACTCTGTCCAAACATTGCGGGATCTATCTTTGATGATGGAAAAAATATCAGACAGGGGAATATGGTTTACGAGGGTAACGGTAGGGTTAGACGCTCCTTGTTTTGCCAAGGAATCAGCAATATCGTTACCCACTATGCCAACATGTCCAGGAATCCAAATCAGAGTGACAGTTTTTCCAGAGCTTTGAATGGAGGTTATCAATACTCGAATAAGACATACAAAGTGATCATCAGGATGAAGAAGAGGACTGGTTTTAAGTTTTTGGAGGGAACTGAGAGAGTCAGAGAAAACAAGAGAATGTTCAAAATTATTTATTATTATATATTTGAGAGATTCAATAATCGCAATGCACTCGGCAGAAAATATTGAAAATTGGTTTGAAATTGAATAAAATATTCTTTCATTAGAATTATTGTGGTAAACGTTAATACCAATACCACAGTTAGGAGATTCCGGAGATTTGGAGCCATCAGTAAATAAAAGAGAAGAGTTGGGCCATTTGAGAGAAATAATGTCATTGAACATATTATTGACAGTACGGGCTGGGAGATTGGAATGACTTTTAAGGATGCCGATCCCTTCTAAAATCGTTGGGGATAGGGTGACGTGACTATATTTTAATTTGTACAAAGGAAGAAGATCATTTTTGATAATTTGAAGCTCTGAGAGAGAGCAAAAATTTTTACAGATGGCAGGGAGAGGTTTAGTTCGAGCTCTGATTGTAGATGAATGTGTTGAGTCGTTGAACAACGAGACTCTGGAAATAACCTGATGACTTTTAGAATTTAAACATTTAAGAACAAATTTGTCAGCAAAAAGTTGACGCCTTAAATAAAGAGGAGGATCAGAACATTCTACTTGAAGGGAATTGATAGGCGACGATTGTATCGCGCCAGTTATTATTCGCAATGACTTAGATTGAATTTTGTCTAATTTACTGAGTGCATTTTTGGATGCAGTACTAAAAAGTGGGCAGGCATAGTCGAGATGGCTTCGAATAAGTGCATTGTAGAGCAACTTAATGCAGATAGGATGTGCACCCCACCAAACGCCAGTCAATGATATGATAATATTAAAATTTTTTTCTTATTTAGTAACTATATTATTAATGTGGGAAGACCATTTAAGTTTCCTATCAAATGTTACTGCCAAAAATTTAACTTCGGAAGCATTGGGGATTGGAGAGTTTTTAAATAAAATTTGAACAGGGGGGTTATTATGACGATTTGAGAAGGTGACACACTGACTCTTTTGTACTGAAAGTTCAAGACCATTTAAAGTGAGCCATGTGCAAAGGGCATCCATGACTTCATTAAGATATTTGACGGCGGATGGAATGATTTTGGATGATAAGAAGAAAGCTATGTCATCTGCGAACTCAACAACTTTTACTTGAGGGGGAATGGTGACATTCATATCGTGTGTGTATATATTATACAGTAAGGGGGATAATACATCGCCTTGGGGTAAACCCTTCCAAATTGACCTACTCTGAGGAATAACATCTGGTAGCTCAATGAAAATTTTCCTATCGAGAAAAAGATTAATAATAGATTGGACAAACATGAGGGGTAAACCAAGGCCTAAAAGTTTTTTTTTAAGAATTGGGATGAAAACATTGTCAAAGGCGCCTTCTATGTCTATAAAGACTGCAAGACATACTTCTTTGTTAGAAATGGATAAATTAATATCAGTGCTGATGATGGCAAGGTTATTTTGTGTAGATTTCTTTTTCCTAAATCCAAATTGGGATGGAAAGAGAAGATGATTACTCTCGACAAAAAATTCTAACCGGTTTTTAATTAATTTTTCATAAATTTTACTAAGGGTGGATGAAAGAGCAATTGGCCTATAGTTGGATCCAGAATTGGGTGATTTGTTTAATTTTTAGAATTAGGATGATTATTTGAGAACTCCAGTCATCAGGTATTATGTCAGCCAGTCTGGAAGATTTTATTTAAGATGCTTAAAAAGTGAGTTAGAACATTATCATTACTATTTTTGATAATGCTATAAGGTATACCATCTCTGCCTGGAGATGAGTCCTTGACTGTTGATAAACAATTTTTTTAATTCAATTAAAGTGAATGGAGAGTCTAGCCAATGATCAGACATAGGAGTGTTGTGGATTGGAGTTATTTCATCTAAGTTAGTTACAGAAGGGGGGGCAATTTTGTCCAAGAACTCCTCTATCCATTTAGAATGAGAAGCTCGAGGAGATGTTGGACTGAAGGAGGATCGAAATCTTCGAATCATAGACCAAACTTCCGAAATTGGAGTGTTCGGAGATACTGAACTGCAGAAGTTGTACCACCCGGATCTTTTTTTTGACCTCAATACCCTTTTGGCATTGGCTTCGGCATTTTTGTATATGAGATAGTTCTCCATAGTCATATTGTGACGATAGGAAAGAGATTTAGCTTTCCGAATTCTCACTACTTTGGAACATTCCTCATCCCACCAGGGAGTCGGAGAGAGTTTTTTGAGAGATTTGGTTTTAGGGGGAGAATTTGATTTATTGATTGCATTTACGAGCATTGATTTGAAGTTATCGTAGTCATCTTTGACAGATAATGTATCGGTATAGGATAAATTTTGTATAAACTTATCCATATGTGAGTTAAATTCGTCCGATTTGGTGTGATTTGTTTTAATCTTTGTCGAAATATGGGACTTGTCTGAATGGAAAGAAGTTTGATAAGTGATGGTGATCGGGAAATGATCACTGGAGCAAGGGTCGGGGGACATCACCCACGAGGAGAGAGGTGCCAGATTAGTAGAGCATATGGAGAGATCCACTGCACTGGGGTTTGTGTTGGGGCGAGAGATTCCAGTAGGAGATCCGTCATTCAAAAGAAAAAGGTTGGATTCATCTAGGAAATCCATCACACTTCGACCGTCTCGATCACAGAAAGCAGAACCCCAGACGGAGGAATGGGCATTAAAATCACCCAATAAAAAGAAAGGAGGGCTTAGTTGACGGACAATTTGCAACCACGCTTGTTTATTGAAGAGCGATGTTGGGGGAAGATAGATAGAAACAAAGGAAGTGTCCTTTATTTTAGCTGCAACCATTTGAAAGTCAGCATTGGGGGGTTTGATATTATTTATTGGGAAAAACGGAAGGGATTTTTTAATAAAAAGGGCAGCACCACCGCCCGTACCTTCCGGGTGATCATCGCGGAGACAGGAGTACCCTCCCACATTAAAGTGGGTGGATGGAGTAAACCATGTCTCCGAGATAGCAGCCACAGAAACAAGGTTTGAATTTAATAGGTTAAGAAGGTTCGATTTGTTAGAAATAGCACTGCGGCTATTCCACTGAAGAATTCTGACATCTTGAAGAGCCATTTAGAATAAATGATTTTAATGTGGAAATAATAGAAGCAGCGTTGCACGGTAGATTAATTTGAGAAGAAATTAGGTCAATTAGAAGCATAATAAGAGTTTGAATAAATGAAGAATTATCTTGGGAGAATTGTTTAGAAAGCTTTTGATGGTTTGTTGAGGATGAATTATAATTGTTTGCGCACCCATTTGTGGCATTTGAAAGAGGTGAACCATTGGGATTTAAGAGAAGTGAGTTGTGTTGTTGCTGATCGTATCCAGGAGCCGGTTTAGAGATTTTTGTATGTGAATTTAGTTGAACGAGAAGATGTTGAGGAGGAGGCGGGTGGGTTGGATGAAGAGTTACTGGATAAAACCTCAGCAAATGATTTTTTGACAGGCGGGAATAGTTTAGAAGCCTGCAGAAAAGACAAGTTCTCAGAGGCCATAGAAATTTTTATATTTTTTGGCGAGATTGTTCCGGACAAGAAGAGTTAATGGCGGAATGAGCACCTGAGCAGTTAAAACATTTAGGTGAAGAGAGAGAAGAACATTGGTCAGCAGTGTGGTTTTCTCCACATTTGAAACATCTGGGAGGGGTTCTGCATGCAACTTTGGTATGACCAAAACGACAGCAATTGTAACATTGAGTGGTGGGATAAGTATACATTTCAACTGGTAAGGAGTTGAAAAATAAATAAATATGGGAGGGAAGAGATTGTCCTTCAAATGTGATGACGACAGATTGGGAGGGCTTCCAGGAAACGATGCCCTCAGAAGAGTCCTTATAATTTAACCTCCTGGCTTTTATGGGATTGCCGATATGTTGGGGGGTTGAAAGTGAAGACAGGATTTCTGGAATGGACAGATCGGTCGAGATACCTCTGACGAGGCCCATTCGAGTGACATTGAAAGTTGGGATGTACGCCTTGAATTTAGAATTTGATGAAATAAATATGTTTTTGATAAAGTTGTTGGCGGCTGAACCTAAGAGGAATTCAACAGAGATTCGGAAGCGACCCCCAGCTTTTACACTACCAGGCTTAATCGAAAGGTTCTTGCTATTTGATAGAAATTTACCAAATTCAAGAGGGTGGATAGTTTTACCTTGCTCAGTTTTTTGAGCGTACACAATGAACGGGCCACAGGAATGAGGAGAATAAAAGTTTGTAGGAGGAGGTTGAGGAAGAGCAGGTGAAGACTGAGAAGAAGAAGGAGAGTCATGTTTTATTGAGGAAGAGGGACTAAACTTCCTTTTTTTTGTGGTAGTCAGAATGACAGATTCACTGTCTGAAATTACTACATTTTCACCATCTGGGGGGTCAGGGGGAGGATCTGGGGGCTTTTTAGGGTGTCCAGGGGGGTCCTCCTCCATTGTTCACAAAATTACAAAAGAAAAAATGTATGGAAAGTGACAGAAATAAAAAAAGTTATAAATATCTGGAAATCAGCGACGAAAAGTGACTCCTGGAAGATCAGAGGGGAGAAGAATCCTCAAGGAACAACACACTACACTTTTATTGACCAGAAAACATAAAAATATTAGTTAAAATAATAAAAAAAGATTATTTTTTCCCAGGCGAAAACAAAATAACTGTGACAGCCAGATGTTCAAAATTCACAACAAACGGTTCTTTATTTAAAAAAAATCTTATTCTTTATATGGGTGTCCACGAAATGGCTATTTCAAAGTTTCAAAAATCGTAATATTTACCTGATTTATGTATAAAAATAATGATACACTTTCCCAGGAAAATATCCACTTACTTTCTACCTATAAAAACGTGAATAAACTAGATAAATATAATAAAATGTAAAATATCCATAATTATCTTATTTTAATTTGTCTAAGAAGCCCCTTAGTTACATCAAAAACTTTTTTTTCTGATTCCCTACCACGTTTATGTAGTTCTTATGCATTTTTTGTATATTTATCATAACTTTTTTAAGCGTAGTAGGTACTAAAAATATTAATACAAAGATATTTTATAAAGTTTTATGAAAAAATATACACATTTTATTTTAGAACTGAAATGAAAGCAATATTTCGCTTCGTGAAAACTTTTTTTTTTCGAATTCGTTTAAATTCACAATTTTCTACATCTTTTTAACAACGGTTTTTTATACGGTTTTTTACAACGGAACTGGGTTTTCTTACTATTTACCACGTGTATCAGTTAGTTGAATGTACATTTAAAGATTATCATAAAATGTTGGAGTGATTATTCACTTAAAACTGTCTCACGAAAAAAATCGTTTTTGTAGATACGTCTCCTTGTGTAAACTCTCCTCAATTTAGCAATTATTTTTAACATCACTATATATAACTCCAAAGTTTTGTCTGAAAACCGTTCCTTTAGAGAGCCTTGGTTCAAATTTTCTGAAAGAATTCACTGGAAGGTGTTTATGGTGTAGGTCTGCCTTACCTTACCGAACTACGCGATCCGGAAAGTACCATCGAACGACAATCAACTCTTTAGATCAGCTATCGGAAGGTTAAAGGAACCGAAGCGCAGTTTAGACACAAAGTTAGGAGATCGTTTTTACGGGGTGCCTAAAGCTTGGAATAAACTCCCACGTGAAATAAATTGGATAAAATCCTTGACATAATTTAGAGCGACACCCAAAACTCACCACCTACGAAAAACATACGGCATAAATCTGTAGGTAAATAAAACTTGATTTTCAGATTGAGTCAGTCACAGTACTACTCGGTTCCATTACAGTTGATCCACCGACAATTGGTCCCCCGGCGTACTTATATATAATGTGCAGTCGCTTTAAGGAAAATACGTTATAAATAATTATAAATAAAATAATTATATAGTGGTTTATACAAAGTGATCTGCTATTCATTATATAAAATAAGTTAAACCTAATTACCCAAAATACGATATGCAGAGAGGATGTACCGCCGAATAACAAAAGAATAAAACATATTTTCATTCAAATGCAACAAAAAAAAATCTGCTTCTCTATTTACTGTAAAAATCGACACTATGTTTTAAATTCCTTTGATATGCATACCAATTTATTATTCAGGATATTTTTGAAGTCGGTAAATAATGCACAAAAAAAAAATAATGTTGTAGTAAATATCATTTCGACGACTAGATCACTCTGAATCAGTGATACAGTTAAATGGTTGCAATGTCGAAAAGGTGGAAAGATTTAGATACCTCGGCAGTATTCTCACGGAGACTCTTGACCCAGATGTGGAGGTTAGATGCAGAATTGAAGCAGCAAGAACTGCGTTCATTAAAATGAAATCCCTCTTCTGCAATGACAATATCAGCTTAAAACTAAGGCAGAGAATTCTAAAATGTTATGTGTGGTCGGTCTTGCTCTATGGATGTGAAACATGGACCTTGAAAGTAAATACCATGAACAGGTTAGAGGCTTTTGAAATGTGGCTTCACCGGAGAATGCTCAAGGTCCCATGGACCGACATGATAACCAACACAGACATTCTCAGGCGGGCTAGAGCAGATAGAGAACTGCTTACATTAATAAAAATCAGGAAAATTTCATATCTGGGTCATATACTTCGAGGGGAGAAGTATCACTTGCTCCATTTGATATTGAAAGGCAAGATAGAGGGTCGCCGAGGGCCTGGTAGGAGACAAATGTCTTGGCTGCGTAATATACGAGAGTGGACCGGCATTAGAAGTGTGGAGGAGCTATTCCGGGCAGCGCAAGACAGAGAGACATTCTCAAGAGTGATCGCCAACGTCGGGGGGACCTGATACGGCACACAAAGAAGAAGAAGAAGTTAATATCATTTTGGAGAATCAACTGTCGGGGCACCGTACTACCCAGATTCTTTATTGTCACACTTGTCATTTTTTTCGAACCATCCAACTTAAATTTTAAATTTTACTAACTTCACACTTCATTCTACAAATCTGAAACCTTTTAGACATTTTATAAGTAGCATTTAACATCATAACAATATTTACACGTCAATGTAATTGCAATATAGTTGTTATTATTATTATTGTCCAGCTTTTTAAAACTAACTCAAAGAAGATAATAGATAAATTTCACTAGGAAAGTGCAGTTTAAAATAGCCAAGCATGATCATTAGTAACCTTCGACCAAGTACCGTGGTAAATAATAATAAACAAATAGTCACCACAATAAACTGTTTATTGTGGTGACTGCTCGTTTTATTATAATGAGATCGATTACCAAATACTCATATTGATAGGTATAAAGGCTTGTTAGAAGGTAATATTGTGGGCGGAATATCAATATTAAATGTGTAAATATGTACAACTATATGGGACGTGTGGAATTGTACTATCCCCCCCCCCCCCGTATCCTGGAAAAAAAAATTTAGCGCACCAGATTTAAATGTCCGCGTTAAATTTTCTCCACAGGAAAAACTAAACCCTTTCATACACTTCCTCAAATGATCATCTAGTCAATCCACGCTATGCAATTGCACTATATAAGTATTATAAATACAAAACAATACAAGAACAACATGTCAACCTACCAGAGACCAAATGGGAAAATAATTCACCGACTCCAGATATTTTCATATCAGAGGGTTCGGCTCTGTGGAACTCCTAATTGGACCTATAAATCCTACTGATCCCTCAATATAAATATTTAAAAAAAAATTGTAATCCTAAATGTATTTAAAATTACTGATTTTTGCATTTTTATATATAAATTCTTTGTCAAATCTAATATGCGTAAATTTTAAATGAGAGAGCTAGGTAGAATGCCAGTAGCCGAAATAACAAATGGTAATATTTTTATAGTCTGAGAATGCCAAATTCTTTTAATTTCATTTCCTAAATCTGTATATTTTCTTATTTTTCAGAAACAGATTTTTGAATATTACAGGAATTTGAAATAAATATTATTTTAAATACATTATAATATTATCACTAACATTATTATCATTATTTGAAGGTAGGTACTACGAGATATTAAGTTTAATACTCAAGAAAGTATAATGTTAAAGACACTTTTATGATATGAGCACTCACTATTAATAGATATAGGTATTTATTTTTTATTCTTTTGAATAATTCTTTTGAGAATCCAAGACGTTCTCCAGGTTTGCAGCGACTTATAGGTTATTTTTAAGATTCAGATGTTACTTTGACTTATTTAAAATACTGAAAAAGGGCGTATAGTTACCCAAAGTAAAAAAAAATCGGTGATAATACTGTAGTCAATCAACAATCTAAGGTTGTTCACATTTCACGTGAGTGGAGTGAATGGCAAAATACCGCTTTAAAATTGAACCTTATAAAAACGACTTTTCTGCTTCAGTTTGATACAAATTACACAAACTTCCAAACAATCAATTTCACGACAACATCAAATCAACTTATCATTGTTGCGAATTACACAATCATGTGTCCGTTAAATAACATTTATAGGTTTTAATAATGTCAGGTATTTAATTTTATTACATGTAATTAATTGGTAAAAATGATCCAAGAATATTTGTTATGTTAAGCCAAGTTTACAGTCCCATGAAAGAAGGCCAAATCTGTATGGAACAAATAAAGGTGGAAGAAATAAGAACGAGCCGTTTTGCCTTGCGAAAGTAATTGAACGGATTAGAAGACAATATATAACACGACAATGTATTGAGAGCTTCTATTCCAAAATTGGTTGTTCGAATTGTGAGTCCAGATATTTTCTTTGCGATAATGATTGATAGCGGCAGCATAATGGATGGTGGCCGCGAATTAACTTACCTTGCAAACCCTCAACCAAAGCTGCTTTCCTAGACTTGCCAAATCAGACATCCACTTATAATCAGAGTGAATGGACAATTTATTTGGTCCCGTGTCCTCTTTAAGAGCGTGGTTTGGGGATCCCGCCCAAGGTATTAGTGGAGGGCCCTAAATCGCGCCATACGCCGCCCATCCGCCTCCTCCGATCCGCTTGTTAGGCGGGATTCTTGCCGCCCATGCCTTACTACTTTAATCTGTCCCGGATTATCCGGGCTTCCTTTATTTTCGGCAGCTGTTTTACTTCCCAAACCGAAATGAGACGGGAATTTCCCGGATTTCGAGATACAGTATCGTTCGGGTTATTTTATGTAATTTGTGTAACAATTTTAATGGGGGTTGCAATTATATTCACAGCAGAATTGGACTTTGTGTCGCCAGAGGGAACCTTTTTCCTTGTTATCTAATGGTACTACTCACGACAGCGTTTTGGGTCACTTGCATTTTCTAAATACTCACCAGTGGCGAATATTTTTTGCTAACATTTGTTCAGTAGAGTGTTAAAGTTTCTTTCACTTTTTTCTGCTGGAAGTTATTCAGAATTTCTAATGGGAAAAGTACAATTTACAGAATTTTATAGAATACTGTAAAACATATCGATTTTAGAAGATATTATGATCCCATGCCAACTCAAAATCAACTCAACACAACATCTCTTTGAAAAATCATTAAAAACTATGAAAAAAAAAATTTGAATAATAGCCCATAATTTTACCTAACATAACCGATACAACCAATTTTTTTAAATATATTTTATTCATCCCTTTTAATGACTTTTCAAAGGAGGTGTTGAGTCGAGTTCATTCTTGTTCAGTCGAGTTGTCCGGTCACCGATATATATATATTCATAAAATAAGTAGCTGATATCTTGTGGAAGTGAAACTCTTCATTTCCTAAAGGTTTCAGATTACGATGCATTAATTTGTTTGTATGATGGGCAATAAGAGTTTTTTAAATCTTTTAAGTTTATTCAATAATTCATGTTTCGGAAATATTTGTCTTTACTTGTTTATTTAACTATGAAGGACATTTTTGGAACGTTTAATTGGGAAAGTATCAATCAGGAATAATATTAAGTGATAAATTGAAGATGTCTACTGACTCAGCATGATTAGTATTATGGGGAGTACATATGGTAGAAGTTGCAGATAATCTGCACATTACGTAATGTAACCCGAAATCTTGTTAGTGCAAGCAGGTCTGAACTATCAAATGCATAGCTTAGAATTTAATATAAAAATACCAAATCAGTCAAAATTCCTCTGTCCGACAATTAAAGACAAAAAATTTTATTGTTCAACAAAATTACAGGAAAACCCAACTTAAAATAAATAAAAAAAAACACTATTAAAACATAATTATCATGATAATAGAATTAAACTAAAATTACGAAGGTATTTTTAAAAACAAAAATCTCTAAACAAAAATGCTTATTCTAATGATTCTTAGATATCAGGAAAATTATTATAAATATTGCAAAGGCACTCTCTTAAGTTTTATTTACGAACTTGTTAAAACAATCACCTTTCTCCGGCTCGTGTATCTAACTAGTTTGAACATTCGCTTTAAGAGTAAGTTACTATTGTATGTATTATCTGGAGTCGTACTTTCATATTCTAAGTCTGCGATGCTGGCTCCGATTATTTATTTGACCCAAAGTAAGCAAATTTAAACCGTGCTTAACGGAAAAGGCGAGGTATTTGCAGGAAATGAGAATTCATTACTAAAAGAGTTGTAGTCGAGGAAAATATAGTTAAAAGCCACGGTAGTATAATGAAAGCTTAATTAAGTCGTATTTATATACAACTATATATGTAATATTATAATTAACTAACTATCACACCGTTTCTCCGCAGGGGTAGACAGAGAGGACGGAGGTACTCCTTGCCTCTTTCACATTCATACATACTCTTCTATTATTCTGACTCTTGACATGGCCCGACTCAAGTATCTGATTCACTTGATTTTTCTATGTCTTCCTCGGGGGTCCCCGACTTCTTCCACCATTCACATTTTCGTTATATATTCTCGTTACACATTTTTCTTCGTTCATTCGCTCTACATGCCCACACCCTGTGAGCGTCCGTTTGTATATGTTTATAATATTAAGGGTGTGGGCATGTAGATATTATATTTGTAGATAATTCTTTTTTTACTTTCACTGTAGTTGCTTTAATTGCTCCTCCGTTCGTATTTTTATTTTAAAAAATGCTAATAATTTTAAGGAAACCGCGCAATTTATCAAATTAGGTAACGCTTAATTTGTTTGTTTTCCGCACATTATGGCATTTATTGCTCTAATCAAAGTAATTTCAGCAATAAAAATGATACAGCATTAAAAATAAAGCTCATCAATTAAAACATAAACTGTTTTTTTAACTTTGTAATGACTTGTTTACAAATTAAATCGTGAAGGTGGCTTTATTTATTACAACCGAGAAGAGAATCTTAGGTAAAAAGCCAAGAAAAATCCAAACAAAAATTTACTTCATTAAAATTTCACTTCCATATAGTTTTTAGTTTAACTTTAATGCTTGATTTTGATAGTACTTTACATAGAAAAAAACATGTAGGTATGAATGAAAGCGAGTAATATGAGTTGAGAATTTTCAGGAAATAAAATAAGAAAATGAAAAAATATAAAACATTTTCAAACCATATTTTATAGGAGCTTCTGGTATGGGAGTTTTCACTGATATAAATATTAAATCTGAATTATTTATATCTAAATAAGGGCGTCCGTGATAGAGGGGAAAGATTTTCGATGAGTCCGGAATCGAGAGTGTAAGTCTTCTTAATTCCCGAGACTACATATGTATATAATTTTTTTTTTTTTAATGAATAAAAAAATAATTTTATAAAAATTAATAACCTCTATTTGGAACAAAACTCAGCGTCTTCATAAACCCCACCAAATCATTTATAACCAAGAAAAACTTTGACGAATTAAACAAAATTTTAATGTTTTCTGGGTAATTAGTGGGATATTTCAAAATGTCTTACGACCGGACCATTATGCCTCTTATGATTTATGGTGAGCGTTCGATTATTGCTTTCCTCGTTATCTCAAAACAGATGTAGTATTTTAGAAATCACCTAAATGTCTAACTTGTCAAATGATAAGCCTGAAGAAATATACTAGTTCCAGCCCCAGGTAGAGATCGTATTCATTTGAGGTCATCGTTTTAGCGTCTTTTTTTCATTTCAAGCAAAACGCCTGAGAAGGAAGATGACGAACGTCGAAGACATCAGTACGAGTCTTCTTTATGGAGTGTTGTGAGACCAACATTTTATGTTCTCTATAGTAGAGATTATTATTTAGAGATAACATTATTTTTATTTGAATAATAAAAGATACAATATAATAAAATAATACATAACAATCTTAATTAACTAATTTCATTCCCGGTTATTGGAAAATTATTCTCGAGTCTAACTGGGGTAGTTTGTCTATTTATTAATTTTTATTTTATTTTTATTTTTTATTAATATTAATTATTTTTTTATAATGTTCTCCCGTAATAAGCAAATGCTTGTGTATATGGGAGGAGGTATTATTTGTTTATTTATTAAAAAAAATTATTACTGTTTTTATTTTGTATTTTTTTAATTTATTTTGTATAAAGAATAAGAGTTTTATTTTATTTTATTATTTTGTTGCGGCGGGGAGCAATAGTTCCCTCTCAAGAAATCGAGCGATCAAATGCTGCTTTTTGTGGACTGTAAAATTGCGGATTGCGGTTTTCATCTATTTTATTACATTTCTGGAGTTGACTTACCAATATCTCCAAACTGCTGTACACCCTCCATGCACTGAGTTTATGTCACCGGGAAGGTAATTGTTAGTTTGGAAACATGAGGAAGGGAAATTGGTGATATTTGATTTGGTAAGCAGGCAATATTTTTGCGTATTAAAATGCGAGTTTATGAGTTCTGCGGCGTGATTATTACAAACGATGCAACTGTTCGGACTTGTGTACCGTGCGGTGATTTTATTTGAACTGAGGCAGAGGGCACCCAATAGGTAGTTCCAAAAGGCAACATGTAACAATAAAGGTGTGAACAATTTATATATTTGTTTTTTGTTTTTATTTTTTTTTTGTTTGTAAGGTTTTTAATATGTTTTTTTAATTGTGTTTTGAATTCTTTGAATCTATCATTAAGGGATCTTTTATTTTCTGGCAATTTATTGAAGAAATTTATTCTTAAGTATTTGTAGCTTTGTTGACCCAAAGTTTTTTTACAAATCGGAATTGGTATCATGTATTTTTGTCTGAGATTTGGTTTTTGAAAGGTATGGTTTGGTTTAGGATATCTACTTTAACTTATGACTGGTGCTAAGAAGATAAGTTGTAAGAAATTTAAAAAAATCTTTCAGTGGATGTTCAAGTTTTTAGAGCGAATTCTAATGCATAGATAATAAATACAGCCTGTGTATTATCAGCCTGATAACATCTCCATTCTCCCATACTTTTTATAAAAAAAAACTGAAAAATGCTTTTCTTTTTATGAGTAACCGATAAACGAAGAAATTGGATATGAAACTAGGAAAGAACTTTACTTAACGTGATACTTACATTACTAAACTTAAGAAAGATTAAATAAAAACAAATCATTCCGACAACTTAATGTTGTGGTTTCTTCGTCAGTTTTTTTAAATATTAATTTTATTCTTATTCTGACGAAAAAATCATTGATTTTGAGACAACGATAATTTTGATTAAAAAAATGTTGTTTTATAAAGGGATTTGTTTTCATTTAATTAAAATGACAACACAAAATGAATTCGCGAAGAGAGAAAAAGAAATTAGCAAAATGATCTACGATATACCTACTATATGTTATACCTATTATATATAGATAAACATATAGTAGGTATATCGTAAACCATTTTGCTAATTTATATTATACTAGCTGACCCAGCAAACTTCGTACCGCCAAATATATTTTTTCGTGAATATTTTCGAAATTCCTTAAAGACTTGTACTATTTATGCCCGCCTCGGCTTCACACGGATGGTGTACAGTCGCGGAGTAAGAAAATGTAATACTTCTGGTAAATTCAATTCAGTTGGATTATCAATAATTCCATATATCGTTACGTACTTAACGACAAAAAACGAGACAAAATCTTCCGTTTACAATACAACCATAAAATAAAATAAAATTACAATGAAATAATTCGACCATAACTATTGTAATGCCTTGTAATGTACAACATTTTTTGTTTTTCCTTCTGGAGAGAAAACAAATAGCGCCGATGGTTTGCCGACTCTCGAGCACGCAACGTACGCCCATGCGAAAAACACGGCAATTCAAGGTTTATTCCAAACTCTTTAAACGATTGGCCTTGGGATTTATTTATTTTCATTGCGAATGCAAGGCGCACTGGAAACTGGACACGTTTACATTCAAAGAGAAAGTCAGTTGGCATTAGTGGTATTCTTGGAATAAGTAGATTTTCACCTTTGAATTTTCCTATGATTATAGTAGCTTCAATCAAATTTTTCATAATTTTTAAACAGCGAGTCTTGTTCCGTTGCACAATTTTGGATGATTCAGATTGCGTAACATAATTATAAGAGAGCCAACGTTGAGTTGTTAATTGTGTAGCGGTAATCCTGGCAAATCCTATGAATTTAGGAATTCAGTAGGATAATTGACTACTTCATTTTGGATCGGTAATGGAATAGTCTTGACTCTGAATTTTTATATTTAAATCTTCTACATCCTTATTTTTCGCTGCTAAAATGGTACGTTCGCTCAACTCAACCAAGCATGGTTTTTATAATTCAAACCAATATTTGGGAACACTTTCGATATCAATTCTTCCTTTGACGTTGTGAATTGACAAAAAATCGGTGGAAACGAAATGAAGCCAGTAGAAGTGTCGAAAGGAATTTTCCCATTGCCAATGTCTACTAATGCATTTTTAATCACTTCCGCCGATATGTCATTTTGTAACGCCACTCGCATATTCATTGTTAACTTAAAATTTTTCACGTATCTCCATAAATTTGATGCCTTCAAGCAAACATTTATTTCATCAGCAGCTGTTGTTGATCTGGGAATAACTGGCAGCGTTTGGCGAAAATCTCTATCCAGTAGAATCATCGCGCCTCCGAAGAGGTTCTGATTGCTACGCAAATCTCTGAAAGTTCTATCGAGTGTCTATAATGCTTGTTTGGGCGCCATAGTACACTCATCCCAAATTAAATTTACAATTTTGTAGCACTTTTTGTAGCACACAGGCTTCTCGATATGTTGCGCACAATTCACCATTGACCATTCGTAGAAATTCGATTGAAGTTGGTTCACGAACATTAACTAATAACAAACGCAGGTAAAAACATTCGTCGTTTTATGAAGAAAGTATTAGCGAAAGTCAATCAAAAATCTGAAGACAGAAAAATCAGAAAAGGATATTGACACCTCTGGGACTCGAACCCAGGATCTTCTGCTTTCATGGCAATATCTCTATCAACTGAGCTAAAGTGCTTATATCCAATTCGGTCACTTTTAACTGTATCATACTTCGACTAAGAACTACCAACATTATCTTCATTTTCTTAAAGCACATATTTTTGGCTGCTATCTTTATAATATGTGATTGCAAGATTCAAACCCTGTCAATTTATGAAGACAATATTAGCGAAAGTCAATCAGAAATCTGAAAACAAAAAAAATCAGAAAAAAGATATTGACACCTCTGGGGCTGGAACCCAGGACCTTTTGCTTTCATGGCAACAACACTACAAACTGAGCTAAGGTGCCTATATCCAATTCGGTCACTTTTAACTGTATTATACTTCGACTGAAGCCCGGTTCCGATTGATCAAGTATTTTAGTCGAGTGGAGAGCAAGGGCGGATTTAGGGGAGGGGGGGGGGGGGGGGGGGCACGGGGGCACGTGGCCCCCTCCCAGATGGTATTTTTATTTACTTAGAAGCAAAAACTGTCTTTATTAAACACTTATTTTTTCTATTGTTTTGACACTTTCATATACCTTCCTATACATACTTGAACTTGTGGAAATAAACTTTGAAGTATGATACTTCAAGTTTATTTCTAACAGTAATTGTAGATTTTTTTGCCCGTCCGCCCCTTGTGCGCCCCCCCCCCCCAGAAAAAAATCCTGGATCCGCCCTTGGTGGAGAGTATAGTAGTAACTAAATGCGTCCGAACACCGTAAGTTTAGTATAGTGGGTGAGGCAGCTCTTTAATAGATTCAATCCATTTCGTTCTATTTTTCGGACGAGTAAGTATAAAAATATATAAATTTATTTATTTATGCTGCTTTTAACCTCTCTTCGTATCCATAGTTTATTTATTTTCTTTTTATTAATTTATTCTTCCACCTCTTCTTAAATAAACATTAAAACACACATGCTATCAACCGAAATGGGTATAAACACTAATAACACTTGTGCTTTCTGTAATTCCATAAACAGCTGTGAACACAACCAAAACATCTTTTTTAAATTTTTGCATTTATACATACCAATGATTCACAATTTGGGAGGCGGGTATGGGTACCGCCGCTCCGAGAACGACTTATTGGATAACCAACACCTCTGCCATAGGTCATCACAATGGTTCGCTACGTTTAGTGACTTAGTAGGGGTGCCCGGGTTCATGGGGTGAGGTTTGTCCAGGTCTTGGCGGCGGATGCGTCTGTCCACCTGCTTCGTGGCGGGCCGGATCGAGAGAGACTGGTTGAGGGAGGCCTTTTGACCTTTCCAGCCCGACTCTCTAAACCCATCGCCTTGCACCGCAGTTGGAGGGATGGATTCATACGTCTGTAACTCCTAGGCACACTGACCCCCAGATTCCTACCACCACCCCTCATTCATTTTTTCTTCCCACTACTTCCTTTCCATTAAAAGACCCTCCACACAGCACAGGGCAATTATTTTCCTCGCGATCTCCTCTGTGGAGCTAATGCAAAAATAAAACAAAAAATACCTGTCGCTGGATTAATCATCTTGATCAAAAAATGACATCCATCCTCTCCTTGGCAAAATATTAAAGGGTATTGTAATGCCTACCTTTTGTCAATATATTGAAGACCTCTCACACTCTTCTGTCTCATTCACTCACTCACTTTTCATATTTTATGAGATTTTAAAAAAAATCTGTCTGATTTAAAAAAAAAAAATTCTTTCATACAAACCTTGTCCTGACAATAACGAACACAACAAAAAAAGAATTATCCAATTTGGTGCAATCGTTCGGAAGTTATGCGCGTTCATACATTTCGGCGATTCATTTTTATTTATATAGATTTGATTGAAGCTACTATAATCATTGGAAAATTCAAAGGTAAAAATCTACTTATTCCAAGAATACCACTAATGCCAACTGACTTTCCCTTTGAATGTAAACGTGTCCAGTTTCCAGTGCGCCTTGCATTCGTAATGACAAATAAATCCCAAGGCCAATCGTTTAAAGAGTTTGGAATAAGCCTTGAATTGCCGTGTTTTTCGCATGGGCGTACGTTGCGTGCTCGAGAGTCGGCAAACCATCGGCGCTATTTGTTTTCTCTTCAGAAGGAAAAACAAAAAATGTTGTACATTACAAGGCATTACAATAGTTTTGGTCGAATTATTTCATTGTAATTTTATTTTATTTTACGGTCGTATTGTAAACGGAAGATTTTGTCTCAATTTTTGTCGTTAACTACGTAACGATGTATGGAATTATTGATAATCCAACTGATTTGAATTTACCAGAAGTATTTATTACATTTCCTTAGTCCGCGACTGTACACCATCCGTGTATCGTTCAGGAAAAATATATATGGCCGTACGAAGTTTTCCGTGTCAGCTAGTGTATATATATATATATATATATATATATATATATATATATCTATGTTTTATTAATATTATGTTTACAATGTAAAATTTTAAAACATTTTCTTAAAATAACGAAAAAATCATTCAAACCCAAAACCCAACAATAGAAATAACAATCACAATTTGTTTTTGGATCAATAGATATAAATCGGTCGTTATTTTCCGGAATCTATCTAATCTAAAGCAAACGGCCGATATAAATGCACGACACAGTGGGCGTTATTTTACGTATGTGACATTCAAAGAGCAAACGGCGTATTGTATCGTTTGCAGGCCGCCTCCATTCCCGTGGAAAGTCGTTAGTCTTTAATGGGAATCCGAACAATTAGAAAACCATCATTCTGATCTCGGACCTCTGATAGATTTACAGCCAAACGGTTAAAACACGTCATTAAACAGACGTATTCGAACCTCATTAACTTTGCGAAATTAAACACGGCTATAAGTTTCAAATTGATTAAGGTCCGGGTTTTCAAAGCGAAGTTCATTGAATTGTTGCCTTTCATGTTTGTGCATAGTCTCGCTTGAACTCCAATTTTTTTTTTAAATTTTTTTTTTCCCCCTATCCCCATACCGGGGTGTGCTGGACCTCGTCCCTGCTTCATCTTTAGTTACATTACTAATTTTGCAGATCCTTCTCAAATCTATCTGCGCCTCCCCCAATGACATGTGCAGGCTTGAGGCTTGATCAGACGACCTTGACTATCCTTTGTCCTGCCTCTGACTACCCAACGCTGAATTTTCTTTTAGTCTTCGGGTATTTTACCCCAAATATTCAGTTAACATTCTTTGAGGCTTCACTGAGTGGTTGGCTAAGGGACACGGAAGCTAAGTGTAGTTTATGATCAGACCGAAAGCCATTCACATTTTTTGTTGGTACTTGCCAATTGATTTGAGATTTATTGTATTACTTATGTTCTCTATTTTATGCAGGTGCTTGCGGGTTTTTACAGATGCAATGTCGCCTCATGGAGCCTCATGAATGAGTTTTTCTTTTGCCCTGTTTAATTTATCTTTGTCTTACTAACCTATTTTTTGCATTTTGTTTTTCCTGTTAAGCACTTGCATACTGCTTACTAACAACGTATGCATGGACACTGGAGGTCTAGATTCGTTCAAAATAAATAAATGTAGCTTCGTTTAACAAAAAAAAAATAGAATCTTGCGAGAGCCTTGACGAGTAACCATCAGTTACTTATACCAAGGCGGGTAAGAGGTGGATTACCTCCACTGTATACACAGTCTCACTGTTTTACTAACATGAAAATAGCAAACATAAAATTTATTAGTGGGAAAAACCGATATATTGTTAGAAAATAAAAATAAGAATTAAGCTTTTATATATAGTATGCATAACCCATTTTATCAAGATGGGCAAATCAGAGCGGCAAAATTTTCTATTTTTTGGAGATCTAAAATTTAAAAACTACGTACTTTGGTATTTTATTTTTTCTGCATTTCTGCTGGTATTATTCTTCTAATCATTGCGTTATTTTCAATCATTTTATCTGACAATAAGTATATTTTAATTAAAATTTGGCTTAAACTGAATTGAGATCTTAAAATTTAAGAACCCTTACTTTAGATATTGTTTGATTTGATTATTTTACGTGATATGCCACCGCCGGGAAAAAGCCAAAGAGAGACAATTATCAAAGACAAAAAACACTTTATGTATATTATTTTTTATGTGAGTTTGGACTTCAAATGAAACACAAATATATTTCAAAGTGTGGGTAGTTAATATTACAGAAAATATGAGAAGTAGGCAACGTAACTAACTAACCATCACGTCGTTTCCCCGCAGGGGTAGATAGAGAGGACGGACGACCAAACAACTCGGTCTTGGTACACACTCATTCACATTCATACATCGTCTCATACATACTCTTCTGTTATTCTGACTCTTGACATGGCCCGTCTCAAGTATCTGATTCACCTGATCGTGCAACGTCTTCCTCGGGCATCCCCGACTTCTTCTACCATTCACATTTGCGACATATATATTCTTCATACACACTTTCTTCATTCATTCGCTCTAGGTGAGGTTTTTTGTTGAAAATCTGTTAATTGTATCGAAGTCACAAATAAAGAGTGAAATAAATTATATCTATTATTCCTTTGAAGTGATAAAAGCATGCATTACATTCTTTGAGTTTTTTGGTTCACTTTCGAATTTGCAAAATTTCATCATCGATCAGTCGAAAATATTGAAAAACTGCGCATCAGTCGGCAACTTTATCAGGAGCGGTCCGGGGTGAACGGGGGAAAGGGTGAGATTTAAATTTAAATAGAAGTCGGGCACGCACAGGGTATAAAATAAAACGCCAATATAAAAACAAATTAGAGAGACGATCGGTTTTTTTGCCCGCGGAGTCGCGGCGTAACGAGGCGAATGGAAGTAGCTACCCCTGCGCTCGGTGGGGTGGGACTACCCTTTCCTGGATGCCGATCACCGATACACTCCAAGGCGGCGCAACAATAGTTATTAGTCGAACTAACTACGCTGTCGATACTCTCATGATATCACAAACAATGCAAGGGAAAAGTTTTTAAAAACAATAAAAACACATTCCTTATATTTTTGGAAATAAAATCGTTCCCATCTGCTGCCAATTTCATTAGAAAAACTTTCAGACGTCTTGAAATGTTAAATTATTTTTATTTCACCTATTCTTATAGTTTAGTGTTCACATTTCATTCTCTTACGACTTCGCCGAGTTCGGCCTTCGAAAAACATCACAACACAAAATTATTTTTGAATTTACTGTAAATTTAAATTTTAGAAGTTTTCAAATGAAAGTTTCTGTGAAATGAAGATACTTGCAATAAATTAAAAGGTTTAAAAGTATTTTATGACATATTTCCATAAGAAAACAAGAACAAGTGGTATTACATAGGAATATTCTGCAAAACCAAACCCAAATCGTAAATGTTTTAAAAAAATAAGCTCACACAGGTTTTATTAATGAATTTATTATACTACCAAGTTTATTAATATTTCTGAATTTATTCGATAAATCAATTACGTTCAAACATTAACAATCGAATTGAATGTGATCGGTCGCCTAATATAATGTATTTTAATTTGTAATGGCCAATCATCGATATCAATTAACTCTCGCAAATATATCATTGTACATTGTACCTTCTTCTTGTTTTCATAAAATTATGTCATACAGTTTTATTAAAAAAATTCGACGAATATCATTTAATCACATCATAGCGTACGAATTACATAAAAACATTTTTTCAGTATCGTAACAGAAACAAGATAAATTCAATGCACTGTAAGCGTATAGGTACTATGCCACTATTTTCTGATTATTCGAAGATTTAAGCTATTTAAAAAATATATTGTATAACTTTGCCACCCTACATACATTTTACTTTTAATTTTCATATATTAATTTATATTTTATTAGCATTAGTTTATATTAAATAATGTTAATAGTTATGAAAGTATTTTTATCTATATACATTTTCTTTCGCTGTGTAATTTAATAAAATTGTATTATTTTTTTTGTTTACAAGCGTAATAAAAAATTATAAATGAAAAATTTACTCTAAACTTAAATTTAACGCCATTATATTTATCTAATTTATTCGGGGAAGATTCCAGTTAAACATTATCATTACTTTAACAATTTCATAAAAACCATCAATTTACCAAGCTTTTGCAAGCCTTGGGGTCGGACTCTCTCGGACTGCCGGTCTTTCACCCTCTATGGGACCAAACCAACTGAATCTTTGAATTAGTTATAATAATGGACTGTACATTTGTGAATACGATTCAACGTTGTAGTATATGTACGGTACTATTGCTTGATGGTGTGTATTGAAGTTTTTACTAATTAATAAAGTAAGGAAAATTATTTATTCCCCACTTCTTAGAATGTTTACAACACCTAAACAATATAACACACTTAAATAAGTCATAGCAGTAACATGGTTATTAAACAATTAAGAACACATTAACAAAAATATATAAAATATAGCATCACCATTGCCATCCCACAAATAATTCAACACTCCTCACACACCAACACTAAACCAGCCTTTAATTCCGATATACACCGGCACAAAACACGATCACAAAATCAAATACACCTATCGTCATCTACTCACACAACTAAATTTGGCATTAACTCCTTACAATACATCGCACATACGCAATACAACGCATTAGGTACCTAATGTCCTAAAACTACCAGAATCAAACAAAAAAATATTGGCAAAGGCTATAAAAGGATATTTTGTCAGCAACTTTATTAACCAGTGATGAATTTTTTAGCTGTCTTCCTTTGTAACTCTTGTGTATTTTTCAATTACCTGTATCAAGTGTGTCTAGTCCATTTAAAAATCTATGTGTTGTTCATTGATTTCCGTGTTCTTATGTAAAAATAATTTTCCTTTAGATGTATAATGTTGTCCTTCCCGAAATGAGTTTTATTAAACTCATTGGGAGTAATGTATTATAAATTTTATGTAATAATTTTGTAATATATTATCTCTAATAAATAAATAAACATTTAGTGTGGGGAAAGCAGATTTCAAAGTTCCCCCACAAAACAGAGATCTACTGTCTCAATTATTTTCTCATCAAATTGGTTTAACCAAATCATTTATATAAGTTGTATTAACTTAATAATAACATTATTAAATTAAATTTATTAAAAAAAACCAAAGGAGTTCTACGAATTAAACAAAAAAAAAACAGTTAATTAATAAGTTTCTACTATCCGATTATTACAGCAATATTGTTCAAGCCATCTTTGGCATTTTTAATATTCTTTGAAAGTTACACGGATAAGTAATCCTTTATAACTCGTGATGCAAAATACGTAAGCGATCTTAAAATAGTTCTATTGACCTAAAAATTACAAGCAGAACAAGCTTTACGTATTTAATTATGCCAGAACACACCATTCGACAGTTTTTTTCGGTTCTAGGAAAACAGAATCCCTGCTTTACTTTATCGTCTGGATTAAGTTAATTCAAAAAATATTTTTTACCCTTTTTGGTTGTTTAAATGATTTTTTTTTCGGTGGTTCGAATTCAGGCACTCAATAATGTTTTATTGAATAGCGCCTTTAAAAGAGCACGTGAATGCAGTTGGACTAATTGCATCCGCGGCAAAACCACGAGGGATCAACGTCATTTCAATTGAATTTTTGATTGAGTGCATTTAAATTTATATTGTAATCTACTCTTCATTGGTGACCCCATTAAAAAAACGAATCAATTTCAGTAGCACACAATTCGTTTATTGTCATAAACTGGGAGTTTAGTAATTCGACGAAATATGTATAGCGATGGTCTGATTAATGGGTTAATTACTTTACTCCGAATTCATTATAATTATGGTAATATATTGTCATAACGAGAAAATTTAGTTAATAGTTTCATTTGGGAGGTAATTTATAATTATAATTTTTAGTTGATGTTTTCATTTGGGAGATTGAAATCAATTTTGTATAATTATAACAGTGTTTCCCGAGGAGAAATGAGATAAAATATTTATTAATTGTTTTTATGTTTCATTTATAGAACTCCACATAATTTAAAAAAAAATTAATTAAAATTATATTTGATAATGTTATTATCAAGTTTTGCAAGTATTTTAGTATGTATTTTTTTTACAGCTGTTTCGGTTTAAAAATACCATTTTAAAACAGTTACTGTGGTTAATCCACTTTGAGACGACATTTATATGATTTTAAATGTCAATTTTTGAAGATGATTTATTATCAGTTAAACAAATTTGCTGGACACTAATCGAGATTGTATAATGTGGGGTTCGGAATCTGTTTCCCTTACACTAAGTGATAGGGACGTGGATTGTTAATTGGATGGTTAATTTAGATTCAGACTTTTCGTTAAAAAGTCAAATAAATAGGACAGTAAGCACCGGTTTTTTTTCACCTAAGACAACTCAAGTCAGTTCGAAGAAACCTTCCTACAGAGGCGACAAAACTATTAATTAACTCTTACGTAGTCTCGCGGCTCGATTACTGTAACGGCATCTACGCTAGTCTTCCCAAATATCAAATTGACAAACTTCAATCCGTGTTTAATGCAGCGGCAAGGCTCATAACTGGGGTTTCTAAATATTCGCATATTTCAGAACACCTTCGTAACCTTCACTGGCTCAAGTGCCCTGAGAGAATCCAGTACAAATTGTGCTGGATGGTTTTTAAATCAATCTACGAAATGGCCCCACCTTACATCTCCGAATTATGCGTCCCGGAAAATACCGGTCCGAGACAATTAACCCTTAGATCAGCAACTTCATCTGCTAAAGGCAGACTAATAGAACCTAAACGAAAGCCAAATACTATGTTTGGAGATCGTGCTTTCGGAGTATCTGGGCCTAAGGCTTGGAATAGACTCCCTCCGGAATTAAGATGCATAACAAGCCCAACAGAGTTTAGGTCCAAACTAAAAACCTTCCTTTTTGGGCTCTCATACCCGTAATTTAAATATACCTATTTGAGAGTATCATACTTGTATTGTCTATGATATGTCTTAATCACACTTTTCTTACTGAATTAAAATTACTCGATTCCTTACACATCAATCTGTCTCTTGACGAATCACATTTAGAAAGATCAAATCCTTATTGGTACTACAGCACCTCCCACCTTTATATGTTGCTTTTACTTTCCAAAATACACTCGTCAAAGAATACATTACATATTAATACTAAAATATTTTTCAGGATAAAATAACATGTGTTCACAATAATGTCCTCTGCGTGCGAACTCTATCTAAATTTCTTTAAATGGACAATATACAGTGTTAATTTCAAGCGACCTCCCAGGTAAGTATGGTCCTGTTTTCATTAAATTTTAGGCAGCATCGCGTTCATTGGTCAAAATATTTACATATATTTTCGTATCGGTGATCAATGAACCGATGTATGCAATTTTTAGCCATAAGTTGTTTATAATTGTTTGCCTAGCTTGTAGTTTTTTAGATTTTAGAAATGTATTATAAGTTTGTACAGCGCCCTTGAGGTGATTTTTCACAAAAACGGCGCTATATAAATCATCCAAATATTATTATTATTATTATTATTATTGACCACAGTTTTAAAATGATCTTAGAAACCCAAACAGCTGTAGCAAAAATACATACTTAAATACTTGCAGAACTTGATAATATCATAATCAAATTTAAATTTGATTAAATTAAAAAAAAAAAAATACATAAAATATTATTATTATTATTCATGTCATGGTATATCGGCGTAGATAAGCAACTTACTTATCACCACGGAAAATAGTCCAAACATGTCAAATCAAGACGATCTTGGAGGTCAATTCATTCGCGAAAATATATATATATTTTTTTTTACATTAACTCCACACAGGAGGCCCTGAGGAAAATAATTTCCCTCAGGGCCTATGTCATCTGGGATGATGTGTGGAGGGTCTTTTTGAGGAGAGGAAGGAATGAACATTGGTCTTGAAGAGACCCATGTTGTAGGAAGGAGGAAACACAGAGGCCGGCAAATCATTCTACAGCCGAGCTGTTGAACACAAGAACGAGTCGAAGAAACGACCCGTTCTCATATGACAAATGTCAACCGTGTACAAATGTTGGTGCCGAAGGGATCAATGATGCTAGTTCCTCAGAGCATCTTCCATTGTAATACCGGTAGAACAAGGATAGCATTCCCACCCGACGCCTGTGCTCTAAAGATTTCAATCCGTCTGTTAAGATGGGAGAATCTATCAAACGGACCGCCCGTTTCTGCACAGAGTCGAGGGTATTTTTCAGGTATTTTGGAGCTCCACACCAGAGGTGGCTGCCAAATTCAACCATGGGGCGCACTTGCGATTTGTACAGGGTTAGCAGTTGTGCACTATTAAAGTATCTGCGGGCCCTATACAGTAAGCCCAGTTTCTGGGAGGCTAACTTTACTCTGGCTTCGATGGAGCCCCCATACCTGAGCTGGTCATTAGGGTTGCACCAAGCATATCAATGGAGGGCCTGTTCGGAAGATTGCTTCCGTTTAAAGAGACTAGATTTTCATTTCGATCCCTTTTAGACGTAATCAGACAAGATTGGGTCTTTGAAACATTAAATTCAACGAGATTATTTTTACCCCAAGAGAAAACACTCTCGAGGTAACCGTCCATTCTTTGCTTCAAAGCCCTACGAGCTATTGGAGCTTGTGGGCCCTTTGGGGGCTTGTCAAACAAAAAGCTATCATGAACTGTACTGTCATCCGCATAACAGTGAATTGGTGCACATGACAAAAGGTCGTTGATGTGCAATAAAAACAAAGTCAGAGACAGAACCGATCCCTGCGGGACGCCAGCATTTATCGAGTGTGAGGAAGAGGTGAAACCATCGACTACCGTCTGAATCGACCTCTCCCTCAAGAAGTCGGCAATCCACGTACACAAGGATGCGGGAAGTCCGTAAGAATGCAGTTTGTTGACAAGTCCTCGGTGCCAAACCCGGTCAAAGGCCTTGGAGATGTCCAGTGCAACCGTTTGGGTCTCACCGAAACGTTCCAGGCATTACCCCCAAACATGCGTCACATACGCGAGAAGATCACCGCACGAGCGGTTCCGCCGGAATCCATATTGACGGCAAAGCAAAGCTTTTCCACAATATTGGCATCAAAATAGGGAACGAAAAATTTTGTAATATTAGTTTTATAGCGCCCCGATGACTGTAACATTCCGCAAGGTATCATTTTTGAAGAAATATGAGCCAACGATTCCACCAACTCATAAAGCACATCAACATGTGAGTTTTTGTGTATTTAAAAGTGTCTAAGTAATAGGCCACTTGCATCACATTTTTTTTTACTTTTTTCCGCTTTATTCATTCCGTTTCCGTTCCGTTTTTTTTTTATCGTATTTTTAAATC
Source organism: Limnephilus rhombicus (assembly GCA_929108145.2). NCBI lineage: Eukaryota > Metazoa > Arthropoda > Insecta > Trichoptera > Limnephilidae > Limnephilus > Limnephilus rhombicus. Next base: position 45,719,623 of record OV815271.1, read on the forward strand.
CGAAAAATCAGACCATTTTTTATAAACCGGAAAGACGGGACATAATTTTATAGGTGCGAAAAAACGAAAATTGCATAGCCGAAAATCATTAAAAAAAATAACGTCTTCCTCAAGAAAATATCTAAATAAACGTAGTTTTATTTCTCAGTAGTGTATTAGAATTTTAATCATTAAGGTACGATGTTACAAATTGTAAAATAAATTTTGGGTACATCAATATAAGTTTTCTAATTAATTTATTTTAACGATCACTTTTACCATTGAAGTATTGCCAAGCATTACTAAGACGACTGGTACCTTTTAGTAAAATGTACATGTCTTCCAGAACGTGTTTTTGTTCTTGTTATTGTGGGCGGTTCGTTTGCCGTTCTTTGAGGTATTTCCCCAGTATTTTGGAAAAATGCTGGTTTAAGTCTGTCAATCGATACTCTTTTGGGTTTTCCGTTGATAGTTATGACATATGTTTTGTCGCCTCGTTCCTGAACTTCGTAAGGTCTTTCGTAGGGAGCCTGAAGTGATTTCCTTCCAGCGTCTGTGCGCAGGAAAACGTGTGACGAGTTAGGTAGATCCTTGTGGACGAAAAATTTTCGGTTGCTGTGGTTACTAGTGGGCGGAGGTTTGATTTCTTCGAACCTTTCTTGCAGTCTTCTGACGTAGGTGTCAGGTTCTTCGTGGGGGGTTATAGTGAAAAAATCGCATGGTAATATCAGCGTTCTTCCGTAGGTGATTTCCGCAGGTGAGCATTTCAAATCTTCGCGAACGGTAGATCTCAGATTTAGTAGGATGAGTGGAAGACTTTCCAACCAGTCTGAATTGCTTTACGCCATGATTGACGCTTTAAGCGTTCTGTGCCATCTTTCAATTATACCATTTGCCTGTGGATGGTAGGCTGTGATTCGGGTATGCTTTATTCCGAATGTCCGAGTGAGGCTCTTGAACAGACACGATTCAAACTGTCGTCCCTGGTCCGTTATGATTGTTTCCGGGACGCTGTGTCGAGCGATCCATTGTGAGGTCAGAGCGGTTGCCACCGTCTCTGCCGACATATTCTTTAAGGAAATCGCCTCCAGCCAGCGGGTGTATCTGTCTATTATTGTAAGGAGATATTTATACTCATTACTAGCTGGCAGGAGACCGACCAAGTCTATGTGGATGTTTCGGAATCGGTCTTCTGGGAGAGGATATGTTGCTGTTTGTGCAGTTGTATGTCTTGATATTTTAGCTTTTTGACAAGCGACACAATTTTTGACGAAGATTTTAATATCCTTTGACATCTTGGGCCAGACGAATCTCTGGCGTACGCTATTAGCGGTACCTGTAGTGCCTGGGTGACATATGTTGTGTACGCTGTTTATTACTTGCTCTCTCATTTTTAGAGGGACGAAGAGTCTCACACGACCTGTAGAGATGTTGCACCATAATAGTTCATTCGTGTTAGGAATTATCATTTTCCTCATGACCAGGGAGGAGTCCTCAATTGCCTTAATTAGATCGTCGTCGTGACTCTGCTCTAATCCCACATGTCTGCAATCGATAGCAGGAGGGCTGTTTATCTCTTCTATGCGAAATAGCGTGTCTGCTACAGTGTTTAGGTGCCCGGAAATGTGTTTGACATCGGTGATGAATTGTGCAATAAAATCAAGTTGCCTTTCTTGACGTGGGGAACTTGAGGCGCGTTTCATATTGAACGCAAATGTTATAGGTTTATGATCGGTGTAGATTGTGAAATTCCGACCTTCTTCATCAATCCTAAAATATTTTATTGCTTCGTAAACTCCTGTAAGTTCTCGGTCAAACGACTATATTTATGTTGAGCGGGGGTAAATTTACGAGAAAAAAATCCTAGGGGTTGCCATTCGTTATTTTTAAGTTGCTGTAGGGATGCGCCGATCGCTAGATCAGAGGCGTCTACCATTATGGCTATATTGGCTTTGGGGTCGTGGTGCGCTAGTAGTGTGGCGTTGGCCAGCTGATTGTTATACTCTTCGAACGCTGCCGTCAGTTCCAGAGTCCAAGCGAGAATTCTCTTATCATTCTTCTTGTATCCTGATGTGAAGTCGAAAAGTTTGGCTTGTGTATTGATAGAGTTCTTCAAGAATCTTCTGTAATAATTCAGCATCCCGAGGAAACGTCGAAAAACCCTTGGCTGTCTTAAGCAGAGGAAAATCTACAATGGTTTTCACTTTCTCTTTGACGGGAGTAATACCGTCCGACAATATTGTGTGTCTCAAGAAATTAACAACGTGAAGGCCGAATTGACATTTATTTAAATTAATTATTAGATTACAATTTGGGAGGCGGGAATGGGTACCGCCGTCCCGGGAACCTTTATTGGATAACCAACACCTCTGCCATAGGTCACCCCAAGTGGTTCGCTACGTTTGGTGATTTAGCAGGGGTGCCCGGGTTCATGGGGTGAGATTTGTCTAGGTCTTAGAGGTGGATGACCAAGACACACTGAACCCCAGATTCCTACCCACCCCTTAAACCCTTTTCCTTCCCAGAACTCTCCTCTCCTTCCTTTTCCTAAAAAACCCCTCCACACAGCATCCCCAAAGATGACATAGGCCCTGAGGAAAATTATTTTCCTCAGCGCCTCCTGTGTGGAGCTCATGTAAAAAAAAAAAAAAAAAGACCGTTGTCGGAAAGGCGTTGGAAAAGTGCATCAAGGTGTTTCCTGTGTTCCTCTTCATTTTCGGATGCTATAAGTATGTCGTCCAGGTAGGCGAAACTGTAGTCTAAGTCACGCGTCGCAGCATGCATAAATCTCTGAAAACTTTGTGTTACGTTTAGATGTAAATTCGTATAATCCGAATGGCGTCATGATTGCAGTCTTAGGTATGTCAGCTTCTTCTACCGGGATCTGGTGATAGGCTCTTTTTAAATTTGTGTGAGAAATCATGGAGTTGAGCAATAGGGTACTTGTCGGGGATCGTGCTTGCGTTTAAACGTCTGTAATCCCCGCACGGACGCCACTCTCCATTGGGTTTTTTAACCATGTGCAATGGACTCGCCCAACTACTTTTGGACGGGCGGCAGATTCCTTGCTCCATGAGGTATCTCAACTCTTTTTTTTTGCAGCTTCTAGGAGTTCTGGTGCCAGCTTGCGGGCTCGTTGTGTTACGGGCGGTCCCCGTGTTTCGATCACATGTGTGACGTTATGTTTTCTGACAATTGGTATTTGCATATTGGGGTGAGTTAATAACAGGTATTTATTTATTATATCCCGATACTTCTGGTTTGTAGATATCGTCAAAATACCAGATGAGGGTCCTTGTGACTTTGCTCCTTGTATCGACGTCCCGTGGTCTGGTCCGTCAATGTGGCGTTTTTCAGGTTAACGCTCAGATTGTAGTGATGGAGTAAGGCCGCTCCAATAATCGCTCTCGATACGTCCGCGACGATAAATGTCCACTTTATTTCACGTCGCAGTCCGAGTTGTAGTTGAATGGTTCTGGTACCGTAGATTTTTATGGCGGTTCCGTTAGCACTGTAAAGCGTGGTAGGACTTGAGTCTGAAGTGACTGAAATTTTAGTCGAGTTGTACCACCTTGGGAGGACCGAAACGGCAGCGCCGGTGTTGATCAAAAATTTTTGTCGTCTCACGAGTTCATGAACGAAGAGACGGCAAGTATTCCGGGAACGGTCGCATGTTTCTACTGCAGGTTCCCTTTGTCGTTTCCCAACTTGTTGCGATTAAAAGATTTAAAAGTACATGGTTTTATGCAGTTGTATGACTTCTCCCCGAATTTTTTATGGAATCTGCAGTATTCGTTTGCATTATCAAAAGTGTTATTATTGAATTATTGAAAGTGTTATTATTGTCCGTTCTCTCTTGTGACCGGGAGCGTTGTTGTCGGTAGGAATTAGAGTACAATGTTTGTGAATGACTCCATTCTCTGCGTGGGCTTTGATTGCGCTGTTTATAAAAAGAATATGCGGGGCTATGACTGTTTCTGCGACTAGAGTTGTTTGACTTCTAGAGAGAGTGCAGAAATTTTTTCACGTAGGCTCTGGAGAACGGAAGTGATATATGGATCTTCTCTGTAATTGGTATCTCTACGTTGGTTTTTGTTTATAGCCCCGCACTCCGTCTTCTGGTAGACTTCCGGAATTTTATCGGCTGCTGACGCAAGTTGTAGTAGATTGTCGTTTGGCAGTGCAGTCAATATGGCCTGTACGTGTTGGGGAAGCTTTTGAAGCCATAGCGTGCGTATGATTGCACTCTCAGCCGACCCCGGGCCGGCGAGCTCGTGTATCAATCGAAGTAGTCCGGATGGTTTTCTGTCGTCCAACTGCAATCCGGTTAGTGGACGGGTGAGGCGTTTTTCTTCAAAATCTTGCTACCTCGTGGAGAGTGCAGTTTTTAGGGCAGAGTACTTGTCCGTTGCCGGTGGTTTTATGACGACATCGCTGACGGTTCTGAGGGTTTCGATGTCCAGGGCGGCAACAATAATGTTAAACTTCGTGGTGTCATCCTTGATTCTGGAGTTGGAGAACTGGCTTTCTGCATGGGAAAACCAGATTGCTATATTGTCACACCAGCAGGGGGGTAGTTTGACTGATACGACGTTTATGACGGGGTCCATTTTAATGTAAGAAGTGTTATTAACGCTGGTTCCTGAAGCTGTTTCCAATGTTGGAGTGTCCTCCAGCGGCATATTGTCGTTGTAATATGGCAAGTATTAGATAATGGCAAAAGCAGTAGCAGTCGTAATAGACCGTGTGGGTATGCAGATAAAATTATCGAAATTGCAAATGAACGAAAAAAGAAAAAAAAAAACAATAAATCTAATCCGGATCTGAAAAATTAAATTGATAGTATCCAATATTTTTACAAATCCCTTATCGTTACTTTGGAATCTTAATAATGATTTACGATGTTGTTATTCCTTTTACGTTGAGTGACGATTGGTAATGCGTAGTGTATAACAATATTTCTATGTACTATCAATGTCGGAAATGCAGAATTTCGTTAGGGTAAGCAATAACTGAAAAAAATCACTGTGAAAAGTTGAGTTTGCTGTACTGTGATCTGCGGTGGATGCTGTTGGGGTGATGTTGGGCATCCTTGGGACTGTCTGCCAGATGATCCGCTGAAAGTCTGGCCTGCGATGTTCTTAGATCTCCGGCGCGATTTCGTCTGTCGCTGGGGTATTCGGCATTCGCTGCAGGGCCACTTGTTTATCTGAAATTGATTTTTACCGGCAATATACTATCTACATAAACAAGTATTGTGTTGCGAGGGAATAGGTATTTTTGTGCAATACGGGATTTGGTCGACAATAATGTTATTTACTGATTTATCTTCATATCATTCTAATGTACATACTGGACCTACTGAATTTAAATTAAAAAAGTGAAATGTAGTTCACAAGATTTGGGTGTCCAGGATTCCGCTTCCAGCACTCGATCCTCCGTTACGGCTGTGTCCATCATCATCCATAGAAATTCTCGGGGTCACCGATGTTGAAAGTGTTTTCGACCGTCGGGGGTCACCAATGTTGAAAGGATTGTTTCCAGGGGCTGAGGAGCTGGTGGACGATGTTTGACCTGTGCTCCGTCTTCTCATCAGACGAGTGTATACCAATACTTTACCATGAGGAATAGTCAGGCTCCTGGGGATCACGGTCCTTTCAGGCCGCGATCCAGTGTTCAAAGATTATATTGGATGATGATTGATAACACTTTACTCTTATTTGAGTGATTTAACATTTATTTAAGATTTAATAATTTACACGATTTAGTGTTCACGTATGAAACGGGTAAAGAGGTACAAAACGCGAACGAGCGGTGGAATCGAGTGCTGGGGACGGAATAATCTGCTCGGTCATTCTCGGAGCGGTCCTGAGATTTTTTGTTGGAGAGGAGGCGGGGATGCCACACGTAAAAATGAATATAAGTGATGCCCATACCTCTAAAACACGTACCGACAATGTAAAATGTACAGGGTTCTCTTCATAACATCTGTCAAAAAGTCAAACCAAATGATAAGTTCGCAGAGCACAAACAATAAATCTAGTGAACGTTAAATGCCAAATTCAAAAATTTGCCTGAAATCAAAGTGTTGCCATATTAAAAAAATAAATCATTGTGGAGACGGGACATTTTCATGTAGTGACGTCACGGGCCCAAATAATGGATTTATTTTTTTTAAAATAAAAAAAAACTGTACATTTCTAAAAAATTTTACTAACATTTTCGTAATCTTAGTAAAAAATCTATCCACACGAATTTTTCCAAGTCGTTTTGAAATCCATGCAAGTGGCCTATTGCTTGTTGATTTTCTTCATTCCAGAACCAATGACGACGGATTTTTATAAGTCAACATCGTCGACCGTGATAATAATAGTACGTGCAGTACATAATGTGAACTAGCAAATTTAGTTGTGAAAATCATTTTTTAATTCTTCTTCTTCTTTTGTATGGTGTGGGGTCAGAGGGGGGCATCTAGGTCTGCGAACCGTCTAGGGCCTCAGGCGTTGCCCTTAGGGCCTCATCAATTCCGTCGGGGAATGAATGGGCATTCGTTGACCACAACATGTTCGGTGGTCTGCACCGCACCGCATTCACACATCGCCGACTCTTTAGGGTCCCATCTATACATCATACGGGCACAACGGCTGTGAGAGCTCCTTATCCCATTGATGGCGGACCAGAGTTTGCAAGGCAAGAATTAATTACACCCGTGTTTGTAAAAAGAATTTACTTTGTTTCTCGCTATAATTTATTGTATAAACAAGTACATTTGGTTTTAACCACTTTATTCTTATCACACACTCTACCAGTTTCGGAACTACACTTAACAAGTTACTAATAAATAAAATAAAAGTGAATATAGTAAAGCCCGGAGTCAGTGAGACTACGGCGTCCAACGTTAAGGTAAACTGTGAAGCTGGAGAGAGTGAGAGGGGAAGGAGATGGGAAAATTGAGGTTAGGAAGTATATGCAAATGATTTAGAAATACAAAGATTAGAAAAAAATGTGCATGCAGAAAAGAGCGATTAGAAAAGGGCGTTTTTTAGGAATTTTTATGAAAGATGTATGTGAATCTCCACACTAGGCGTCTGTCATGGTATAAAGGTAATTAGTCGATACCCATCGTGGAATTCGATCAAAATCATACACTTTGGGGGGCGGGTATGGGTACCCTCACCCCCCGGGAAACAAGTATTGGAAAACCATCACCTATACCGTAGTTCACCTCAAGTGGTGCCCTACGATTGGTTACTTAGCAGGGGTACTAGGGTTTATGGAGCGACGCTTATTTAGGTCTTGGATTGGATCAGGAGCGGCCGGTAGAGGAAGACCCCTTTGAACTTTGACCTCTCCAGCCGGACTTTTTAGACCCATCGCTCTGCACCGTTGTGAGAGGGATGGATTCAGGTGTCCGTCACTCCTGGCCCAAATTGCTACCCATCTCTCATATCTTTCTCGTTCCCAGAACCTCATCTCCTTTCTTTCCCTGTGAAGACACTCCACACGGCATCCCCAAAGATGATATGGGACCGGAGAAAATTTATTTTCCTCAAGGCCTTCTGTGTGTAGTTAATGTAAAAAAACTACCTAATGGGCAATAGTACCACACAAGCCAAGCATTTCAATACGATGACTCGGAAACTTCTGTGTCACGTACCAACATTAAATCTGCACTATTTGTCTACATTGTGATCTTCTTTATACTGCATTAATCTGTCTTTATTTTTCCGACGCCACAATGTTAGAGTGCTAAGATTACATAACTGAAATGAATGCGTCGCTACAAATATTTTTATTTAATTTTGAATGCTAATTCTACTCAATTCTAATTGGACAATATTAAGAAATACAAGTTTATGAATCCAACCGTGGGCATTTTTCGGTAATAACGGTACAGTGATTGGAAAAAAAAGTCGGGGAACTTGTGACCATTTACATTTCAATAACTATTTTAATTTGAAAGGCGAATTTACAAAACCACCAACCTAGGAATCATTTATGGCATATACTCGTATAACATTATTTTCATCTCACAGTTTGGATTGGTATATTATAAAATCTTGAAAAGATTCCACTTTATAGTTAATTATAATGTTGTGCACATATCTTTAGATTGCATGGTTTTATTTAATTTTTTTTTAATTCGATTATTCCTTTTCAACAACTTTTGAGTCTTAAATCTTTAATGAAATATGAATACCCGTTGATCCCACGAGCATGTCAATTAACACAAAGACTCGAGTAGAAAAAATATTCATATTTTAAAATTCATTAACTATCTTTTTAAATTAACAAAATGTAAAATTGATACATCATCTCGTGTCAATTTTTCCCCATAGCATTTTGCCAATATATCGCCCCCGATGCACAAGTTGTGTTTACGACATGAATCGCCACCGCAACTCTTCCGATGCTCCCCGCTCCACCATTCTCCATACTACACTAAAGGATGCAGACAGCCACTCGCTCTGAATACCAAACTTTTAAACTCTTTTGACCTATTTTTGGTACTGACTACTGAGGTCAATATTCTAACACTCCACATCTGCAAAGCTTACAATACTACAGCAGGCCAGATAAGGATAGTAAAATATATTAATAATAAAAAATAATAAATTACCTACACGTATAGATAATCCAGATGTTTCAATTGTTCCTATTATATACTTAACTATTGCATAATGTTATTCTATTTCTGTTATAATTAGAGTAACTCGCTCATCAAGCACAAGAACTAGCTCCTTCTTTGGTGAGATTGCAATTTTAAATAATTTGTGTACCGATATATAATTTATATAAAACCACTGTACTATATTAAATAAAAAAAATATTTAAAAAAATATTATGTAAAGTTATTTACATGCAGCTTCGTAGTTCAGACAAAAAAATAATAATTGGGTTGAGACTTGAGACCATCAGTGGAAAAATCTAGCAGCAATTCCCCGCAATTCCAACATATTACAATGTTAGTCAGGTGATTTTTTTTTATTGTTAACTCTACCGGTATTTCAACGTAAAATAGTTGATCTCTTCGGCATTAGCGTTCAGTCATATAAATCATTGTTATTTTCCTTTAGTTATTTTGAAATATCCTTTGGTTGGCATCCCAAGAGTGCAATTAACGTAATGCATAAATATGGCAAATATTATTTATTATTAAAAGATATCTGTCCGGCGTACCACCTATTTTTGGCTTGTTCATACGTATGTACATTTGTACATATTCGTAGCTCTCCTAACTGAATGAAAATTTAAATTAGTTGAAAGTTCTGTGCGTATTTCGATTTCGAATGTTATTTATTTATTTATTCATTAATAATTATAACGCCTTTCAGCTTTTACATAATATAACATAGTGTATAGCAACAACATGAAAAATACAGCTCTAGTGAGTTTGTAAAACAGAAAGAAATAGTTGAGAAAGCCATATATAGATATTCCGATAACAAAACGAAAATAAATGCTACGATATTTAAATATTACAATATTGTAACAATAAAAAAATACATTTGTATGTAATACATGCAAATAACTTATCTTAAAGAGGATAAACGTTTTATATTTTCACGTTTTATTATTTATGTGCGAAAACATATTGCCTAACTTTTGAATTCTGTGTATTGGTATATTGAAATGTGATATGGTCGTAGTATTGCCACAATAAAACAGTAGTACTGACCTTGTGTTTCTGGCTAGCACATTAAAATTCATAAGCGCCAAGACTTCAGGGCTGTTAATTTTATTATGCAAGATTTTAAATAAAAATACTAGATCGAAAACAGTTCTTCTGTCACTCAATTTTAATAAATTAGATAAATAAGTGCAGAAGATATGTGTAGTTTAATTGTTCTTTCGATATTTTTAGTTTATAATTTAAAAAGCTTAGAAATTTTTTGTACTCTTTCTATTGTTTGAGAATGCACGTTATAATGAGGAGACCATACAGTTGAGTTATATTCAAACTGACTCCTCACTAGTGATGTATACAGAAGTTTTAATGTTGGTAAAATCTTTAGCCACTTTTGTACAAAACCTAACATTTTTAAACCCTTCTTTGAGATATTTTCAATGTGTGATATGAAGCTAAGTTTAGTGTCGAAAGTAACACCTAAATCATGAATTTCAGCAACAGATTCCAGAATAATGTTATTGATCGTGTAATTGAAATAAATTGGATTTTTTATTTTTTTAAATCTCACGGTATTAACATTAAGTTAGTCGGGTAAGGTAGTAAGGTATCATAGTATTAATAATCGCATGTAATAACATTAAGGTATAGCTTGTTGACGCTACACCACTCAATTAATTTTGACAAGTTTGATGAGAGAATATAACAGTCGTCCAGGCTTCGAATTCCATTAAAAAGTTTCAAATCATCTTCGAACATAAGTACGTCAATGTTTTTAAAAATATTACGAATAACATTTACGAAAAAGATAAATAATACAGGTCCAAGGTGGGAACTTTGCGGAAAACCACTGGATGAAAAAAAATCGTATGATGATTCCCCATTTAGTTTAACACTAAGTTTTCTGTTTGAAAGATAGCTTATAAAGCAATTCAACATATTACCACGAACTCCAGCATTAAATAGTTTTTCTACAAGAATAGCGTGACAAACATTGTCGAACGCTTTGCTGAAGTCTGTGTAAATTGAGTCAACTTGAAGGTTATTCGCCATCGCATCAGAAATTAAATTTTGATATAGAATGTGGTTAGTTAATGTTGATTTACCGGTTATAAAACCATGCTGTCCAGGATATATTATATATTTAAATAAGTTAGCTATTTTATCCAGAATCAGGTTTTCAAAGAGTTTTGGAATAGTTGATAGTATGCATATCGGTCTATAATAAATTAGTTACTTCGTTTTTATCTCCTTTTTTGAAGATAGGTGTTATATAGCAAGAACGGTGACACACTTCTGTAAGAGTAATGGTGGAATGTTGTCAGGGCCAGCATTTTTATTGGGATCTAGAAATTTGATTTGTTTTATAAGGTCGTTTCGTTCGATGTGCACATGTGAAAGGTTTATATCGAAATTGGGAGTATAGTTAGGCAAGGAAAACTGATTGGATTGACTTTTATCGTAAACGTTCTTGAAGAAGTCAGCAAAAAGAGCGACAATATTTAATACCATTGTAACCGATAAATAACATCGGTACCTTCCAACCCCGAATACATCACGAATATCGAAGAGCATTGACCACATCACTTAAGCATAGAGTTCTGGAAAGAAACTGTACCTACTACCTACCTTCAGTTTGGATCAGATAAGCCCGAGAGGAGCACGTGCCTGCGGCGGACGAAACTAACATCACCATGGCGTCTCGAATTGTAACGTTTATTTCACATCCTTACATTTCTTTCCTATTAGATATTAGATAATCAAGGTTACCTTTTTGTTATACAATTTTAAATGCTTGAGTTTTGTAGTCCAAAAACTCTGGCGTCCAACATTCATTTATCTTCCACATAACTTAAATTTATTAATACGCATTATAGTTTGATTGTTGTAAATCTCTTCGAGAATTACAAACACCCCTTGAGATCATATAGTTTTCTAAGAGTCTATTTATAAATACTTCTTAATGTCATTGTAATCTAAATTCTATAAATCACATTTTTATGTAATTAACTTCCTTCTTTTATTCCGATTGACTTGACATATTTCATGTTCTACCTTTCAGACTTGTAGCTAGCCATACATTAAATACTTTAATACACAATTTAATTCTAGATATAACAGTTATATAGGACAACCCTCTTCACAACCGTTACACCATCTGCCTTTCTAACTTCAAAATACATAGTATTTGGTATAACAGAGGCACCACTTCTTAATGTTTTACTGAATCACCAAAAACGTTTTACATTGTGAAAAATATCATTCTCTGTCTGCCTTATATAGTCATTATAACATGCCCTTGATAGTTTATTACAATCATTCCTAATTTTGGAGAATTCTATATACAACTTCGATGTTCCTTGATCCTTATATGGTTTGTGAGCAGTTTTTTTACGTTTAATTAAATTAATCGACTCTTTATTAAACCAGACTGGATATTTAGGTTCCTTATACTGAGTGTAACGGACAAACCTATTAATAGATCACTTAGAATTAAGTGGAACTGTTAAGTATTATGATTTAAATCACACTTTCTAAGAAAGACCAGTCAACCAATGTAAGAGAGTCACACATACCCACATAATCTGCATTTCTGAAATTGTAGAATGATCTAGTAGGCTTCAAAATTTTTGCGCCGAAGTCTGTTTATACAAATATTTAGTGAAGGATGATGGATGTCAGGGGGTATGAGAACTTCTACGGCTTTACTCACTTTGATACATTTAGAATTGAAGAATACAAGATCCAATACACGATTGTTAGAAGAAGATAATGTTGAAATAAGTTTAAGTATATTGATATGTTGAGTATTACTCTTTCACTTTCCGAGATAGTTGTATTACAAGTATTCAATTATATATATATGATAAGGTATTCGATCTGGTAGTGCGTTCGGGCTAATGCGGCCGATGAAACAATAAGGCACTTCACAATCTTATACAGAAACAGTACGTCAAATTTTTATCCAATAAGAATAGTCAGGCCCTTCATACCACAACACTGCAGAAGACCTGCCCGGGACCGTGGATTTACGGTATTATATGTAGCCGTGAAATAAATATTTCATTGCTGTCTCATTCTCTCGCAGGCTGAATCCTATAGATGTATGTGTTTGTCTTTTTTTAGTGAGTCATTTCCGTTTCATCCGAGTTTCAAATCACAACGAAGTGCTCAACAATCTCATGCAAAAGAAGTTTCACTTCAAAAAAGTGGCACGACCAAGTGAATCAGATACTTGATTCGGGCCACGTCAAGAGTCAGAATAATAGAACAGCATATGCGAGACGATATATGAATGTGAACGAGGCAAGGAGTGTGTGCCAAGACCAAGTTGTTTGGCGGTCCACTCTATTTTTGTCGTCGAATTCCAGTGGACCTTTTCCTATACTAATATTTATGCTTTCTTCTTCGGAGTCGCTAGATGTCGTTTTCTTTTGCCTATTCGTTTCGGTGTGGTTTGAAGATTGGATTTTGTTTTTGCAAAAATTAAAACGTTTATATTTTTTTGATTTTATAGGGTCGTCTGAATGTCCGGCCACTGGATTCGTTAGGCGCTTTAAGCCACTGCGAATACGGGAGGCTTGCGCTAGACCGTGGATTTATTGTATTATATTTGAACCGAGAACCCATGAAATAATAAATTTTAGTGACGCACTTCCATTTCATAGAGTTTCAAATCAGTAATGGCGCTAAAGAAGTTTCACTTCAAAATATTTCAAAATCTTCGATGCTATAGCTATTGTTGGACATGCTAATCGAGAAAAAATTATCAGCGTTGAATCCGCCCTCCACCCGCTTCCCACCCACTTACCTATATAAATGGTAATATCCACATTTATCTACATATTACTGAGCAGAATATCCAGTTTTATCTACATATACCGTAACGTGAGAGAATCCCGTTCAACGTAATTTTCCGGTTGTCTGGTTTCATGACATTCGGTGGTCCGAGCCCATCCTCCGCCCCTCTCCCCGTCTCTCTGCACCCCTCTACTACCCCTCTACCACCTCTCTCTCCAAAACCGCCCTTCCCGGCCCTAACGAGTACCTAAACTCGAGTAGATTAAGCCTAGTTTCAACGGATGACGAAAGAAACGTCATAGCCTGGGAAAGGACATTTTAAGTGAGCCTTAAGATTATCTAAAAAACCTTTTCATGGCTTACTAGGGAGCAGAGGAAAGCGAACTTACAAATAATACAGAACAAAGTTATTAAAAAACTCTTCAACTATAACCCAGACACTCCCACAAAAAAACTATACCAGGAAATGAACCTTTTGAAAATAAGAACATTGTACGAATATAACATATGTCTTTTAATCTACAAAATACAAAATGGACTTATACACACAAACACAACATTTTTAAAAACATCACAACTACACGAACATTATACTAGACAACACAATAAATTGTACACAAATACTGTCAAGACTGAAAGTGGCAAGAGAAGTATTGGCCACGAGGGAGTTCACATATATAATCTCCTTCCAGATAACCTAAAAACGGAAAACAATATAAAAACCTTTAAAAAAAACTAGTTGTAACAAAATTAAAAATATTACTATTATACTATATATAAGGCTAATTGACGTAACCAGCAAATCCTCTACTTTCGGGAAAGTCGAAAAATCAAAAACAAAAAATCAGAAAATAGTAATGTTAACCTCTATCTCGTTGATTTTTACAATGAACAACAGAATAATGTTTTTGTTTCTACAAATATAATTAGATCTATGTATGTAATTATTTAAAAAAAACAATGATTTTGGTGGTTACATCCATTCTTTTTTATGAAAATTTTACGGCTGCTTGGCTGTAAACAACAATATCTAATATGAGAAGCTCGGTGTGCGATTAATTTACGGAAAGGCAAAAGGGCGTAACCTCTTTTGTGTTATTTGTAGCTCCTAAAACCATGGTGTAACCCTCTTCAAAGGGAATCAGACTTACAATTAGTTGATGTAACCAAATTTAAATAAAAAAATATTTTGTAATGGGAGGTACGGCTAAATATTCTTTTAAGAACCGTTTTTTTTTCATATCGAAGGCAATAAGCTGACAGCTCGCAACTGACATTTTTTCAGAAATAGAGTTATGCACATCATTTTTTTTTAAGCTCTATTTAAATAACGTCGTCATTATATCATTACTTTTTTTTATATGCATCACTTATTTTTTTTTAAATAGTTATAGAATAGAAATTTTTAAAAGCATAATTAAATAAAAATAATAAAAAATAAATAAGAAAAAAATTTAAAAAACATATCGAAAAAAAAAAAATATATATATATTAAAAATTGTACACGAAAAACGTCCAGGCTGGTGGCCGACCGATCAAAGAACTCTTCAATGGAGTGTGATCTAGACTACAGTAATTCGTTGGTTTCATTCATGTATTTGATTTAGTCGTTGCTAGCGGGGCACGCGAAAGCACTATGGAACGGACGGGTTTCGGAAGATTCCGTCGTTTTCCAGGCTGACGGACGGCAGACCTGCTTTTTTCTCATTTACTAATCGACCCCTATCGTATGAGACCATTCTCAATGACCATGAGCACAAATATTCACCCACGAATTTACGTCTTCACGTTCACCCTGCATGGGAATGGGTACCGCCCCATGGCGGAAATGGGTAACGCCGCCCCGGGAACCTTTATTAGATAACCAACACCTCTGCCATAGGTCACCCCAAGTGGTTCGCTACGTTTGGTGATTTAGCAGGGTGCCCGGGTTCATGGGGTGAGGTTTGTCTAGGTCTTGGAAGCGGATGACCAGGACATACTGAACCCCAGATTCCTACCCACCCCCCCTTAAAACTTTTTCCTTCCCAGAACTCTCCTCTCCTTCCTTTCCTAAAAAAACTCTCCACACAGCATCCCCAAAGATGACATAAGCCTAGAGGGAAATTATTTTTTTCAGGGCCTCCTGTGTGGAGCTCAAGTAAAAAAAAAAAAAAAATCGTTCGGATGCGCACTGAACGCCGAAGCAGGTTGCAATAACACGATGTTTGAGCGTGACGCATTTTCGATTAAAACAATGTAACGTTCCTCATAAAATAAAAGTCTTCAAATCTGTGATAATATTCAACTTTTAATAAAGTTTTTAAACCTACAAAATGATGTTACTAAAAACTTTCGATACGCACAACTTATAGGATTAATGTAACCAAATAAAACCTAAAACTTTACTCAGCCGTTTACCGTAAGCGAAAATATTTCTTAAAACACGGAAAGGCTATTTGACGTAACCATATAATTTTCATAGTAAATAAAAACTAAAACATTGTATATGCCCGGGTTAAAGGGAGAAACCCGCATTTTATTAAGAAAACGTCGGATTTTCCATCACTTACATCCATTTTTGGTCGGACTTCCAGGAAAAACAGTAGGTATTTTAAGGGAGTAAACTTTCAAATTTTCATAATATATAAACTTCGAGTATACAGATCGACGCAGTTTTTTTTTTCAAGTAAAAGTGAAAATCGACAAAATGTTGGTTACGCCTTTCTGCCGTCGATATTATGCTCTAAGTTAAGAAAGCGAAATTTTATATTTCTTTTAACTTAATAATAATCAAAAAAAAAAAAAAACTTTTTTTTTTCGGCCACTCTTGATTAATCTCATAATTACTAATTTCAATAACCATCGGGATTCGTATGAAAAAATAATTATTTGCTACATAACTTGATTCCTTCAATTCGTAACTTTTCCATGAAAAACTACAATATTTTGGTAATAATGTGTAATCTAGAGGTAAATAAAAAATGACAATATGGTGCAAGATATTTTATTTTCAATTTGAATAATTTTTGGCATGCACTTCCATTGATATACCAGTAGAAAAATTAAACTTAACAATCCCGTCTGTGTCTGTAATTCCAATATAGCATTCTATATTATTAAGAGGAATATAAATGCTAGAAATATTTCGAATCTCATGCCTGCAAAATTTTAAAATCGAGCGTCTTTTTGCAAGAGGCTAGTAAGCGAAAAGGTGGTTTTTATTTATTTTGTGCATAATTTTATAAGAACGAAAAAAAGTTAGAACATGGAAAACCTTAAAAATAGTCTTAGCCATAAAGGGGTATTTTTTAAAAAATTGTTTCTAGAATTACTTCATAGTTAAGTCATGAAAAAACAATTTTTTTTTGTGGTTTACGCTTATATTTTTTGTTACGTAAATAATAATTTTATTGTAATTCAAATACATAGAAAAGCTAGTAAAAGCTTCAATTTATCCGTAGCATATTTTTTGATGTTCATACTGTAAGCCGATTTGTCGTAAAGATTAATCAAAATAGTATCTAAATAGGATTTCACGTATATATTCATCTTAAGTCTGCTAAGATGCCTACAGTTAAGCAAAAAAAAATATGTAACCTTCTTAGAAAAACATGAATTTCATTGTATAATGAAAGCGATTCGTCAATAGGAAGGTATAATAAAATATAGGCTCCGATAAATAGTGCATGTATAATATTTAAAGTACATCTGATATAACGGTCAAAAACAGGTCTTTCATACCCTCCGTTCGTAAAAAGTTTCTACAGTAACATTTTTGAAGTGAAAATTCTGTAGCCTTGTTAGCGATTTGAAATCCGGATTTTTTTTACATGAGCTCCACACAGGAGGCCCTAAGGAAAATAATTTCCCTCAGGGCCTATGTCATCTTTAGGGATGCTGTGTGGAGGGTTTTTTTAAAGAAAGGAAGGAGAGGAGAGTTCTGGGAAGGAAAAGGGTTAAGGGGTGGGTAGGAATCTGGGGTTCAGTGTATCCTGGTCATCCGCCTCCAAGACCTAGACAACCTCACCCCACAAACCCGGGCACCCCTGCAAAATCACCAAACGTAGCGAACCACTTGGGGTGACCTATGGCAGAGGTGTTGGTTATCCAATAAAGGTTTCCGGGGCGGCGTTACCCGTTCCCGCCTCCCAAAATGAAACGGAAATGCGTCATAATTTATTGTTTGACGGTCCTCGGTTCTAATATAATGCGGTAAATAAGCGCGTCAGTGCGGGTCTTCGATGGGCAAGGCGCTCGACAAGTTTCAGCGGCCAGAGAGACAGACATCAAGCGAACGGAAGTTCAAATCTACGAAATCCAAAAAAAATTAAACATTTTGATTTTTGGGAAATCAAACTAACGACTTCAAACTAGCGACTTTCTAGTTTCACTTCTACTGCGTGTGAATTGCACACTCTCATTTTTTTTAAAGAAAGACAAACATTGCCGGGTCATGAATAACCAGACAATATTTGAAATTCTCCTACTACCACCACAGTAAGCGGACAATTTTTGCTTGTATTATGATGGAGGACTGATAAATTGAACACACGACGCCTGGGTGGAAACCAAATGCGATGCCAACTCAGTCACTGAGTAGTCGTATGACATTTACTATTATTCCATTATCTCCAACTTGTGTTTATTACAGTACGACGGTAACTAATAATGTAAAGTGAATGCTTATCCAACATGTTTAATAATCTAAGATTAAGCCTGGTTCCTAGTTCCTACACGGCAGTCGTATTATTGGTCCCGTGGTCCTTCGCGGCTTCAGAGAGTGGATACTGGAAGTCTACCGTGTTTATATTTTAAACAGGGAGCCTAAATACTACGGTGTCGCCATCGCCAGTAATTTACAATCAAAATAATGTAAGTAAAGTTTTTTTTTTAAATATGTTCTTATTCTGATGTATTCTGCACACACTCTTATAAAAATAATTAGCTGACCAGGCGAACTTCGTACCGCCTCAGAATCAATAACTGTAGTGTTAATTTATTTGCTGAATTTAATTTAGTTAAAAATTGCTCAATGAAGCAATTATCGTTGTGCAACTGGCCGTGTTTTGTTTTGTCAGTATCAGAGATGGCGTTGTGTACGGATTTATAATTTTTGTAATTTTCTTACTTTCCACTTACTCACGGTAGTGGCGTTTCACTTTCTTTATATGTGTGAGACAGATTTTTATTATAATTATTGTATTTTTCCTGTGGAGGAGCGCAGCCATTTGTTCAACGTTTGTCTCATTTTCGACGGTTGACATTTAGTATGTAAGAAAGAAAGAAAGGAGTATTATATGTAGATCAAAGGCAAGACAATCAGCGTATTGAGATTTGAAGTTTTTGAATTTTTGAATTCACACACTACTCAATATTATACTTATCACCTTATCGCAATATTACTGTAGCTCTTTCAAAAGATGAGAATTCGTTCCATACAAAATGTATGAGTAAAAGAATTTTCTGCATAACTTTTTTTTTCCATGAACTTTTCCGATGTTTTGATATCGATTCTGCTATTCGGGGTGAAGACAAATCCAAAAAATCAAAGATCATAAAAATCGGTTCAGCCGTTCTCGAGTTATAAATAGTGTAACTAACCCGACTTTGTTTTATATATTAAGATATTAAGATTATATAGATTGTATTTTTCCTTTGGAGGGGTGCAGACAAACGTTCACCGTTTGTCCCATTTTCGACTGTTGACATTTAGTGTGTAAGAAAGAGGGACAGCATTACATGTTTAAGAACAAAAGCAAAACAATCAGCGCATTGACATTCGACGTTTTAAAATTTTTGGAATTCACTCACTACTCAATATTATACTTATCACAAAATTCCATAAGTATGAGGAAAAGAAATTTTTTCATAACTTTTTTTTTCGTGAATTTTCCGATGTTTTAATAGCTATATATTCTGCTATTCGGGGCGGAGACAAATTCAGCAGAGACAAAATCAAAGATCATAAAAATCGGTCCAGCTGTTCTTGAGTTATTAATGGTGTAACTAACCCGACTTTGTTTTATATATTAAGAAAGATGTAGTGAATATTAGAAATATTTTTGGGATCCACCTTCGCTCCAATATTTTTATTTGAACCGTCATAATAAATATTATGATGGTGTCTTTCCAAGCACTGAGACGGTTTTCGTGCAGAACACTTTTCATCGCCGGGCAGTTTAGTTTATATGTGAACATTTCAACTTGTTGTAAAGTCCAGTTTGGATTGAAGAGTCGCATTTCTAAAGGAACGTAATAGACTTTTATAATATTTTTTGACATTAGCTCCACGAAGGAGGCCCTGAGTAAAATAATTCCTCTCAGGACCTGTCATCTTTGAGGATGGTGTGTAGTGGTTCTATTTAGGAGAGTAGGAGAGGAAGTTTTGGGAAGGAAAAGGTTATTAAGGGTCGGTAGGAAGCGCGGGGTTAGTGTGTCTAGGAGTGACGGATGTATGAATCCATTCCTCCCTATTCGGTACAAGGTGATGTTCCGAGAGAGTACGGCTGGAGAAGTCAAAGCGACTATCTCAACCAATCTCTCCCGATCCGGCCTGCCATGCAGCTGTTGGGCAGACGCATCCGCGGACAAACCTCACCCCATGAACCCGGGCACCCCTGCTAAGTCACCAAACGTAACGAAACACTTGGGGCGACCGAAGGCAGAAGTGTTGGTTATCCAATAAATGGTTCCCGAGGTGACGGTATCCATACCCTTATCCCAAAATATAAAGTTGAATCAGAAAAGTATTTTTTTCTTAAAATTTGCTAATAGTATTAGATATAGAAAATCTGATCTACATAATATGTGGAATTAATATATCTGCCATTGACCTTCGTTGTAGAATATATTTAAATTATGGTTTTAGGAACGGTTGCTTCGTCCAAGGTGCTGCAAGAAACCGTAATACATAATAATTACATATATTGAAAATTAAATAAATTTGCAGTATCTAATCTGAGAGTATGTTGCCTGTTGTATGCTGATGATGCGGTGTACGACGTCGGTGAACGAAGTATGTATGAAGAATGAGTTAATTATGAATGTAGGTTAAGTCTAAAGTCACGGTATTTGAAGGAGAGAGTTCGAAAACAATGTGCAACAACATAGTCGTGAATGATGAATACTTGCAGCAGGTGGATGAGTTTGTGTACTTGGGAAGTATGTTCACGAGAAATGGGAAGGCTGACAAGAGATATTGAAAGAAGGGTAAATGCAGGTAACTCCGCGGAGAACGCCCTTGGCGCCAGCAAGAAAACTGACCATAAAAACCCAACCAAGCTAGCCGTCTATGATGGAGTACTTGTACCTACACTGACATATGGCAGTGAGGCATGGAACTTTCTGAGAAAGGATGAAAGTAGACTGAATACTGTAGAAATGAGATCCCTGAGGCGTATGTGCGCTAAAACCATGTACGATCGTGTGAGAAACGTGGAGATCCGCAAAGAATTCGAGGCTGATAAGCGTAACGAGTAAAATTAAGAAAAGGATGCTCAGATGGTTTGGCCATGTAGAGCGAATGAACGAGGAAAGGAGTGTAAGAACACATTATGACGCAAATGTGAATGGTGGAAGAAGTTGGGGCCGCCGAGGAAGACAGGTCACGACCAAGTGTATCAGATACTTGAGTACGAGCCATGTCAAGACTCAGAATAATCGAAAAGCATGTATGAGACGACGTATGAATGTGAACGAGGCAAGGAGTGTGTGCCAAGATCGAGTTGTTTGGCGGTCCGTCCTCTATGCCTACCCCTGCGGGGAAACGGCGTAATGTTTAGTTAGTTAGTTAGTTAATAAATTTGCATACTTCGGAAAGACAGTAAGTTGTGAATGTAACAAAATTACTTCTTCAAACTTAGCAAAAATGCTTTGTGGCATCATTATTAATATAATGAAAAACAAATAACTTAGTTTACACCACTATATAATTAACAGTATCGACATGTTTCAATAACAATGTTATCTTCATCAGGACAAGTTGTTAATATAAAAAAAAAATTAGAACAAACACAAAATATTAAAAAGGAGAGGTGATTAGCTTCAAAAAATGTACAATTAAATATAAAATTTATTTAAGGGTGTATAAAATTGGATTTAGATAATGAAAAACTTTTAAAACAAACAATAAAAACAGGTAGTCTAAATAAAAAAATAAATATTTTTGAATGTAGCTATTACTTTGTGGTTATCCATTATAGAAAAATGAAACAATATAACTTTGTATAAACCACTTATATAATTTGCAAATCCGACCGGTTTCGGAACAAACGTTCCTTCGTCAGGGAAAGCTTATACTAATTTGACAGTTTAGAACAATGTTTTATTATGGTAGGGGTGGAGCCGTTGTTAGTTAATAATGTAGATTGGGTGGGTAGGTATTAGTGTAGAGTGGGTGGGTAGGGGAACAAATCCATGATTGGGCTATATGACAATATTTTTTGTTTGTTGATAATAGATTCATTATTTTTAAGGGATTTTTTAATTTCCAAAGCTTCTAAGTTATCTAAAGGAAAACGTTTAGATAACTTAGAAGCTTTGGAAATTAAAAAATCCCTTAAAAATAATGAATCTATTATCAACAAACAAAAAATATTGTCATATAGCCCAATCATGGATTTGTTCCCCTACCCACCCACTCTACACTAATACCTACCCACCCAATCTACATTATTAACTAACAACGGCTCCACCCCTACCATAATAAAACATTGTTCTAAACTGTCAAATTAGTATAAGCTTTCCCTGACGAAGGAACGTTTGTTCCGAAACCGGTCGGATTTGCAAATTATATAAGTGGTTTATACAAAGTTATATTGTTTCATTTTTCTATAACAAAATAAATAATTATAATTATTGTAATTTTATAAATAAGATTTTTTTAAAAGACGGGGATTTAAAAAAAATGTTTGATTATTTATAATTAGAAATTAGAAAAAGCGTTTATACTGTTTTATATGAGATTTTTAAGCAATTAATCACCTTTTTTTTTAAATATTTTGTCTTCGTTATTCATTCATTTATTTTTTTAATTAACAACTTGTCCTGATGGAAGATAACATTGTTATCGAAATATGTCGATATTGTTAATTATATAGTGGTGGGAACTAAGTTATTTGCTTTTTTATTATAGTTACAAAATTATTTCATAAGAATATTAATAATTTCTCGAACGAGTGGATAATATTTTCTTGAGATTTTTCTCACTGAAAGGATAAGTTACGCAAGAATGAATGCTTTTCTATTGCAATAAAGGCTACCATATCAGAAGTCAACAACTATAACGCCAGAAAGTATTACCTATATTGTTGCCACGGACAGGAAAATTTCAAGAAAGCAAGATTTGGACCACCGAAATCATATTTTTTAGTCATCGTCCCACATATTATTTCCATCATAAAAGAAAAAGTATTGCGTAGGTGTACATCAATATTAAACGAAGTAACGTTTTTTGTCATTTATTCCTTCTAAGAACGAGACTTTCAATATTATAAGAGTATTTTTTCTAATATTGGAGTGGAATACATATTATTTGTTACTAGATATCGTCAAGTCAATTTTGGTGGTGGTAGTGCCGTTAGGAAAATAAATATTATAGTGCTGAAGTCTGAAAAAGCATTAGATGGGACGGGGAAATTACATAGGAAGTAGTCGACATCTCTGTTGGCCTGAGAAGAGGTACTTCCAAAATTAATTCGATATCTTTTTAATCGTCCAATGTGTGATAGTTACACTGACATCTTTGGATAATTAATTTTTTTTTAAACATCTAAAATATTAAGCATTAATTTCTTAACCTTTTTTGATAAAATCTTCCAGTGATTTTTGCAAAAACATCTTACTTGCGTACCTATTTATGTCTTATGTATTTTGGCTACAGTGGACTTTTACAAGAAATTATTATAAATAATATCGTCGTGTAATTTATGTGTTATATATATTAACAATGGTGGAGCAAATACGTCGTATTGATTTACGAAAGGAATAAAGTTATAATGCATGACGTAAATACATGTGAAATTAAGTGGATAATACAGTAGATAAAAATAGATTAGAAAATTAAATATGCAACCAATAGAAATTATAAAATCAATAACCACATTAAATATTAAAAAACAGAAAAACGTTGAAAAGAATTATTTTCACTACGGCGTGGTAAATTCGTAAATTTCAGCAAATTATTTATAAGAATTCGTTTTATAATTAATACTTATCTCTAAGGCCCGCAGATACTTTAACAGTACACAAGTGCTGACCCTGTGCAAATCAATGTTGAATTTGGCAGCCACCTCTGGTCTGCAGCCCCAAAATACCCGTGCAGAAATGGAAGGATGAACGATGAACAGAACGGATTAAATATTAAAAATATATAAACACTAAATCGAGTTTCAAATCCCAACCTTGCTAAAGAAGTTTTCACATCAAAAGTTTCTTTTAAATCGTCGCAAAAAATGGTAGTACTAATTTTTTATTTATAAGTAGAATTTTATTTTGGCGTAAATTTCCGAGGAGTCAATACCATCGTTATAAATTTCATATAGAACAAGGTCAGAACCCGAAGTTGTTTCATCAGAGTACTCGTACATACTTACAATAATTGTTTGACCACCTTTTATCTCTGTAAAACCCTATAAAATTTTGTTATTTACCGTTTTATTTAAATTTTGATAAATGCGTACATGAAACAGTAATTAGTTTTGAGATTGTTAAAAACATGTTAAAATGAACCGACGACTTTGTGAAACTTCCTTAAAATAACATTTGTATTCCCTTAAGCATTACTTTTCTTAAATACTCAATTAGGCCATTTATTAAGCAAATAATAAAGCCCTATCATTTGCGTAACAAGGCTAGGAGATTTCCTCCGATTCGGTGTTAGGGTAAAATAAATTTAACAGCGGAAAGCAAGTAATAAGGAGTAAGCCCGCACTTTGGACGTTTCTAGTCCCGATCAGCATTTACTAAAACACTCAGCTTGGAGGATTCGCCCCTTGGAAAACCGTCTTCCAATTTTGTCGTTCCCATAATGCGTTATATTCCAACTCGTTTAAAATCCAGGGTTAAATCAACGATTGCGACATAATTTAAAATGGTCGGTATCTTTTTATTGTGTGATTTTACCCCTGCAAAAGACGGATTTTAAATGAAATAGTAAATATTAGACGCAGTCTTGCGACATTATACAATTTTATTATCTAGTGATATCAAACAACAAAATAATAACCAGGTTCTTAGCCAACACTTTAAATGGTACCTACTGATAAAAAATCAAATTGAAATGAATAATGGTTGCATAAAATTATAAAAAAATTCTAAATAGGTAAACTGTTCAATTTTTTTTTATAATACAGGCATATAAGTTTTACAGATCGAACAAAGAAAGTTAATATATATTTTTTAACATTAGCTCTTACAGGAGGACTTGAGGAAAAAAACTCCCTCAGGGCCTATGTCATCTTTCGGGATGCTGTTCGGAGGATCTTTTTAGAGAAAGGAAGAAGATGTTTTGGGAAGGAAAATTGTATAAGGGGTGGGTAGGAATCTGGGGGACTATGTGTCCAGGAGTGAATCGATCCCTTCCACTGCGGTACAAGGCGATGGGTCGAGAGAGTGCGTCTGGAGAGGTCCAGATTAGGTCTCCCTCAACCAGTCTCTCCAAAAAATGCATTCACTGCCAAGACAAACCTCACCCCACGAACCCGGGCACCACTGCTAAACTTTACATAGTATAAAATGAAGTCGCTCCCGCTGTCTGTGCGCTTAGACCTTTTAAACTACGTAATGGGTTTTCATGCATTTTTCACCAATAGATAGAGTGATTCATGTTTTTAGGTATATAATTTGTCATGGTTTGTGTAAATTGATTGAAATATATAATAATTTTTTAACTAACTTAATTTTAAGACTTAAGACCCGACCACACATTGCTATGGCTAACGAAACACAATGCCACGCCATTACCCAAACTTTATAACCAATGCCTTCTGTTAAATCAAATCCACACCGCCCGCATGCCAGCCCGCTGCCCGCTGCCCGCTGCCCGCTTGCTAGCCTGCTCCATATTTTGCTATATATTTCAATCAATTTACACAAAACCTTGACAAATTATATACCTAAAAACCTTCCTCATGAATCACTATATCTATTGGTGAAAACCGCATGAAACTCCGTTGCGGAATTTAAAAGTTCTAAGCGCACAGACAGCGGGAGCGACTTCATTTTATATTATGTAAAGATTGTGAAGATAATGAAACAATCAGATATTTCTATCACAACTGCCGGTTAACTAATCCGCTCCTGTCTACTAAACGCCCTCACAATGGGGAGCAGACAGGTAGAAAAGTGTAAAGTATGTAGGTATATAAGGTAGAGGACCACCTCAGGGTGTAACGACTCAGTTGACTAAGTCAGCATTTTCACACTGAAATTATGCCAAGTGCAGTTGAAACGGTGATACAGATTCGATGATACAATTTCGAGTGCCCTCGTTTTAAAATCGACCTCAACAACATCACGGGTTCAGTCGTTAGCAATGAAATCGGAAATAATTCTAATTTATGTTATACGTTAACCTTCAGTGAATGTTGACAGTGCATTAACTATATGAACTATATTGAAATACTACCTCATTGATAGAGCTGATAGCGCATTAGCTCCAGATCTTAGTTTAAAATCAGGTTCAAGCAAATAAAATTGTGTTTTCATTTATTTATTTTATTTTAACAATTATTATAAGCAATAAGTATCAGCCTGAAACACTCATCCATATTGAAAAAATCTTCCGAGAAAAAATACATGACGCCAACGGGACTTGAACCCGTGCCCTTCTGATTGCCGGCCAGCTGCTCTCCCAATTGAGCTATGGCGGCTTATCTTATACCCACCACATGATTCAATATATACTAGTGTTTCATTCAACAATTACTGCTTATTATATTTTTTCCACCTGAAAACAACCAAAAATAAAAATAAAGTTGGTTGTTTTCAGGTGGAAACAATATAATAAGCAGTAATTGTTGAATGAAACACTAGTATATAATTCATAGATAAAATAAAATAATTATTATTTTTAATTGCTAAACTAACGTTTAAGACAAGATTTTTATGCATAGCACAAAGGGTAACAATTATTATAAGCAATAATTATCAGCCTGAAACACTCATCCACATTGAAAAAATCTTCCGAGAAAAAATACATGACGCCAACGGGACTTGAACCCGTGCCTTTCTGATTGCCGGTCAGCTGCTCTCCCAATTGAGCTATGGCGGCTTATCTTATACCCGCCAAATGATTCAATATATACTAGTGTTTCATTCAACAATTACTGCTTATTATATTTTTTCCACCTGAAAACAACCAAAAATAAAAATAAAGTTGGTTGTTTTCAGGTGGAAACAATATAATAAGCAGTAATTGTTGAATGAAACACTAGTATATATTGAATCATTTGGCGGGTATAAGATAAGCCGCCATAGCTCAATTGGGAGAGCAGCTGACCGGCAATCAGAAAGGCACGGGTTCAAGTCCCGTTGGCGTCATGTATTTTTTCTCGGAAGATTTTTTCAATGTGGGTGAGTGTTTCAGGCTGATAATTATTGCTTATAATAATTGTTACCCTTTGTGCTATGCATAAAAATCTTGTCTTAAACGTTAGTTTAGCAATTAAAAATAATAATTATTTTATTTTATCTATGAATTTAATGCCCGGAGCGCTTTTACGAATATTATATCCATGCCATGGGAAATAATATGTTTGAAGATGATTTGCAACTCGTTGATTGATGTCATCAAATCATATAAGAGGTTTTAACTTCTAGGCTCTAAATAGCCAATGCAATTGATTACCATCTCTCCAGGAAAAAATACTGTTTCCAGAGTGGAAGACGCTCTCAATATCGCTCTGGTGAGGGTTCACAATAATTTATTCAGAAACGACAGTTAGGTTGAAATGGCGTCAGCCGTGTTTAGTAAATAGATGTGAAATGCCAGATACTGTCACACTTTCTCTTTCACTCCACTCGTCCTACGTTCTCACTTTTTGAAATTGTACGTACGTTTATTTCTTATAGATCTACGCAGATATTTAAAGTTTCATGGCGCCTGATGGAAATGACCTAAAAAACTGAAAATACAAGTTTAAACGAAAAAATTGGTGCTCATCGTTCGTTGGTTTCTGCTTTAGTTAATTTTTGATTAGATTTATTCCAGAACATTAATTTTAGCATCTGAAAAATGACTTTTGGAAAGCAGTATTAATATTTTTGGCGGTTATTTTATTCGGCATGTTTAAATTTTATCTCACCAACATAAACACTAACAAACATAACTTTTAAAAGCTTTTAATTTTTCCGCTAAGAAAACAGATCTTCCCAGATGGGTGATTTTTATGGCGTCATCATGAAAGGATTTTTTTTAATAAAGATGTCAGCCTAATGGCCCCATGAACGGATTATGGTAACAAAAACCGATAAAAATTCACATTAAACTCGGTTATGTCCGTTGGAAAACGGAGGCAGGTTGAAAAGTCAACAAAAAGACGTACTCGATCGGGAGATTTTATCCGATAACGGAGCCGACTATTCAGGGGATCGCATCCGCCCCAGTTAGAAACTGAGTTTGCAAAGGCGTCGGGCGTTGTGAGTTCAATCTCTATGGTAACTTAAAAAAAACAGTTCTTCATTGACTTCAATTCAACGCCGTGTCTTGTTATAATGCGCAATAATGTAAAATACATAGATACATTCATCAATGCCTCCAAATTTAGAGTCAGATTTTCCCAGTTGGTTCTGGGCAAAGATTTGAAATGCAAGAGACCGATGTGATACTGATACTGCCCGACCGTCCGCGGACTACCGTGTAATGTGAATAGTTTGAATACGGAAAGAATTAGTTCATTTAGTTGATTTTTTGAAGGTGTGCAGTAGTATTGGTTAAAAATATATTTGAATAAGTAAAGAATTCGTTCATTTAATAGATTTTTTGAAGGTGTGCCGTAGTATTGGTTAAAAGTTGTTATGGTACGCCCAAACGACAAAGAATTCAAACTCCTAATTCGCCGCAAACTACACAACACCCTGCTCCCCCCCTGTTCCCTGCTTCCTACTTCCTATCCCATCCGCCCACCCGCACGCGATCCCTTCCAGAGTTGAGAATTGCGAGCCGCCTCGGGCACACGTTAAGCCCGCGCGTGGATTCCCACTGTTCGCGCCCGGCGTACTATCGCTCGAATTGTACTCAAATATAACCTGCAATGTTAATTCAATAACCTACGGGTTTAGCGCTGATATTTCACCATGCCTGTGTAAACTTCGGTTCTGTCCTAAACTCGGGAGGTCCCCCTGGAAGCCGGAAGACGAAGACCCCCAACATCATGTAAGCTGTACAATTGTTTCCTCATTTGATTGTGTCCTTTAACGATAGACTGTAAACTCCCGCGCAAAGCCATCACTCAGAGAGTTTCGTTTAGGGATCTTGAGGTTTTAAACACGATAGCTAGGATTGTGTAGTATGTATTTCTTGTGTTGAATTGTACTGTAATGACCTATGTACTGTGTTTTAAATTTGCAATACATGAAACTAGTTAACTCAATCCTGTTATTATTCTGCTACGGCAGGAGGGTTTCCTAGAGAGGGAGTATCCTGCCAGACGACTGAGATGCGAAGGAATTTCTGAAGCCTCGAGCGACCCACCACCTGAATAGAGGGTAAATCATGCCTCCCCTGAGAGCTAGCTTGGGACATGTTTGGGGGCCCGCTCCTAACACTGGCGTCCATAGTGGGGCCCAGAATTTTTTTTCATTTTTGCCATTGTCTCAGTCGCCTTACGGAGTGCTCCCTGTCGAAATCTTCCCCGCATAGGAACTGTTTGTAAACATTGATTGTACTGTGTCTTGGTGTTTTATACCCAGTGAATAATGAATTCTGTGGGAAACCACAGAAATCCATGTGCAAGTTAAGTCCATAACGCAGATTTGATTGCAATTATAAAAAAATTGCGTCAAAGTTGAAAACATGGCCATTTTGTATTAACCAGAAAGACGGCAGCATTTAAACCGCGAATCTGACTGCGCACGCGCCGACCCCTTTGTTCACAAAGCAGCGGACGAGCAACAGTAATTCGCGCCAAATCAACGGCCCGATGTTTCACGCGGTAAATACATACCTAATCTCTGAGTTGCGCGCGCACCCACGCGCATCGAAGCACAAAAGTGCGTTTATCGCGCCAAACTCCAACGGCAAAAAATCCGTTTGAATCAGGCAGAACAATTCCCTGTCACTATGCAGTGTTTTGAATAATAAAATCGCCCTTCTGTCACTAAGGTCGGAAGCAATGGAGATCGCTATTGTAAATTTGGTTTTGGAATTCCAATTACCTTGTGGATTCTTTAATTAAAAAATCTCACACTCACGTTTTTCTTGCACAATATACCGATCGGCCCACTTGTTGTGTCTGTCAAATTAGTACCACGTATATTTCACCAAATGGACAAAATAATGACTTTCTTTCCACATTCTACGTTATAGGTACCGCATTTTTTTTCAGCATAAGTGTAAAGTGAATTGTTTTTTTTCCTTACATAAAAAAAGTGAAATAATAATAAAACCAATGATTGGTTCCATGAAAAAATAAAATAATTTTAATGTGGTTTCGTAACAAATCCCATATTCAGTTATTTTCATCCGGAAGTTTGTCCTTATTTGCCAGAAGAGTGCCTTTTGTGAATTTTAGTGCCTTTCTCAGT
Organism: Limnephilus rhombicus; assembly: GCA_929108145.2. Lineage (NCBI taxonomy): Eukaryota > Metazoa > Arthropoda > Insecta > Trichoptera > Limnephilidae > Limnephilus > Limnephilus rhombicus. Next base: position 45,749,756 of record OV815271.1, read on the forward strand.
GCAAAGTGGTTTGTGAAAAATAAAAAACCCGTTTTCTAAAGGTCAGTCCTGGCAAAATTTTTTGGAAATAAATAAATACTTGTGAATTTCACAGTTTTCTCAAAAGTGGTTTGTGAAAAATAAAAAACCCGTTTTCTAAAGGTCAGTCCTGGCAAAATTTTTTGGAAAAAAAAAATAAATACTTGTGAATTTCACAAGTTTTCTCAAAGTGGTCAGTGAAACACAAAAAACCTTTACTACTTAGGTCTTTCCACGCAAAAATTTTTTCTTGTGCCTTCCTTTGACAAAGATTCTGGTGTCATATATACCAAATTGTAGTATGAAATACAGTTTTCTATAACTATTTTAGAAATACCAACCAGTGATTACCAAGTGAAAAGTGCCTCACAAAATTAATTTTGCGTTTACTAAAGGAAACCCCTGGCAATTTTTCACCACCTGGGAAACTCACAATGGAAAACAATCAAGCTATGGCATCATCCAATTTGGGCATCATTCCCAACGTGCACAACTTATCCAAAACTCACTTACAAACTGCTTTAAGGGATAGAGGACTCTCGCCATCAAGCAAATCTAAATCTACATTAAAGGCTTATGCACTTTTATTCAACAAAAAGTACATTAAGAGAATAAACCTCGCCCCCTCAAGCGAAAATAATTCACGCTCGGCTACGCAAGTTTTGAATAATCTTGTTCCTAACGAAGAACCTATGCCACAAGTAATGATAAAACAGGACATCGCACCCACCTTGACACAAGATAAAACCTACGATTTATCCTCGTGGAAAATCAAATATAATGGCGTCTCCGATGTACTGGATTTCATTGACCGTATTGAAGAAACGGCTACAATCAAAAATATCCCATTCGAGATTCTACGAAAAAACTTCATAGAACTCATCTCCCCAGAATTGATACCCTGGCACCGCATTCAAAAAACTAAATGCAAAGATTGGAATAAACTCAGATCTGCCCTAATCTCGAGCTTCGGAAAAACGGAAGCCCAGCACCGGATCAAATTATCTTTACTATCTATTAAACAGCTAGTAAATGAACCTGTAGCAACATTCATAGAAAGGGCTGAATCCATTAACATCAAGCTTTCACATCCCGTTTCGGAAGCTGAACTATTACCAGTCATAACTGATGGCCTTTTAAGCAAATACGAGAACATCATTACCTCACAGAAAATTGCATCCCTAGCCCAGCTAAACGAAGTCTGTCTCCTTCTGGAATCGTACCAGGATAGGAAAAACATAAAGAATGTGTCAAATAATGTAGTTGTGCCAAGCCGTTCGTCTGGTTTAAAACCAGAATTCAACAACAAAAAAGTGTGCTCTTTTTGCAAAAAAGTAGGCCATCTGGCCACTACTTGTTTCAAGCAAGCGAGGTTTCTGGAATCTAAGGAACCCCGAACTTTCAAGAGGCATCACTCTAGGGACCGCTCTCCTCCAAGCGACGAACTGCGCAACATTTTCAAGAAATCAAGGCACAACATGGAAAGGTTACAAAACCCAAGCGATGTCAGACCTCAGGTGGATTTCTCCAAGCCCCCACCAAATTTCTACATGAAGAGGCCAAAAAACTAAATAATAACCTCTCAGGCACCCATTCTGAACCAAGGTCTAAAGAATGGACTGATTGGTTAGCACACATTAAGTATTTTAACCAGACCTTAAATGTTTCTTCGGTTTGTTGCAAACAAGCTAAAGATGGGAGACCCTACGCTTTTTTCTCTGTTAACAATGTGCCCTTTTCCGGATTACTTGATAGTGGTGCATCTGTCAGCTGTCTTGGCAACAATGCTCACCTGCCTTTTGTTAACAGTGACTTTAGAATTTCGCCCCAATCAACACACCTGACGACTGCGGATAATGTTTCCCAACCGGTCATCGGTGCCCTTGCCCTGCCAATTAATTGTAACAATAAAATAGTTACAATCAATTTTCTAATAGTGCCCTCTATATCCCAGAATTTCATCCTTGGCGTTGACTTCTGGAAGGCATTCAATGTTGCTCCCCAAGTATTTAATACTCTTGGCAAAACCTCCACTGCTGCTCAAATTAGTGAGATCCGCACAATAATACCTCACGAAAATTTAAGCACGGACCAGGCTCTCCAACTGAAAGAAATGGTCAATAAATTCGAGTCAATATCTTTCGAAAAATGTGGATTAGGTTTGACAAATTTGGTTGAACACCATATCAAAACCAATGGCCCACCCATCAAGCAACGTTATTACAACTTAGTCCCCCAAAAACTTAAACTTTTAGAAAACGAACTTGATGAAATGTTAAAAATGGGTGTGGTGGTTCCCAGCAGAAGTGCATGGACCAACCCAACTCTTTTGGTTTCTAAAAAAGACGGCTCTGCACGTTTCTGTCTCGACAGTAGACGTTTAAACTCTTGCACGGAAGCTGATGCGTATCCCTTACCTCACGTTCACGCAACCTTAGACAAGCTGCGTAACGCCAAGTTCATCTCTTCTGTCGATCTCAGCAAAGCGTTTTGGCAAATACCCTTGGACGCAGAATCGTGCGAAAAAACTGCTTTCGTTGTACCTGGTAGGGGAATGTTCCATTTTAAAAGATTACCCTTTGGTCTAAAAAACAGCCCCGCCGAGTTACAAAGACTGATGGACAAACTTTTCGGTCCTGAAGTCGATAACAGCCTGTTTTGTTACCTTGACGACCTCATCATCGTCAGCGATACCTTTGAAAAACACCTATTAATGCTGGAAAAAGTTTTTCAACAACTCAAGTTCGCTGGTTTAACCATCAACTTGAAGAAGTCTGAATTCTGTAAGTCCCGTCTACGTTATTTGGGATTCATTATCGACGAAAAAGATCTAAGAACAGACCCCGCTAAGGTGGAAGCCATGGCAAATTTTCCCCGACCCAAAAACGCGAAGGAAGTCAAAGGTTTCCTTGGACTTGCAGGTTACTACAGGAGATTCATCAAAGACTTTTCCACCATCGCAGCCCCCTTAAATAAAATTACCGGCATCCGTAAAGGTGTCAGCAATTTCCGATGGTCTGTCGAAGCTGAAGAAGCGTTTACAACTCTAAAAAATGCCCTTCAAAAAGCTCCCGTTCTGAATTGCCCGGATTTTGCACTCTCTTTTACCCTCCACACGGATGCCTCCAATGTAGGAATCGGTGGAGTCCTTACTCAAGAATTCCCAGATGGCGAACACCCTGTAGCGTATTTTTCCCGTACATTAAACAAACACGAGAAAAACTACGGAATTACCGAGAAAGAGTTATTGGCTGTATTGGATTCTGTTCACCATTTCCGCGGTTACATAGACGGTAGCAAATTTACTGTAGTTACAGACCATAGTAGTTTGAAATGGTTGATCTCTTTAAGTAATCCCTCCGGTAGGCTCGCTCGTTGGTCCTCCCGTTTGTCTCAATACAATTTTGATGTTGTTCACCGTAAAGGCGCGGACAATATTGTTCCCGACGCCCTTTCAAGAATTGAACTAGCTTCATTAAATGTTGACACAATTGCCCCCCCTCCATCTACAAAAGATGAATGGTACTTGAAAATCTTCGAAGGTTGTAAAAATAACCAACAAAAGTTTCCTAATTTTATCATAAAAGAAGGACAACTATACCGTAATTGCAAGGTACCACTATCCATCCTCGAAGATTACTCGTGGAAACTTGTCGTTCCCCTCGAAGGTAGAGAACAAATAATTATTGACAATCATAGTGCTCCCGACTCCATACACCCAGGAAATTTCAAGACGTATAAAAAGATCTCCTTGAAGTATTACTGGCCTGGTCTCTTCAAGCAAATTCGCAATTACATCTCTAAATGTGAAACTTGTAAAGCTTATAAACATAGCACGGCAGCACCTGCCGGCCTAATGGGTAATCCCAAACGTGCCGACAGACCCCTACAATCATTGTCAATGGACCTCGTCGGACCCTTTCCCCGAAGTTATGCCGGACACATGCACATACTTAGTGTAGTGGATGTTTTCACTAAATTCTGTTGGATCTTTCCTTTAAAAAGAGCCAACGCGTCCGCCATCATCAAACTTCTGGAAAAACACATTTTTATACCTTACGGAACACCCAGAACCGTAATTGTTGATAACGGAAAACAATTTATTGCCCAAGAATTCAAAGATTTTCTTGCCAAATACGGAATCAAGGATATTTACTATAATACCTTGTATACTCCACAAAATAACACCGTCGAACGTTATAACCAAACAATCAACACAGCTCTGGCTATTCTAGTTGATAAAGATCAACGTACTTGGTGTAAAAACCTAGATAAAATTCAGGCTGCAATGAACAACACTGTTAATCTGGCCACTGGTTACACACCTTTCTTCTTAAAACACGGTATGGAACAAGTTGTTCATGGTTCTCTACATAGGAACACAAACTTTCCTACGTCAATTGCCACCACAAGCAACCCTACCGCGGACTATGCCCATCGTCTGGAAGAACTGTCGGCCATCTACAGTGAAGTCACTGATGCTTTGCTCCTGGCTCATCAAAAGAGTGCGGACAGATACAACCTACGTAGGAAACATGTCACCTTCAATACAGGAGACATAGTTTGGAGAAAGAACAACACACTTTCCCAAGGAGCCATGTATTTCTCTGCCAAGCTGGCACCACGTTTCGTGAAGGCCAAAGTTCTAAGAAAGATATCAGATCTAGTGTACTCCTTGTCTGACTGCTCTGGAAAACACATTGGTAATTACCATATTAAGGATATCGCAAAATCTGGAAGTGAGGAGTCAAGTAAAACTGCCCCCACTATCTCAGCAAACTTAAAATGATCCAGTGTGTATCACCACAACCTTTTTGTAAGCACACCAAGTCTTACAATGGCTGGCGTGTAAAGTGTCAATTACATGCCCACCCTTTCGTTGATAAAACGAATATTGTTAAAAAATCATTTTTGTAAATTTATGTACAATCCACGGTGTAGTTTGCCCCGTTCATGTTCGTGAATTGGCAACCACCGTAATTTTTGTCTCACACGTTTTTTTATTTTTTTTTCTTTCTTTTTCTCACCTGTTCCAAAATTGATCACTTTAGAGCAGAGACACCCCTCGAGTGACAGTGTTCGGGAAGTCATGAACCCAATCATTGCCTCTCAACCCCTCACACTACGCAACGTTCATGCCATGGCACGCTTTGCCATGTAATGCAATATTGTAATTTTCACCATTCTTGTTTGTTGTTTTTTTTTCATCATATCGGAAGGAATCTCTTCATTTTTTTTCTTTTTATGTTCTGTAAATACTGGAGCGTCGTTCTAAAATCGATTTGGTAAACTCCAAAGCGTTAAATCACGACCCAGGACTAGTAAACCATCTCAACATGCTCCATATTTTACCCATCATGGTAAAGATAAGTGGTTACTCACATAATCACATTCCTTGTGTATAGTAGTTTTCAATTTTTTCTCAAATGTCAAAAATTGATGGCGTCCTACCCGAGCTCTTTGCTAACAAATTGGATTTTGACACATCCATTTTGAAATCATATGTATATAAATAAAGGAAAAGCCTTTAAATTGGTCTTTCCATCCTTGTACAAATCCTCATGGACTCGTTTCAACTAAAGTACGTAAAACCAAATACTCGGTCTTTTGTTGTTATAAGAAGTCCTCGATTTGTCCCTCTTCACAACATGTATGTCTTGTATTACATGCTTCAACCCTTACGGAAAAGGTTAATAAAACCTAACGGCAGCCCTGATTTCCGTACATAAATAACCGCAGTTTAACGTAAATCATCAATGTTTTGTTTGATCATCGTTTTACAAACATAGGCATTCAACTCCTGTTTCGCCATTTAACCAAGTATTTGCAACCTAAATTGCACATAACCTGGTATGTTGTAACCGCACAAAGGGTATGTAAAACCACAATTGGTCCCTTTTATTTGTCCCCACTGAAGTTTGCTGCAATAGACAGTATGTAAAACCATGTAGGTCTGTCTTTGTTTGTCACATGGTGTAAACAGAAATGTACTCTGTCATCACCCCGCCTTTATAACATACGAAGTGACATTAAATTGTTTACCTCCTTGTTATCCTATCGTACGCTCCTGGGCTACGGAGTTAGTTAATCTAACAAATCTTTATAAACTGTGTTAAAACAAGCATAGTTAACGTTTATTGTGATGTATTTAAACGTAACCCTGTTACATTATAGGAGAGATCCTTAGAACATCCACCATTATAGGAGGGATCCTTAAAATACCTGCCGCGATACGAGAAGTTCGTCATAATCACTTTTTTCTCATAGCTAAATGTTATTGAGCTGGTCGTGTGCCATTCATTTGCCATGAGTACCACCCTTTTCGTATAACCTGTTCCGGTCGTGTGTCATTTATTTGTCATGAGTACCGCTTTTATGTATAACTGTGTATAAACTCTGTACACGAGACGTGGAGACGTAATAACAATACTTACCGTGATTCGTGCGAACGATATAATATCGGCTTTGCTATCTTCTTTAGGATGCATTGTATAAACTCTTTGACTTCTGTCTATAATTGAGTTATATCTTGTATGTACTTACATATTTTGTACACTATACGTGGAGACGTTAAAACACTTACCATGAGTCGTGCGAACGAAATAATATCAAACCCTTTGTGTGCGATCTACGAAATGTAGTCCACAACCCTTTGTTGTCATTCAACGCCAACGCCCGTGGACTTCCTGTTTTTTTACTTCTTTGCAAAAAGGAAAGAAGCCCAGGAATATCTACTATCCCAAAAGGACTAGTTTTCAGCTTCACTGTCAATTATGGGGCATAGTGCTGTGGGAGTTAATCGATTGAGCACAAAAACCACCTAACTCGTTGTCTGGAGAACGAACAAGAAAACCCCCAGGTTTGTGAAATTGGAGCAAGGGTCTGTCTTTTCTCACAATCATGTAGAAGTTTTTAAAATGACCCCTAATCTTTTGCCCAATACACGCGAAAGATTAGCCTCTTTGATATAATGTGTATTCAAATGTCTCCTCATCCTTTTTGATAAATGTAAAGAGTCAGGAAATCTGCTGGTTGATTATGTTTCATTTTCACATAGAGTTTGAATCGGAAATTAGTCCAGTCTCTAGCAAGTTTCGCAACTCGTCTCCCTTCTCCCCTCCTCCTCCCATTCCCCATGTTTCAGACTTATGTTATGAAGTGAAAAATCTGTCGTTGACCATATCTCGCCCTCACTTGGAGTTCGAATAGGTAACTGTCCGGTTATCTACAGGTTTTCCCCCTCAATCTCTGCATATGTCTCACCAGTTTTTTTTCTCTCTTTTCTCAATTCCACGAAACACATTCATGAATGTTGGATATGTACGATATGCACTTGGCGTACCGTCTGTCTCCTTTTGACAACCTTTATTCATGAATTGGTTTCCCTTTGCCGTGACTAGTTCACGATTCTTTGTCTCGTTCTTTGAAATTCTACGAAAATGTTACCATCTCATGTTAGCATAGGCCATAGAGGGCCGGTTGTTTTTTAACCAAGACATATTGTCACTAGGCAAACGCCAAGTCATCCTGGCAAAGGAAAATGTTCATGTAATCACAATTTAGTTAGGAATCTCTCTTCGTCACTCTCTGGGTCGGTGGTTAAAATTTCGTTATTTCATTATCTGGACACATTTTGTTTCTCTCCAAACCTTTTCTTCATTGGTCCCTAGGCAGGTAAACTTCAAGAATTTTGCTCTAATAATAATTCCTCCCGGATTTAAAAAGAAGCCCAGGCGGATGTCATCACCAACAGCCAAGCTGAGCTTCACTTCCTGACAGCACGCGCTGTGGTTACAAGGTCTCTCCTGCTGCCATTTTCTACGCAATTGTTCCTGAAAGCACAGACCATACCGCCCATACGTATGTTGTCTTGTCGTGCCACAGCAAGCTGAGTTGTCCCACTATACTTTATGACACTCTAAACTACCTTTTGGGCACGCTAGCTCTTAGGTTTGTTCTTAGTCTTGCTATCAATGCCAACCTTGTCGTCTCTTGCTCTGTCATGCAGTGACGCATATATCGTCATGTGTAAACCATCATTACCTTGACCCACCAGTATTCGCTGAATGCGCACCAATACAAGTTATCTTGAGCTACATTATGCTTCAATAACCATTATATACGATCCGTGTTTACCATAATAACACTTAGGATTCGCACTGGCATGTCTGCAGATACTGGATTCTTCTCTTCAATGACCTCTGTAACCATAGTCGCGGCACAGCAACCACAGTCTCCACTTCGTGAACTTCGACGTCTTCGACAAAACCAAGTGTTTTCTAAGGCCCAAGTGTACTCCTGAGCGTTGTCTCAAATGGGTCTGATTACAGTGATAATGTAATCCTTAGAATCCGTGAAGTCACGTCCTTTTCTTCGAAATTCTCCGAAACCAAACAAATCCACGCTTCACAAACTTAGCTCCAAGACCAATGAAACCTTAGAATCACACACTTTTTCTCTTCTCTTGTACAAATGTATTGTCATTCTTTCAATTGCATAACCATGTGTATTGTTATTTTCAATTGCATAACCTTGTATGTTGTTTTACACCATGTACTTTTCCCAAATTTGTCTTTTCCAAACATTGTATGCACCCCCCACCCATTCCCTACAAACATTGTGACCCAAACTATAGCATAAAACTGTATGTTCTAGCTAGAAAATCTCTCAAGCAACGAACCTCTCAAAACCCCGATGGAAGCATAAGAGGATTTTTTTTCCCTACAGCTCCATTGCCACGTCGCTTTTTTTTCCAAGCGCGGGGGGAAGTGTTATGGTACGCCCAAACGACAAAGAATTCAAACTCCTAATTCGCCGCAAACTACACAACACCCTGCTCCCCCCCTGTTCCCTGCTTCCTACTTCCTATCCCATCCGCCCACCCGCACGCGATCCCTTCCAGAGTTGAGAATTGCGAGCCGCCTCGGGCACACGTTAAGCCCGCGCGTGGATTCCCACTGTTCGCGCCCGGCGTACTATCGCTCGAATTGTACTCAAATATAACCTGCAATGTTAATTCAATAACCTACGGGTTTAGCGCTGATATTTCACCATGCCTGTGTAAACTTCGGTTCTGTCCTAAACTCGGGAGGTCCCCCTGGAAGCCGGAAGACGAAGACCCCCAACATCATGTAAGCTGTACAATTGTTTCCTCATTTGATTGTGTCCTTTAACGATAGACTGTAAACTCCCGCGCAAAGCCATCACTCAGAGAGTTTCGTTTAGGGATCTTGAGGTTATAAACACGATAGCTAGGATTGTGTAGTATGTATTTCTTGTGTTGAATTGTACTGTAATGACCTATGTACTGTGTTTTAAATTTGCAATACATGAAACTAGTTAACTCAATCCTGTTATTATTCTGCTACGGCAGGAGGGTTTCCTAGAGAGGGAGTATCCTGCCAGACGACTGAGATGCGAAGGAATTTCTGAAGCCTCGAGCGACCCACCACCTGAATAGAGGGTAAATCATGCCTCCCCTGAGAGCTAGCTTGGGACATGTTTGGGGGCCCGCTCCTAACAAAGTGTACTTTGAAAACGATAATAATTTATTCTTTAATTGATTTTTTTAAGGTGTGCAGTGTGCGGTAGTATTGGTTAACAATATAGTTTGAATACGGGAAGAACTCGTTCATTTAGTTGATTTTTTGAAGGCGTGCATATGGTTTGAATACGGAATTCGATAATATAGTTGTTTTTGAAGGTGTGCAGTAGTATTGGTTAACAATATCGGCGACGCCACGAAACACAGTCCAACCTAGACCCAATAAAAACTGCGGATAGCACATCTCTTATGTTTCAATATCTTTGGTTCTAAGAATATCTTTATATTTACTACCTTGTTAGACTAAGACTAAAAGAATAGTAGGCTCAATTTTTACACAAGATAAGTAAACGTCCCTAATTGAATTCCCAAAAATTGCCTTGATGATAGTCGACCTCCGATATGAGAAGGCACCATAAAATGAAATAAGAATTCAAAAGATACAATAATTACATCCACCCTTTTAACGGTTCATTTCGCGCCTCCCCAAATAAAACAAACGGTGAAATTAAATAATATGTCTTTATTTTTGAGTAAATTAATTTTAAATTCAGTAATCACAATCTCTAGTAAAAAAAATGAGATTTTGTTTATAATTTATAACACTTTCTTGAACCTAAAAATTAACGACGTACAAATTGCTACCAGTCCGAGCATTATAATCTTTAAATGATTGAACATAGTGAAGCATCGTTTTAAGTCGACCGTTTTGCATTTCGTCTATCTGTAAATTTGTTTTTTAGGTTCCGTTTCCTTTTCAAGATGGTAGCCGATTTAATGGTTCGGTAAATATTGTTTTTTCAAACGTGAAATCGTCGTGATTATTTGGTGTTACTTAATCGCATATTTTCAATAAAATGGTACCTACCTACCGGCCTGAAAAATGTTTGAAAACATAATTATCATTGAGATAGTGACGATACTTTGGACAAATTGAAAAAATATTTCACGTAAACACTTGTCCGCAGCATCCTGGAATATAGCTCCATTATTTGGGCCCCTTCTGAACAAAACCATATCCCAGAAATAGAAAAAGTGCAAAAAAGGTTTATGCGTTTCCTGTATATGAGGAAATATACAATTTAAGGCGGGTCACGATTGTATGGGGGAAAAAAAAAACTTGTTTTGGTTTTTCTGTTAGTGATAAAAGGGTGTTAAATGAAGATGTAAAATCACGTAATTTTTTAATAATATTTGGATATCATCTTCTTCCTCCGGATTGAGTTTGAAATTTCACAAAATAGAGAAAAACCCACCCTTGTTAAATCTCTAAAAAATATTAGATAAACAAATAAAAATGAATTTTTTTTCAATAAAACACAAATTAGAGAGAATATTCTGACTTATTTATTAAAAAAATATATGATTATTATTAACATTATCTCAAGACAGTGTATTCAAATACCAGCAAAATCCTTCTTACTCTCAAATTTCGGCATTATTTTGCGAGACTCAATCTTTGCCTTAATAAGACCTTCTCTTGCAGACTTCGTACATAAAGTAGTCGAGGCTTCAGTAACAGTCTTTACAGCTCTTTCAACTGCTTGAGTATGACATGGCAGACGCAGAAGAGGCAATTTACCTTCTCCCCCCTGTGCTACAAATAATTGAAGATCTTCATGCGTTTCTTACTGCGTGCTTTTAGAACACGACGCGCAGCTAATTCCCGGATATGCTTGTGAGGGTCAGTTAACATTGCAAGTAGTAAATTTTCGGGGTGTGCGAAGTAACTGTTTCTTTTTATGACTGGATCAATTATAGTTTTGAGTTCAGGGGATAAGTATCTAGACGCTGAAATTAGCTACCATAGGTGACGTGCTCCATCTTTACAGGTGGGATGAGTTTTAATACTGAACCAAGTCGGAGCATAAACTTTAACAACGTACGTTGCTAAAATAATAAGATTCCCCGTAGGAGCTTCCGTTGCAACATAAAGACGAAGAATTCGGTTAGCACGCGTAAGCCATCTGGCATGAGACATTTTTCCAGGAGATTTGTGGCCTAAATCTTCAGGTAATTCCCCCACCGTAACTGCAGATACGATTTTATACAAATATAACTGATCTGTACTTAGGTCTTTAGTTAATAATTCAGGCAACTCTCCGTCAATTTTCTGAAAATGAACAATAGGCTTTTTTCACAGTTTTCTAAAGCTAGTCCTAGTGTCCCTGAATATGTTTGAGGTCCAGATGTCTTACCATCAAGATGTGTGAACAAATGACGAAATGGTAACTCGTTCATGTGAAGCAAGCAAATTATCCATTGCAATGGTTTATCCAAACGTTTTTCAAGCAAACGTATTATACCTCCATGTTTTCCAACGTTCACGTTCGTTCCGTCACATCCAATAGCCATTAATGGTTCAAATGGTATTTCTTCCTTTAAAAAATAATCGACAATTGTTCTTTCTATAACTTTCTACGTGCCAGAGTTTGGTGCAATATAACCCAAATGTATTGAGTCTGGCTCTTTTATCATTGAAATATGCTCTTCAATGATTAGTTCTCTGTAATGCCTCCCCCCTTTTTCCCTGATAATTAATGTTTTATCTTTCCGGCCATCAAAATATAATGCGGGTATTTGTAAAACTATGTGTTGTGCCTTAATATTTTCCCTTGTTTTTTTTCGTTCTCTACGAAGTTTACTTTTGTCAATAACTGGAATATTAGACTTGATGTCATACAGAACTGCTGAGGCAATGGCTGCCGCTGCTCTATCCGAAACTCCATATCTATCACAAGTTTTCGACAGTGTAGAATAATCAATAGTGACCGCAGCCTGCTTCTGAGGCATTTGAGATACAACATTTGGTTTGAAAACATCATTGCAATCGGATTCATTTGATGAAGAAGACGTGGAAATATCGATTAGAGAGGTAGTTGGCTTACCTGTGCTTTCCTTTTTAGACGTACGCAAGGATTTTTGCTTCAGAAGTTTTCTTTTCAACGCAGTTTTCATTCGTTTTGTTGTAGCGGTATCCACATTTCCTATTATCATTTTTCATATAGTACATTGGTCACTAATGAAACTCTGTTCATTTACAGGTATTTTTTTATCTTTAGGACAGTCACATTTACTGAAATCTTTGCATTTGCAAGACGAAATATCAAACAGCACTTTACTTCTGCGACGGAATTCCTCCATTTTTTTCTCCGGTATTTTAGGATGTGACTTAAGAAGGTTTTTGCATTTAAAATGATATGACCTCAACATGCGTGCTACTCGCGAGTGTGTAACGATGGGAATAGAAGCCTTTCTCCATATTTCTTCAATTTGTGCTGTCACAGTTCACTCTATTTGCTGAAATTTGGGTTCTAGTTTGGCCTCTTGATTTAATTTTATTTGATGCCTGGTCCACTCAAAAAACTTCATAACATCACAATAAGTTGGTAAAACATTGTCTTTAACGTCGCAAATTTCACCAAATATGGGACTTTTTAACGCATTCCGAGTACGTTCCATTGCGAAAACTTGTGCAACGCGACCTACCGCTTAAAGAGCCGTAGCGATACTGACTCCAAACTCCGACGTCGGTTGCGCAGAGTCGCTGCGCTTAGTGCAATCGGTGCTTCCCCCGCCCTCACCTTGAGCCACTAATAATCAAAACTCGGATTTTTTGTAAATGAATTCGTAAATACGTACCATATTTGCTATAGAATATTACAAAAAATATAGTATAAAGGATTCGTAGTAACTTTTATACACACTAGAAAATACCTCTAAACATGAAAATTTTCAAAACTTTGAAGTGAATCCGGAGGAAGAAGATCGTATCAGAAATTTAAAAAATTTTAAACACGTCGGTTTAAACCCATTTGGCACCCTTTTATCGCTAACAGAATCTAAAATTATCATTTTTTTTTAAATGACCCACCTTAATATACATACTACCCATTCCTGTATCTATCATTGTTCTTAACAGGAATGCTCGATTTTAACACCCTAGAAGCCCGCCGAAAAATATGTTTAAAAAAACATTTTTTTAAGTTAATCTCCGGTACCATACTAAATCCGCCAATATTGAAACAGATCAACTTGTATGTCCCTAACGCGTATACTCATGGGAGATCCCATGCACTTTTTTATGCTCCGAAAGTGAGAACTTCTTCCTATCAGAACACACCATTAAGCAGGGTGACTCAATTGCTTAACGACTGTGCATTGAGCATGGACATCTTGAATGTCACCTACAGAGAATTCAGAAACTATCTCTTGACATACATCACAACTCACAACATAGTTAAACTGTTCCCATACACTTTAAAAAAAAATTGTAATCTTCTCCATAATTTTTAATGTACAACTGTTTTATGGAGAACCTGAATAAAATAAATAAATAAAATATTTGGTTTGTTAAAAAGAAGGTAGGTAGGTTTAAAGAACCTACTTACAAATCTTATAACATCAAAGGAAATTTTGTTTTTGATTTATTAAATAAGACAAAATTATGTAGAACTACTATTTAAGAAAGATTTAAATTACGTCGAACCACTTATCATAATTAATAAAACTTTAAATAATTTTATTTCAATAATCTCGACAAAGACGTTCGTGATAAGTTTAGAAAAGCTCGATTTATCTGTCTGCAAAAATTTCAATTACAACGAATTAATTAGACAGTACTTATAGTGGGTTGATAGATAAAATGATTCTGCGGCATTAGGGAGAAGAGGTATATGTCATAACTCTCTCATTGTTCATGAGAAACAGGACAAAAATATTTTCCATAATTTTTTTACAAAATAATAATATTGTTTGACATAATATTTTACACAGTCTCATAATAAAGCAGATGAAATATACTTGTTCTCCATTTGTATTAAAACAGTGGAAATTGGATCCAGACTAGGCCAAATTTACTTATACCTCTCCACTCATATTATTTATCTAACCAAACCACCGTGATGGGTAGGTACATGTAGGTTGGATGCTGATGTGGGTGGAATGGTTAGAATAAAAAACACGAAAACCAACTCACCAAAGAAAATAAATTAAAATAAAATAATTCTTTTATAAATTACCAGAAAAAATCAGAAGCATTAACGATAAAACGCAATTATTAAATTCTATTAACAAATGTTTTAGAGAAATAAAAAAAAAACCTTCTTCTTATATTTCCACCCAAAAATCATGGTAATAATGATCTATTTTTATACTACATAAAAAAGTTTTGTTTTACTAAATACACATTTATTTGTCTAATAATTTTAAAATCGTGATTATGATATAACCAAATTAACAAAAAAATTAAGAAATGTAAAATATTTCTTAAAATTAAGCATGTGTTATACATTTTTAATCTATTATCCCTTTTCGAATGTACACTCTTCTCCCATCCACAAGAAAATGTGTTTAATGGAATTGCAGCATTAATCATAAAATTCAAAACTTAAAGATCTTCCTAATGAATCAATAAATAAAAAAAGAATTATTAAATAAATAAAAATCAAAGGAAAGGGTAATATTTTAAAATAGAAAATAGAAATATCTCTTCTGGTTTTTGCTATAATATTGGGTCCTTACATATGAAATTAGTTGTTTTGCCGTACTGGCAACTTTAATCTCAAATATCTTCTCTTTGGTTAGGAATTCCAAATTCAAATTTATACAGCTATTTACTCATGTATTTATTTTTCGAAAATTATAATTAATTTTTTTTTCCTTAATTGTTTTTTTTCTTTGCGTCACTTAGTTTACAAAATGGAAAACTTGAAATATCGCGTTATTTACGAGTACGAGTTCCACCGTGGCACCAGTGCTGCAGAAATGGCTCGAAAGATTAATGATGTATATGGCAACGGTGCCGCAAAGAAAACACAGTGCATTTTTGGTTCCAACGTTTTCGTTCTGGAAAATTCGACCTGCAGAACAAGCCCCGTGGACGGCCGGAGACCAAAGTTGATAATGAAGAATTGAAAGCTATTGAGGAAGCGGATCCATCGCAAACCACGTCCGAGTTAGCTGCAGGCTGCGGTGTTAGTGATAAAACTGTTTTAATCCACTTGAAGCAAATTGGGAAGGTGAAAAAGCTTGAAAGGTGGGTACCTCACGAATTGAGTGAAGCAAATCAACAAACGCGCGTTGACCGCTGGACCACACGCTGCACAACAGACGGCTACCAAATTAGAGGAGCTTTAATTGGAATGTCTAAGACATCCACCGTACTCTCCGGACTTTGCCCCAACAGATTACCATTTTTTTCGAAATTTGGATAACTTCTTGCAAGGGAAAAAATTCAACTCCTATGGGGCAGTCCAAACCACCTTCAAAGATATTATTGATTCCCGTCCGAATGGTTTTTTTAATAAAGGGGTCGATGAACTACCTATGAGATGGCAAAAGTGCATAGGCAAGATAGCAATGGTACATACTTTGATTAAATAAATATATTATATTTTTTTTAAAATCGACTTTATGTTCCTCCCACACAAAACGCCAAGTTCATATGTAAGGACCTAATATATAAATAGTTGCAATTTAGAAATGTTTGTTTAGTCCTGTACAAGAATCTGAATAAAAAGGTATTTCTGAAACATTTGACGGAATGCAACCTAAAAAATCGAAGAAGTTAAAACCATTTTGATAATGAGGATATTTTTAAAGATAATTTTAACGGAAAACGAATTTGACAGTTAGTAAGTACTAGTTGTAGTTCATAGAAATCAACCACAAAAATGATACCTTTCAATAATAATTGACAGTGTTATAGAGTAGATATTTTTAGACTTTTAAATTCGAATAGATAAAACGGAATATGTCATTAATATGTAGGTACTCTTATAAATAAATATTTTGCATTTTGATATAGGTACCAATTTTATTTTGGAAATATAGAAATAATTCAGTTTTTACCGAGTTGAATCTCTTTACCTAACCTTTTTTAGATATTTTAAAGTAGAACTTCGTACTTATACTTCGTACTTTCCACTTTTTGGATATTTCGTGACATGCACCTCTTCACCTGAATGCCACAGAATTATTCGAATGATATCTTGGTGTGGGGTGAAGTACTTTTATGGGTTTAGACAGCAATTTTAATCGACCACGTCTAGACTAGCAGGCCACAGGCATTACGCAGATATGTAGGTACCTACCCACACTTTAATATTCTGGCTATAGCAGGCCAAAAGTTCCTTAATAAGCCGGCGTGATAAAATAATTGCCGGCTTAATTAAGGCGGCATGTTGATCAATACACTAGCACCGCTTAGGACAATTGAATATTAAAGGAATGTACACAATTGTATAAGTAGTAAGCAAGTACCTAAGTCATAAAATGCTTCTGGGCAAAATTACGAATCCATTAAACTAGATATAAGGTTGGTCCTGCTACACGATTAATAAAATCAAACCTTAGCAAAAAAAATACAGATGTCGGTTAACAATTAAAAGCAATCAACTAAATCATCTAACCTGTGGAGTCCATGAAAGATCCATCCGGGGACCAATACTTTTCTAAATAATATACATTAACTACACATTTCACCTTGGAAACGTCTGGAAGATGGCAATGAAATATTCAAGTGGGGTAAAACTCATTTGTGCACCCATTACTCTGAGGTATAAACGTCGACAAAGAGACAGGAACGAGTAGATAAAGAAATTCTAGAAAAATTGAACCGTATTTCTTCTTTCTTTATTAATAATTTTTTGGTTCATTCATTGGTATAATTTTACAATACAAACAGGCTTTTTTATATAAACATTTAAAAAGTAAGGAATAATACAAATAGCAGATTAACCCAAAAAAATCCCACATAGGCATAGCCAGTTCGTGGGTATACTTGTGTGTTTTTTAAACAGTCAAAATTTTACTCATATACATACATTATCTTTGTAGAGTTTAAAAAATAACATTAAATAAACAAAAAATAAAATGAGTATTTACTAAATTACAATTCAAACGACATGTTATGTTACATCAGGTCAGATGTAACAACAAGTAAATGTTTGTATCAATGGTATTTATCCAAGACTTTAAGACATTTTTATATTTGCTGTGGGAGGATATATTTTTACATTCAATTTCTGTACTCTTATAGAGAGCATTATACATTTTTGGTGTAATAAAATACGCATGTCTTTGCGTAAGCCTATTTTTACGCAGTTGAACTTCAAATACATTATTTAACCTATTACTAAATCGGTTTTCATTTTTTGTAAAAAGAATATTTCGAGAAAATATATATTTTAAACATTGTGTACAGTAAATTTTTCTTATCTCTAACAATCCAGCTTCTTGGAATATTTGCAGGGAGGGGTGGTTCATATCTTTATGCAACATTTTTTTAAGTATTAATTTTTGGGTTATTTCTAGTGGCTTAATGTGCGTATTATACACACCCCCCATCCAATTATTCCAATTTATTGAAGCGGTTAGTTTTGAGTTGATGCCATTCAAACAATGTTTTAAAACATTTTCCTTGCATCAAAAATACGTAATATTTAAAAAATCATATTTCTATGCGAAGTACGCAATCTTAAAAAACTTATTTAAAAAATTACGAATTATCTAAAATATACTGCCACGTGGAATGCTTACGTGAAAATGATTTAAGAAACGATTCCTCTAAAGCCATTTCATCATTTCGACCAACGATAGTAAAAATGACCGCCACATGACATTGAGGGGCGGGCGCGGGCGTTTCAGTTGGCTTATTATGTTTACAGCCTAAAATATATGGGTTCGTGTCCCAGAGATGCCAATATCTTTTTCTGTTTTTTCTGTCTCCAGATTTTCGATTGAGTTTCGCTAAATTGTCATCATTTAATTAAATATTACAATTTGTGGTTTTACTCATAAAAAATTAAAAATAATTACTCAAAAGCCATTGTCAATTTGGCTTTTTTACATACGCGAATATGTTTTATCTGCATTTATAGAGATTCTTTTAATTTTTTTAATGCTGTTTATAGTTTGATATCTTTATTATTATTTCATATGTTTATTTAGAATATTGTGTTGACGGTTAAAAGATTTAGATGCGAGCATTACAATGTGCATCTGATGTAGTTTTAAAGATTTTAACAAAAATTATGGTTTTAGGAAAATTATGTATGTACCATGATTTTTTCTATTTCTCTAACCTTTTAAAATTTTTCAATAATTATATTTAAATTTTATATACTTATGTTTATGTATATGTGAATGTGTATATACGGTCGCATTCAATCAGGCTTTCCCGATTCGGCCGCTTCGCAGTAAGTTGGCAAACGCATACGCCGCTAAAACCTAGAAAAATCTCATCCAATATACCCGGGCACCACTAAACATACGGAACATAACAGTATTGGTTATCCAATAAATGGTTCCCCGGCGGCTGTATCCATGCCCGCCTCCCAAAAAGGTAATCTTACTAAATATACAAACGGATACAACACATCCCTAACCCTCCATCCAAAATCCTCAAACAAACAAAATAGAAACCGCTCTCATCAAGAACGATATTCAATGTCTCACTTTTCATGATCCTTTCATAAAACAGCAGTGTGCCCAAATTTCATTAACCAGTATGTTGACGCGTAATTAACACGAGGCAGCCTTTTAAACGACGCCGCATTGTCTCTCAAGTATTCCAATCTTTCCTTTGAAAGGCGGCATTTCCATATGAAATCGCACACAACCACACAAAAGATGACACCCTTAGGTCGCCTCCTGCCCCCGCCCACGCGCCGCTCCCGGCCTTGCCCTCGCGTGGTATCTGTATTAAGTCGTTATTATCTCGTCCGCGGCTGAAAGAAGAGAGGAAATTGAACGAGGTTAGTTTAGCGAACAATTTGAATTTTAAGTCGCATTTGGAAAAGTTCTGCATCGAAAAAGAGGTGTTATTTTAATTTATGTGTTAAAAGAGATATTTTTTGAAAATTATGGAATTATTTCAGTGTTGGAAAACGGTGGCTTGGGTTAGATACATTTTTTAATAAGTTTGGCTGAGTTTATTTATTTTGTTTATTGGCTCGGCAACAGAACACACTGCATATACATTAGTATACAATTTGAATATGGTTACAGTGACAATCAATTCCAATTAAAGGTGAGCACACCATTCATCTCAATATTATTAGTATGTTGTAATACATAAAAATTAATTATATTTCAAGTACGTACATAAAACCAGGAGGATCAAATATTAGAAAATACATACAAACAAAGTTTGGATTTGAAGAGTGGCATAAACTCTTAGCCATACATAATCGAATTGAGAAAAAATTAGGTCTAAATAGTAACTCTCCCACCTTTCTTTTCCATAACTCCTCCTCCCTAGCATTAAAATATTTAACTTTTTTTATTTTTTCCTTTTTTTATTTATTTATTTTACATTTACATAATTTAAGCTAATATAGCTTACATATTTTATACACTCCTTATAAAGCAAATGCCTCTGTTTAGGAGAGGACAACTTGTTAATAACTTAAGAATTATTAAAAAAATCCTTATTACAAACTTAAGAATTTAACTTATGAAGAGATATAGATTTAACATATTTTTTTAAAGATTATAAGGGTAATTAAACAAGAAATGTATATAGGATGTACATAAAACATTAGGAATAACAGTCAAAAATATATCTAGGAGAAAGTAAAAATTATATGGTGGTGTCTACTACCAAGATAAGATTTAATTTTTTTTATATTAGTCGTAATTTTTTTCTGTTCGCATATCAGCAGGTAATTGATTAAATAATTTTATTCGTTTATACGCATAGTGATTCTGTGCTGTTGTGGTGGGTGTTGTGGTGTTGTGGTGGGTAACTGTACGGGTGGTACAGTTAGTCCACCAATAGAAGTTTTCCTTTTGCTAATATTTAGCAGCGGGGTAATATTTTTATTAAAGATATCTTTGGGTAGCAGATGTAGTGTTTTCGCAAATTTTTGTAAGTGGGGGAAAGGGGAATTCTTGGAATACGTTTATTGTTGTGTAGTAATAGGGTTATTTTTAGGATATTTTTTATAAGAATTTTTGGAATTGTTGCGAGTGGGCGAAGGGGTGATTTATATGCACCCCCCCTCCCAAGCTATGATTCCATATTGTAGTACAGAGTGCGCAAGTGCAATGTAAATTTCTTTTAATATTTTTAACGAGATAGTATTTCTAAGTCTGAATAAAAATATATTTATACTAGTTTCCTCATTCTGTCTACTGTGGAGTTATTTGATTTTCCCATTTGGTGTTATTGTCGATAATTATTCCGAGATATTTTATTTATAATTGTACTAATATTTAAAAAAATATATTTATATTAGTTTCCTCATTCTGTCTACTGTGGAGTTATTTGATTTTCCCATTTGGTGTTATTGTCGATAATTATTCCGAGATATTTTATTTATAATTGTACTAATATTTAACTTATAATTGAAGAGCCGTAGTCCCACTTGCTCCGGATCATTGGTATCGGATAGGACCCTTTTACGATATTCACATAAAAAAGGTATATGATAGGACTGACATATAAATATGTGCCTACTATATTTCATCAGCTGTACTTGACCGTTGATGGCCTCCGCGGTGACGGCTTTGCATTTATTTATTTATTTTTTTTTTTTTTTTTTTTTTTATTATAGATACAAAAGTACAAATTACAATTAGGAAGCTTTGCCTGTCCAACTAGGAAAGTTTCCCGTTCCAGGATAGGCAAATTGACATGTTTAGTTCATATTATACCTGAAATGTACATAAATTACATAACAAAAAACAAAACCAAAAAAAAAATAAAAAACAGAAAAATTCATTTTTTTCTGAAGCTAAGGTGTGTAATAAAGAAAATGTATATAAAATATAAGTACACATACATTTTTTTGTGACAAAGTAGAAAAGGTAATCTGGTAGCATATATTATAATCGGATTTACCGAATTAACCTGGTAACATATGTATAATACATTCAGATTTACAAGATGGAAGAATTACAAGAACAAGATGGAGGAATTACAAAAGATTTACAACATAAAGAAATGAAATTATGTTAAGCTTTGTGTTTAGGAGTTTGAACTTTTAATACATAGTACACTTATAGGAGAAACTATATTAAAATTTACAATAATAGATATAATAATGAACGTAATAATCTATATGATTTTATTTTTTTAGCGATGTAACTACTTTAATAAATACTCACTAATTTATAAAACCTTTTAATTTCACTATCGGTTTATATGTATCTATCCTATTTATATAGTTTTATTCTATTGTTTTATTTTAGTGTTATTTTACTCTTTTTTGTTTTGCTCTATTTTCTTTCTTTCAATTCTCATATGTTATTGTTGAGTCTCTTTGTTCTTTAGTTTTTATTTTATATGTATCTTAAATAAAAAATTAAAAAATCATATCAAACTGTAAAATGAGGTCCTCAGCACGGGTAAAGCACCCAGTGAGGCCCACATTAGTCAAATATGTAACACACATGTATAAATCAGGTGAATCAAATAAAAAAAAAATAAAAAAAATTACAATGATTTTTGTAACTACAAATTATTTTCACTGATTTAAAACATGTTTTAAGAATAGTATTATATTATTAGTACGACAGTATGAATATACACTCTCTTGAACTACTCCTGCTAAAATATAAAAACAATAAAAACATAAAAACAATAACTATAAATGTAGATGAAAATATAAACTATGAATAATAATAAAATAGTACCAAATTTAGTGCTACTTTGGTGAAATTGGTGCATTACTTCGTACGCCATACATGTTGTGTTATGTAGGTATTATTTATTTATCATAAATCATTACCATTGTAAGGTACCAAGTTTCACACAGAGTTAGCGACGTGCATGTCAACGCTTTACAGCGGTGATATACCTACACCAACACGGAGCAGACAGGCTTCAGGGGAGCATAACCATCAATCCCATGTATAAAAAACATCAGAAAGGATGTCGAAACATTGAACTCAATGAAGTGTGGTAGGAATTTTGGTCTAGTGATCAGGAAAGTTGAGTGATTTTGTTTACCAGTTATACAGCATACGTTCACTTTCGACTCTCCCTAAGTTCAGAATCCAATCATTGACTAATTTACGCAGGACGCTTGCACTTTTCAATTTCCAAGAACCGGGTATAAGGTTGAACATTTTTTTTTTTTTTTTTTTACATTAACTCCACACAGGAGGCCCTGAGGAAAATAATTTCCCTCAGGGCCTATGTCATCTGGGATGCTGTGTGGAGGGTCTTTTTGAGGAGAGGAAGGAATGAACATTGGTCTTGAAGAGACCCATGTTGTAGGAAGGAGGAAACACAGAGGCCGGCAAATCATTCCACAGCCGAGCTGTTGAACACAAGAACGAGTCGAAGAAACGACCCGTTCTCATGTGACAAATGTCAACTGTGTACAAATGTTGGGCACGCGTTTGGCGTGTTTCCCTAGGTAAGAATATTGTCGTTTTGGACCTAGGTAAGAATATTGTCTTTGAGCAAGGGATGTCATAGTAGCAAGTGGAACTATTGGATTCCTCCCTGCATGTCGGGTGTTGTGATAATGTTCTACGGAGGGGAAGAGGTGACGATATTTGTGTGTGTATAATATAACTTTTCTTATAAATAGTTGCCTCACATCCAGAACTCCTATCTCTTTGAATAAATCATTGCTGGGGTATCTAAATGGTTTTTTAAGTATGACCCTTAGTAGTGATTTCTGTGCTTTGGCTAAGGGGTCCAGTATTGATTTGGTACATCCTCCCCATCCTAAAGATGCATATTCAAGTAATGAGTTGCACATGGCATAGTACATTAGTTTTAGATCTTTTGCGCATAGAATATTTCTAATAGCCATGAAAAGATGCGTGAGTTTTCTGACCTTTGTGGAGATTGAATCGATATGTTCATTCCATCTCAGATTCTTGTCTACGATAATTCCTAGATATTTTATGCTATCCACATATTCTAAGGTATTGCAATTGCAAGTGTTTGGGTCATTGCAATGGTGTATAATAATTTTTTGAGTTTCTTTTGGTTGTCCCGCTTGAGTTGCACTGAAGCGAATGAATTTAGTTTTGTCAGTGTTGAGAGTGAGAAGATTATTATCTAGCCATTGTTTTACCTTGTTGATACCAATTTCTGAATTATTATGAACTTCATTCCAATTTTTGCCTTCAAATAATAATACTGTGTCATCGGCAAAGGTGATAATATGGTCGGCAAATGAACTGTTACATAATTCATTTACATAGATATTGAATAAAAGAGGTCCTAGAGTGCTTCCTTGAGGTACACCAAAGTTAATATCAGCCAGATCGCTTAGAGTATCGTTAATATTCACTCTTTGGCTCCTATTTTCTATATAACTACCTAACCACTTAAGAAGCTGACCCTGAATGCCGATGCGCTGTAGTTTTTTCAAGAGAATTTTGTGTGAGATAGTGTCGAACGCTTTGGCTAGATCCAAGAAGAGCGCAATGCATTTTCTTCCTCTATCGATATTGTTGGAGATGATTTTCGTCAGGTTTGTAATTGCATTTTCAGTGCTCAATCCTGGTCTGAAGCCATACTGTCTATTGGAAAGGATATTGTTTTTTTCAAGGTAATGACTGAGACGATTCTTTACAATTTTCTCAATAATTTTCGAAATAGAATTGAGCAAAGAAATTGGCCGGTAATTGTGTATCTGCGATTTATCTCCATTTTTGTGAAGCAGTATAACAATAGAGTGTTTTAAATGATTTGGAAATTTTCCGGAATCGAAGCTTAGGTTGGAAATATACGCGATTGGAGTCGCAATGAAGGATTTAATACTTTTTAGCAGAATTGATGAAACGTTATCAGGACCACAAGCATTCGATGACTTGAGTTCGTCAATTATATTTATGACTTCGTTTGAAGTTGTTTGGATATTGTCTAATTTATGACCGAAATTAGTGATTGTTAACTTAGCGAGATCGGATTCTGTTGTATTAAGTTTGTTGAGAATTTTTTCGCAAGTGTGACTCCCACTGACGTGAAATAATTATTGGCAAAATTCGCAATGATTTTTGGGTCTGAGGTGTTCACGTTATTGATGTTCAGTGATTTAATTTCGGAAGATTTATTTATTTTTGTTTTAGTTATATTGCGAAATGCTTCCCATAAACGTTTTGGAGTACAGTTATTTTCATAAATGATTTTTTTATAATAATTTTCTTTGGCCGATTTTATTAGTTTTTTGCAAAAGTTCCTATATTTTTTGTAATGAGCTTGTACTATAATATTCTCAGGGTACTTATTCGCCTTTTCATGAAGTTGGTTCCTAATGTTAATCGATTTGATAAGGCCAGGGGTGATCCATGGCGTAAGTTTTATTTGTTTATGCGGTATAAGTTTGTTGCTTGTATGTTTAGAAATATATGAATGTAATTTAGTGATAAATTCATTCATCGATGAGTCGGCATCAGATTGGTCTAGAACATTTTGCCAGTTTTCTGAGCTCAAGTCCTCAATTAAATTATTATAATTTATTCTTGCAACATGTTTAATTTTAGCAGGATTAAGAGGTTTGTTTTTAAGGCAGAGTGCTGTTGTATAGTGATCTGAGATTGTAGAGTGAATGACAAATGAGTCAACATGGTTAATTTTTTTGACGTTGATGTGGTCAAGACAAGATTTACTCTTGCCCTGCTCACGAGTAGGGCTGATAATTGTCTGAATGAACCCATTTTCGGTTAGTAGACATAGGTAATCGTTGGATTGGCGGTGGTATTCAGTAATTGTATTGATGTTGAGGTCGCCTATAATTATTTGTCGTTCTATGTTTTTTGAGCTGTTGATAATTGATTGGAGTGAATTCAGAAAAGTATCAATATTTTGAAAAGAGGGTGATCTGTATATTGCAAAAATACATAGATTATTATTCAATACAATTTTCAGGCAGTTGGCTTGTGATAAGAAAATTTCATCAACTTGAGATTAAAGTCCGTCTCTGATGTATACAACGATTCCGCTAGACTTATTAAGATATAAGTTTGTGTGGTGTTCAGAGTAATTGTGAATAACTTTTGAGGTGTAATCTTTATTCAGCCAGCATTCCGATAAAATTATAACATCGAATTGGTAATTGAACTGATCCAGAAAAATTAAAAAATCGTCAATATTAGAAATGCTTCTTATATTTTGGTGAATAATTTTAACTCCGTAAGCGCACCATTTATAGTTATTGAGATTGTTCAAATCATCAATGACATTCATGTTAAGATCTATGCCGGAATCATTTCCGGTATCATAATTTAATTGAATCATAAGTATGTGTTGGTTGTGTGTTGTATAGAAGTTGGTTTCCGAGTAATATATGATTAAATCCGATTCCAAATGTAGTTACAATGGTAAATGTGCTAAATATAAATAATATAGTATAAATGATGTAGTTAAATGTAGTACTGTGAACGAGATAGCAAGAAGTAAAAACAAAATGGTAGTAAGAATTGCGAGATATCAAATTAATTTGAAAACGGTAGTAAATGATACACATATAAGTAATATATAATAATATAGTATAAAAATTGTAATTAGATATAGTACTATGAAAGAGATAGCAAGAAGCTAAAACTATAATAATAATAAAAATAAGGTAGCAGGAACTGCGTGATAACAAATGAATTCCAGAAAGGTAGTAAATGAAACAAATATGAGACATAAATGCGCGGGTCAAGACATACCTCGAAAGAATAGCCATTAATTCAAATTTATCAAAGCGCAGCCAATTTGCTTTCGTCTGAGATAACAATGGCATTGGTTCCCTCGTTTTTACGAAGATAAATCTGCCCCCGTTTAATCCAAAAAAAGCGATATTGTTTCTCCTTCGCCGCTGTTCGTGTCTTGTACCACAGCTGTTTACCGCGAAATGTTAGTTGTTCTGAAATGAAGATCGGCGAGCAGGAACCAGCTATACCGATGTTTGAGGTGTTCAATTTGTCTTCTAGATTCTGTTTGTTTTTGTTGAAAGTTTTTACGTCTGTTAACAGGTGTTCTCTTGCTATGTTCGTTTTGAATTTAACAATGATTTCTCTCGGATGACTATTGTTGTTTTTTTTTGCTGCGCGATGAATGGCATCAATGTCCTTTGTATCAATGGAGGACTTTGTTGTTTTGCAGATATTGAAAAAAACGTCTTGCAGATTTTCTCCTTTGATTTCTGGGATGCCTCTTATTTCTATGTTGTTCGCTTTGAGTTCCCTTTCCTGCATGTCCACACATTTTTCCAAGACATAAATCCTAGCTTCTAAGGTTGAGTTCTTTTTAGTGAGTTCATCATTCTTTAGTTCAATGTCACGGATTCTAGCCATGAAATCCTCATATTGAGAACTCATAAATTGAATACTTTCAAGTATTTTGTTATTCTGGTCTAGAATATCATTTTGTGTTTTTTCCAGATTAGACGTCTTGTTCATGACTAGATCTTGAATATCTTTAAGATTTGTCGGTGTCTGAGCGGCGATCGTTGCACTAATATCGGTAACTTTTTTAATCTGCTCCAAAGGTTCAGTATCACTGATTGTCTGCAACGGGCTAGCAGCGCCGGGCTTGGCTGTATTGCATTGCTTGCACACTTGTTGGGATCGCCGTTCTTGATTAAGTCGACGATATGTGTTCTCAATAATACCTCCGCAAGCCAAATGAAATGCGCCTTTGCATGCGGCACACGTGAATTTTAACTCATCAGTACGTAGAGTTACTGAGCACACTCGGCAATGCATCTTGAATTAATGTTTTTTTCGTGCTACCAGCGTTAAAACAAATTGTACTGTTATAGTTTTGCTATATTAAATTCGGAAGGAACTTTAAATCACTCAGATTTTATAAAAATATTTTAGAACTTTGTAGTACGAACACGTAACACTCCAAGTAACTTTTTAATTTAAGCGTTATAGATTTTAAAATACACTTTACTATGGAGCAAGTTAATATGAACTAGTCACGGGTAATGATTATTGTTGAACCCGCATGTAAAGTTTATTTGATTTAATTGTGTTACTTCACCGTATATGACCGGTCAGGGGCTGAGTTGGAAACGCGTTTGGGTCCCACGCAGGCGTCGCGTGTTCGATTCCTCGGCTGGTTTAATCCTCCACCACGACACAAGCAATATTTTCCGCTTACTGTGGCGGTGGTAGGATTTTTTTTAAATATTGTAACCCGCGAATATTTGTCATCCTCTAAAAAACAAAACAACTGCACTTTCCTGAATGGAAGATGCTGAAAACTATTCAGAACTGAAACGTTGCTTCAAATGGCTTTAGCCATGTTTGGTAACCGGATTTGACTAGCTAGGTATTTTACTACATTCATCTTCCTAAATTTTCTTTCCCTTCCCACTGCCTCCAGCCTCACAACACAACCGATTCGGAATGACATAATCTCCCTGACTTGAGATGGTCGGGAGTAGTTGGGTCTCTTGTGCGGTATTCAGATAAAAAAAACTTATCCCGGGGGTGAATTATTTATCTTAGTCTTTAATTGAAATCACACTTCAACAACGTACGAGGGATATTTACAAAATATTATATTCAGTACCAATTTCTAAATATCTGTATCTATTTATTCTATAAGATGTGTTTATAACATTTTTGTACGATATCATTTTGATGAGCAGCCATAGCGGATTTCATTTATGAATATCTTTGTTCTTTACTATAATCTACAAGTAAATAACAGTAATGGATAAAAATATTTAAAAATTTTTTTAAGCATCTGAAATCCAAAAAAAAAAAATATTAAAATCACAAAATCTGCAGGATTCTTGAACAGTGATGTTAAAGCCCAAAAAAGCGTGTAGGTGTTCGTAAAATATTATTATACTTTAACTGAATCGGGTATAAATTTATAAAGGTACCGCAAAACCAAGTTATAAAAATATATTTTTTTCTGAAATCAAATATTTGATTTGGTGAAAAGCTACCACAATAAAATAAAATAAATTATCTTTAAACGCCCACATTAATCATGGCAGCCTTTAAAAACTTGTATGTATTCATAGAAATGTTTTCAAACCTCCGATTACATAAAACAGTTTTCTGCAGAAATATCAAAATAGTTTTTTACTAGCTGACCCGGCCACGCGTTGCTGTGGCTAATAAAACACAACGTCATCTACTGGATGGTTATCCAACCTTTATAATCACCGCCGTCTTTGAGTTTATCGCAAAGAGACAGACAGATGCCGCGGAGGACTTTAATTTATAATACGTAGAGATGGTGTGAAAGTTTATAATAATGTGCCTGAAATGCTAACGTATTTAAGTTAATAAGGATTAATACTGTATCCGTCTAAATAACTTTTCAATTACCGAAATGTACGTGACCATTTTTTTAGAACATAGAATGGGTATAGAAAGCTTTTTTTTTTTTTATTCTCTGAAACATTTATTATAATTACAATTTTACAACATTAAATAACAACAATATTTCAATCACTCTCCTAATAAAGCAGTTGCTTGTGTTTGGGAGAGGACAACTAAATACTTTTACATCTAAGTATATAAATTAAAAATAGTATTACGAAAACTAATAGTAGTTTTATAAAAAATACGATACATGTAACAAAATTATTGGTTAGTTCATAAATGGTTCAAAGGATTGTTGAAGCAAAACATATTTCTAAACAATAATTAAAGTTATGATGTGGTACTAGAGTATTTCAATTTTTTTTTATTTTTATGTGTGTCGTATCATCCGATCGTATATCTAGGGGTAATTTATTGAATAATTTTAAACCCTTGAATGTATAGTGATGTTGTGCTGCTGTAGTTCGTACTAATGGTACGGTTAATCCTCCAAAAGATATGATTCTTTTACTAATATTTAATTGTGGTATAGTGTTT
The DNA here is from genome assembly GCA_929108145.2 of Limnephilus rhombicus. Classification (NCBI taxonomy): domain Eukaryota; kingdom Metazoa; phylum Arthropoda; class Insecta; order Trichoptera; family Limnephilidae; genus Limnephilus; species Limnephilus rhombicus. Next base: position 45,779,106 of record OV815271.1, read on the forward strand.
TTATTAAAGAAATCTTCATGTAACTGTAGGAGTGCAATTTTGTCATAAATTTTTGTTAGTGGGGGAACCGGGAAATCTTGGAAAACATTTATTGTTGGGTAGTAATAGGGCTTTTTTAAGATGATTTTTATTAATATTTTTTTTATTGTTTCCAGTGGAAGTATGGATGATTTATATGCACCCCCCCCCCCAAGCTATGATTCCATATTGTAGTACAGAGTGCGAATGTTACAGTATTTCTAAGTCTAAAAAATATACAGATCAGTTTTCTCATTCTGTCTACTGTGGAATTTATTTGACTTTTCCATTTGATGTTATTATCGATAATTATTCCAAGATATTTTATTTCTTCTTTACTACTAATGTGTATACAGTTTGAGTTACATGGTGCGACCCTAAGAAGGCAATTTTTTTCGTGAATTTTTATGTTTACCTTTATATTTAAGATATTCCCTGTTAGGCTATATTAAGGTATAAAATGGGTTTTTTCGACATTTCGTGTCAATAAGTTTTCGTCGAACCATAGTTTTACGATATTAATTGCATTGTTAGCTAATACTTCGACCTAATTCCAAGAATTTCCTTCAATAGTAATCAATGTATCATCTGCGTAAGATATAATGTTTCCAATGATTGGAAGTTCAAAAAGTTCATTTACATACAATATGAATAGTAAAGGTCCCAATACAGTTCCTTGTGGAATTCCAAAATCTATATTTTCTATTTCACTTAGTTCGTTGTTTACTTTTACCTGTTGAGTTCTTAGATGGAGATAACTTTTTAACCATGTTTTAGCTTTGCCAGTTATTCCTATATTATTAAGTTTATTAATTAATTTATTTATTTATTTATAAGTACATGTTACATACATAATAAATTTACTTCAGGAGATACATTAGGTCACCATACTAGGCAGCTGCCTGTATCATAGTGACCAAAGGAGGATAGTTGTTTAATTAATTTTGAATGTGAGACACTATCAAAAGCTTTACGGAGGTCAATGAAAATACTTAAGCATTTTTTACCTCTATCTAATGTTTTGTAAATAAGCTTAGTTAATTCTGCAATTTCAAAAAGTTCATTTACATACAATATGAATAGTAAAGGTCCCAATACAGTTCCTTGTGGAAATCCAAAATCTATATTTTCTATTTCACTTAGTTCGTTGTTTACTTTTACCTGTTGAGTTCTTTGATGGAGATAACTTTTTTACCATGTTTTAGCTTTGCCAGTTATTCCTACATTATTAAGTTTATTAATTAATTTTGAATGTGAGACACTATCAAAAGCTTTACGGAGGTCAATGAAACTACTTAAGCATTTTTTACCTCTATCTAATGTTTTGTAAATAAGCTTAGTTAATTCTGCAATTACGTCTTGTGTGCTAAGTTTATCTCTGAAACCGTATTGACTAGGTTTAATACATTTTTGGTTATCTATATAATCAACAATTTTTTTTTTAATTACTTTTTCGTATATTTTGGCAATATTGGATAATAAGGATATTGGGCGGTAATTGTTTACTTCTTTTGAATCTCCGGATTTATATACTGGGATTATAATGGCTTTTTTATAGTTTGACGGGAATATTCCACATTTAGTGCTTACATTTAATAAATGCGTAATCGGTTTGGTTAGGAAATTGCAGTATTTTTTCAAAATTTCTGTAGTTATACCGTCGTATCCTGGCGCAGCACCATTTTTTAGTGATTGTATTATGTTTTCAATATTTTTTTCTGTAGTCGGTTTAAAAATTGAAAGGTTGTTATTTGTTATTTTGTCTTCATGTATGTCATCTGGTTTGTAATTTTGGTCAATTTTATATGCAAGTTTTTGACCGACGGTTGCGAAAAAATTGTTGAAAATATTTGCACACATTTTGGTTCACGGATAGCATTTAATTTAGTTCCATTATTGTTTATGACATTTATTATTGACTTATTTTTATTCATAATTTCGTTTAAAGTGTTCCATGTTTTTTAGGGTTTTCTTTTGTGAGGATTATTTTCTTCTTGTAATATTTTTCTTTTGTGTCTTTGATAATTCTAATGAGTTTTTTCCGGAATATTTTGTATTCGTTTTTGATATGACTATTAGTGGGGATTTTTTTCGTTTGTATGAAGAGTTTTTCTTTATTACGGATGGATATGAGTAATCCTTGTGTAATCCATGGTTTGATTTTCCTTAATTTAGAGGTAGCTATCCGTAAAAGATAGATATATGCTTTCGCGAACTTTTTTGTAGATCTATAAAAGAGGAATATCCCATCATGCATTGTTTTGTTAAATCCCAAAAGGATTAGGCAGCGTTTTCAATGAAAGCTACCAGGCGGCTTGACTTTTTCCGACAATTGTAACAATTATCGTTATGTTTCAACCAATTTACACAAATCCTTGATAAATTACATACCTAAACCTTCCTCACAAAACACTCTATTTATTGGTGAATACCGCATGAAAATCCGTTCAGTAGTTTTCGAGTTTATTTCGAACCATTTATTGGCACCTCTGTCATACGTCACCCCATGTGGTTCGCCACGTTTGGTGATTTAGCAGGGTTGCCTGGGTTTTGTTAAGCTTTTCCGGGTCTTGGCGGCGGATGCATCTGCAGGCCGGATCGAGGGAGAATGGTTGAGAAAGTTCCTTTGACTTTTCTAGCCGTACACTCTCGGAATATCGCCTTGCACCGCGGTGGGAGGGATGGATCATACGTCCGTCACTCTTGGACATATTGACTCCTAGATTCCTAGGTACCCACTCCTCAAACCCTTTTCCTTCCTAGAACTTCCTCTTCTAAAAATACCCTATTTTATAACTGTAAACTGTGCGATTCTACTAATGTGGATTATGGCGTACCCCAGGGCAGAATATTGGCCCTATACTCTTCCTGACATCCATTTAATTATTTTATTTTAAGCCCAGAGGGCTTTTACATACATAAATACGGGTAGTATAACTTTAACATGAGAAATAATTTAAAACATAAAATATATGTATACAAAAAATCTTTTTTTTTTAATTTGTTCATCAGATAGATTTACAAAAGACACGTAAACAGTTTAATGGCATGTACATAAAAGATCTGATCTAAAACACACGGTCAAATAGTCAACCTTGCTGCTGATATAGTAAAGTTATTGTATTATTATAGCTTCTATCGGGGAACAGGTGGTCAAGCTGACCGAGAAAGGAACGAGGGAAGGGAATTAAAAAGTGGTGTAAAAATAATCTGTTGACATTGAAGACCTTAAATAAAAACAAAACGAAATGTTGACACTGAACATCTTAAATTGCCTTAAGACAAAACATTTTTTTTTTACATTAAATACTTTTTACAATTTTCTTTTTCCATTCATTACTTTAAACTTTTCGGCACCACTGATATGTCCGATGTACTCTACTTGCCTTACTTGTATTCTGCTGATACAAAAATTGTTCCAATAAAAATTCACTGCAGCATTAATAGTTTCAACGTGAATCTATCTGTCCAAAAATTACTAAAAATTAAAACTCTTTGTAGTTATTGCAGAACTAACTTTGATTCTAGATATTTTTAAAATGCATACTTTTTTATTCCTTCATATACCACGATTTTTATTTTCTTTTATATCTTTCCTACTCTATTTATATTATTTTATAATCATTTCTATTCTTTTTATACTTAATTTATATTTTTGATATTATTATATTGTATTATTTTATAATCCTTTATGTTCTCTTACATTATGACTTCTAGAGTGTATTTGCACTATACAGGGTGTTAAGGGACGTACTTGACTTACTTTAACCAGTGATTCCTGACATTATTTGGAGTAAAAAATGTAAATGAAATTTTGGTCTCCGATGACTTTTTTTGACGACTTTTTTTTTTTTTTTCAAAATTTTTTTCTTCAAAATCAAACAAAAAAAAATTTCTTCCGCATGTCGTCACTGGTCACTTAGCCGAGTGTCCGACGAACCCCTTACCCCGCCTCCAACTGTTCAACAACTACCATTTTTTAATGCTTTTGTAGAAAAAAAAAAAAAAAAAAACATCAAAAATGTCACCGGAGACCAAAATTTCATTTACATTTTTTACTCCAAATAATCATCACCAAAATAAATAAAATTTGTAACTGTATGACAAAACGGAGAATAGCCAAAGGACTGGGTTGAATCGGTTATCATACCACACAAGAAGGGATTAATAAAAAAATGCTGGAACTATAGGTTAATTTCCCTCAACCCACATGTCAGTAAGTAAATGCTGTACATGGTAAATGAACGTCTTGCGAGCTACTTAAAATAGCAAAACCACTTGAACAGACAGGATTTGTCATGGGTAGAGGAACTCGATTGCAAATACTAAACATCCGACAACTTGTTAAGGTATGCCGGGAGTTCAACCTGCCATCAACGATCTGCTTCTTTGACTCCTGCAAAGCATTTGACTGTGTAAATTATAATCATCTGTGTTCCTAAACACCTCATACATCTTTAGAAACCTGTATACCGAAGGACACACTTATCAAGGACGTTAAAAGTGCATCCTTTCACCAATATTATTTCATTCATATGGTGGATACATAACGTGCAAGGTTGTTGGTGGATGGAAAGGTGGAATGCATATAGGTGGCCAAAATGTCTCAAATCTCCGATATGCAGATGACACTATCCTTATCACCTCTTCTGAAGAAGAGATGAACCACCTTCTTGCTTAAATAGAGGAAGAAAACCCAACCTAGGTCTGCTCACCAACAAGGCCAAAACAAATTGTGACGGAGAGGGATAGCTTGATATGTTGTATATGTTTTAAACCGCAAGTTAAAGTTGTAAGAACAAATAATGCTCTTACAGATTTAGAAACTTGTGAAACAGAAGTGAAAAGCAAAATTTGCATGATAAAAGACGCCATGAAAAAAATGCAATAGCCATGTATAGAGAGGCATAACGAAAACAACTGCGATGATACACGTCCGAGCGTTGATTTTCCTCATTTTTCTATGCGGTATAAAAACAAGATTACATAGAGCCAACATTGTGCTGGAGAAAAAACAGATTAGGATTCCATAGACAGCCGGACGCACAAATGTGTACATTCTGAAAGAGCTTGGCATCCATAATAAGCATAGCAAATCTCATCTATTTGCTTCAGTGTATTTTAAGATAATTTGGACACGTTGCTCGTCAAATCGAGGACGCAAACTTGCAGAATCGGCTGTCATATCTGCGGAGAAGGCAGTAATAACATTAATTACGCAGATGACATGGTGCTGCTTGAATCTTCGATTAAAGCGATGAGACGACTTTTGCAAATATGCGAAGAGTACGCAAACTCCCATAACTTGTTGTACAATTCTAAAAAGTCAGTCATCGTCTCTTTCAAACACAACAAGGAGCTATTAAATATTCCTCCAATATATCGAGAAGTAAACGAACTGCTTGTGTCCTCACATGTTAAGTGTCTGGGATATATCCTAACCGAAGACATGAAGGATATAGAAGATATGGAACGACAAAGAAGAGCAATTAACCTACAAGCCGGAATTCTCTAGGCGGTTCTACCACTGTAGCGACAACGTCAGAAAATTACTCTTCAAGACATACTGCACTGCCCTGTACCTGTACACACCTGAACTGCGGACGCAATACCCAGCAGCGCAAACTGAGGGTATGCTACAACAATGCATACAGGCAACTTATGCAACTACCGAGATTCTGCAGCGCCTCCTCGATATTCACCGAAGGGAGGGTGCACTCATTCACAGCCTTACTTCGCCACCGGCTAGCCAACTTCTGGAGCTGGACACGTAAATCAACCAACATCATTGTCGTGGCTGCATCCGAGTGACTCAGTTCCCCTCTAAATGGATGCAGATGAAGAGGCGACCTCCCTGATGGACGATCGAAAAAAAAAAACAAATATTTATTTTTTTTATTTAATTTAATTTTAATTTTTAATTGTTAATTTTTTTTTTATTTATGTTTGAATTTTATTTTCATTTATTGTTTTCATTAGGTACCCACCCAATACATTATCATATTTTATTTCTTTTAGATTTTTATTTACTCTGTAAAATATTATTGTACTATAGTTTATGTAATATGGCAGACTGGGATTGCACTACCCTCCCAGCCCTGCTGGAATAAAAACTTAATAAAATAATAAAAATAGTCACTTGCAAAGTGAAAGGCAGAAGAAGGAGAAGAAGGTCACCAATGCGCTGGAGTGACTAAGTATCACTGGCGTCCGGTACGTCGGTGTCCGCAGCTCTCCATGCAGAGTTAACCGCGAGGGGCAGAGGAGCCTTGCCCATCATGGTAATTGGAGAAGGAGTCACGATCATCAGCAATGAGGAACCGACTTAAGAAGAAAATATATTTTATGGTTAATTGAAATTGTGTCAATAATTCTAACGGTTTTTGTGATAACGCACATTCAACTTTATACGTAAGAAAAAAAATTATAACAAATATCTTACTTACCAAAGACAACAATTTTCGCTGGGGTTCGTCTAATGTGTTTTATTGTATGTATTAGATTACATAACGTTAGGGTAGTGGAATGGGAGATGGGATAGACGATGGTTTGGGAGGGAGGAGTAAAAATAACAAGGAAACACGGTAAACAAAGATGATTTAAACCTGTTATTATTTTGCTTACTAAAAATTATTTTAATTTAATTTTTTTGTAAGGCGCACAAATTAAAATATGTATTAATGTATGAATATTTAAATTTAGTTTTTTCTTTACTAAGCCATTGCCTGTCGCTAATAAATTATTAGCAAACTCAAAATCGTTATTTAATCGTTTACGTTTTTTTAAATTATGTACCTATATTTAATTTTCATTTTAATCTTACAAAAATAAAGTAGTCGACTACTAATAGTACGATTACTACTAATAGTCGAGTAATAAAATAGTTAATAAACTCTCAAATTAATAAATGAAAAAAATAGTACTATAAATAGTTCAAATTCAAACAATGTAATTTTTTATTTATTTTTTTCGAAGGTAAAAATCAAACAACACTTGCATATATTTAATGTCTAGACTCAAAGGTTATTCAGTTGGATCAAAGGTCGCTTCAAACTTATTACCATACAAAGAACGTATTTTCTCCAAAATCTTTCAAAGGCTTACAGAGTTTGTTTTAAATCAATTCAAAGGTATTTAACAAATGGTTCGTAAAAATGTGTTTGATGTTTTCATAAAAAAAGCAACAAGACTTTTAGTTTGCCTGAAACTTTGGACATGTCGACTGAGAGAATATGAATCTAAAGAAACTCTAGGTTCTTGGTCTCTGGTTCTTGGGTATGTGGATCGAACCATGTGGAATGGAGGAGTCAATAAATCCAGTAAAATAAAAATTAATGATTTTGACATGCTGTGACGAAATAAAAATAAACATAAATATCAATGAAAAATACACAAACTTAGTCGAAGTCCCCGGAGTTAGCGGGTTTTATACATATTGCAGACCTTCCTCTTGTTTTGAAATTCAAGTGCACGAAATTTCATCAATCTCGGAATAAAGCTCATCTTTATATAAATAGATATAAACAATTTTTCACACGGTGAAATATGCTCTATTTATTAGAATCAGAGCATCTATCTGTCAATTTTACAGCTTTGTAAACAATAATGATGTTTGTAACGATAAATTCAGAGTTTGCCATCTCATTTCCAAAGATCATACTTATAATAAGAACATGAGGATTCAAATTCTTCACCGTAATAACGAAGGTACAAAATTAGAAGCACTTGAAATCATAAATTCCCGAAGTAATAATTTCAGTATATTGAATAACCAAGTAAACTTATCTTTTGGTCCTATTCCGGACATGTTTCCATTAAACCTTACAGTTCTCCCCATCATTCTTATAATTACCCCTTTCCCTTAATGTTCTCCTAATGAAGGAAGGTCTCTTCCTCCGAAACCGTTGGAGCAATACTTATATTATAATAAAGTAGGTAAAAATTCCCTCAGAGCCTATGTCATATTTGGGGATGGTGTGTGGAGGGCCTTTTTAGGGAAATGAAGGAGAGTGCGAGGTACTACGGTGCAAGACGATGGGTCAAGAGTGTCCGCCTGGAGAGGTCTAGATTATGTCTCTCAGTAGGTGGGCAAACGCATTCGCCGCCAAGACCTAGACAAACCTTAACCCCATGAACTCGGGCATCCCTGCTAAGTCGCAAAAGCGAACCACCTGGGGTGACCTATGGCAGGGATGTAGGTTATCATAAAAATGTTCGCGGGGCAGCGGTACCAATTCCCGTCTCCCAAATTGTTTATATTATTGAAATAATTATAGTGTCTCCGTAAGCGGCACAAAAATCAATTTTTCATGGCGATTTATAAAACGCCTACACGGTGAAGAATAAATGTAGGTAAAACCTTTATTTTTGGTCGATTTTGGTAGGCCCAGTAGTACAGGGTATGGGTATGGCCGCCCGAGGAACCATTTATTGGATAACCAACACCTCTGCCATAGATCACTACGTTTGCTTCGCTACGTTTGGTGACCCAGCAGGGGTGCCCTGGATCACGGGGTGAGGTTTATCCGGGTCTTGGCGGCGAAGACATTTACCCACCAGCTGCATGGTAGGCCGGATCGGGAGAGTATGGTTTAGGGAGTCCCTTTGACTTTTCCAGCCGTACTCTCTCGGAACATCGCCTTGCACCGTAGTGGGAGGGATGGATTCAGACGATTTCCTTCCCAGAACTTCTTCTCCTTCCTTTTCTAAAAATAACCTCCACACAACATTGCCAAAGATGACATAGGCCCTGAGGGGAATTCATTTCCTCGTGGCCTCCTGTCTGGAGCTAATGTAAAAAAAAAAAACATAAACCTAAGCCTATTTGAGGATGAAAATATCACTCAGCAGGAAGGCTTTTTTCGCTTAGAGCTCAGCAAATATGTAATTTAGCTGCCTATTGGAATGTTTCAGGATTTGACGATTTTTTAATAACGTCAATGATAGCGCCATCTCTCGGCGCAAGATTATCTCTTGAAGCTCAACTCCTGACACAAGTACCAACAGTATTTTGTGCAGGGACATGTGAAACGATGTGAATCGGCATACAAAAAAACACCTTCGCAGCGCGGTGCTTTTTTTGGTGAGATCTACGTTTGAAGCACTTTAGAGGTTTCAGTTACATAAAATACGAAAAAAATTCTTGATAAAATTTTGTTTAACTTGCCCAAAATTGCAAATACATTGATGTTTTTAATAAATTCTTTAATACTACAAAAAATCGATAGCATTTATTGGTTTGGCCTAACATTTATTTTTTTATGAATTATAATTTTTTGTGTTTTTTCAACTACCATACGCCTATATTATGGTAGTCATACATGGTTTAAATTATTATGTTAGAACTAGAAAAATAATATTTAGAAGAATCAAATAATAAAACATACGAAAAAAGAAAAGAAAAAACACATTTCAGGAAAAATAAAACAAACACAAATATAAAAGTAAAAACAACTGAATAATAATAAAAATATGATCGTATTTGAAGGAAGATAGAAATAGAAATTTAAAATATTAAATAGTAGATTAGAATTCAAATATAAAATTATGCAAATAATTTTATATAAAATCATTGTAGGTTCATGGTAGGTACTCGTCTAGAAGCTACTCATCATTATGCTTATGATCATATTTTCAGATTTTAATTTAGTGATATGAAAGAAATGTGATGTGAAAAAGCTGTGATAGAGCGTGATACTTAAAAAAACATTAGAATGTATTCTTTAAGAAAGTTTGTCGCCTTTCAATTGTCCAATTTTGTACATTGGTTGTAAAAGGGGTTTTAGAATTATTTGACTTTATTTCGGTGATAAAAATAATAGTGAAAACTGAATAAACAATACGAATTGACGTCTCTTTTGATGATGTTCCGATACAGCCAATTGATTAACACTCGATCATATTTGCTACATAATCTGTTTGTTTACGTGAAAATGACATACTTATTGCTTACACTACTTCTCAGAAACTTATTCTTAGAATAGAAAAGCTCTTCTTACAGACAGTAGTACTGAGGTAGAACATTCCGGCAAAGTTCCTGCTTTGATGTGGTGATAATTACCATGTTAATGCGTGCCAACTCTGGTTAAACTGTTGACAAGATTCGGTTGTCATTCGAAACGATCATTGATGAAATAACTATTTTAGGTAGAATGTGTTACATTAGCTTGAAACATTTTCTTTCAATGACGTCAAAAATATGTCGACAGTTTATACAAGTCCATCAGAATTACCTTTTTTTAATGCGAATACCGCACAAGAGACCCAACTGCCACGAACCGTCTGATTCTAGTGGGTTTGTGGCATTTCCAAAAATTCACAAAATTATAATTGGGGCAATGTTAAGGTGTTAATACCTTTTTCTGAAGTAGGGATAAGAGATGGAGAGATAAGTATGAGAATTATCTGGCTATTGAGGTCCAGATCTGGTTACCAAACAAGAATACAGCTATTTAACCAACTTTAGATTCTTTTATGAGTTTATTTATTGTTCTGTTATACGTGGTGGAATTATATTGTATTAAATTGAAATTAAAACAATTTTTTAACTTATTTCCACATATTTATTTAACCAATATCGGTTTCATCCTATTATGGACATCTTCAGGCTGGCAATTGACATTCTTTTGTTAGAGAATTTTTATAAAATTTGGTAGGCAAATAAATATGTAGGTTGTAAATATGTACATAAATAGGTTCATAAATATGTACCTACTCTAATATTGTGTACCTGCCTACCAAATTTTATAAAAATTCTCTAACAAAAGAATGTCAATTGCCAGCCTGAAGATGTCCATAATAGGATGAAACCGGTACTGGTTAAATAAATATGTGGAAATAAGTTTTAAAAAATTGTTTTAATTTCAATTTAACTTTAGATTCCTTATGGTGGTCTTTAACCAGCACGATACTATGGTTGAGTGGTTACCATCCTATGCTACGAATCTGGAGGTAGCGGTTTCAATCCCGGCTTGCTCAAGGAAATTATATTTGATTAATTTGTATTATTTCGCAATGTATTCAATTAAATAATATGGCCCTCCGTTCATGGAGATACTTACAATCTACGTAATTGTGACGAAACCACAAGTACCCTGCTGATATACTACTTTTTAATGCTAGTCTCCGTACACGGCGCTATCCGAAATATATTGAAACTTGATCATCGTGCAGCCGTGAAGTTAGCACGCAGTCAAGCGATGTCATATGACTTTTTTCCAATATAAATCCATGCCTTCTCCACTAAAACCTTTCTTACGTTTTCTGGTAACGTATAGTTATATAAACATGCATTTTTTCCACTTCCAGAACAAATCTAACGTTACTTCCATGTTCCGACGCCATTTCTGTCAAACGCCAAACGAATAAGTAGCAGACACAAATGATGCAACGCGTCGCGTGCGATCAGCACTGTCAGTATCGTGATACTGATTGGAAACCGACAGACGTCGCGTAGCGCCGTGTATGGGCACCAACAAAATCGTATGGGGGGTATTTACGATCGGCGCGTATGATACGCTCACGAGGATCGAGTATTTTGTAAGTATCTCCGTGAACGGAGGCACTATAGGTACATAAGTTATATTTTTTCTCCTACTTCTCGCAGGAGAACTGTTTTCTTTATTTTTTATTGAATAAAGTCAAACATTCCCGGGTAACGAATTATCCAACAATGTTTGAAAATCTCCTACTACCACCACGAAAAATGTTGCTTGTGTCGTGATGGAGGACTTAGCCAGCCAAGGAATTGAACACGCGACGCCCTGGTGGAACCCAAATGCGATGCCCACTCAGCCACTGATTATCGCTGAATGACTGGAAAATATTGAACAAACAAACTTAAATTTTTTTTAAATGAAATATTGGCTCCGTTCTTAGATAATGTATGAAATATGGTTGCGTGTTGAAAACAGATCGGTTTACATTATTAATATTGCAAATGGAAAAGTACGTACTATTTTTATGTCGTCAAAATTAACAACGTAAAACATCTGATTTGTGTGTAGGATTTGTTTTAATGTTTGTTTTCATTATTTATCCAAGTATACGACAATAGTTAGATATAAATAGGTACATTTTTTATATAAACTACCTCATTAGACTGAGTTTGCTCCGAGGTGACAGAAATTTTGTTTAATTTTAATATCTTAACCCTTCAAGTCCCAGAAGAACATTACTAGCCACTGACATCATATTCCATTAAAGGCTCTCAAGGACAGATTTGACCGGGGCGTCCAACTAACTCTGCATCTCTACACATTTTTATAAGTTAAAGCTCTCCGCCGCGTCTGTCTGTCTGTTCGCGATTAACTCAAAAACTGTCAAACGGATTTTCATGCGGTTTTCAGCAATAGATAGAGTGATTCATGAGGTAGGTTGAGTTATATAATTTGTCAAGGTTTTTTGTAAATTGGTTGAAATATATAATATATAAAGGAGAATGTCTGCATGTGGTGGACAAGAGGGCTGGCAAGCGGGCGGTGTGGAATTGATTTGTATGCAAAGAAGATCATTGTCTACATTTGATTTCAAAAACTCTGTATAAAGCCCGAGCATCACCGGGGACTTCAGCTAGTACAATATAAAAGTGTTTATATTTTTTTTATCTTACTAGCTGACCCGGCTACGCGTTGCTGTGGCTAATAAAACACAACTTCATCTACTGGATGGTTATCCAACCTTTATAACCACCACCGTCTTTGAGTTTATCGCAAAGAGACAGACAGATGCCGGGGAGGACTTTAATTTATAATACGTAGAAGATAGAATGGGTATAGTAAGCTATCCGTAAAAGATAGATATATGCCTTCACAGACTTTTTTCTAGATCTATAAAAGAGGAATATCGCACCATGCATTGTTTTGTTATATCCAAAAAGGATTAGGCAGCGTTTTCGATGAAAGCTACCAGGCGGCTTGACTTTTTCCGACAATTCTAACAATTATCGTTATGTTTCTACCAATTTACACAAATCCTTGACAAATTACATACCTAACCTTCCTCGCGAAACACTCTATCTATTGGTGAAAACCGCATGAAAATCCGTTCAGTAGTTTTCGAGTTTATCGCGAACAGACAGACAGACAGACAGACGACGCGGGGGACTTTAATTTATAATATGTAGAGATTTTCTACAGTGTGATTTACTCGTCGTTAGAAAGAAAAAAAATTCAGTCCCTATCAGATATTTATACATGTTTGGATAAAATTTACCAAAATTAACTCTTGAATATTATTAGTACATGCTTTTTAAGATAATAACAATAATTCTTCTATTTTAATAGTTTAATAATATTAATATTTATCTCAATAAATGAAAAATCAAACGTTGATAAAATAGCGGCGACGCACGTCATACTACTTTTACCCATGCATTTAAAACGTCTTCAGTTTCGTTTCGTTCCAGGAATGGGTTCATTCCAACTTATATTAATACGATAAGGGAATATTTACAGTGATACGTCATAATATATTTACATTGATACGCCATAATATATTATGTTCGCAATATAACATATTTTAAAATGAGTAATAGTTTTTTAATAAACATTTCCACGAACCTGAAAAATCGGTATATCGGCATATAAATCGCTACCAGTATGGGCGATATGGTTTGATTATTGAAATCATGTTTAACTCATCCGTTTTGCATTTCGTCTATCTGTAAATTTGTTTTCGCTTTCATTTCAGTTTCAAAATGGTGGACGTTTAAATTGTTTAGTATAGATTATTTTGTCAGGTCATGTAAAAGTCGTGTTTATTTGGACTTTTTTGTTATGGTAGCCTGAAGATATATAGAAAAAAAAATTTTTTATTGAGATGGTGACGTTTCTTTGGACAAATCATATAATTCCTTATAAGATATAAAAAAGTTACATAATTACAAGAATTACATGGTTTATAAATAAGTAAGTAGATATTTAAGTACATAATTTTTGATTTCAGAGGGAATTTTGATTTTGATTTATAAAATGGGGGAAAATTGTAAACATTTTTTTTTTATTTTACATGAGTTCCACACAGGAAGCCCTGAAGAAAATAATTTCCGTCAGGGCCTATGTCATCTTTGGGGATGCTGTGTGGAAGTTTTTTTTTAAGGAGAGAAAGGAGAGGTGTGTTCTGGGAAGGAAAATGGTTTGAGGGGTGGGTAGGAATCTGGGGTTCAGTGTGTCCTGGTCATCCGCTTCCAAGACCTAGACAAAACTCACCCCATGAACCCGGGAACCCCTGCTAAATCACCAAACGTAGCGAACCACTTGGGGTGACCTATGGCAGAGGTGTTGGTTATCCAATGAAGGTTCCCGGGGCGGCGGTACCCATTCCCGCCTCTCAAATTGCTAAAATAGTCTATTGTTAACAGAATAACTGGTTTAATTGTAATAAATTTAGGTATTGGTTAAAAGTTGTTCATGATATGCTTAGCCAAAATTCTACAGTTATATGCTCAAAAGCACTCAATGTATTCAGGAATCGGTGAAGATAACATCACAGCAGTGTTTACGGTTACCCCAGTGCTTCTTAATATGTCAATATAATTTTAGAACCCTACATTTATATGAAGTACTAATTAGTAAGAATTTTAACTATTAGAATGTTGAGATTCCAAGTAGCGAATAATGCGAAATTTAACAGCTAAAGTTACGATTACTATAAATATAAACTTAGATACTACATTATATTCGAAGACATAAGAGTTTGCATCAAATGTCCATGTAGTTGTAGGTTCTAAAACCATACTCAACTATGTGTTTGGCTGAGTGGGCATCGCGGTTGGGTCCTACCCAGGAGTCGCGTGTTCGATTCCTCGGATGGCTCCTCCATCACGACAAGCAACTTTTGCCGCTTAGTGTGGTGGTAGTAGGAGATTTTCAAACATTGGTGGGTTCGTAACCCGGGAATGTTTGTCTTTCATTAAAAAAAAAAAATGGTAGACCCATCCTCTCCTCACACAGTTTCTGGAGTTGCCTCGCCCAACTGTGTCTGGGGCGGCCCACTGGAAGTCTACCCTCTGGAATCGCACTCAGTATCTTCCTCGGAATTCGGTCATCAGACATTCTTTGTACATGCCCAAGCCACCTCAGTTTCGATGTTTCTATGAAGAGTAGCGGTGGTTCAATGTTTAGATCATCACGGATCGTCGAGTTTCTTATATGATCCCATTTCGTAACCCCTGCCACTCCTCTCAAGTACCTTATTTCGGCAGCTTGAACTCTAGAGAGTGTTCGTTCATTTATATTATCTCTTTCATAATATATTTCAAAATGTCTAAAAAATTGCACAGTTTTTTTTTCAGATTTTTTAATGTGTTTTTAGGTGGTGTTTGGCCAAAAAGTGTTTTTTTTATTTTATTTATTTATCTATATAAGGTATGTTTGCATTACATTATTCGATGCCTGTCTCACTAGGGTATACCTGTGTTGAGACAGGCGTAGAGGTACATAAATGAGTATATAGGAGAGAGTTCAGAAGAAATTTCTGAGATTTCTTTACCTGAGGAAATATGGCTACTATCCGTGGCTCTACCCTACCCACTTTCTCTTGGGCATGCTCGGTGTGAACCTTCTACGGGTCAGAAGGGATGTGCTCATTGTAACATATTTCTTCAGACTGATTCGTGGAAGGTTCGAAAACATTAGTTTCTTTGTTCCCGATGGTTATCTCCGTCATCGACAGCATAGACTGTTTTATCTCCCGGCTTGCAGAACTAACTTGCCAATGGTTATGCCAGTCGGGAGAGCAATCTCGCTGTTGAACAGAATTAATTCGGATATCGACATATTTAGCGTCAGTGAAGCTGCCTTTAAAAGGCAAGCTCAATTAATGCTTATATAGTTTTTTTTTTCTTTTTTGCCTACCATTTATATATTTAATTTAATGTTTAAGGTAATACTGTTAATTTTTTTTTTTTAAAACGCATTAAAATTTTAAATTTTGTAATGTTTTTAAAGAATAAATAAATTGAATTGAATCATACATAAGAATCTTTAATTATAAAGGGGGGTTTCAAAGGGGGTTTGACCAAAAAGTATAGGTAGTTGGTATTTAAACTGATTATTTATTTAAAGCAAGTTTTTACAAAAGGAAGTTTAATATACGATTAAAATCAATCTAATTATTATGCGTTAGGTACACATTCTGGGCGCCATTTTATGTAACGGTTTGTAAATTCAGTCTAAAAATATAAAAAGAACGTTATTATTTATTATTCAAAGACTCTAATTATGATACTGACACGTCTAAACACGCTTCCTATTGTTTACAATACTGCGGGGGTCGCGGGTGGGGTGTATTTAATCTGTGTGGGTTATTTTATTCTGCGTGCAGTGACAGTTTAGTCTGAAGCGTTGCAATCATTGCTAGGGAATGCAATCTCGACTCGAGATCGCTAATTCAAGAACTCGCGGGATTAGAAATTACAATCTCGCGAAATCTCGGAATTATCGGGATCTCGTTAATTAAAAGAAAATATTATTTGAAACAGACGACGACGCTTTCGTAGACGCTGACGACGTCGAAAGTACTGATAAATATTATCGACAACACCCGGCTCAGTAGAGTGTCAGTAGTACTTGATGTTCTTCCGACTCCCCCATTCAATGATTTTGTGTCAAATTTTTGGATTGACATCATATGGACATGTAAACCTTTTGTAGACCCGGATATTGTTTTGAGAATAGCTTTACATAACTTGCATTGAGCAGTCAAATTATTAGCTGCTTTCTTGAAGTATCTCCATACCGGTAAACGACTGCCAACATACACTTGATCTGGATTATTTTTCGACATTTTAAGGTATTAACAACGTAAGAATTCAAAAATTATGTTTATTTAACTCACATAAACAATAAAAAATGAATAATTTAAGAAAAAGTAATGACCATAACTGCACAACTAAAACAAACAAATGGCTGCCAGCACACACGCAAGTATCTCTTTCTCACTCACTCAACACAGTTTTATATTATCTGTCCCGCTCGTCATCCGTCGCTAATATTCGTAAATAGTCGGGATAGTTTTCTTTCTTCGATCGACACTCCGGCCCGACCGTCAGTCAGTCAGCGCACCACTCGCGCCCCGAGTGGACGTGTGTAGCGTCGCTGACTACTGCAGCCCAATCCCGTCGATCTCGAACGGGATTTCGTCATATTATGCTTCGGGATTGATCCCGAAGATGTCACGAGATCTCGCGAGATCGAGATCCCGCAAGATCGGGATTGTATTCCCCAATCATTACCCTAATGTTTTTTACGCATATTTTCAAAACTTTGATCAAACCCCTAAAATTTGTATTTAAAAAAATGTATGCGTGTATTTTTTTGACCTTTGAAAGCATTTACAAGGGCGCCCCGATAAATAAAGACGAACTTCTACTTTTTGAAGCAGCCTACTGTTTATATTTATATATTATGACAGTAAATGTACATATACATGTGATGACTATATATAACTAGCTGGTTCCCGGCATGCATTGCAATGCCATATTTAAAGAAATACATTATTTCTCCCTGAATCACCTTTCACGTGCGTCCCCGTTCCCCTCCCGCCTCCCCTTCCCAGCTAGCTTTATAAATTACAGCCTATATATTTGTAAAGTTTAATTAAAATCCATTCGGTAGTTTTTGCGTGAAAGAGTAACAAACACACATACATCCATACAATGCGATGCACATTTCGAACTGACCTTGTGATTTTGTTAAAATTGCTGCATTGTGTCAAACACTTGCAAGAAATTTTTACCTTTTTAAGCTTGTCACGAGTTTCAATGCATTCAAATCAACTTTTTTCATGTGAATATGGAATATGGCACAAGGGTCCCAACTACACACCTAAATAAATAATAAGCAAAGTGAACATTTGGAGCCAAGTCCGAGCCTTGTGGGAATTGGGGGAGTGGGGATGATTTCCATTTGTTCAATCACAAGTAGAAGTGTCTTGGTGCCGAGCACTTCGATGACGAAGAATCTCTTCAAAATGCTATAACCGGTTGGCCACATTCCCAGGGGGCAGAGTTTTATGCAGAAAGAATTTTCAAATAGGAGAACGCTATGACCAGTGCTTAATTTAACTGGCAACTGTGTTAAAAATGGTGGAAAGCCGTAGTTTAAAAAAAACGTGATAAAATACATGTTTCTATGCGGTTTTTTATTTTATTTATAGCCCAACGGTGTTTAGTTCCAAACAGCCCTCGTACAAAATTATTTCTTATTAGTAACAAAACTTGTATGAACTCATCCCTGAAAACCTGATTCTAAATTCTTCTCAAATTTTAATAAAAGCATGTTTCGATAAAAGACAAAATAGATTCCGCAGAGATGGCTACTTTGCCTGGTAATAAATCATACAGAACCTTATGAAAAAGTTCCCATTAAAAAAATAGCACGAACAAGACGGCAAAACTATAAACTTGCAAATTGCTTCGCGAAGCCGGTTAAACCATCTGTCTCGTTGCGAAAAGTTTGACGTGTTCCGCTTTTTCTTATATTTTTCCGTGAACAAACAAAATCATTTTTCCCCACACTGAAAGAGCGTCATTATATTATATGACAACATAATATAATTTTTTCGAATTTTCGGAAAAATGCATTTTTTGAAATTATAAATTATTGGGACTCACCACGAAGATTTCACGTTTCCCAATAATAAATTACGCCTATTCCGTGTTTCCAATTTTCAAAAGCACCATCGGAACTCCATGAAGGAGGAAAAACAGATGCCGGAAGCTCGTTCCACATACGAGCCGACTTACACAAAACGAGTCGAAGTAACGACCCGTTCTCACGAAGCTGTGAATGGATGTTCCGCTAGTGTCCGTCAAGTTTCATACACATGCACCGATGCATGTGTATGAAAGCAGGTTCCATTAAAATACCTGTAGAACAGACTCAGCTTTCCTACATTACGTCTGTGGTTTGTGGTTTGGTATATTTATGCGTCTGTGCATTAGAGATATGGAAATGGCAATCGGTCTGTCAACAATACATTGTCAATCAGACGCACCGCCCACCTTTACACAGAATCAAGTATTTTGGAGATCCAGCCTTGTGGCGACACAATTATGTATTTGAAAACCATAAAGGCACGACTGAATTATATAAAATTTTACTAGAAATTATAACGAAATTGGTTGGCTTCTCGTCAGAAACTATATTGGCAGGTGTATCGACAAGTTGACAATGTTCAATACTTAAATTTGGTAGGTGGGTATGGCTACCGCCGCAGTGGTCACGGGGGCGTATTTCCAAAACCTATACCGGTTCAATTTACATTTTATATTTAAAAGTAAAATTATTAATTTCTAATATACACATTAGAAAAATTATTTTATCTAGATTTTAGAACAATTTTTGTTTTGGCGAAGTGATAAAAAATTACCAATATAGAGGTGTATTTAAAATGTAAATTGCGAACTGTGAATTGAACCGGTATAGGTAAAGCACCCTCATAGTTTTGTACTATGTAATGAAAATACCTGCTGAAAATTCTTAATTGCTTTTCCGCTCACATAGTTCTAAAACTTTTTAATGGTAATCATTCCTCGCCTGTAATTGATTGTAAATATTTGTTCTACATTTAAAAAAAAAATGATAATTTTTTATTCCTCATTTTGTAATTTTTATTTTTTATTATTTGTTCTCGGTAATGAAGAATTCAAAATTAAATCACAAGACTGTCCTTTACTTTGCTGGTTTGTCATCGCCTCTTGCAGATTCGGCGGAACTACACACTTATTGTATTGGTTAATGTATCTGGTAATATCCCCTATAAAAATCAGGTACGACCACATGCTACTCAACGCTTTCCGCCCGTTTATATTGTACAAATACAGAGGACAAGGGTTTCGGCTTTCAGATTACCGGTGGCCAGTGCCGGAGTCCACCGGCAGCAGTTTGCACCGTGTTGTGGATGTCTGAACCTGAGGTCACTCTGTGCAGTTTCGTACGTTTACATACAAACATTCTTCTCAAAATCATAACACATATGTATTTATTTTTTTTAAATAACAGTTAATATCATGCAACAGCAACAGAAAAGAGGTAATATCTTTAAAGCGGCTCGTAGAAGGCGTCCCTGGTGTAGGCCAAAATTGTTGAATTTTGCTAATACTCCGAACAAAAACATTATTAATTCTGTCTGCCTCCAAATTACTTTTTAGAGCGCCCCGGCATTAATATAATTTCATATATAGTGACAACCGAGTTAAATCCTTTAGAATAAGATTATTTTTATAATAATGGTTTTCTGAATAAAAATTAGACCAAAGAGAAAATCTAGAACATTTTGAGTATTTGGACTGCCCGGGCTTCAGTCTCACGGGCAAGTTCAAACCCAAGGGAGGTGTCTGTCTCAGTATTCGGGCCAACGTTAACTGCGTATGACATGAATCTGGAAAACCTTAAATTCGACGTAATATGATGTGGGTTCGCGTCAATCTTGCCAGTATGGCAAGATTCTCGCTTGTCTACACCGCTCACCGAAACTGAACGAACCACCGATCCATTCAAATATTTGTTGATATTATTCAACAATTATTGATATCTTGCCCAGCCACCTTACCGCCGAGTTTGTCATTCTGGGGGACTTCAATGTTCATATCGAATCGTGTTGGTGAATGAAATTTTCAGGATCAACGTACAGACAGGCGAAAATCATTGCCCTTTTACGACGGATTGGAGCAACTGGTTCATGACCCTACAACCTGCAAGGATTCCCGATGTCCAGACTCACCGCTCCAATTTGATATACCTCTTTATGCCTCAACTATACAGTTGACTTTACGTAAAGGATCGTCCGATTTCTACCTTGTGGCAACATCAATCCCCGTCAACTTCAATCCACCAAACGAGAGGCTGAAGAGAAAATTTGTGGCCGTACAGGCCACAGATTAGATCGGTTTGCGGATACACTTCATTTCTTTCTCTTGGTCAGCTGTCTGTTTTCCGACTTCGGATCCTTTCAGATGTGCCCAGACAATTTGTGAAGTCATCACATCTGCAATGTATGTCAAATGTTTCTAATACGTTTTCTTTTCCTTAAAATGACTCTGACTTAGACCCTGAGAGAAATTATCTTCCTTGTGGCCTCCTGTATGAAAAATTAATTAACTAAAATTATAATACAACCATCGCAATTCACATTTCTGTTTAAATCAATCAGACGAATCGCAATCAACTCAAAAAACAATCCAATAAAATCTTTGATGTTTCCAAACAACGTACACCCCACCAGCCGTCAAGAGCTGTGGGACCTAGGGGGTATAGGCAATGTAGGCAGTGTAGGCAGAGAGGAGTGGGGGTGGAGAAGGGGAGGGTTGGGAGATGATTGTTCTCGGTTAATTGGATTACGCTCTCTTCCCGCACCGCGGATTCAATCACAGCATACTCCTATACGGAACTACCTAACTACCTTAACTGCAATGCACGTAAACCGACAATAAACTAAAGCCTCTTTTGTGTCCATTATTTGACACTGCAATCTAAAATGCTTTTTTTAATTACTCAAGTTAATCAAAATATTGAAACAGATTTTGGCCCTGTTACTCGAAACCAATTAATGTTATCACTAAATGCGGTATGTTGTGAGTCAAAAGGGAGTGTGGAGGGGAAAATGATATAGTGGACAAAGGTTGGAAAGTATTTTAGCGATTATTT
The DNA here is from genome assembly GCA_929108145.2 of Limnephilus rhombicus. Taxonomy (NCBI): domain Eukaryota; kingdom Metazoa; phylum Arthropoda; class Insecta; order Trichoptera; family Limnephilidae; genus Limnephilus; species Limnephilus rhombicus. The sequence continues at coordinate 45,800,771 of OV815271.1, forward strand.
TATACAACTTTTTTATTAGTTCCATATACAGCACTCTATATGTAAACACCATACGCTTCGAACCGGTCGATCGCGAATTAAAATCTGGTCGATCCCTACATTACAATTTTTTTTAAATCATTATTTTCGTATACTCGTAAAATTAATTGGTTGAAGCAGCTGAACGATCGAAGTAAGGTAGGTGTTGTTACTCAACATTAATTCAGCACTTCATATTTGAAAAATTGCACGAAGATTTTTGGATTAGGGAACGTACCCATACTACGTGACACGTTTAGGGAGGGGGGGGGGGGTCTTCAAAATGTCACGCTCCATACAAATGAGCGGCGGGTTGCTTAGGTTTTTGGTCACCGGGGGGGGGGGGGGGGGGGGTTAAAAATTGCAAAAAGTTGGTCTTCCTTGCTTCTCCATAATATGTACAACGAATTACATATAACTAAAATTACTAATATTTAAATTAGGTATATAAGTTTTTATTTATATTTGCCAGAATATTTTTGAATTTGAAGAGAAAATCCTGATTAGAAGTCGGTCATTAGGTACAGTGATGCCGTTTAGAGGGTTTTCTCGTTAAAATTAATGTGTGAACTTTGGTCTTGAAGAGACCCATGTTGTAGAAGGAAACACAATTATGCAAAAAATTTCCTTATTTCCTCGTCAAATTAACAAAATAAAGATGTGATTATATAAAAAGGGTCAGTCACTTGTGTTACTACTCAGTTCTGCCTGGTACTGCCATCTTTTATCAAAAAATGCAGTGAACAGCATTCATCACTGCCATCTGTGTTCAAGTAATGTTACCTGTTCTATGCGCTATAACGCTAGGCGTTAGCAAACATCCTTGATCAAGTTAGTGTGTTTTCATTTAGCAAAGTTTCATACCACTTGTGAGGGACACAATAAATTATTATTTTTCATTGCAATTAATATTGTAAGTAAATTTTTAAAAAATGTGGCTAATATTTCAGGAAATATCAAAAAAATATTCACGCATGCTAGTGCGCTCATTGAATGATCCATCGATTTTTATTTTCTAATCTAATGTAAACAACCGGAAAAAACGCGTTTGTTCTTGTACCATTACTCGTGGCTATCCTAAAGTTCTAAAGCTTCGCTTCAATTCCGATAGATGGTACAATTCCACATTTTCATCGTTTCCTGATTTTTTAAAATAATAATTATTTTATTATTATATTATTTCGTGTGGTAATTTCCCGGTAACTCCCAAATCCGCTTTTCCCAGTTCCACATAAAACGATACTTTTATTTCCTTGCCCATCTATGCCGCACCACATATAATTTTTCTTTTATTTAACAATAACAATCTAATTATTATTCAATTTATAACAAAACAATTTATGTATAAACAAGTTCTGCTGTGTGATATGTGATATATAATTATATATTATTATATTAAGAAATACATATAAAAAAATTTAAAAAATATAGTGTGCATTTCACAGGCGGTAGAAGTGAAACCTTCAAAAAACTAAAGTAGATAAGTCAGAGTGAGGAGGCTATGGAGCACCGCACAAAGAGGAGACCAATTAGTCTATCTCATATAAATGTACGTGTTTGTCTCCTTTTAGTGTAGCTATCTTTCGTTTTATCAAGTTTCAAATCACAACAGTGCTAAAGAAGTTTTCACTTTAAAAAAACATACGTCGTGTGTTTCTGAATGAATTGAAAACTATTCTAACAGTGAGCCTTAAATAGAATATGTTTTTATAATATTTCCTGATAAATATAAAGTATTAAATAAAATAGCTTATTTAGACAGCAGAGCTAGAGATACGATTTTAGAGAGCTAGAGTTGTAGTGCAATCTACACCACATATCCGTGAAGCGGATAGGAAGTGTGTATGTAGGGAAAACTTCCCTTTTGGACTTGTCAACGGAATTCGCCAGGACTGCGGCAATAGCTTTTTGTGCTAAAAGGGAAACTACAGCCAGTGCGGTATCCTTTTGTACTCAGCAGAATACATCTTGATTGTGATTTAATACAATAAACACTAATATAATCTAAACGAAAACATGAATAATTAGTTGAAAATAATATTTTCGTTATTTGTTTTTGGGGTGTTATGACGTGTTGCGCTACATCCTTCTTTAGCCCTGATGCCCTGCCCTGATGATAGACACTGCAATGCTGTCCGAAATGTTAGCTAAAGAAGGAGGTAACGCAACACGGCATAACACCCCAAAAACAAATAACAAAAATACTTTTGGCCGTGAAAATCTAAAAACATATCGAAAATATGAGATTGACAATTTTGACGGTTTCTTAGAAGATGGCAATAGCTGAATTGATAAAAGCGCACGTCCCGGTTAGACAAGAAGTTCTGGGTTCGAGTCCCAGTTGCGACATTATCTTTTTCTATTTTTCTGTGTCTTGTTCTCTTTCATATTTTCTTTTAGATTATTAGTGTTATCTTTTTCTTCAATAATTTTATTCAAGCGCTGAAGTGGTTTTTAATTATATTGTGAATAATTTTATAAAAGAAAAAAAAGCTAACCACAGATAATTTTAGTTATAAATCCGTATTTTAAAAAGTTGTTTCTTCTATGCGTTCATACATTTCTAATGAAAAAATACATTTTTTAGCAATTAACGCCAACATTCCCTTGTTCTCTCTGACTCTCTCAGTTCCCTCCAAAAACTTAAATCCTGTCCTCTTCTTCATCCTGATGATCACTTTGTGTACCTTATGAGAGTGCTGATAGCCGCCATTCGAAGCTCTGGAAAAACCATAATTCTTATTTGGATTCCTGGACGTGTTGGCATAGTGGGTAACCATATTGCGGATTCCTTTGCAAAACAAGGAGCGTCTAACCCTATTGTTAACCTCGTAAATCATATTCCCCTATCTGATATTTTTTTCATCATCAAAGATAGATCCAGCCATGTTTGGACAGAGTATTTGAACATTGCTAGTCAATTCAAGGGTGTCCGCTACGCCTCAATACAAAGGACTATCCCATCAAAACGGTGGTTTCAAAAATTCCCCCATTTTTCCAAAAAAGAAATTTCCCCACTTATTCGAATGAGAATCGGACATTGTTCCGTTCCTTCTCACCTTTTTAAAATTCACATCCTTGACTCCCCAGATTGTACATTCTGTGGTCTAGATGTGGGAACTTTAGATCACATATTTTTTGGTTGTCCCTCTCTAAATAAATATCCTCTCTTCTACCAAGCGTTATCTAAAATTGCCTCCCCCATTCAACATTTCATCTCTTCTAAGTCTGGACTCGACTTCTATCTTCCATATAATTCTGAAATTTGTTCATTTAAATAAAATTAATATATAATTTCACCTTTCCTTTCTCTGTAATGTTAAATGATGGCCTAGAACACCCTCGAAGGGTGAAAGCCCTTATGTATTTTCTCTAAGTCTTTTGCTTAGAGAAAATACATAAGGGCATTTCACTCTCCTCTTGATTGCTTATGCATAGGATAACATATATTTTTGATTTACGATTTATTTATTAATGAAGTCCAAATTTGGTACTCGAACCAAGGAATAGTGGCTATAAATTAATGTACATCGATTAGATTGGCGAGTTTTCTACAAATTGCGAGTATTCATTTGTTTTTATTAATGTACCTGATCTTATTTGAAAAGCTATCAAGAGGATGGTAAAACACCTCCAGATTACTTTTTTTAGTAATTGCTAACAGTTCAGCTTATAATCTGGATGTTTCATGTATTTTGAAATACGAAATTATTTTTTTCCCAATATTACTTAAAAATGTGAAAAGGGAAAATATATCATGCATCGATGGGTTCGGAAAACATTCTTTCCGTTTCGGGAAATCATTGTAATATCCTTTTCTTGTGAATAATCCGCCCCCGCCTGGACGTTTCAATGTTCTCCAGTTTGACAAAAGGACATTCGTTCGACCATTGTCCAACAGATCGCGTCAGTGAACAAAAGAATTGGATGAGGAAGTCTAATAATAAATGACGCACTGGAAAATATTTTTTTTGCCTGGCGTAAAACAGGATGGAAAATTTTGACTTTTTTTGTTGAACCGAAAACAAGAATTTATACGTTTCACTACCTTTTAGGTTGAAAAAAAGTGTTATCCCACTTTACTGGAAATGAATGCGCTATAATTTTAGAGCTAATCTATTTGAAAAATGTATTTATACTTATTGTAATGTATGTTTAAGTAGGTAAACGGCAGAGCAATAGCGATCCATCTCAAAGTAGTGGGGAAATTTTCAGGTTCATTTCAAATGAAAGATTTAGTATGTTAGAACAATTCTTATTGATAGGAAAATATACAAAATTCAAACACACATGTAAATACCTTTTGCGACACAATCATCAATCGGAACATGAAAGTAGTGTTAGATTTGTTCTGGAAGTGGAAAAAATGCATGTTTACATAACTATACTTTACCAGAACACGTAAGAAACGATTTAGTGGAGAAGGCATGGATTGATGTTGGAAAAAAGTCATATGACATCGCATGACAGCGTGTTCACTCCACGGCTGCACGTGAAAAATGACCAAGTTCAGTACATTTCGGATAGCGCCGTGTACGGAGACTAGCATTACAAAGTGGTATATCAGCAGGGTACTTGCGGTTTCGTCACAATTACGTAGATTGTAAGTATCTCCATGAACTGAGGGCCTAACTGTGAAACTAAATAATCAAAATAAATTAAACAAAAGAGTACCTTTAACCCTCGCAAAAATTAATACGTTACATTATGTTCTCACTTACGTGAGAACAATTCAGTTATAAAAACTCAGTAATTACACAAATAGATAGGTGCATACAAAAATACACGCAGTCATAGGATACGTTAATTTTCATACATCTAAATAATAATTCATAGCCAAAACAAACAAAATTACGAAATTACAATATAAAAGTTCACTCAATTGACGAATGATCAAGTAATACAAAATATTTATAATTAGCGCAACATATGTTTAGCAGCAGCAATACATTTTTTTGAATCCGTATAAATTATCGACGAAATCGGTACACTATTTGTATAATCAACACATTTTTGTAAGAGCACTAAAATAGGCGATATTATTTTTTATGTATTCGGGTGAAATATTCTACGGCATCACAACAGGAATTGATAACATTTTTTTTTATTAAATAATCAGTTAACAAAGTATAATAATTTTGATTACTAAAATAAATTTCAAAATAAGTTTTCACATATTTTTTATTTTTTTATTTATGTTTCTCATCTTTAGAAGCGGGCGCTTTTGTTTAAAAGAACGATATTTTATATCTATAATTAATTATGATTTAAGTAAGTATGAACTATAACAAAATAGACAAATTAAAGAAAGAAAATAGAAAGTAATATTAATTATCAAGATAATTTCATATATATATATTTTTTTTACATTTAATTGCTTTTTAATCGCATTTAGTGGGCATTTATCGTATTTATTTTTTGGGTAGGCTGTCGAAGAATTTTGTTAATGTTCTGCAAATGAGGTGTTACATTTTTGTTTTGGAAAAACATGTTTTTGATGACTACGACTTTCATTTAAAAACCTGTGATTTTGCTTTTCTTTAATTACTTGAATTATTGCTTTTTTCGGACTAGATCATTAAAATTTAATATTTTAAATTCTTTAAAAAGGGGGTAGTATAATATGTATATATATATATTTTTTAATATTATTGTTATAATTAGACGATACACAATTTCAACACGGAGTAGATTTGTTTTGTATGCAGGTCCCCAACCTACTACAGCGTTTTGGAGATTTGATTGTATGGTAGACTATAGCATGGTAGACTGGTGTTAAATTTTTCAATAAGGGAAAGTTTCGGATATTCAAAAATATTTAAATTAATTTCCTTATTTTGTTTATGGTAAGGTTGATTTGATCTTTCCAGTTTAGTTTTTTTCCTATTGTTATTCCTAATTGTTAATGTTAGTCGAAATGTTTAATTTGGAACAGTTGAACACATTTATATCAATATTGCTAATACATAATGTATGAAGGATCAAATGGCTGTGAATTATATAAAGATTAGATCAGTCAATTGCCTTCTAATTTTAATGAAAATGAACTAACCCATTAATTTGGTTGAATGTCTTTTGGTTTACTATGTGTTTAAATTGTATTTGGTTTCTTAAAATTTATTGAAGTTTTTTTCGTACTAGTAATTGTTTTCCCTTTGGTTTTTTTGAAAAAAAATATTTATTATGGAATTTCGTTCAAAAAAAAAATTGCATAACCCTTTTTAAGAATTTATTTCTTTATTAAGCCATTTTCTTGGAAAAACCTAAGGAGTTGTGTTACGTAGGTACCTACTTAAATCATTGTGAGAATTTTACAAAATATGTGTTTTCTGAGGGCTTAACATATTTTAACTATGCCTTGGGGATTCGCTGTATGAATAAGAAATGATTTCAACCTTTCTCGAGGGAAATTATTTTCGTGAATATCACAACCAATTCATCTTCTTATACCTATTATTACCTACAGTACACTGTACCTACTATTTTCCTCGTTTCAATTGCTCGTGAACGTTTTTTATTGTGTTTAACCCGTAGAGTCTATTTGTCCTTTATAAAAGACAACTCATATAGGTCTTATTTTTTTTAATTTATAAACTAACGTTTAGACAAGATTTTTATGCATAGCACAAAGGGTAACAATTATTACAAGCAATAATTGTCAGCCTGAAACACTCATTTACATTGAAAAATCTCCCGAGAAAAGATACTTGCCCCCAACGGGACTTGAACCCGTGTCCTTCCGATTGCCGGTCGAATGCTCTGACCACTGAGCTATGGGGGCTTATCAAATACCCGCCAAATAATTCAATATATACTAGTGTTTCATTCAACAATTACTGCTTGTTATATTTTTTTCACCTGAAAACAACCAACTTTGTTTTTTGCGAGGAAGACATTGTTAGTGTTAAATCCTTCGCTAGGTGGCGTCGAGACAAATTATGTCTGCATTTATTGGGGAAATACTTAAACTTGTTAAATATTAATTATTATTTTTTTAATTTATAAACTAACGTTTAGACAAGATTTTTATGCATAGCACAAAGGGTAACAATTATTACAAGCAATAATTGTCAGCCTGAAACACTCATTTACATTGAAAAATCTCCCGAGAAAAGATACTTGCCCCCAACGGGACTTGAACCCGTGTCCTTCCGATTGCCGGTCGAATGCTCTGACCACTGAGCTATGGGGGCTTATCAAATACCCGCCAAATAATTCAATATATACTAGTGTTTCATTCAACAAATACTGCTTGTTATATTTTTTCCACCTGAAAACAACCAACTTTATTTTTTGCGAGGAAGACATTGTTAGTGTTAAATGCCTTTTTTTTATGGAGATTGAGAGCTTTTTCAATGTAAATGAGTGTTTCAGGCTGACAATTATTGCTTGTAATAATCATATAGGTCTCATAGAAATGGTTGTATCTCCCTTTCTATCAGAGTGAGAAATATGAAATAGGGTAAAAACCGGATACTTGCCCCAGTGGGATACATGCCTTGGTTTTGAATACACTATGTCAGGAATGTTGGTGGCATTAGCGCCTTACTATATTTAGAAGTACCCCTCTCGCAGGCCTCAGTGACATTCAAATACAAAAACAAACCACAAACGAAATAAAATGTACACATTTATGAAACCAAAGCTTCGAATCGCATTTTGAAATATATTTCTGAAACTTTGAGAATTTAAAAAAAAATATTTTTACATGGAACGCCAAAAAGTGAGGCGACAAAACGTTTGTTATACATTTGTCTATTAACATATAAGTGTTTCTTTTTATTTTATCGTTATCAGTAATTTTACTTAGAAAAAAAGGTGAGCCATTTTTAAAACTTTTTTATATTTACGTGTAAATTTTTTATAACTAACTAACTAACTAACCATCACGCCGTTTCCCCGCAGGGGTAGGCAGAGAGGACGGACCGCCAAACAACTCGGTCTTGGCACACACTCTTTGCCTCACTCACATTCATACATCGTCTCATACATTCTCTTCTATTATTCTGACTTTTGACATGACCCGACTCAAGTATCTGATTCACTTGATCGTGCCATGTCTTCCTCGGGCGTCCCCGACTTCTTCTACCATTCACATTCGCGTCGTATATTCTTCTTACACTACTTCCTTCGTTCATTCGCTCTACATGCCCAAACCATCTGAGGGTCCCTTTCTTAATCTTACTCATTATGCTTACATCAGCCTTACATTCTTTGCGGATATCCACATTTCTCGCACGATCATACATTGTTTTACAGGGATCTCATTTCAACAGCATTCAGTTTACTTTCATCCTTCCTCTGCCAGTTCCATGCCTCACTGCCATACATCAGGGTAGGTACCAGGACTCCATTGTGGACTGCTAGCTTCGCTTTTTTTGACAGTTTTTTATTAGCGCCAACGGCATTCAGTCCACCATTAATGGAGTTACCGGCATTCACCCTTCTTTCAATATCTCTTTCAGCCTTCCCATCTCTCGTAAACATACTACCCAGATACACAAACTCATCCACCTGCTCCAAATATTCATCATTCACAACTATGTTGCATACTGTTTTCGTACTCTCCCTTTCAAACACCATGACTTTATATTTCAAAAATTATATGTTTATGTAGATTACAAAATTTTGATAGCGTATTTTATCACCTTTCTAAAACAGTTTTAATTTTTTGAGATACGTTCAGAAATATTCCATTTATTTGGATTTTATTGTAAAGCGGAAACATTTTGATCCTCTGAAATAATACGGTCGAGGCCTGAAGAGTTGCTAAATAAATTGATAACAATTGTTTTTATAACTAATGTCTCCAAGTTGTGTACGTCTGAGATTTAACTTACTTAAAAAAAAAAAAAAACAAAAACGGCAATAAGATCATAAGCCCGTTATCTCACTGGGAAGTTCCTGTGTCGAAATTATTGTTAAAACAAATGTAGTAATTTAAAAAACATACGTACACTTTATATTATATTAAAAATATAAACCAACAAATTTTTTAAGTAAAACTTCTTTACGCACGCTTGACTTGGGGAGTAAGCTGGTGAATGCGTGACGAGAGCGTTACGAAAACTGTGATCGGGCGAGGCGAAAGGTCTGGCCTTTACGCACGCTTGACTTGGGTAGTAAGCTGGTGAATGCGTGACGAGAGCGTTATGAAAAGTGTGATCGGGCGAGGCGAACGGCCGGGCGAGGGGAACGGAAGTTGAGAGGGAGATATAAGTTAGTGAAGTTTTACTTCAGTCGTGTGGTCTAAAGGATACTCGTTTTTTTACAAACATAAACGCTACTGTTACGAGTATGTTTTCAAACTAAATTTACAGCTGATAACAATAAAAATATACCTACTGTAAACTAAATGAAAACCATATTTCAAAGTTGAAATCTAATTGCATAAGGAAGAGTGTCAGTGGCGGATATGGATTCGATGTTTATACAAATCAACTGTTTTGTTTCGTGATTGATGAAATTTTTCACACTGAGCCATCAAAACAAGAGGAAGGTCACTATCTGTTACTATAAAATTTCGCAAAACCTTCCCTGTCCCATTATGGTTATATACTGGGATGGGGATGGTTTATGTACATATATATGTTACGTTAATAGTATTATGTGAGAATACGCACAAGAGTATCAATTGCTCCCAACCGTCTATAGCCAGTGGGACCATGGAATCCCCAGTTGTGGTACCTTATGATGCTAAAGTTAGTTGGAGAGGGAAGGAGGTAGGTAAAGAAAGGTTAGAAAGAAGGTTACTTATTTAGAACTAGATACACAACTCGGCTAAAGCCATTTCAATTCTGATTAGAAACGTTCATCTTTCACCAGAGTAATACTGAGAGGCGTATCACAAAGCTTCCATTAAAAAAATGCTCTCCTATGAAAGAGATTAAGCCATCAAATTTTAAAATATCTTTCCGAATTTTGATGCATTGTAGTTGGTAAAGTGTAATTTCGGGATGTTATAATCATAGGATTTGTGAAGCTGGAAAGTATTCATAAAATTCATTAAATCAAATATTGTCACTTTTCTTTCCAGTGTAATATATTTTTTTTTCAAGTTTTCTTTATTCATTGATTTTTTTTTGTAGGAGAAAAATTGGGGATTTTTCGACCACCATGCTAGCCCGTGTTGTGGTGGTCGGTCGATTTATTTGTTATAAAATACATTAAGAGTATAAGGAAGCTTGGACTGTCCAACTAGGAAGGTCTCCCGTTTAGGACAGTCAAAAAAAAATGGCTTGGGTAAAACAATGGCTTGATTCAAATTCACTAACACTAAATGATACAAAAACTAATTATATTAAATTCAAAATCCACAACAAACAGACGGATAACCTCAATACAAACCTAAACATAAAAATTCATAAAGACTGTATAAACGTGAACCGAGAAACTCCTTGCAACTGTCCAAAATTGAATGAAATACAAACAATAAAATATCTTGGAATAATAATTGATCAAAACTTAAATTGGAACTCCCAAGTGGAAAATGTGAGCAACAAATTAAAAAACTAACCTATTTTTTCAAAACAATAAGAAACATTTTAGATAAAGAACAGCTAATTAAAATCTATTATGCCTTAGCCCAATCTCAACTACAATATGGTCTTATCGGATGGGGAAGCTCATGCGATTCCACTATAAAACCAGTCCTCATAGCACAAAGGGCAATTCTGAAAATTATACTTAGAGTACCCGTCAGAACCCCTACAGACTATGTTTTTAAAGCGCTGAATTTAATGTCACTGAAACAATTATATACAAAAGATATTCTAATGTACGCATTCAAAAATCAGGATAACTTTACACAGACAAACTCGGGCCTATTTACAAGATCTACATTACAACATACAATCTATCAACCTACAACTAAAACGACTTTTGGACAAAGAAATATGGAATACTTCTCTGTAAAATTATTTAATTTACTCCCTCTTGCAATGAAAACCACAAAAAAATAACCGCCTTCAAAAGAAGCATAAAAATATGGATTATGGACATGGGAAGGAAGAAAATAGATTCAATTTTGCAACCCAACAAAGAATAATGCTTTGTTTTGTACTTTCTTTTAGATCTAACTTAATCATTTTCCTTGGCAATATTCTAACGTAGATTAGGTATTTACTTATAATTCAAATAATAAAACTTGTACAATGTGTCCTTAGAACGGGGTACCCCAGTTAGGACACATTTTCTCTAAAAAACTGTAAAAAAATATATATAAATAAAAAATAAAAAATAAAAAAAATTGACAGGTTTCGTTCATATTAGGTAGGTGGGTAGGTACATGATTATTCATATAGTATAAAGTAAAGTTAAGATTCACAAAATCCATTTACATAAGTATAATATATGATTCAGTCGAGTACTAGGTTCTAGAATCAATTAAGCATCGAATATACAAGAAAAACTATATTCTAAATGAGTATACGAGAAAAACAGTAAAAGAAAAAGAAAATAAAAATTATGGAAACAAAATAAATATATAAGGCGTTCTTATTACAAATGTAATTATCAGAGAGCATTTTTTAATAATATTTACTCCGTCCTGCCTAAATCTAGCAACCATTTTGTTATTTTTGGATACAAGAAAACAGTGTGGAAAAAGAAAATAAAAATTTTGGAAACAAAAGAATTATATAAGGCGAACGTAATACATAATTATCACATAACATTTTTTGTTATGACTCCGTCCTGCCTAAATCAAGTAACCATTTTGTTATTTTTGGACCGAAGGACGACACTTTATACAGTTTTAGTTATGAAAGGATTTTGTTATATAAAATTACTAGATCAAAGCAAAAGCGGTGGACCAGATAATATACCTCCTGTATTTTTGAATAATTGTGCTACCAATCTGGCGTATCCTTTATATTTGTTGTTTAATCAGTCTTTACGAACAGGATGTTTTCCTACTAAATGGAAATTCAGATTCCTTACGCCTATTTTTAAAAAAAAGTGATAAACACGAGGTGATTAACTACAGACCGGTGTGCCTTTTATCAACAATTCCTAAAGTTTTTGAAAAAATTCTTCTTAAAAAAAAATATATAATTAAATCACGTCATTTCTCCCAAACAACATGGTTTCTCTGCTGGAAAATCTACCCTCTCTAACTTGTTAACGTATCAAAACTATATATCTGATTCTATGTCAAGTTGACTCTATTTATACCGATTTTAGTAAGGCTTTCGATAAAGTTAATCGTGAGTTATTACTGAATGAACTGCATAAATTCGGTATTGGTGGTTCACTATATAAGTGGTTTAACAGTTACTTGGTCAACAGATTACTGGCTGTTAAAATTGATGATACATTTTCATACAAATTCACTGCTACGAGTGGTGTTCCCCAGGGGTCACATTTAGGTCCAATCTTGTTTTTATTATTTGTTAATGATGTGTTATATATTTTCAATGATGTTCAAGTATTAATGTTTGAAAACGACCTGAAATTATTCAAAGCAATCAGAAATATTAATGATTGCCATATATTGTCAAATAACTTGTTGAGATTTATTATATAGTGTCACGATAACCGCTTGCAACTTAACACAAGCAAATGTCAAATTATGAGGTTTTATCGAATAAAGAATCCTATATTTTTCGATTATTCCATTAACAATATGTCGTTAGTATCTGTCTCGGAAATTAATGACTTAGGTATTTGGTTTGACACGAAACTCAACTTTATCAAGCATATAGAAATAATAACCAATAAAGCTTTGAAAATGTTGGGATTTATTTTAAGGGTATCTAGTGATTTTAATAATGTCAATACTGTAAAAACTTTATATATGTCACTAGTAAGGAGTCATATAGAATATAATTCTACGGTCTGATCCCCAAATTATGAGGTCGATTCACATGCAATTGAAAGAATCCAAAATAAATTTTTAAGATATGTAAATTTTAAAATGGGCATTCCTATTGAATGCCTTAATTACGATAACCTACTTCGTTCATTAAATTTAATAAAATTATCTGATCGTAGAATCGTTTTCGATTTAACCTGTTTGTATAAAATCATTAATTCAATGTTTGACACCCCTGATTTATTATATGTAATCTCCTTTCATACTCCAGGCAGGTCAGTCACAAGACAGTACCTACCATATTATTGTAGCAATTCTAAGTCAACATGCCAATATTATACTCCTATGCGACGGATTCAACAGCTTGGAAACAAATACTCCGATGTTGTTAATATATTTAATACATCTATTTCAATATATAAGCATACCTTATTGAAGTTTTTTTCATCAAGTAGGGGAATGTGTTGATGAAACTGTTTGAATTGACGAGCATATTGGTGGTGTTTTGTCGGCTGAAGGAGAGAAGCTATATTTGTATTTTTTTTGTTTTTATATTTTATGCCTGCATACTGTGTGGATCAAATTCAAAAGTATTTTTGCTTTATATTTGTTTATGTGCAAGTGTTGTAAACAGTCATTTCCTGCACTATTTACTAGTATAATTTCGTGAATATTGTTAAGTGTATATATGTATGTAAAAGCCTAAATGGGCGTAAATAAATAAATAAATAATTTTGGTCGCCGGTATGAGAATATTTTTTTATAAGCCGCTTTGTTGCTTGTTGGAATAGAAAGGTCATTCGTGCCCTTGCTTCTGGTTTGACGTTTGTGTTCGATTGTTTCATTTTATATTTATTTTTATGAGCATAAATTATTATCTTTTTAATTTAACACTGTCTAACATCTAGAAGAGAGCGTCGCTCGAATATCTGAAGGGTTTCTTCATAATAAACGTAAAATGGATTTCTGTGCCCTCAATAACGGGTTTAATATTTTTTTTCCTGCCATACCCACCCAATGCAGCCGTAGGTTATGATCGAGTTATACAGCCCGTAATATATATTTTTTAATTAGTTTGTTTTTAAAATTTCATTAAAAAATGATATTGTTTTGTTGACAAATTAGAGAGACATTAAAAATTTAGCTTTCGAATTTTTTTGTTTTTTGTTTTATAGTGATACCTCACAAGAGTGCCAGCTGCTCCCGTCTGGAGCCAGTGAGACTTTGGCATCCCCAATTGGGGTATGTTATGAGGCTGAAGGTAGTGGGGAGGGGAAGGAGATAGGGAAGAGGAAGGTGGGGAAGTACCTGGCTATTCAGATCTGGTCACCAAACACGGCTAATGCTATTTCAAGCAACGTTTCAATTCTGAATGGTGGTCTTACACCAGGGCGATACTGAGAGTATCTTCCACTGTGGAACGTGCCGCATACATTATTTTAAATGAATAAATTGTGAAATAACACAAATTATTCAAATAAAATTTATTTGCCATGCCGGGATTCGATCCCGCGACCTTCGGAATGCTAGTCAGGAGCCTTACCGCTGGACTACGCCGGCCGTCAAATGACCGAAATTTCGAATAACTTTAGTGAACTTGAAAAAACATGTCTCAAAAATATGGAGACATACCTAATAGAAATATTTTTTATTATTATAGGTAGGTAGGATCTAATTAATCGCTTGTCTGAATTCATATAATCATCAGTATTGAAGTTTTGAATTTTGAAAATTTTGAAAATTCCGAAATTCAACAATTTTGATAATTTTAAAGCAACGTCTAGTTCATTGCGCAGGAATATTTCACACATCACAGACTACCGAAATTCGTACGTTTGATATTGAAAGTATCGTTCTAAATTGACCTTTTGCAGTATTATTAAACCACTTCGATTCCAAAATCAGAAACTTCGTCCGATACTTTTGAATATCAAAAGTTAAGCGTAGCTTTCAATACAAAGCATGACAAAGCACTTAAACAAAGTCGAAGCTTCTTCAACGAACTTATCCACCAACAAGCCTTAGATTTAAATTTAAACCTATATTAAGGAATATTTAACACGGATACACCAAACATTTGCTAATGTAAATAACTGGCTTAACTTACGGGTACCAATTATATTGAATCAGGTAAAAAATACTGCTTTCTAGCTTTCTGGCGACCTGTTTTGTACACTTTTTTACAGATTTGACAAATCCTTGACGATTCTCAACCATCCGACGCCTACTTTTCAAATTGTCAGTCTAACTTATATTTGGGCAACCTTTGGTTTTCTTTCACAAAGAAGCCATTCGATGGTATTGTGTTTCCAAAGCTCAACTGTGTCTGCCCAGCTTAAGGCATTGCACGTTTACAAATGACTGAATGAATGAATGGTGACTATAATGTTGATCACCTCAGATTCGCCCCTTATCCACTAGTATTTCTATATCGTTAGGCATAACTCTTTCCGTGGCCCTTTACGTGATGACCATTTTCGGCCACGGTTAAAAACCATGCTTATTTTTTGAGTTAGCTCACATCATCATGCGTGTGTGCATATAAATTACAATCATAAATAACAGACGTTGGCATCATTGTAAATGTGATACACACATGTGAGTGTGATTGAACCGGCGAAATTGAAGGCAAGCGAACGAAGAAATAAAGAAAGTTGGCATTCCTGATTTCCACCTTTCTTATTTCTGAACGTAAGCTGCCTACTGTTTTATATTATATTTTAGTTTTAACGTTCTTGTTTTGTCCTGTGCTATAGAACCGTTATTATCTATTGTTATTGGCATGTGCTATAACAGCAATGTTACTATTAATTTTTGATCTCTTGGCATTACTTTGAAAATAAGTGTGTTCTTTGTTTCATATTATTTGATCAATATTTGGTAAAGACTCGTAAGGAGCACTGTGGGATTGTTTTTAAGCTTATTATAGTTAAGTGGACTTGAAGTGAAATAACACAAAACTGCGATGTACAAATATAACGATAATTCTTTCCGTTTTGCAACGGTACCTCGTGTACGGCCCCAACACGTTCCAAATGCCGATTTGGTTCTACTTGATGTGTGAACTGTCTTCACTGGTGATTTTCAACTAACTGTTAATTAAGCTCACATATGATACAAATCAGAACCATCAAAAGTTTGGTTGAGGTAGTTAGGAGATGCAGAGTGCGGACATTATTTCTTGACCGGAAGAAGTGGCTCTGTTTGCCGCCCGTGGGCGTAGCGGAGCGAGGTTCGCAAATATTTAATTACAATTTACACGAGAGTTTCCGTTGTTTGCGTTCCGGGGGATAAATCTCCGGTCAGACGGCGCGCGGCGGCCGAAGGCGGGACGGGAGACGGGAGGTTGGCACGGCGACAGGGCAGGTCAACGAAACGCGCGGCATCGGCACCGACTCGGTGACATCTTTTGTAGGAAATCTTTATTTGTCTAAGCAGTGTGTAATATAAATAGAACTGTGTATAATTAACACTTACTGCGAAGTGCAATGTTGTTTTTCCAAACCCATCATCTCGTTTTTTAGATTATTTTTTAAAGCAAGAAAAATTAAAACTTTTATTTTTATTTTTTTTTTTTATTTGAAAGGTAATTGGGACTCCCCGTGTACAATTATAGTTGTCTAATTACGTCAACTATTTTGTTCATATTCTGAAGTATATGCATATTTCATATTTCTGAAGTAAAATTATACATATTATTTTGACGACCTCCGTAGTCCAGTGGGTAAGACTCTTGACTCACAACCCGGAGGTCGCGGGTTCGAACCCGGCATGCGCAAATAAATTTTATTTGATTAATTTGTGTTATTTCACAATTAATTCATTTAAAATAATATATAGTATATTTGCGGCATGTTCCAGAGTGGAAGATACTATCAGTATCGCCCTGGTGTAACACCACCATTCAGAATTGAAACGTTGCTTGAAAATGGCTTTAGCCGTGTTTGGTGACTAGATCTGAATAGCCAGGTACTTCCCAACCTTCCCCTTCCCCATCTCCTTCCCCACCCCACTACCTTCAGCCTCACAACATACCCCAATTGGGGATGCCATAGTCTCACTGGCTCCAGACGGGAGCAGTTGAGATTCTTGTGCGGCATTCACTGTAAAAAAAAAAAAAAGGGTTTCCCTATCTATTCGTAAGACAAGACGGCCTTTCAAAAGACAATTCTCGACCAAAAAAACGAGTATTTTCAGTATTTGATGAAACAAAAAGTGAAAAGAAGGTGAAATGAGACAAGTAATGCCTATATACCTTTCAAGTAATGCTAATGTACTTGTTAATTCCACAAAATTTATTTATTTATTTATAACTTCTCACCTTACATATATTATGTTCTTATTTTTTTTTACATACAAAATAATTAACCTCACTAGGACTAACAGCCTGTATTGAGGTTAATATTTATAAAATGTCATCAATTATCAAAATATTTGAAGCAAGGTATCATTTCTACATGGAAACATTTTTTTCATTCAAGGGATAATATCTACTAATACTGCCATTTACACAGTCTCTCCTTGCATAAATGGATTAACAGGAAAAAAATAATCAGAAGGTATTTAAAAAATATGTGCTTAATATAAATCGATGACCTTTAAAAATATATAAACAGCATATTTTAAAACTCGTTAAGATGTCTTATTTTATACTTGGTTGTTCTTGCAAGAAAAACGCTAAAAAATATTTGGTTTATTATCGATCAGTTACAGTAGTCACTAGCCATGAAAGTCCAAAAAATGTATTTATATCAACAGCTACACCAGTGGTACCTACCCTGGGCTCAAGGGATGCGAGGTCTGACACCCCTACCCTCCCCCCCCCCTTCTCCCCGCCCCTATAATCGCGACTCGCCCGGAAGCGGAAGCTCCTGACCGCGGGACAAAATGGCTTCGAGTGCTGTGAAGCTATGACTGTAAATATTATCATGATAATTTTTATACGTCGAGGTGAGGAGCGAGTATTTTAAACGTGAGGCAAATATTAAACCGGAAAATATTTTATTCATTTTTCATTTGAAGAATTTTCAATGTCAAGTGGTGTATTAAGATGGCAACACTGTGAGTGGAAGGTGGAAGTACTCTTAGTATCGCCCTGGTGAAAGACCACTTTCAGAATTGAAACGTTGCTTGGAATGGCGTTAGTCGTTTTTGGTGACTAGATCTGAATGGCCAGGTACTTCCCCACCTTCCTCTTCCCCATCTCCTTCCCCTCCCCACTACCTTCAGGCTCACAACATACCCCAATTGGGGATAGGTACCATAGTTTCACTGGCTCCAGACGGGAGCAGCTGAGACTCTTGAGAGTAATTACTATAAAAAAATGTCAATCTAATATTAACTTTAACCAATTTCGAAGGCTGGAATGGTTACCCCCAACCCGGGAACCATTTATTGGATTACCAACACCTCTGCCATAGGTCACCCTACGTGGTTTTCTACGATTGGTGAATTAGCAGGGTTGCTCTGGCGTTCATGGGGTGAGATTTGTCCGTATCTTGGTGGCGGATGCGGCGCCCACCAACTACGTTGCAGGCCTGAACGGGAGAGACTGGTTGAGGGAGACCTTTAGACCTCTCCAGCACGGCTCTTTCGGAACATCGCCTTACAGTGTCGACACTCACCCGCAGATTCCTACCCGCCCCTTCTTCTTTTTCCTTCCCAGAAATTTCTCTCCTTCCTTTCCTAAAAATACCCTTCACACAGTATGCTCAAAGATAACATAGGCCCTGAGGGGAATTATTTTCCTCAGTGCCTCTTGTATATTGAGCTAATATAAAAATAAAAAAAAAAACAGAGTAATTAATACTCTCAATATAGGCCTCCGCATCAAAAAGTTGCTTGGAATGGTTTTAGCCGTATTTCACCACCAGACTTAAATAGGCAGGTACTTCACAACCTTCATCCTCCCATCTCCTTCTCCTCCGACTCCTTTTATTATCACACTATACCCCGAAATGAGGATAATAAATGAGCTTCTAATGGCTCCGTGCAGTTGAAACGTAGTACGGTATTAACATGTAAAGTGATCATACGTACATATGTAGTAACCTAACTAAAATTGTTTTTGCTCGAGAAAATATATTATATTGTGAACACATTTGTGGTATAGTTTTTTTTGTACTTTTTCTAAAACATTTTTTTTTTGTTTTAACGCGATGCAATGCGAAGTATTGCAAAATCATGTGTTTATTTAAAAAAAAAATATCTCTTGGAAATAGTATGGATGATTTAAATAAATACTGAGAGTAGAATACATCTTGGCCTTTGCTCTAATGAAAAAACTCTCTCTTCAAAAGCATGCCAAGTATTTGACCTATAAAATATGTTTTGAAGTGCAAAATGTCCTATTTACGAAGCCCTTTTAAGATATGATTTTATTTCAATGTGAAAAATTAAGTTCTAAGTATAATTATGACTGGAATATCATCTTGATATTTGTGGCTAAAATTCACAAAATAAAATAAGACATTCACAATCAAAACCGGTGACCGGTGAAAAGAGGGAAATTCAACCTTATAGTCATCTGCATTCCGAATTCTACCTACACACCATCGGCATCGGCTTGACACATTGAAACATACTTATAGGTGTAAAAGACACGGTTAATGTTGCAATTTTGCAAACCTTGGATCACTTACTTTTAAATTTGTTGGTTGGATTTTTATATTATGTACGTATTTTTTTTAATCGTAACATATTGATATTATATATCTCACTGTACTAAATTTTTGTTGCTTATATTTTTATTTAATTTATGTACTTTTTATTCCCATCGTAATTTTATCTAAACTATTTGTTTTCTCATGTTAAAGATGGAGGTACTGCCTTATTATTTATGTAAAAGCCCTCCTGGCGTAAAATAAAAGAAATAAATAAACAACTAAATAAATTAATGTTCTCCAAAACGAGATTGAAAAATCATTTGTCATATAGTTGGATTATAATTGTGTAATTTCTACTATTTAAGAAATTCTAAAAATTATATTACTTTATTAAAATTTAATAGTTATAAATACATTGGGAATTCATATGTCAAATATTGGTTTATAAATGACATGTGTAAATTCTGACTATGCAATTGTAAATGTTCTCTAAAATGGCCTGGAAAGAATCTCCTACTTGTGATCTCACTAAAGAAAACAAATCCAAAACTCCAAATTGACCTTGAAAAAAATCACATCTTTGCGATTCTTTTAAAGACATGAAGAAACCATCCCTTAATTATATACAATTATTAATGTTCTCAAAGGTTGTCTTGACAAAAGCAAATTCCCGTGATATCTTGAACGAAACCATTCCTTTGTTAAGAATATTATGAACTTAATATACAATTTTGCTGTCCTGAAACGGGTATTCTGCCCAGTTGGACAGACGAAGTATCACATTGTAATGTATTGTAATATATATGCATATGTAAATAAATAAATAAATAAAACACCGAGGATGATCGACTTAACCATTTTAATTACCTACTGACATCTTCTATTTGAGGCACAAAATATATTAGTGGGAACCAAT
Organism: Limnephilus rhombicus; assembly: GCA_929108145.2. Lineage (NCBI taxonomy): Eukaryota > Metazoa > Arthropoda > Insecta > Trichoptera > Limnephilidae > Limnephilus > Limnephilus rhombicus. The sequence goes on from OV815271.1 coordinate 45,821,124, forward strand.
GTTACCCGCCACGGAACAGGCTCTGTCTAGTGAGGTGGGTAAAAGAAAACTATGTACATAAATGAAAATAAAATAAACGCCCGCGTTGCCGGCACTGAAATTGAATTGAAAAATGTTGTGAGCGTGTCCGTTTAACCGACAAAAATATCAAAATATTATTACTTCTATTGAAATTGATCAAACATTTTCAAATATCAAAATTCTTCCTTAGGCTGGGAATCAATTTTGATGGCCTATGAGCTTAAAAGTCCTTTGTGAATTGGTGACATTAGTTTTATTTTTAGACCACATTTTGAGAAAATATCTGCTCACTGGTTTGAGAGGTTAGTACCTACTGGCGTCTGCTCAGCATTCCGCCAAGGTGTTGGTTAGTTTGGCATCGTTAGGATGGGAGTAGTCACCGGGGAATTTCCCATCTCGAGCCAAATCAGCCAACGTTTTAGTGCTAAGGGAAAACATGGAGTTTATAAACGGATGCAACTGACAAACATGGTAACGAAAATTCAATTAAAATCAAACAAATTGTATGCAGAAGTAGTAAAAACTCTCAATCATGAGATTTGCATACTGTTTAGCTGTTTGTTTATTTAATTATTTCCTACTCAAAACATAAGTTCTGCTACGCCACGCTAAGCATTCAAATATAACCCAACCCATTCAAATATAACCCTCAATGCTTTTTATAATTCGGGTGAAGACGGGTAAGACCTAACTATATATTTTGAAAATAAAAACACGTAAATAAAATAATTAAATGTTTTTTTTTTATTATTTGATTATAATGAAAAGATTCAATTTTTTAATATACGTACGTAAACCTCTGCTAAGATTTTTAACCGCTTGTAAATATAATGCTGGCGTAATATATTCTTATGTTCAACAAATTAAAAATATAAAAATCTTGATCTTTTGGAGAAGAAATATCTCTTTCAAGATAAAAATAGCCGCACATAAAGTGGGGGTTATTTTGAACAAAAAAGAAGACCTATCAAAGGAATAGGAAAATCGAAAATGCTGGGTGTATTTGCATGAGACCCCACGTTTGAACAACCCTCAAAAGGTCCTACGGCCAGTGAATCTAAAGTGATGTGGATAAGGTTTACAGCTCAGGGTAAATATTATTTACTTTTCATTTCGAAAACGGCTGTTAGTAGTTTGTTTGCCCCCAGCCCTAAAGTTTTTGAGATTTCATCAAGCGATTTTTTCCATTTATAAATATGTTTAACGTGAATAAATTGTCATTGATCATATAGTAAATATCTTAAATAGGTTTATGGCGGAACAAACGAACAAGTCCTAAAGAAATCATAAGCCAGTTGCTAAATCGTCGAACTAGTATTTGGATAATCCGCATTGACTTGTAATGCTGGGAACATGTATTGTAGGAGAATCGAATAAAGAAACTCAGGAGCACAATAGATGCAAACGAGATCAACGAAGATTTTGTTATATTTTTACTTTAGATTTTAATTTGCTTAAGTAAAATTACCGTCGAGTTCTGACATTATGAAATTTGTATAAGAAATTATAATAATGCCACCTATTATAATTTCTTAGAAGTTTGAAAACTAAATGTATCGGGAATGAATGTGTGGAATGAGAGGTGAGTGGGGGGAGTGGGGAGGGGGGGAGGGGGTGTTGGGAGGATGTTGGTGGAGGGGGGAAGGAGAGGGGAAGGAGGGTGGGGGGAGGGGGTTAGGGGAGGGAGAGGGAAGGAAGAGGAAAGGGGAAGGATGGAGGAGAGTGTGGGGAGGGGTAGATGGTGGGGGGAAGGAGGTTAATGGGGGGAAGTGGTGTGGGGAAAGGGAATTTGGAGGGGTAGCGGTTGAGGGTAGTGGTGGGTGGAGGGAGAGGGGGAGGGATTTGATGAGGAAGTGGAGTGGAGAGAGGGAAGGTGGAGGAGGCGGAGTGGGGTGGAAGAGGGGGGAGGGAAAGAAGGGAAGGGAGAGGGGTGGAGGAAGGTGGGGGGATGTGGAGGGGGGAGAGTGTTGGGTGGGGGAGGGGTGGGTGGAGGGGGGGGAGGGAGAGAGGGGTTGATGGATGAGTGGTGAGGGGAGAGGGAAGGTTGAGGGGGGAGGAGTGGGGGAAGGGGTGGGTAAAGGGGGAAGGGGGAGGGAGGTTGATGGGAGGGAGTGGAGTGGGGGGAGGGGTGAGTGGAGGGGGAGGGGGATTGATGGGGGAGTGGAGTGGGGAGAGGGAAAGTGGAGGAGGCTAAGTGGAAATCCCCTAATACCATGCGAGCGAAGGCGCGGGAAAAAGCTAGTAATAACATAAAGGTGAAAGTTTGTATGAATGTATGTTTGTTACTCTTTCACATAAAAACAACTGAATGGACTTTAAAAAATCTTTCACTAATATAAAGCTACATTATTTGCGAGATCTGTATGCTATATATGTATATTGGTAAACTCTGGCGTTATGAATAATCTCTGGCGTTACGAAATTATTTATCATATGTTGTCTGTCAATAACAAAATCGATTTATTGCAAACGTCAACCAATTGTCGCCTGGGAAACGATGTTTTTTTATTGTTTAATTAGGCAATTCACCCATAAAAGAGTGATTTGTTGACGTCGCGTCGTACTTAATAACTATCTCTAAAAATGAATCACCGAAATGAATGTATGGGCATAAACCCAAACGACTGCACCAAATTGGATAATTATTTTTTTGTTGTTCGTCATTTTATATAAAACTACTGTTGCGTTCTGGCATTATGAAATTTGTATAAAAAGTTATAATAGGTGGCACGCGAGCAGTTTGAAAACTGAATGTATCGGGAATGAATGTGTAGAATGCGAGAGGTGAGGGGGGAGTGGGGAGGGGTGTTGGGAGGATGTTGGTGGAGGGGGATAGGGGAAGGGGAGGAGGATGGGGGGAGAGGGTTAGGGGAGGGAGAGGGGAGAGGGAAGGAAGGGAAAAGGGAAAGGATGTTGGGTGTGAGGGGAAGGGGGTTAATTGGGGGGAATGTTGTGGGAATAAGGAATGTGGAGGGGTAAGGGTGAGGGAAGGGGTGGGTGGAGGGAGAGGGGGAGGGGGTTGATGGGGGGAGTAAAGTGGAGAGAGGGAAGGTGGAGGAGGCGGAGTGGGGTGGGAGATGGAGAGGGAAGGAAGGGGAAGGGTTAGGGGTGGAGGAAGGTGGAGTGGAGAGGGTATGGGGTGGGAGAGGGGGCGGGGTGAGAGGAGGGGTGGGTGGAGGGAGAGGGGGAGGGTTTTGATGGGGGTTGTGGAGTGGAGAGAGAGAAGGTGGAGGAGGCGGAGTGGGGTGTGAGAGGGGGCGAGGGAAGGTAGGGAAAGGGGGAGGGGGGGAGGAAGGTGGGGGGAGGTGGAGTAGGGAAGGTATGTGGTGGGGAAGGGGTGGGTTGAGAAGGAGGGGGAGGGAGAGGGGGGTTGATGGATGAGTGGAGTGGGGAGAGGGAAGGTGGAGGGGGGAGGAGTGGGGGGAGGGGTGCGTGAAGGGAGAGGAGGGGAGGGGGGTTGATGGGGGGGAGTTGAGGGAGGGGTGGGTGGAGGGGGAGGTTGGTTGATGGGGGGGAGTGGAGTGGGGAGAGGGAAGGTGGAGGAGGCTGAGTGGGAATCCCCTAATAACATGCGAGCGAAGCCGCCGGAAAAAGCTGTTTATCCATAACATTACAAGTATCGGACTCTCCTCTTTTTTTTTTTTTTTTTTTACATTAACTCCACACAGGAGGCCCTGAGGAAAATAATTTCCCTCAGGGCCTATGTCATCTGGGATGCTGTGTGGAGGGTCTTTTTGAGGAGAGGAAGGAATGAACATTGGTCTTGAAGAGACCCATGTTGTAGGAAGGAGGAAACACAGAGGCCGGCAAATCATTCCACAGCCGAGCTGTTGAACATAAGAACGAGTCGAAGAAACGACCCGTTCTCATGTGACTAATATCAACTGTGTACAAATGTTGGGCACGCGTTTGGCGTGTTTCCCGACTATGCACCGGTGCCGAAGGGATCAATGATGCTAGTTCCTCGGAGCATCTTCCATTGTAATACCGGTAGAACAAGGATAGCATTCCCACCCGACGCCTGTGCTCTAAAGATTGCAATCCGTCTGTTAAGATGGGAGAATCTATCAAACGGACCGCCCGTTTCTGCACAGAGTCGAGGGTATTTTTCAGGTATTTTGGAGCTCCAGACCAGAGGTGGCTGCCAAATTCAACCATGGGGCGCACTTGCGATTTGTACAGGGTTAGCAGTTGTGTACTTTTAAAGTATCTGCGGGCCCTGTACAGTACGCCCAGTTTTTGGGAGGCTAACTTTACTCTGGCTTCGATGGAGCCCCCATACCTGAGCTGGTCACTTAGGGTTACACCAAGCAAATCAATGGAGGGCCTGTTCGGAAGATTGCTTCCGTTTAAAGAGACTAGATTTTCATTGCGATACCTTTTAGACGTAATCAGACAAGATTGGGTCTTTGAAACATTAAATTCAACGAGATTATTTTTACCCCAAGAGAAAACACTCTCGAGGTAACCGTCCATTCTTTGCTTCAAAGCCTTACGAGCTGTTGGAGTTTGTGAGCCCTTTGGGGGCTTGTCAAACAAAAAGCTATCATGAACTGTACTGTCATCCGCGTAGCAGTGAATTGGTGCACATGACAAAAGGTCGTTGATGTGCAACAAAAACAGAGTTGGAGACAGAACCGATCCCTGCGGGACGCCAGCATTTATCGAGTGAGAGGAAGAGGTGAAACCATCGACTACCGTCTGAATCGACCTCTCCCTCAAGAAGTCGGCAATCCACGTACACAAGGATGCGGGAAGTCCGTAAGAATGCAGTTTGTTGACAAGTCCTCGGTGCCAAACCCGGTCAAAGGCCTTGGATATGTCCAGTGCAACCGTTTGTGTCTCACCGAAACGTTCCAGGCATCGCCCCCAAACATGCGTCACATACGCGAGAAGATCACCGCACGAGCGGTTCCGCCGGAATCCGTATTGACGGTCGTTAATAATTTTGTTCTTCTCGAGGTATGTGAGCAGTTTGTCGTTGATCACACGTTCCATCACCTTAGACAGAATGATGTGATCGCTATGGGGCGTAGTTGGCCGGGTTGGAGCGGTCACCCTTCTTTGGAATAGGATGGATAACCGCTTTTTTCCAACCAGAGGGCACTGAGCCAGTCTTCAGGGACAGTTTAAAAAGCTTCGTCAAAATTGGAGCTATTTCTGCAGCGCACCTTTGCAGTACCAGGGCAGGTATTCCGTCAGGCCCACTCTGGCTCTACATAGATGGCTTTTATTAAAATTTCCACTTCTTTCTTTTTTCATGTTTTAATTGTACTTTCTTAGTTGAGAATAGGCCACTCGCATGGATTTCAAAATTGTTCTTTCATGGATGGTTTTTTTATGTTGTTTTTTCATGGATTTCAAAAAATTCTTCGTCAAAATTGGAGCTATTTCTGCAGCGCACCTTTGCAGTACCAGGGCAGGTATTCCGTCAGGCCCACTCTGGCTCTACATAGATGGCTTTTATTAAAATTTCCACTTCTTTCTTTTTTCATGTTTTAATTGTACTTTCTTAGTTGAGAATAGGCCACTCGCATGGATTTCATAACGAATTGGAAAAAATCGTGTAGATAGATTTTTTTACTAAGATTACGAAAATGCCAGTAAATTTTTTTTAGAAAAATACAGTTTTTTTTTAGTAAATAAATCCATTTTCTGGGCTCCTGACGTCACTATATGAAAATGTCCCATCTCCGAAAGTGTTCCTTTTAATTTTGTAAAATTCTACACTGATTTATTTTTTTATGTAGCGACACTTTGATTTTACGCGAGTTTTTGAATTTGACATTTAATTTTCATTAGATTTATTATTTGTTCTCTGCGAACTTATCATCATCTTGGGCTTGACTTTTTGACAGATGTTATGAAGAGAACCCCGTACATTTTATGCTGTCTGTACGTGTTTTAGAGGTATAATGGTAATGGTGCTGATTTTAACAAAATCAAATCTTATAATTATTCTTATTATTATTATAATTTACAAGTACAAATATATTACATTGGATTTAGTTATATACACGTTGAGCATTATAATTATTTATGATCAATAAGATGGATCAAGGAACAAAAAACGTTTATGAGATTGAATATTTTTGGCATGCCTCGTTATTCTCCTGTGCCATTCGTGTGGAAAACTTTACATTTTATCTCGGCTATGTAATTATCGTTTTTTGCACCCATAACAATTATGTCCCGTCTTTCCGGTTTATTAAAAATGGTCAGAATTTTCGAATCGAAATTTTCAAAAATCGCCAGGGTTTCAAAAATCCGATTAAAAAAAAACGGAATGTCTTAGAATATTTACCTAAACCAAAATTAAAAAAAAAAAAAAGTGATGCAAGTGCCCTATTGTTTTATACATCTCACGTCATATTCTGTCAGAAATACCGCCACCCGCACCAACGTTTGCTCCAGTATTTGCTGTTACTGAAGTTTGTTTGACGCTCGTTTGGGGAAGATAAAGGAATACCTTCATCGATTTTTAGGTGCTTCAAATTTACTTGTAATCATATCACATAGCATTATTGAAGTATTTTTTCAGTGAAAATAATATTTTTAATTGATGTTATTTGACGCTTCGGCAGATAATATCGAAGGAAACCCGTTTGTTGAAAGGACTTTGCTTAATTCCATTTGGGTTAAAACTTGTAAAGTTTATTCGTTACACTAAATAAAGCAACTTACATTAATTTATATACTGCATTACCCAAAAGGTAAAAACAAAATTCTTCAAAAAAGACGAAAACAACTTTGAACGCAACAATTGACACTCTGGTGCTGCTCTTTTTACTTATTCGTCACCTCGTCGTTGGTTTATTTTGGCACGTGAACGGAAAATGTTAAAATGTATAAAATTTACATTTCACCTCTATACGACATCATTCAGTCAACTGTCAACTATAGTTAGATAAAAGTGCCTTTTGTGCATAATAAAACAAATGACTCTTCTGCTCTGACATAATTTAACTATTTTTGAACATGCGGTTTCTTTGGTTGAAGTTGTGGTCTGATATGAATGCAACAAATCACCATAAACTTCCTTGATTTTAGTACAAACGGATCAACTTATCTAGGGACCCACATCATCTGGGAGAAGGAATAATAAACGGATGGATTGTGGCTAAGAAAAGAAGGATGGTAGGTACCTCACAATGAATTCTTAACAACCTCAGAAACTCACTTTCATGTTTCATGAGGTATGCTTCTTGTAACACTGTTGGTAAAGTCCTCATAATATTGTATTCCCAAAGGCATAGGAGCAAACTCCGTTAAATGTAAGCAGAGTTGTTGAATTGATAAGGAACTGAAAAACTCGAATGAAGTTTATAAAGTGATATGCCTAGCGTTTATTTTGAAAACTTTATCAAAGTTATGGCGTATTTGCTTAGGCTTGCAAGAGTGGGTATTAAATACTCACAAATTTTGTTAAATATCGTGATCTATATTTCAATTCAGAAACTTCGTATAAATAAACCACTAGGTTAACCTTTCTTTTTTTTTTTACAGTGAATACCGCACAAGAATCTCAACTGCTCCCGTCTGGAGCCAGTGAGACTATGGCATCCCCAATTGGGGTATGATGTGAGGCTGAAGGTAGTGGGGAGGGGAAGGAGGTGGGGAAGAGGAAGGTTGGGAAGTACCTGGCTATTCAGATCTGGTCACTAAACATGGCTAAAGCCATTTTCAAGCAACGTTTCAATTCTGAATGGTGGTCTTACACCAGGGCGATACTGATAGTATCTTCCACTCTGGAACAAGCCGCAAATATACTATATATTATTTTAAATGAATTAATTGTGAAAACACAAATTAATCAAATAAAATTTATTTGCGCATGCCGGGTTCGAACCCGCGACCTCCGGACTGTGAGTCAAGAGTCTTACCCACTGGACTACGGAGGTCGTCACCTTTACTTGTATATTATATCCATCATTAGATATTGTGTAAAAAATAGTATTTAAAGACAAATACTAAATTCTTATTAAACTCGCGACTGACCTACATATAATAGCCACTAGTTTAACTATATTCAAATAAACTAAACAACGTTGGTGTTAGACATGACCAGATCTAAATAGCCTGGTACTTCATGTCCGTTTCTCCTCCCCCTTCCTATTACTTTCAGCCTCACAACATACCCCAATTTATAAGGGATGCCATAATCTCACTGATTCCAGATGGTTGGGAGCCGTTACATAAAAAAAAATTAACTTGATTTAAGGTACACATTTAAAGCGGAGTTTAATCAGGAAAGTTAATTGAACATAAATGCATAGTAAAATTCAAAAGATCGCGGATGCATGACTTTTAAAAGATTGAATTATGAATGTGTGACTTTCGTTGTAGGGTTTCAACGCCTCGTAGGTACAGATCAACAAATAATTTTTCGATTCCGTTTAATTAATTATAAAAAAAATTCGAATGCAGTTTACACGCGGTAGAAGCGAAACTTTACCAATACAATCTCAACCAATACTTGAAAAGTGAGGTCATAATCAAAGTGACCAATGAGCGCAGACCTAGCGAAACTTCCGTGTCATATCTCAACAAATGGGAGCCTGCATAATCAAAGCGGCCAATGAGCGCAGTTGACGCATCGCAGGCGCAGTAATCGTCATTTCCGTTTCATCCGAAATCCAAATCACAGCGGGGCAATACAAGTTTCAATTCAAAAACTTAATGAAGTATTGCATTATATATTACTGTTATTTAACATGCCAACACTAACATGCTAGGAACTACTAAGCTATAAAAATATTGCTTTTGTTGTAAAACATCGAGGATACTTCAGAATATAAAATATTTATGGGTGCACGTACCACGTTCCAATTTTAACGACAAATATCAGATCTAAGTATTGTGCAAATAAAGTTACATGTTGAAGCATTTTTTAATTACACACATAAATAACTCTTTCGCTTATAAAAATGCTCAAAGTTGAACCACTTCCACAATAACAGAAAAGCGGACTCAGCCGTGGTATATTTGCAATGGGACTCGAAAAATGTTCCGCAAACATTGGAATTTTGGCTCGGCGACCTTTTTACTGGTCATAAAATCTTTCCTATTCGAGCACCTACTTATGTAGGGAAACGAAACGAAAGACCGCCGAAATTTTTAACACTTGGACTTCAAAGCGTGAGACAATAATTTAACAATCCCCCTTTGAATGTAAAAACACTCAGAGATATATCCGCAGCATCTTGTTGAAAAAAGAATTGTAACTTCATAGATAATAATAATTCAAGCCATCGCGTCATCGAGAAGACTTTACTACCATAACGTCAGAGGTTTAAGGACAAACTGAACGAATTTAGGATAAACGCCCCAATTATTTCACACGATGTCATCGCTCTTACGGAAACCAGGCTAAAACCTTAAATCCACTCTACCCTATCATCAAATCTACCGGCTTGACAGAAATATAAAGACCAGTTCCAGATCCAGAGTGGAGGAGTCCTTACAGCAGTCTCCAATAAAATGTCTTAAAAAATGTTAAAAACCAAATATTGTGATGTCGAACAATTTTCATTACAGTAAAGGATAAAAATCATAATTTCTTTTTTTACATGAGCTCCACACAGGAGGCCCTGAGGAAAATAATTTCCCTCAGGGCCTATGTCATCTTTGGGGATGCTGTGTGGAGGGTTTTTTTTAAGGAAAGGAAGGAGAGGAGAGTTGTGGGAAGGAAAAGGGTTTAAGGGGTGGGTAGGAATCTGGGGTTCAGTGTGTCTTGGTCATCCGCCTCCAAGACCTAGACAAACCTGACCCCATGAACCCGGCCACCCCTGCTAAATCACCAAACATAGCGAACCACTTGGGGTGACCTATGGCAGAGGTGTTGGTTATCCAATAAAGGTTCCCGGGGCGGCGGTACCCATTCCCGCCTCCCAAATTGAATTACAGTTGCGTATTCATTCCTCCGTCAGCCAATTTATCTATATATAAAAATCATTCCGAAGATGTCGAACTTTTAAAATGAAATCATAAAAAAAACATAAATTCATACTTTTTGGAGATTACAACCTTCCAAATGTGATTTCAACTGAATCTCACCCAATTTAATAATGTACATAATTCGAGTAATCGCCACCTAGATCTTGTTTTTTCAATTGAAGAGGACATAATAGTTAGTAAAGCATTAGAACGTTCCCATAGATAACCACCATCCTCCATTGTCAGTATTTTTTTCCAAACAATGCAAAAAAAGTAATATAAAATCATAAATTCAATAATTGACAGCCCTGAACTATTATACTTGATTTCTTTACATTATACCTACCTCGCAAATCAACATCGAGGCAATATCTACCGATCTATTGTGATAACTGATAACTCCAACACAGAATCACAATTGCATAGTTGCATACCCCCGTTCGCCGTATAGAAAATTTGGGTAATGACTATAAAGATGTTGTTGATATATTCAACACACCATTCACCAAATATAAACAAGCCATTACCCAATTTATATCGAAAAGAAGAACATCAAATTTAATTTAATTTAACTAAACAAACTACGTAGCTCAGCATCGACTTACCTTACCAGTGTATTGTAATTTTCCTAATATTACATTTTCCATCTTGCATGGTGGAGTATTTTGTTTCGATTTTATTTCTTTTTCTACTCTATTTTTGTTTTAGATATTGTATTTGATTTGGTTTTCTATTTTGTTTTTGATTTTGTTCTTTGATTTTGCTTTGGTTTTGTTGTGCTTATTTAGATATTCTTTGTAATAAACAAAAAAATACCAGCCGGGCGTGAAATTCAAAATAAATAATTTGATGCGTACTAGTAGTGTACCAGATTCAATGTTACAAATTCGATTAAAATGATTGAGATTTTTATTACGAATAAGTACCTACTGAAAGGAAAGTGCCTGGAGAACGATGCTACTCTAAAATCTTAGTTCATTTAGCAGTGGTTGAACAATTATTAATTTTCGAATGTTTTTTATCACGAGTTCTACAGAGGAGGCCCTGGAAAAAAATATTTCTTCAGGGCATTGTTGCCTCACTGCGGGAGGGTTTTGTTTTAAGAAAGGAAGGATAGAAAAATCTGGGAAGGAAAAAGGTATGAGTGGTGGGTAGGAATCTGGGGGTCATTGTGTCCAGGAGTGATGAACGTAGGAAACAATCACTCCCACTGGGTGAAAGGATCGATAGAGTCCAGCTGAGGTGGTAACCAAAAAGTATCAACTCAACCAGTATCTCCAAATCCGGACCAGTACACGCGTAGCAGACCATCCGCCGCCAAAACCTATACAATTTTCACCCCCATAAACCCGGGCATCCCTGCTAAGTCACCAAACGTAGCGCACCCACATCCGCCTCCAAAATTTGCAATAACTATGTACGTAATTTTTATTTCTGACGTTTGCAATAAATATGGAATTTTTATTTGTGAAGTTTGCAATAATTATGTAATTTTTTTTTCTGATCTTTGCAATAACCATGTAATTTTTTATTTGTGATGTTTGCAATAACTATGTAATTTTTTTAAATTTGTGATGCAATAATTATGTAATCGTTATTCTGCTTTTTTTACATTAGCTCCACACAGGAGGCCATGAGGAAAATAATTCCCCTTAGGGCCTATGTCATCTTTGGGGATGCTGTGGGTAGGGTCTTTTTAGGAAAGGAACGAGGGGAAGTTCTGAGAAGGAAAAGCGCATAAGGGGTGGGTAGAAAACTGGCGGTCAGTGTATCCAGGAGTGACGGACATATGAATCTACCCCTCCCACTGCGGTGCAAGACAATATTCAAAGACTCGGACAAACCTCACCCCATGAACCCGGGCACCCCTGCTAAATCACCAAACGTAGCAGACCACTTGGGGTGACCTATGGGAGAGGTGTTGGTTATCCAACACAAGTTTCCCGGGGCGGCGGTACCCATACCCGCCTCCCAAATTGTAAAGATGTTTGCGATAACCATGTAGTTTTTTATTTGTGATGTTTTCAACAAGTATTTAATTTTTCTTTATGATATTTGCAATAACCATGTTAACTTTTTTATATTATTGAGATCCTTATCAAAAAAATATTCATCTTACATTTCGCTTTTTATTACAATTTATGATTAGATATTTATTAATTGTAACTTATAGTCACACAAATGAGATGAATGGTGTGCTCACCCATAATCAGAATCAATTTATACTTTCAACCATATTGAAAGTATAAATTCATGTAATAATTATGTGATGTTTTCTGTTGGCGAGCCAATAAATAAAATAAATAAATAAACCTTATATGAAATTAACTTGAAAAATTACTAAACTGTTTTACTTATTCTTATTTGTAATCTCAATGTTATAGTTATTTAATACCTTCCATAATTATATTGCCTACAGTTTCAATCCAAAGGATAATATTATATATTATTAAATTATACTTCAATCGGTTAGAATGTTGCAATAAACTCCTTCCGAGAAGCAATATAATATTATAATTTTAGTAACAAGTGGCCACAGAATTAAGGCGTAACATTGCATAATACTAAAAAAAATGGTTGATTAACTAAAATATAAAAAAAAATTACAGGAAATATATTTAAAAATCATCATCGCATGATCGTTAGTATCAGCAAAGCAAAGTAAATATAACACATGTAGGTACCATGACAAAAATCATCATCGCATGATCGTTCGTATCGGCAAAGTATAGTGACATATAACACACGTAGGAACCACAACAAAAATCATCATCGCATGATCGTTAGTATCGGCAAAGTATAGTGACATATAACACACGTAGGGACCACAACAAAAATCATCATCGCATGATCGTTTGTATCGGCAAAGTATAGTAAAATATAACACGTACGAACCACAACAAAAATCATCATCGCATGATCGTTAGTATCGGCAAAGTATAGTGAAATATAACACACGTAGGAACCACAACAAAAATCATCATCGCATGATCGTTAGTATCGGCAAAGTATAGTGAAATATAACACACGTAGGAACCACAACAAAAATCATCATCGCATGATCGTTAGTATCGGCAAAGTATAGTGAAATATAACACACGTAGGAACCACAACAAAAATCATCATCGCATGATCGTTAGTATCGGCAAAGTGTAGTGAAATATAACACACGTAGGAACCACAACAAAAATCATCATCGCATGATCGTTAGTATCGGCAAAGTGTAGTAAATATGACACACGTAAGTACCACGACAAAAATCATAATCGCGTGATCGTTAATATCGGCAAAGTGGAGTATATATAACTCACGTAGGTACCACGACAAAAATTATCATCATATGATGGTTAGTATCAGTAAAGTGTAGTAAACGTAGTTACCACGACAAAGATCCGTGGCATAGAGAAATTTTTTGAAAAAAACTAAAGCGCTTTTGCCTATTCGCTTTATAAATACTAGGGTTGCAATAAAATTACTCAAACCCTTTTTCAAACCCAAAATCATTTCTCGTTTACTTTCCTTAAACTTGTTTTTTACAGTTTTGCATTTCTAATCAGGCAAATTTAAACGGCAGATACACCAAATGAAAAGGTCGTACGGACCCGATAAATAAAGTCTATTGTTTTACAAATTATCGTCGGTGTCTGCCTACCCAGCCCTGCCTCTGAAGGGGTCGTTATTGCGGGTTTATTTCTCGTAAGCATCCCCCAGTGTAGTTGAGCCCCGATCCTCCATGTAAATGAGATTATAAAATGTTTCATGTGGAAACTATCTCCACCCTAAACCGAACGTTATACTTTGAGGCAAACAAATCTGAAATTATGATAGAATTTGAAACGTGAATAATAACCGACATGATTATTACGTCGATCATATTCACTCCGTTAATTGTTATGTAATATACTTTACTAATTTTAACGAGAATTTTAGTTTTAAGCCATTGTAATGCATCATTATTAAATATGTAAGTGTGAAGTCCGCATTCATTATTATTACGTAGATCGTATTTACTCTAATTAGGGAGGCGGTTATGGGTACCCCCCACCCCCGAAAACCATTTATTGGATAACGAACTACGTTTGCTCATTTAGCAGTGGTGTCAGGATTCATGGGGTGAGGTTGGTCCGGGTCTTGGATTATCATGTGGCATGCCGAATCGTTAGAGGCTGGGTTGAGGGAGGTTTTTCGATCTCTCTAACAGGGCTCTCTCGGAACATCGCCTGGCACCGCAGTGAGAGAGATGGATTCACATGTTCGTCACTCCTGGTGACACTCACCCACAGATTCCTACCCACCCCTCACATATTTTAAGTACATTTCTCCTTCTCGGAACTTCATCTCTTTCCTTTCCTTAAAAGACCCTCCACACAGCAACCCTAAACACAGGACATGACACAGGCCTTTAGGGGAATCATTCTCCTCAGGACCTCCTGTGGAGCTAATGTAAAAATAAAAACTTCGTTAATTATTACATCATACATGTTGCTAATATTAACGTGCATCATAGTTTTTGTTATGTCTTTGTTATGCATCTTATTAAATGTGTAAGTGAAAGTGGAGATACAAATACACAACAAAATTATTCAAACACCTCTATTCAAACCAACATTTATGAAAATAAAACTTTGTTTATCAACTTTTAATGAAAATTGTAGTACCTATATCATTGAAGAATAAGATAATACTAATAAATCTTAACAATATATAAAAATGAACAGGACACAGAAAAACAAAGAAGTAACACAAACAGGTCGCAACTAGGAATCGAAACCCTTGCCTTGCAGCGGTTTGGGCCAGTACCTGCTCAATTTAAATGGGGTTTATAGCCACGCGTGTGCCTAAAGCCGGCGCCAGACACGAATTCAAAGAAGTGATCAAATAAGTGTTCACATGTGTGGCACGGGCATTTGATACTGTTGTCACATAAGTGATCACTTAAGTGCGCTTTGCCGTTCAGTATCGGTTTTTTAGCGCACATCAAAGGGATCAAAGTCCAAATGTTTGGAGAGATGTCGTTTGTGCGTAAACAACCAAACGAACTAACGATAGAGTGGAATAATGAGAGCCTTTTCGAGTTTATAGAGTTGGTGCAAGGAGTGCCAGATATATGGGATCCGAAATGTAAAGGGCATAAAAATCGAAATAACATCGCAACAGCAAACTGTGTCGACCAAATCGTCGTCCATGTTATGTGAAGTCTATTTGAAAACTGTGAGCTCAAAGAAGTGATCAAATCTTTGAACACATAACTGGCAGGTACAACAATTATATGTGACCAAATGTGTGAGCAAAGTCTTCAAAGAAGTGATCACTTCTTTGAACTTCTGTCTGGCGCCGGCATAACAGCCGTTTGTAAGAAGTACAGGCGCCGGAAGGAGGGGTGAAGATTCTAGAAGTTTCATTTGCGGTCCCGAGTTGATCGTCGTGACAACAGCTGGACAGCGAGCCGTCGAAGGTCATGGCTTCAATACACGTGAGCGAACTAAGTTTTGATAATCAGCACGAAATAATTTAATAACTAGCTTAACAATTAATAGCTTATTGCTTAGGATTCCCTTATAAATATATATTCATCTTTCTTTATAGGCGCCCACTAATATTGTAATACTTTGTTTAGATAACCACATGTTCTCCGTGATAGCTACGTTTTACATTAATTGATAACGATATGTATCAACCACCCCTGTAGATTTCTATAAATCATTATCATGATTAAATTTTTATGATGAGTCTTTATATATAATAATAAATGTGCAATCTTGTTACCGTACATCCCGACTTTCTTTTGTGATCTACCCACTTGCCTTTCACATGTCATTATGGTGTATGGATTAATGCTTTTAATATTATGAGAGTAGTCCTGAAGATATAGAAGGGATGGCGGTGATACGGAGTAAGAGAATAAGGTAAATTATGCGTTACAGCCTTACCGAGACTAAAGCCTTATCCAACTTGGCCTTTGGGATCTATATTTTAAGTAATTTTGGTCGATGTCAAATTTCAAATCCAGAATTAGCAATATTATCTTCAACTAATTTTTCCCGTGTTTTTGGCTTTACCTTTTTTAAATGATCATTAAATTCTAACGATTTTATTTATACGGGACGCCTGTTGGACGACTTTTTCTAGAAGTCTAAATTAATATTCGATTTTATTCCTATAACGTATTATAATAACTTTCGACAGTTATACCCCTCAATGTAATATATCATAACCTTAAAAAGTTATGTTAACGACTTATTCGAATATTATTTTAGTATTTAATTAGCATCTAAAGACAGGATAAAACCCTCCACCTTTCAAATAATTCAGTCGACCATTGGCGGTTCGGAAGATTCAAAAGTAGGGAGACACAGAGATATATTTTTTAGTTTAATGAAGACAATATTAGCGAAATTCAATCGAAAATCTGTAAACCGAAAAATAAGAAAAGCATACGGTCACATCTTGGACTCGAACCCAGTAACACGTGGGTCTTGGGTGTTAGATGTTAAAGAATCCTTTTCTGATTTTTCTGTTTTCAGATTTTCCATTGAGTTTCGCTAAGTCTTCATTTAATTCGAAAATTACATTTTTTTTAGTTTCATGTGTATATTTATTTATTTATATATTTATTTATATATTTATTTATATATATAATTTGTACATTTATTTAAAACAATTACCGGCAGTATAGACTAAGACGTTAAAATTGTACCATTTATGCAGTGTATATGGAATGCCAAAAATCTTACAAATGCGCTATAGAACAAAAAAAATAACTTTTTTTTTATATACATATGAAACTAAAAAATTACACCTATATACCAACATATACAGGTAGTTAGCAAAATATCAAATTAACAAGACGATCTTTCATGGCAGCAAAACAATTGCTGATCAATATCATAACGTTTAACATAGCATAATATATGTACATCACTAATCGCATTCTTGTGTAAGTGGATTGCCGACTTTTTGAGGGAGAGGTCGATTCAGACGGTAGCCGATGGTTTCACCTCTTCCTCACACTCGATAAATGCTGGCGTCCCGCAGGGATCGGTTCTGTCTCCGACTTTGTTTTTGTTGCACATCAACGAGCCCCCAAAGGGCTCACAAACTCCAACGGCTCGGAGGGCTTTGAAACAAAGAATGGACGGTTACCTCGAGAGTGTTTTCTCTTGGGGTAAAAATAATCTCGTTGAATTTAATGTTTCAAAGACCCAATCTTGTCTGGTTACGTCTAAAAGGGATCGAAATAAAAATCTAGTATCTTTCAACGGTAGCAATTTTTTTTATACATTAACTCCACACAGGAGGCCCTGAGGAAAATAACTTCCCTCAGGGTCTATGTCATCTTTGAAGATACTGTGTGGAGGGGAGAAATCTTCCGAACAGTCCCTCCAATGATATGCTTGGTGTAACCCTAAGTGACAAGCTCAGGTATGGGGGCTCCATCGAAGCCAGAGTAAAGTTAGCCTCCCAAAAACTGGGCGTACTGTACAGGGCCTGCAGATACTTTAATAGTACACAACTGCTAACCCTGTACAAATCACAAGTGTATCCCAGGGTTGAATTCGGCAGCCACCTCTGGTCTGGAGCTCCAAAATACCTGAAAAATATCCTTGACTCTGTGCAGAAACGGGCCGTCCGTTTAATAGATTCTCCCATCTTAACAGACGGATTGCAATCATTAGAGCACAGGCGTCGGGTGGGAATACTATCCTTGTTCTACCGGTATTACAATGGAAGATGCTCCGAGGAACAAGCTTCATTGATCCCTTTGGCAACGTTGCATATTCGGGAAACACGCCAAGTGCGTGCCCAACATTTGTACACGGTTGACATTTGTCACATGAGAAAGGGTCGTTTCTTCGACTCGTTCTTGTGTTCAACAGCTCAGCTGTGGAATGATTTGCCGGCCTCTGTGTTTCCCCCTTCCTACAACATGGGTCTCTTCAAGACCAATGTTCATTCCTTCCTCTTCTCAAAAAGACCCTCCACACAGCATCCCAGATGACATAGGCCCTGAGGGAAATTATTTCCTAGGGGCCTCCTGTGTGGAGTTAATGTAAAAAAAATCACAATACGAGTATTTAACACGCCTAGACATATGGAATGAGGAGTTGGAATTAAAAATCGACTAACAACATTCTTTCCCTAAGCACAATAAAAACAAACTATATTATACACAGCATCACACAAAGGGGCCAACCTCCGCCACACATAAACCTTATCCTTCACAACTGCGGACAAACTTCACCCACAAGTCAATGCGAGCGTATAGAATGGGTGAAGCAAACTAAATACCTAGGAGTTATAATAGACACCAACTTACGCTGGAGATTGACCACATAACTTATATCACAAACAAACTGAAATGCGTCATTTACCTCATAAAGTCAATTACAAACATATTTTCCGTACCTTATTTTTTGCACGTTGTCAATCCATTATCACATATGGCATATTGGCTTGGGGAAGTACAACGAAGAGAGCAGTAGGTTAAAATTACAAAAGGCAACAATTAAATTCATCCTCCAAATACTTCTTTTTATACAAACTCGAACGAAATTTAAGAAACACTAGACGTCACGATAAGACAACTTTATGCAATATCTGTACTACTATACTTCTTCCAAAAGAAACTCCGCATTCCAACGGAACCTCAAGCAGTAATTTAAACCAGGGCCTCTATAAAAAAGCACTTAATATACCAATCACACATGTCTTAGACGGGCAGAGAAACTTTAAGTACTATGCAATCAAACTATATAACTGCATGCCCACCATACTGAAGCAACTACTAACTACAAATATGTCTAAAATTATTCACAAAAATATACCACAGCCTGGAACCACACATAACCCAACCCAAACCATTAAAAGAAAACTTTGTTTTTGGTCAGAAAATACTACCACAATATTATTTATACCAGTGGTGTGTGGTTCAACGAAAAATATACCTACCTGCTTTACAAGATAATTATTTATCTAACGTTAACTAATCTTAAATTTATGTATACGGTACTGCCGCCATGGTTCGAACTACCGTGACTTTCTTGACAATATCAAGGAGGATACTGTGTTTTTACTTATATCGACAGAATAACACTTAACCCAAAACATGCGAACACCTCAGCACAGTTCTCCCAGTGAGGTGTTCACAAATGCTATTAATCACCTTTTTACATACATACAGTTACTGAATATTAACACTTTTTGCACTACTGGAAATTATGAACTATATAAACTATTGTAATCACTTGTAAATTGTATATTCAAGAATAGAAATAAATAACATTGATAGTATTTCTTTTTACCTATCGAATACAGTATTCAAAATATTAATCTTTCAAATATTCACCACCGCAAAGTATTACCTATGTCAAACTATATTCATAATGAGCATTAAACTATTGAAAATACTAATTAGATCCTTATAAGCTGATTCAACGTTAGTATTGTAAAGCTAGCCTTAAGCCTGGTTTAAGTCCGTTTTAACAATACAAATGCCGCGCCGTGGTAAGAAGTCGAGTTTTTCATTGTTCTGAACTTACGAGCCGCATTATATTTACACCGCGTTTATAAGAAAGGGGGAACAAGTAAACTACAGACGTCAAACTACAATATTAAAGTGCAAAACTATTAAAATCAAGTTAGTTACTCGATATACAAAAAAAGATCGACCATCAACTGCATATAATTCGTCGTACATTCAAAACTACATCTATCAATAACAAAACCAATCATAAATGACCGGTGCTTCTTCGGATATGTTCGGGCGCGCCTCCGGCTAAACAATGCGTGACCATATTGTCAGCGACTTTTATTTCCTTTCTAGTATTGTACCTTCTACGTTGTGTGTAGTGGCTAATAGATCAATATCTAAATTGAAGTAACTGTAACAACACTGTTGTTATGTGTGTTACACCATAATTTTTTTGATTTAAATTTTTTTTATTTAAAATTTAAATTTAAACTTATAATTCAGCATATATTTACCCAACAGCATAAAGATAAATTAGAACATAAATACAGCACTAGATTCACACGCAACTAGTTCCGAAATTTAACAGTAAGTACGGACAGAGTACACCGAAGATATTTAATTATGACTGGTACTATAAATCGATGTAATTCTATGAAAAAGGTTAAATATATGGTGAAAAATTGGAAAAAAAATATTTATATTGATGTGTACGAAAAAATATTGAATTTGTAGATATAAGATGTAAATTTTAACTTTTAAAATGCATCTTCTTCAATGGCGCTACAGCCCATTTCGAGCCTTGGCCTAAAATGCATATGTAAGTAAAATATAAGCACCTGTTGACAAGCCAATTCAATTGACTTTGCAGGACTTGTTTGTTAATTATATGTATTAACTATTCTTTCAATAATTATAAAAAAAAATAAAAAAAATATCAACGGCTATGCTAAATCTACTAATAATTTTCTAATATGGCGTTACAACTGTTTTTTGATTTGACATTTCCCACCGAATGGGCCAAAAAAAGATCAGGGTTATGAACCCAAGAGCCCCAGCTTTGTACGGCCAACCTAGAATTCACAAAGTTAATATCCCTATAAGACCCGTTGTATCATTTATTAATGCTTCTACAACAAAATTAGCGAAAAGACTAAACTTCATCTTCAAAAAATGTACAAATTTGTCACCAAGATACAGCGTCAAAAACTCAATAGAACTAGTTAATAAAATAGACGTAAGATCCTTATTTAGCAATATTCCCATTGAAGAATGCCTTAAAATAATTGAAAATATCTCGGAAAAGTGTAATATCAACCCGGTAATTAGAAAACAGTTATTCCAGCTCATAAAAATTCGCGAAGAAATAAATTATTTCCTTTTTAATGATAAATACTACGAACAAAATGATGGTCTTCCCATGGTGTCACCTCTAAGTCCACTTCTAGCAGAGATATTTATAGATTATATTGAAAATATAATTCTTAAATCTCCCTTAGCAAAGCACATGATATACTCTGTCAGATACGTAGACGATATCCTTTTTTGTTGGAACGGCACCTACCGACAGTTTAGATATCTTTACTAATATATCTAAGATATCTTTAACCAACACTATTAATAAAAAAATCTGCTTCACAGTTGTATATGATATTGAAGGTAAAATCAATTTTTAGATCTGACAATTGGTAGAAGTAATAATAAACATACCTTCGAAATATTTAGAAAATCAACTTTTACAGACAACAATACATGCAAATTCAACTCATCTTTGGCCCCACAAATTATCAGCTTACCATTCAATGGTACGTAGACTCATTAATATTCCTTTAGATAAAATAGCATACATAAAAGAAAAGGACACTATCAAAATAATCGCCATTAATAACGGCTATGAGGCAAAAAACATTGAAAAAATAAGTAAAAACATGAAATACAAAAATAGAATTAATTTAATATATCCGGTATATAACAAAAAATTAGAAAAATTTGCATGTCTCGAGTTTCTCGGCCCAATATCTTTAAAAATTGGAAAATAAATTAAAAATGTGGTTTAAATATAGCTTTTAGAACCAATAATAATATGGGAAAAAGCCTTAAAAACTCAAAAAGTAGAAATCCTAAACTCAATAACGGTGGCATATACGAATTAAAATGCGACCACGCCGACTGTAACGCTACTTACATCGGACAAACAGGTAAGGCATTCTCAACTAGATTCAAAGAACCTATACGATGTTATAAAAATAAAAACACCTCTTCAAAATTCTCAGAACATCTCTTAGTGAATAATCACGTTCCACTTAAAAACAACCAGCCAAAACCGTTACATATAGAACGAAAGGGTCTTAGATTAAATTTGCTTGAATAATTAGAAATCAATAAACGAACGAACGACCCTAACATAACGCTAATTAATAAAGAAAGGAAAATTATATTTCCCGCTACTCAGCGTGTTTACCAATCCTAAGCAATTTTATGCATTTAAATGAGTCATAGCAATAACGTAATTCTAAGTCAATTAAGAAAACCCTTAAACGTAGGGCAAGGGAAACCAAAGGGAAAGATTCCAAATCCCACATAATCACTCTCTCAATTAGTGTCATTAAATTTGCTTGAATAATTATAAATCAATAAACGAACGAACGACTCTAACATAACGCTAATTAATAAAGAAAGGAAAATTATTTATTCCCCGCTACTTAGTATGTTTACCAATCCTAAACAATATAATGCACTTAAATGAGTCATAGCAATAACGTAATTCTAAATCAATTAAGAAAACCCTTAAACTTAGTGCAAGGGAAACCAAAGGGAAAGATTCCAAATCCCATATTAATAATCACTCTCTCAATTAGTGTCTGTGCAAATTGGATTAACCGGTAATAAATCAATTTAGACACCTTCAAAAATTGATATATAAAATATTATAAATAATCCGTAAGTGGCTTCACCACAGTTTCAAAATGACCTTACAAGTCGAAACAGCTGTAACTAAAATACATTCTAAAATACTTGCAGAATTCGATTATCAAATATAATTTTAATTAAATTTCTAAAAATTAAAATGGAGTTCTACGAATTAAACACAAAAACAATTAATTGCTGATATTGTTGATTGTTATTTATCCGAAAGAAGTCTTAGCGTGAAAATACTCCTAAATGGCACAAATTTTACATCATTAATGGCATCATTTGTAGCAACATGTAGCCGCAAGGCTCTTCTCAAGGGCCCATTTTGTTTATTATATTTATAAATGATATTGTTGATGTTTATACTAACATAAACGTGTCACCTTTTGCTGATGTTACGAAATTTATAAAGAGATTTTTTTTATTATAAAGAAAAAGTTATACAATAAACTACTTTTAAGTAGTTTGTCAACGGGTGCTTTTACTTTGAAGTTAAAAATTAAACTTATTATGCAGTTCGGCTAGCCAATTCTTCAACATAATATTTGTTTTACCATTTGTACATTTTTTAATTTCAGCAGGTAACATATTTAATAAATTTGGTATCATGTAGTCCAACGTTCTTTGTCCATATTTGTTTAAGTGCTTGGGTACAATTAGTCCTTCATTTAGCGTAAATCGGGTAATGTAAGTGTGGTCCAGTTTATGTATGTATATAGGGCTATTTAAATGCTGAGGTATAATTTTATACCACAGAATTGCTCTTACTGAGAGAATTTTGAGATTCTGGTTAAAGTAGGGAACATTATGTTTTTGTTCGTATAAACTTTTGTGCGTTAATAATTTAATTAATTGTTTTTGAACCGATTGAACATGATTTACATTTGTGTTACAGGAAAGTCCCCAGGCTGTAATTCCATACCTTATAATAGATTCAGCTAACGATAAATAAATTATTCGAAGAGTGCTTATTGGAACATGGAATTTTAATTTATATAATCTACTAACAATAGATCTCAGACGTTCATAGACCTTATTTATTTGTAAATCCCATTTGAAAAAGCAATCAATAATTAATTACACCTAAATAAACATATTCTTTAACCAGTTGAATATTTTCACATGTACACAATGCTGGGATACCGCAATTTACAGCAATCTGAACAGTTTGTTTTTATTTCTGGTGTAATAATATTTGCCTTGGCATTGGGTAATCGAATATGTATCAATTTGTTATTTTTTTTCATTAATTATTAAACCAGAGTCACAAGATCATTTCGAAAGCTCAATGTAATCTTTTTGTAAGAGTTCAATACATAATTTTAAATCACTGCGAGAAATCACTAGTGCAGTATCATCCGCATACACGATGTGTTTTACATGTTTAAAAATGTACTTAATAAAAGATACGTAAATGATATAAATAAATAGATTAATAACATTAATGGTTGCATTATGCTACAAACTAACTTAAGATATTTTTTTGAATGCTCAATCAAAAAAACTAGCATTGAACATAATAAATGTCAAATTAATTTGTATATAAAAAATAATCCAAAACGATAAAAAATCAAATTGATATTTTAGTAAAATTATTAACTTTACGCATATATCTAAACTTGTATCTCCTTTTCCCCTGTATTTTTTAGGATATTCGAGCCTGCCCTGCCTCATTAACGAATCGCTACTGCGACGTGGATAGACTAGCCTATGTTTTATAATAGTTTACATAGGATTGTAAAACGATCTTACTTTTATGAATTGTTAAAATTTTGATATCCATTTATTTCATATACATAATAGAGTGTCATGTCGGTAACATCATACCCGACAGTTTTAGAATGCCCTTGTGAGCTGATAACAACTATTAGTATATGATAATAAAATAATTAAAATGTTACACCTACCGCCATTTAGGATCCGTTATGGGAAACTTAGCGTACCTACATGATTTTTGTTTTACGAAAATAAATTCCTTCTGTTCAAATCTAACAATCGTTTTTCATTAATGGCTACTATTATCTAACAAATAACTATCAAGCTTTCAAATAAATATTATACATAGCAAATCTTAACCAAAACACAAAAAAAAATACTGAGTTAAATTATGAAAAAAATATTTTGTTCTACAAAACAGATACCTACAAACAACAAAATATGTAATAAAATTCCAGAAACATGAAAAAAATTACGTTAGTTTAAATAATATTAACTTTAATGCTTTTTTAAATAATAATATCATCTAATTTACCAACTTATCTTTTCTGTGAAACTGTGAACTAAAAAATAGTTTTAGTATGAAAGCATCCCCAAAGTGGCCGGAACCACCCTATTGGAAGCCCTATATATCCAACGGACAGAGGCTTTACGAAACGTTCACCACACATTGTATGTACGGGTATAACTTCAAAGAGAATATTACTAATAGCGAGTCACATAATATATTATTGGAAATTCTGAAATGTGAGGTGTGTGGGGGCACTACTGTACATACGACGTGGTTGGAAAATATGTCAAACCTGGAGTTCCAAATTTGATTGTTTGGTTTTCTGGAACGATCAGGGTTTTTTTTTTATTTTTTATTTTATTTTATTTATTTATTATAAAGACAAGGTAATACAATATGACAGGAAAAAATACAAATATTTTACAGAAAAAAGAGAGGTCCAGATAAATTACTTTTTAGTAGTTTGTCAATGGGTGCCTTTACTTTGAAGATATAAATAAACTTATGTTACTTTATTTTGCAGTTATAATTTTTGTTAGTGTCTAATACAATTTTTTTCTTTCGGCGAGCCAATTCTTCAACATAATTTTTGTTTTACCATTTGTACATTTTTTAAATTTCAGCAGGTAACATATTTAATAAATTTGGTATCATGTAGTCCAACGTTCTTTGTCCATATTTGTTTAAGTGCTTAGGTACAACTAGTCCTTCATTTAGCGTAAATCGGATATTGTAAGTATGGTCCAGTTTATGTATGTATATAGGTCTATTTATATGCTGAGGTATAATTTTATACCACAGAATTGCTCTTACTGAGAGAATTTTGAGATTCTGGTAAAAGTAGGGAAAATTATGTCTTTGTTCGTATAAACTTTTATGCGTTAATAATTTAATTAATTATTTTTGAACCGATTGAACATGATTAACATTTGTGTTACAGGAAAGTCCCCAGGCTGTAATTCCATACCTTATAATAGATTTAGCTAAAGATAAATAAATTATTTGAAGTGTGCTTATTGGAACATGGAATTTTAATTTATATAATCTACTAACAATAGATCTGAGTCGTTCACAGACTTTATTTATTTGTGAATCCCATTTGAAAAAACAGTCAATAATAACACCTAAATAAACATATTCTTCAACCAGTTCAATATTTTCACATGTGCACAATGTAGAGATACCGACATGTAAGCAATCTTGAAGCGTTTGTTTTAATTTCAGGTGTTATAATATTTGCCTTGGCATTCGGTGATCTAATAAGTATCAATTTAGTTTTATTTTAAATTTGTAATTAAACCAGAATCATGAGACCATTTCCAAAGTTCAATGTAATCTTCTTGTAAGAGTTTAATACATAATTGCAGATAACTGCATGAAATTACCAATGCAGTATTATCCGCGCACACGAAGTGTTTTACATGTTTAAAAATGTACTTAATAAAAGATACATAAATGATATATAAAAATGGGCCTATTATGGAACCTTGGGGAACGCCTGCAAAAATTCTTCTTTTTTTACTTAAGGTGTTCAATAGCTTTATTTTCATGCACCGGTTGTTCAAGTAATTTTACAAAGAGTTTTTATTTAAAGAAAGCTTATTTAAAATAACACGAAATATTTTAATAAGCAATGTGACGTGGTGTTTTATTATTTTTAATTATTAATAATTATTATTTTTGATATTAATAATTACTTTTAATTTTATGATTTGGCAATTTTATGGAACTAAGACTTCATTACTACGACAACACCAAGTTACACTTATTTTTGATCGACTAAAGTACTTTCATTGAAATGCGAAGTTATGCTTGACTCTCAAATTAGACGTACCTCGTAGGTATCTATAATAAGAGAAACGGTGTACCTCAGTTTTTAATTAAATTCTTTTTTTTTTATTATTTGTATTATATGATTTTATATTATTCATTCATAGTCTAAACACTTTTTGGATCAATTGTCTAAGGCTGCGTATACACACGCTAGCCGAACATGCTAGCGAAAGGCAGCCCGCGGATGTTTATTCATTTCCCATAATTCGTGGCTCGAATCGCGCTTATGTTCGCAAATATATACGCAGCATTACATGCAAAGCGTTAATAAAAAGTTCGGAACTGAAATTATCTTTTTTTACATTAACTCCACACTGTAGACCCTGAGAAAAATAATTTCCCTTAGGGCGTATGTCATTTTTGGAGATGCTGTGTGGAGGGTCTTTTTGAGGGAAGGAAGGAGTGAATATGAGTCTTAAAGAGATCCATGTTGTAGGAGGGTGGAAACACAGAGGCCGGTAAATCATTTCACAGCCGAGATGTTGAATTCAAGAACGAGTCGTAAAAGCGACTCGTTCTCACGTAACAAATTTCAACCGTTGGGCATGCTTTTGGCGTATTTCCCAACTATGCACCGGTGCCAAAGGAAACAATGACGCTGGCTCCTCGGAACATCTTCCATTGTACCTAATTCCGGTAGAACAAGGACGGCTTACGTACTTGACGCATGTGCTCTAAAGACTGCAATCCTCTTGTTAATCAAGGGTATTTTAGGCATTTTGGGGCTCCACACCAGAGGTGGCTGACAAATTCAACAGTGGGGCACACTTGCAATTTGTACAGCTGGCTGTGTACAGTACGCCTAACTTCTGAGAGGCCAACTTAACTCTGGCTTCGATGGAGCCCCCTTTGAAGAACTTTGAATACGAAATCATTTCCTGTATTTTTTTTAAAGTTATAACCTTTTACCACCGAATCATCTTTGTGATTTCACTTAAATCAATTTAAACGGGTGAAGAGTAATTTTAACTAACTGATATTGATCATATATAGGGGAACTATTGAACAGCACATAGTGGTAGCACCTGTCAAACCAGGAGTTTAAAAAATAAATATCTGATTTTCTAGAAAGCTGCTTCCCCTCCTGGTTTAAAAGTAAATCATACTAACGCTGGAGATTTTAATAACGATAGGGGTACAAAATGAAGATGAGCAAGGTCTGGTAAGTCACTTGAGATGAGTAATAGAACCAAGGGACCGAAAGAACAAACAAGTTTGTCAATCACTGATATGAAGATTTGAGTTATATTAGTATAAAAAAATATGTTAGTAGATTTTTTGAGGATGGTCATTTAAATGCATTAAAAATAAATACAACGTAAGAATGTATGAGAATTTAAAAAATACATATTATCATTAATTATTGAAAAGTGTTTTTTGTGCGGTGTTAAAATCTAATCGAATGTTATAAGTATTATTTCCATGCTGAAGTTACGATGAAGCTGATGGGAATAAAATAAAGTTTAAATTATAATATTATATCTAAGTACTTTAAAAATTGCACAAAAAAGTAGTTTTAAAATTTCTTCAAACTTTGCAAATATACTTTGTGTTGTCATTTTTATTTAAATGAAAACAAATAACTTTGTAAAAACCACTATATAAACAATATTATCCACATGTTGATAAGATCCCGTCTGCTTGTTTAGGAATAAATACATCCCAAAACACGTAACCGCACTATACTTTCATAAGACCAAAAACGTCCCGAGCGACCTTTCATTTTAAAAGCTATATATCTCTCGTCCTCTCATGCAAACATGTATATTTTTTCTTTTAACCAGAAAGAGAACAAAATAATGCTTCTTATTGTCTTTGAAATTTGAAAGCTATCTTGCATGGATATTTTACAATCTCGATCCAAAGTGACGGTTTCATAATTTTCGCGCGAACCTGAGGCTTCCGGATTGTGAGATTCGAATATATTGAACCAAGCAGACGGGTTTATAATAATAAACTTATATTTATAACTAATTAATAAATATTAATCTTATCCTGTCGAAAAAAACTTTGTTTTCGAAACATGTTGATAAAATTGATTATACTAATAATTAATTAATGAATATAAATCTTATCCTGACAATACTTTATTTTCGAAACACGTTGATAAAATTGAATATAAAGTAATTTTTACAAAGTCATTTGTTTTTATTTCAATGGTAATTTCGTTAGATATTTGTTGATCACCTGTAATGATAAGTACGTCATTTATTAATAATAATAATATTTGGCAAATTTATATAGCGCCGTTTTGCTGAAAAATCACCCCAAAGGGCACTGTACAAATAAATATATAAAATAATTAATACTACTAGCTTACAACTGAGATTTACAACTATAACTAGTGACTTACATCATTATTATTAATATTCGTACATTTTGGCATTTAAAATGAACTTTTTCTACGTTTCTGATATTTTAATATAGTTAGTTTGTAGGTTAAATGAAGTTTATGAATCTAGAAGGTCCCAGTTATTAATATTTTATGACGAGAGCACAATACGTTAAAAGTCGACTAAGCGAATTAGTTCAAATTCAGATTCGTTTTCATGAGCGATTGTTTTTCATTGCTTCTTCATTGCATTTAAGAGTTTCGTCATAACAAAATTTTAAAAGTCACTACAAGTAGGACAAACCAAAAAATAAAATTAGTCATAATAGACCCGATATAGTTTTTCATGACAAAATTTAAAAAAAAAAACTTATATCATTAAAGTCGCTATTCCAAATTTCTGTAATATTCAAAAATCTCTTTCTGAAAAAATACAGATTTAGGAAATGAAATTTAGCATTCTCAGACAATACAAATATTAGCATTTGTTATTTCGGCTACTGGCATTATACCTAGCTCTCTCATTCAATATTTAGGCATATTAGATTTGTCAAAGAATTTATATATAAAATTACAAAAATCAGTCATTCTAAAAACATGTAGGATTACGAAATATTTTTTAAATATTTATATTGAGGGATCAGTAGGATTTATAAGTTCTACCGGGCCGAACCCTCTGATATGAAAATATCTGGAGTCGGTGAATTATTTTCCCATTTCGTCTCTGGTAGGTTGACATGTTGTTCTTGTATTATTTTGTATTTAATATATTGTTATGTTCGCACATACGACAAAACAGTTAAAGAAGCGTCGCCTCTCCCACAGGTTGACAATCAAGTGTTTCTGTCGATGGATTCGCAAATTATCGTAATGGCGCGACCATCTCCTAGCAATACCGGAGAAAGAAAGCTATAAAAGGGCTAACGCACTTAAATTCGCCCTCTTTCTTCCCGCCTAGCTCATACTAGTAACATCGTGTACCTAGTTCTCGCCCGAGGCGATAGCCTCGCGGGCACCCCGTTTGTGTACCTGAGACAATGGCGTTGCATTGGCCGTAGATTCGGTATAATAAGTGACTGTGATCCTGGAGCCCTGATCCTGGAAGTGGAGCAGCATGTCCATCTTCGCCCTGGTTGAATGCTGGCCCGCGATGTCCAGCGACTGATTCCTGTCTCCGGCTAAGGACTCTGCCCGGCAGGCATGAGCTTAGCCGGCACCTTCCACCGCACAATCCCTCAAGATGACCAAGGTAGTCTCCCAATTATAACTGTAGATATTCGAGCCATTAACTTCCAGTTTAGTATCATTTCAAGTACCTATCTTCCGTTCTAAAAGCTATCATTTAGGTCTTAAATCGTAATGTCCTGTTGTACAAATTGAACCCCTTTATTGTAATAAATATGCTATGTAAAACCGACTTTCAATTACATTCATTCATCTTGTCAAGAGTGCACGAACCTAAACCCAGAGAGTTTTTAATATTACACTGGCGCTTGAACACTTTACAAGAAATGAATAATGTTATTGAAAAATGAATATATATTTCTAAAAAATATGCTAAAAAATTTGTGCTTATATTGTGTTTTAAAAAGATAAATGTAAAATATCTTATTAAGTTCGTTTAAATAAAGCCAAACATATTCAAAATATAGTTATTCAGTTGACGCGGGAACAATGTACAGATTTTAGGGCGAGTCCATTGTTGATTTGAAATGTTGATGCAAATAAACCATAAATCGGGTTAAATACTAATTCAAAACAGTTATTTGTGTAATTTTGATAAAATTAACGAGAACAATTCTATTACAACATAATTAAATACGGTTATTTGAATAAAATAGTTCCAAAATACAGCGGCGTAATTGAATTGGACCCGTCCAAGTCAGAATATTTCGGTAGAAGCACGAAAGAAATAACTCGTAAATTTGCCGCGAAAGCAATATAAAAGAAGTTTTGAATTTCAATACATTTTAAAATGCATATTTCGTTGTGAAAATATTAATAACTCTTCTTGTTATTTCAAAACAAATTAATAGGTAATTAACTAAATATAATTCCTAGTGTTGAAAGTGAATTTAGTTATCCCGCGCAAAAAACGAAATCGTCATATAGATATTCAAATTAGCAAACAGTCAGCAAGTCGAAACAGAACGAAGACGCGTGCAAGCGGTAGCAATAAAAATTGTATAGATTGGTCACCGTAAATAATAAAGTCCATAAGAATTGAGCCCACGGAATAAAAACAAAAAAGTGAAATAAAAGACAAATGAATACATTTTATTAAGAAATACAAAAGATTTAAAATAAAATAAATTTCAAATGAAAAAAATTATTATATTGTTTCAAACAAAGCATTAGAAACGGCCGTTAAAATATTTCAAAAAGAATTGCGCGAAAAATAAGAAAAACATAATTTATATTCTGTAATAATAAATTAAAAGCAAAATAAATAGGAAATGAATTATAATAATCCTTGTAAATTACAAAGAATAACAAAAAATTAAATATTAAACTGTTTAGAAAGAGAAATGTTTTATATGCGTTAAAATTAATAGGAGGTCCTCTCTAGTAATAGCCAAGGAATCCCTTCCGTGTTTGAACACGCGTGATCCTCGTGATAAGTACTTACGGGCTAGTCCAAGTTTTGCATTTTTTCGAAGCGCGTCGCGTGCACAGAACACAAAATCCAATGAATATTAAAGTGTGAGGTAAAATTTGTCGGGAATAATTTTTGAATTTTTATTAGATTAAAACGAAACATTGTTAAATGAATTTTTACATTATCAAGGAAGTGAAATAGTTTTAAATGCTTGAGTTAATTACGGAATTGAAAATTTTATAAAATTTTTTTTTTTACTCTTTCCTGGTAGCATGTCTAGTATTGTTGGATAATAATAGATCTAGAGAATTGAAAATGCTTAAGAGGACAGTACACATTGAGATTTAAAAAGAAAATATGCAGTTCATGAATAATATGGTTTCAAATTCGAGTGAAAATTGGAAATAAATTAAAATAGTGACTTGTATAAAATCGTGTATATGATAAAAGTTAATAACTTGACGGTATCACCTGACTAACGTATCATGGAATTTAGATGTAGTCCAAAAAAAAAATATATACAATTGTCTAACAAGCATACCTACGGCAAGTTATATAAAATCATGATCCCTTAACAGCGACTTTTTTACAAAGAGATCTATTAAACTATGGAAGGCAGATGCGACCCATAATTTAACCTCTGAGTGATTAAGTATGCTCGCGCAGTCGTATATCTCTGGAATCCAAACTCTGTTGTGAAGACGATCTTAATCTCAGAACCGCTTAGCCCGGACAAGGAAGATTGCGAACGTAAAAGCCCCTCCCTAATACAAGTTAAAGAGAAAAACATATATAAACATATGTATATTTCCAAAATATTGCTTGACGTTATTATTTAGAAACTAATTTTCCTATAGAAAATAAAATAATAGTGGAAAAAAAAAGTTAAGAACAGATTTCAACTAGTAAGATCATGTAGTAGAGAAAAAAAAATCAAATCAAACTGGTTTTTTAGTTGCAATGTTTTTTTGGTGGAATAAATCAGAAACCACAAAGAAAATTGTAGTTGAAATACCCAAGTTGTAAAATCATTATCATTTTGAAGGCTAATCTTATATATCATGAAAAAAGATAGTGATGGTAAGTAAGGCGGATGCGAAATTTACTGTCACAATTCAATATATAAGACAAGCCCGGGTGTAATTAATTGAAAAGTAATCTGAGATTGTACATCAATCAAGGTGCCGTAATTGACCCCAAAACAAGTTGAACAATATTGCAAGACGCATATATGAAAATATATATGTATTTCCACGAATTTTTATTTATAAAAAGAGGAAAAAGTTGAAAACAGAATAGTTAAAAGATTTAAAATAATGAAAAAGTCAATAAATACTAGAGAATATAAATTTAACGGAAGTAATAAAAAGTAATAGGAAAAGGTTAAATTTTAATTAATTACAAATTAAAAGTTAAATTCGTTCATGAGACATAGAAAGTAGAGAAAAGTTTGAGAAATAACTAATGCACGCGCGTTATGCATAACAGCAGACATAAGTACCTACGCAGTAACAGATGGCCCGGCTAGGAAAGAAATTTTGTATATGAGAGAATACGGTACCTATGTAAAGCGTTGTAGAAAACGGCAAAAATGATAAAATTCAGAAAAGGTATAATTTGTATTGAAAATTTTTTTTTGTAGAAAAATAATTAAATTCTTGGATAGTTAGTTCTTTTTGGCTCTCTTAGTGATTCTAATATTAATTATTTGAGAGTTGAGAATGTTGATTTAATCTGAGATCAGAGTAGCTAACTGAAATCTAGTTGAAAAAACAGGAGAGAGTGCAATTGAACAAGCTATTACGAAATAAACAGAATTCGGTCAGGAAAATATTTTTTCTTTTTGTGTTTTGGAAGTTTAAAATATACATTTTTCATATGAAATAATAAAGAATTAAATTAAAATGATACGTTCTCATTCGTATAATAATAAAAAATAAGGATCATACCTGGTTTGAAAAAAAGGGAAGTAGGAATACTTGACTCGTGTTTTGTTATTAAAAAAAAGGCGGGAAGGAAAGAGAAACAAAAATAATTGTATATAAAGGTAACCATTTTTGTATGAGATTATTATAAATAAACTATACTATAAATGTTATGTATATTATTGTATATAAAGGTAACCATTTTTGTATGAGATTATTATAAATAAACTATACTATAAATGTTATGTATATAATTGTATGTAAAGGTAACCCATTTTGTGTAAATATTTATGTATATAAATTTTCGGTGTTGTTTATAGAATATATCTCTCTTTAAATTTCTTTTTCAATAAAAGTTGTGACAAATAATACAATACGTCGAAAAGTAAACAAGAAGTCGAACAAATAAGTACGGAAATAGATCTTCAAATATAGTCAGATTGTAAAAAATAAATAAATTAAATTTGAAAAAAAGTAGAGAGATTCTGCATAGTTATAACAATTGTCCTGAGCTAGTATTGAAAAATAAAATGTTGAATAATTCAGTTAAAAAATAAAGCTAAATCTCTTGTAACGATGCGGAAGTAAAAAGGCCTTCGTTAATAAAAGCTGTTTAACACAAAATGGAATATGTTTTACATATTTAATAAACAAAAGTAATAAAAATAAATGTTTTTAATATTTTGTCAAATAGATAAACAATTTAGCAAGAACGAAATAAAGAAAGAATAAATCACGAGCATCCGTAAGGATTAATTGGTGACATTCATAGAGATTTTTTAGTGTCCATTTAAAAAAAATAGAAAGTAGTACACGAATTCAAAACAAAAAAAGATAATCATTTCTTACTTAAGTTTAAATGAAAAGGATTTTTAATGAATAAAGTTTTATTCTTCTTGACTTGTGTTACAAAAAAGACAACGTGGATCGTTGTTCGGAAATTATATTGTGCTTTGCGCAGATATTGAGTTCTAAGTGAGCTCAAGAAATGTAATACGGGTACGGGTACCAGCGTATACATTTCTAGTTTCAAAACGTTATAGGAAAGTCTTCCTTAGAATTAAGACAAGTGGGGTTGCCAAGAGAGTAATCTTGGGCAATAAAAAAAAAAAGAGAAAATTTGTAATACAAGAAGAGAGACGAAATTTTTTTTTAACACTTCAAGTGAGTTTTGAGTAATAATCGAATAATGAAATTTATATACTTAGTTTGGGTCTAACTAGAAAAAGACCATGGCGCCCAAAGTTAGAAAGGAACAGAAACATGTACTTACATATTTTTAAATAAAACAAAGTTAACATTGTAAGGAAACAACGTAAATAAAACAAAACAAAGATATTGAAAAGGGAATATTACATTGAGATGTATTGTGAGGTCAAAAGGTCCGTGACGTCACAATAGAAGGAGTATTAATTGGACTTAATGTTGTATTATATTGAAATTGCAGCAAATAAAAAATTATATCAAGTTATGAGAATAAGTTGAAAATTCCTGTCAAATAATCTTAATAAGAAAGTTATACTAATTAAAAGGAATTTGGAATAAAAATTAAGAAACAGAAAGAAAAGAAGTTCTTGCTAGCAAATTCAATTATAATATAGCGTTCAAATGTATATAATTGTATATACCTTTTTGTTGTTAATTTAAATGTTTATATCTCTCTGATTTGCTTTCAAACAAATAAAGTCGTTCAGTTGACTAACAAATATTAGATTTGGAAAATAAAAGTTTTTTTTAGTATTTTGATTGATTGAAGTTTAATAATAAATTTCTGTATAACCTGTGGAGTTATCCTGGGGTTAGTGTTGGAACATGTAGGTGTTTTTGAATCGGGTATGTACCCACCCTAATTGGAAATAAAGAGAGATAAAATAAACTTTGGTTGTTTAGAGTATTTGAAAGAATAAAACATAAACAGGTTCAAAAAATTGAGATTTGTATTAAAATCTAAAAAGTTCATGGAAATTTTGTAATGAAGAGAAAGTTAATTGGTATTAATGTTCAAATCTTAATAAAATTACTGAAAATAATTGAGTTTGGTAATAAAAAGTTGAATTTAATTAAAAAAATAGTCAAGATTTTTTTTTTAAAAGAAAATAAATTAAATAAATTTTAAAATTAAAAAAAAAAAATAAAGTTTCGTTAGCAAATTCGGTTATGATTAAAAATTGAAATGTATATAAATTGTTAGCTTGTAAGATTGAAATGTTATAACATGTAAACACGCGAATTGGATACTTCGGTATTTAAGCGACGAAAGTCAACGTGTAATTCACCGTATATCGGTGTTGTTGTAAAAAAGTCTGTGTTATTGGAATTTAAAGCGTATTCGGTTGAAGATGAAGTTAAACAACTTAGAGAGAATATATATTATATTGAAAACTATCATAGATCTTAATTTTCTAGTGATGTTCTGTTTTTTTTGGTTATTTGTTTTATATATGTATCTGTCAAGCGCAATCATTGAAAAGGATTACTATGTGTTCGAAGGCGTTTTCATTTGATTTGGTCAGTAAGACAGGGTCATTGTTTTTTAACATGACGTGAGGAAGGTGTGTGTCACCTGTGTTTACGCCGAGCACAATCATTGGAAAGGGAGTTTCCTGTGGATTGGTTAGTGAGGCAAGATCATTGTTCTTTAACATGATAGTGTATGCATACAAGGGATTGGATCTCTACAAAAATGATAGGATTTAAAGTATAGCCTTAGAATTATACCTACGTTACAGGATTTAATATATGCCTTATAATTATATTATAAACATGATAGGATCCGTATAGCCTCATAATTATACCCATTGTAAACTATGAAAACAGAACTGAAGATGGTTTAAGAGAAATTCATCAATAAAGTTAAAAGGGAATAAATCGCAAGTTACAATAACACAGCAAATTTAAAAAATACTACTCTAATTGGTGCATGTATTGTATTGTAACCCTTTAGTTAGGTTGAAAATGCGAATATGTATCATTTTCGATTGATTACATGACATTAAGTCGGCATTAAATGTCCATTTAATGGGCGAGAGAAAAAAAATGTAAATAAAAAGTGTAAATATTCAAGAGGTTCATGTCTTGTATTGTCCTCTACACAAGGTGTAAAATGCGAATATGTATCAATTTCGATTGATTACATGACGTTTAGTCAGCATAAATTTTTGAAATTTTTTTTTATTATTTTTATTAAACATTACATAATGAATATAACTGACAAACGATTGGTATTGGCATAAAAATGTATGTAAAATGCGAAGGAATTGACCTCGGTTGTTCAGAAAAAAATGATATCGCATTAAAATATCCATTGAATGGATAAAAAAAGAAAATAATGAATATAACTGACAAACGATTGGTATTGGCATAAAATTTATGTAAAATGCGAAGGAATTGACCTCGGTTGTTCAGAAAAAAATGAAATCGCGTTAAAATATCCATTGAATGGATAAGATAAAAGAACAATGTATAGAATCCTGTACCAAGTTTCATTTCAGCAAAGTTTTTTTTAAATTATTGCGAGGAAGAAGGTAATGATTTGCTGCTACAGCAAATAATTTAACAGTTTATGTTAACAAATTTGGAAGATCAGCGTGTTTTGTATCGCGAGAGTAGCGTGTTTTGTATCGCAAAGGAGAAAAGGGAAAGGTACAAGTTCTTTTGCAATAGGGTTGTTTAGCTTGGCTCACAGGTAGATAAATTCGTTCTTGGCTCAGTAGGTAGGGAGTGTTAAATTAGTTGTGATAATGACAACTCTATGTCTTATAACCTACAGCACATCCAGAAATGTCTGCAAGAAACGAGAAAATATCTTCAGGGTACAAGGAACAATTTTTCAATAGAACTTAAATGGAAACTTACGATGACACAAATTAGGATGGATACTTCTTCAAGAAATCAATATGAATACTTTTGCACCATAAATAAAATTACTTCTTCAAAGAATTAAAGGAAAACTCTTCAACAGTCCTGCAAATTCAATAATGCTGCGTTTACAACATACCACATTTTTGGTAAATGCCCAAGTCAAGCCAGAATAGACCTGACAATCTTCTTACATTATATTGGACAGAGAAGGCAGTGTTATGTTCGCACATACGACAAAACAGTTAAAGAAGCGTCGCCTCTCCCACAGGTTGACAATCAAGTGTTCCTGTCGATGGATTCGCAAATTATCGTAATGGCGCGACCATCTCCTAGCAATACCGGAGAAAGAAAGCTATAAAAGGGCTAACGCACTTAAATTCGCCCTCTTTCTTCCCGCCTAGCTCATACTAGTAACATCGTGTACCTAGTTCTCGCCCGAGGCGATAGCCTCGCGGGCACCCCGTTTGTGTACCTGAGACAATGGCGTTGCATTGGCCGTAGATTCGGTATAATAAGTGACTGTGATCCTGGAGCCCTGATCCTGGAAGTGGAGCAGCATGTCCATCTTCGCCCTGGTTGAATGCTGGCCCGCGATGTCCAGCGACTGATTCCTGTCTCCGGCTAAGGACTCTGCCCGGCAGGCATGAGCTTAGCCGGCACCTTCCACCGCACAATCCCTCAAGATGACCAAGGTAGTCTCCCAATTATAACTGTAGATATTCGAGCCATTAACTTCCAGTTTAGTATCATTTCAAGTACCTATCTTCCGTTCTAAAAGCTATCATTTAGGTCTTAAATCGTAATGTCCTGTTGTACAAATTGAACCCCTTTATTGTAATAAATATGCTATGTAAAACCGACTTTCAATTACATTCATTCATCTTGTCAAGAGTGCACGAACCTAAACCCAGAGAGTTTTTAATATTACAATATATATAAAATAAAGTCGGGTAAGTTACACTATTTATAACTCGAGAATGGCTGGACCGATTTTGATGATTTTTAATTTGTTGGATTTGTCTCCGCCCCGGATAACAGAATAATATTTATTTATATTTTATTAACGCCCTAGTGGGCTTTTACAAGAAAAGAAGCAAATATATAATTAACAATATTAATTACATGTATTACATAAACAATAAAACAGAATAAATATGAATGCAATCGACTCGTTAGGTAAAGAATATTACAACATAAAAAAGAAATTAAATGAAATAGTACAAGTTGTACTTATAAAAAACTAAAAAAATTCAGCTTTAAATATTTATACATATTATTAACAATAATAATAAGACCTGACATAGAACAAAGTGTAAATAGAACTGCAAAAATTTTATAAAGTAAGTATACATTTTACTGGTGAGGTTTAGATGAGAAAATATTTTATGAGAAAAACAAAAAAATAATAAAAGTTAATTATTAGCAGATAGAATCGAGATTAGTTGATTTTTGAAACATTCAAAACTGTCAATACTAAATATATCTATAGATTCGCAGTATTTATTCGCAAGGTTATGGATTCTTGGAATTGGTGGGTATATAGAGTAATAATAATATTTGGATGATTTATATAGCGCCGTTTTTGTGAAAATCACCTCAAGGGCGCTGTAAAAACAAGAGTAATAAGTGTTGAGTTTATTGTTGCATTTAAAAATATCTTTACTACGAGTTGGTCTAGCGGGTATGCTAATGCAAATTAGTTCCAACAAATTAGGGCTGTCAATTAAAGATTTTATAATTTTGTATAAAAAAAATAAATCAATTAACACTCTTCTATCTGATAATTTAAGAAGTCTGGTTTCAGCGCGTAAGTAATTATAATTTATAAATTCGATTGGAATTTTCATTTTAAAATTGATGTACCGAAGAAATTTGTTTTGTACCTTTTCCAATGATGGAGAATGAACATTGTAGTATGGTGACCATACAGAGGAATTGTATTCTAATCTACTTCGTACTAGTGAGCAATACAGATGTTTTAATGTTAACATACTTTTAAAATTTGCCCCCATTCTCAAGATAAAACCTAGTATTCTCATTGCATCGCTTGTTATTTCATCGATGTACCCATTGAACTGTAGACTCTCATGGAGTATAACACCAAGATCACGAGTCTGCGATACACGAAGAAGATTAACACCATTCATAATATCATAAGAAAAGTTAAAAGGATTTTTACCTCTGTAAAAACTAATAATCTGGCATTTACCAATATTTAGTTGTAAATCATTGACAGAACACCACGCGCATAGTTTGTTCAGGTTTAACTGCAGAATGGCACGATCGTCATCGTTTCTAATTGTTCTGTAAATCTTTAGATCATCAGCAAATAAAAGGACTTTGGCATTACTAAAAATATTAACAATATCATTTATGAATAAGCAAAATAATATCGGGCCCAAATGAGATCCCTATGGTACCCCACTTGAGGCAGCAAATGTATAAGAAGTAAACGAATCAACTTTGACCGCTAATTACCTTCCCAATAGATAACTCTTAAACCATTCCAAAATACTCCCTCTCTGAGTCTGTGGTTAACCTTATCAAATGCCTTACTGAAATCAGTATATGTGGAATCAGTTTGATGTGATGAAGTCAAGGCATTAACAATGTCATTCGTGTATAATATTAAATTGGACAGGGTTGATCTTCCTTTGATAAATCAATGTTGAAGCGGTGAGATGGTTTGATTGATTTGGGATATCAATTTGTCTAGTACCAGGCTTTCAAAGAGTTTGGGTAATGTAGACATGGTGCATATTGGCCTATAGTTTGTTACGTCGCTCTTATTTCCTTTTTTAAAAATGCGTGTCAAAAGACTAAACTTCCAAAGGTCAGCGAACACACCTGATGAGAGTGACTTTGTAAATAACTTATGTATGGGATACGATAATGTATGCATACAATTAACTAAGAATCTGGGTGGAACTTTGTCAGGTCCTGCGGATTTGCGGGAATCGAGACTCTTCAGATTGGATATAATATCATCTATGGTTAGAGTACAATCAGATATATCAAGAGTTTTAACTAAATTAGAGCAAGAGATATTGCTATCTACATTTGCATTAATATATACACCGCTAAAGAAATCGGCGAACAGATTAACAGTTTCCTGAAGATTTTGGGGTAGTTTATAATCGAATGACATAATACTAGGTATACAAGTACCGTTTTCTTTTTGGGATTTAACATGTTTCCAAAAAAAATTTGAGTCGTTCATGATAGAGCCTTCAACATCACGTATGAAAGTTTTGTAACATTCTGCAGAGAGCTTATTGCAGTCTCCCCTCAATTTTTGAAACACGGAATAATCGATAGCCAGGCGACTTTGTTTGAATTTCTTATGAGATATTTTTTTGAGGTATATTAAGTCTATCAGTTCTTTTGAGTTTATCAGGGTATTGAGTTTCCCTGTAAGCCGTAAAAGGTACAAATTTTTCAATTGCAGAATTAATAATGGAGTAAAAAAAGTTAAGGTGTGCATTGATATCAGCCTCGCTATCCAAGAATGACCAGTCAATCTGGTTGAGATAGTTGGAAATTTGTACATAGTCTGCTTTTTTGAAATTTCTAGTTTTTACTACCCTTTTTTCAATAGGAATTGGTTTGAGGTTAGACATGCATATTTCTAGTGGTGGATGGTAAACATCAACAGGTAATAGTATTTCGGTACTTCTCGCAACACAGATGTCAGACACATTTGACAATGCCAAATCCAATGTACGACCACCAATACACTATTACACTGAGTTAGTCCTAAGAAGAGAGCCATATCTCTAATTACACGAATATTAACATTAGAACAATGATTGTCAGAATTCATATTACACCAATCGTATTGAGGCAGGTTGTAGTCACCAACTAGAAGTAATTTAGTGTTAGGGTTTTTAGCACAGATAGATTCAACCTCGACACAGTGATTGCTGTAGGATTGGACGTCAGAATTTGGTGGTAAATATGCACACCTAATTCAGCCGAATTAATTCCTTAATCGAGCCATGTTTCCGTTAATATGAAAATATTACTGGTGATAGTTGCCGCCGAAGTCAATAATTTGGGAAGTTTTGTACGGACCCCTCTCACATTTTGATAATAGCATTTTATTTTATTTTGCTTTAGTTTTTTGGCGTACAATCAATAATTTTGGGTATGCAGCGCCCTTGAGGTGATTTCAGCGCCCTTCAGGTGATTTTTCACAAAAACAGCGCTATATAAATCATCCAAATATTATTATTATTTAAATATTATTATGGAGTTTATTTATTTGATGGTGATATTGGTTTCACCATTGTTCTTTCTGGTCTCAAGTTGTTGGCCTAAGTCTAGAAGTTGGGTCCTCTGCAACAGCGTTTGATCACTTCTGGCCTTGACACCATTTTTCAGTTTAGCATTATTGGTCAAGATCTCACGTGCCGAGATAAAATCCTTAAATTCGACCTTAATTGTGTCACGATAAAAATTATTACTTAATAATATTTATTTTCCTGACTTAATAAACCTTCACCTGGCCGCTTACTTTAATTGTTGAATCGCCGTATTTTGGATTTTTTCGATTGGCAACGGTATTGTTAAACTTCCGGCGTCACTTTTTTGGATTTTCGCTATGTTCGGGAGCCCGACGTGAATTCGAATCGTCGCCTAATTTTATAAGTTTGTGTTCATTATGTGTTAATGTCACAGTTACGGGTCAATACCTTTGACCAGAATTATGACACTAATTCTAACCGTGATTCGTATATAGCTGAGTGTGTGGATCCCATTCTTTTTGAATTGTCCCGAAGCGACGAGAGATCGCCATGTTTTAAGGCTAACACACCGCCGTGTTCAAAATTGAGTGTGAAATATCTCAGGAATCGGGGCGAGCGCAGTCGATGGCTTGGCGTAAATGAGGCCCGGTAAATAGCTACGGTCATGGCGGTACCATATTTGTCGCGATATCCGCCGATGGATGGATTCCTGGCGCTCATCTTCGGATGAAGCATGCTGATCGAAATGGGCTTCTACCCAGTGCTTCTTGGTGTGCTCAAACCGGAGCACTGGTCCTGATCGGGAGCTTGGATCTTGCTCCCTGGCGAATCGTCTGGTTACTTGGAGGCTTTCCTTGGGGTTTTTTCTCGGTGTCCAAACTGGAGATGGAGCGAGACTACAGCCCGTGCTTCCTCAGCACGCTGTGTGAAGCCGAATAAAGTGTTCGCGTGATTTTAGAAGTAATTTGTTTAGAACCATGGTCCGCAGGTACACTATTCCTTTATTTTAGTTAATTGCCTCTTAAATTTCAGAACAGGTTATGTTTTCTTTGGTAAATGAATCCCGGTCCCTTGAAGGGCACCGTTGTATTGAAGGTTTAAATATAGTTGTAATTGTTACTGGATAAACTCTTTTATTCCCCTAGCCTAACTATCCTTACCGGAGAGAAAACTGCACTCTCCCTTCCCACCATCCTGAGGGAGTTTCTCATGCTCTGAATAAAAAAATGGTGCCAAGGAACCATTATGTTGCAATTGGTCTAATTTTGTTTGGTTTTTGTAGACCCAGTCTGTACATCTTTAACATATTAGGTATAATTTCACTGCTTACATCGCTTATTTCTGAGGTAACTTTGTCGTTGTCCATTGTTATAGCCGTGGTTTTTGATTCAGATAAACTTTATATAAAATACTTCATAGATAAAAAGAAAGTTATGAAGAAAATTTGAACGTATTGAACGAATTTTCATCCTTTGAAAGAGTTGTAGCAATGTTGTGTTAGTTGAAGTTTGCGTGAATTCCAAAAATTCAAAAACGTGAAATGTCAGTGAGCTGATTGTTTTGCTTTTGTTCTTAAACATATAATGCTGCCTCTCTTTCTTACACACTAAATGTCAACAGTCAAAAATGAGACAAACGGTTAACGTGTGTCTTCACCCTTCCAAAGGAAAAATACAATAATTATAATAAATTTCATAATGAATAACAGATCACTTTGTATAAACCACTATATTATAAACAATATCTACACGTTTCTATAACAATGTTATCTTCATCAGGATATGTTAATATAAAATAAATGACAAACAAGTATAGACAGATTAGAATAAACTATAACATAGACAAAATATTAAAAAGTAGAGGTGATTAATTACTTACAAATCATAAAAATAGTTATACAAAATTAAGCATAAAAATTATTTAAGGAAAAATAAAATTGCATTTAGATAATAAAAAACTCTTAAGAACAAATAATTAAATTAATTAGTCTAAATCAAAAAATCAATAATTATAATTAATTGTAAGTATTAATAAGAAAAAAAATTTAAAAGATGGCTATTTTTAAAAAAATGTTTGGTTATTTATAATATTTAATTTGCTATTAATGCTTTTTCTAATTTTTAAAATTTCTAAATTATCCAATTGTATGCCTGTAGTGTTAGTATGTAAAATTTTAAGACCTGTATTAATATCAAAAGAATGACTTGTTTCCAAAATATGGTTGGCAAATTCAGAATAATAATTATTATTTAAACATCTTATATGTTC
The DNA here is from genome assembly GCA_929108145.2 of Limnephilus rhombicus. NCBI lineage: Eukaryota > Metazoa > Arthropoda > Insecta > Trichoptera > Limnephilidae > Limnephilus > Limnephilus rhombicus. The sequence goes on from OV815271.1 coordinate 45,864,755, forward strand.
CTTAACTCTAATGTTAAAATTTCTAGAAGTTTTTCCAATATAAAAAAAGTTACAGTCATTACAAATTAATTTATAAACCCCAGATTTGTTCAAAAAAATCACATTTATCTTTATTATTTAATATATAATTTTTTAATTTGTTATTTGTATAAAAAGCTGGCTGTACATTATTTGGCATGTTTTTAATTATTAAATTTGAAATGTTATTATTTAAAAATAAAAAATTTCTCCAATTATTATCATTTTCAACATCGTGTGGATAAACAAAAGATCTAAAAAACTTTTTCTTATATTTTGAAAAAGATTTATAAAGTATTTAGAATTGCTTGCAGTCGCCGTCACACCAGCCTTGTGTTTCGTACACTTCAAATGATCCTTAATATCCGCACGCCCACCGTGTGCAATCGAAAATTCTGAAAAACATTGCTGACACTTCACTCTGCTATCTTCACCACTAAGCTTTTTTATAAATGGGTAGTCTTTTTGCAGATCAACCGTAAATTTGCAATTTATTTTCGGAATTTTAAAACTTTTGGGTTCAAATAACTAAACAAAAATATAAATGAAACGTATTTACACTGCACGCGGTAAGCCGGTAAGCGTAAACCATATTATGCACAGATACATACAGTATGAAAGTTTTCCATAGAAATTAAAAGTTTCCTATTGGTTGCCGGATTTCTGACGTCACACAACCATAGATAATTTCTGACGTCCACAACCATGGATAAGTTGCCAGCAACTGACACAGCGCCACAGAATAGATAAATAGACAGTGCTCGCGCAAATCGGGACAAAATCTAAAAACCGGGACAAAATCTAAACCGGCCGGGACTTCGGGACCCCGTGTCTGAAACCGGGACAATCCCGGTCAAACCGGGACGAATGGTAAGCCTATATATAGTTCACTTACATAGCGTGGATTAAGTAGATGATCATTTGTGGAAAAATGTGAGGAAGGGTTTAGTTTTTCCTGTGGGGAAGATTTAACCCGGATATAAAGTCAGAAAAACAATTGGATAATTTGTAGAGCACCGTTTTTGTGAAAGGCGCTGTACAATTTATTATGAATTTATTATTTACATCTCGTATACAGAAACATACTTACCTGGCAGGACAATTCCGATAACTTTATCAGAAAGTTTAAGCTTAGAGAAGATACGACTTTGCACTTGGAGGACATTATATTTAAAACACTGGACATTGCACGATTTTACATTTGCTACCCCCATCACTGTTAGTATTACATTTATAAGAAGATTAATGTCAAAGTTGAGTAAGTATTTACTTTAAAAGACTAGAGAACTTACCACTCTTTACGACTGAAGAATTTCCATGAAATGACCCTTACAAAAGCTTACAAATAAGAATTTGCCTATATTTATAATTTTTGAATAAAATATGAGGTTGGTTTATTCAAACTCCATCACATTTGATGAGCATCAAATCGACGATCGAGTGCCGTTATTATTTTAACGTTTGCACAGTCCCCGTTAAACGTCGATACTCATGTATATACATGTATAACAACACAACTGTAAGGCCGGACAGCTAATAATATTTTAATCAAAGGTGAAATGGGCCGATAATTGGCGTTTAACGGATACCGTTCGAAAAATAAAAATGGCGCTATTCATAGGTTCGATGCCCAGTAGTCAGTTATACTGATATTTGAAAAATAGGTTGATATAATATATATGGCAATATGCTAATCATTCTTCGTCAAAATTCTTAATATATCAAACGGGATTTTCTTCAATTTCGTGTTTTATTCTAACCTCTCTGCTCCCGTGTGACGCGGAGGCCGACGTTATTTAAGGCTGTACCTTCTTTAATTCAAAATAATACCAAAAAAGAGGCTCCGCAACAGCAGCAGCCGCGGCAGTTATCCTCCTCGGCGGCCGGAAGGGGTGGTAGTATGAGGGGGTTGGGGAGGTTCCTGCGGACGGGGCGGGGAATCATTCTGTGATTATAATAATTTCACCCCGAGAAGAAAAGCTCCCCAGGCCAGAGCCGTAAAGCCGGCTTTATCCTTCGATTATGTTGCGGTGGAGAATGCTGACTGAAGATTAGCTTTTCACCAATATTTTGCCAAAAACACAACATATTTTTTAGTCATACATTTTTCATATACATTAAGTTTAGAAATAAGAAGAGCTTTTTTAACTGTCGATGCCAGCGTTCGACATTTTATGCGTGAATTGTGTATAAAAGAACATTAGTAGATAAGTACATAATTGCCGAATTTAATAAAACGTCGAGGAGATTTTTCAGGTAGATTGATGGTGCTCGTATTTGATATTTTTTGGTTGATTGTAATATTCATAATTATTATCATCATCAGCATCTTCTTTCTCTTGTCCTATGGCATCTACAAGGCTCCTCCATACGTCCCTGTCTTGTGCTGATTGTTCGGCCACCGTCCATGGTAGACCCATCCTCTCCTCACACAGTTTCTGGAGTTGCCTCGCCCAACTGTGTCTGGGGCGGCCCACTGGACGTCTACCCTCTGGAATCGCACTCAGTATAAAATTGAAATCAAATGGTAAAAAAGCGTGTTCGAGATAAATTAAAGTTCAAAAGCCCCTGTCGGGTGAGGCAGAAAACAGAAAAATTTTGAGGTAAAAATTCAAATCTCAGTTAATAAAATTTCAAAAAAGTGCGGATTAAATAAAAACGGATAAAACATCTGTTTGAACGGAATAGGAAGTATATATTAACAATTTAACGGCAAATGGAGCAGCGAAACACAAGCGTAAAGAATATTGGGTTTGCAAATGATATCTAAGGCCATTATGTCGTCAACCATGCGATGCGAAAGCGGTTAAACATATGCAAAACCTATGCTGCTAAGCATAACATGCTCTGCAACCCAATTAAATCTGTATTGCTAGTATTTAAGTACAAAAGAATTACCCGTCAGCCTAAACGACACGAAAATAACTGAAAAATCCGAGGTCGCATACTTAGGACACACCGAAACAGCGGAGTTCGATAGTGAATGACACGGATATTGAACGATATAGAACATCACTGTGCATTGGGGAAAATAGGATTTCTCGAAGATTCAATAAGTGTAGCACAGAACCAAAATGTTAACTTTTTAATGCGTACTGTATACCTTGGAGCTGTGGACCAACTTCAATGAATCATCTCTAAAAATAATGGAAGTACGATTCAACAACTCATACCAAATGCTTTTTGGGTTGTCCTGGTACCACAATGCCACTGAGATGTTTGAAGAAACATTCGGAGCACTAATCAGAAAACGGATCACCAGATACAGAAAGCGACTAGCCAACGCTCTTGCGATAGCAGTGATTCACGGGTAGGGTTCTATTTAAAGCCAATTCCTGATGTACAGATTTCTAAAAGTTTTTCTTAATTTTCATTTTTTACTTTTTCTGTGTATTATTATTATTTTTTTTTATTTTGTTTTCTTCCCTTCTTATCTCTATTGTTTGTTATCTATTATCTTATAATATTTTTAATTCGAAAAAATGTGTTAAATGTAACCTGTGGGATTGCACAAACCTCACCGAGACCCGAAATTCAAAAAAATCGAAAATAAAGAAAATTAAATTTAAAAATGGTGTCTACTCAACATTCGATGCTAATTATTTCATTATTTCAAAATTACCTTGAGGTGATTTTCGTTCTTTTTTGGCACCATGGAAATCATCTAAATGATTATTTCATAATCCTATGATTATTTGATAATCATAGGATTATGAAATAATGATTATTTCATAATCCAAATGATTATTTCATAATCCTATTATTCTAATATAATTTAACATTAATTAATTGATGATCAGTTACATAATATTAACATTGTGAATAATACAAGATAAACCAATTAAGTTCCCAATAATTATGCGTGTACAGTAGGTATCTACAGTATTAAGAATGCAACACTTCCTCTAAAAGTATGGAATCAGCGAGCTTTATCCCGTCAGGGACGGCGCTAACGCTCCGGGTTTAGCAGTAAATAACGCTAAAATAATATTAACGTCTGTCGTAACTTACCGACGTAACAGCCTACGACGTAACGAAAATTTATAATCATGTGATGTCAATACTCTTTTATGCTCTTTATGCGCTCGCATGGCCTCTTAATACTGGTTAGGTACTTTTTTATAGTTTAAATGGATTCTTAAGACTTGATAAGGAAAACGGAAAGTACCCATCAATTATTTAATTATTATTCTTTTACATTAGATCCACAAAGGAGGCGCTGAGAAAAAATAATTCCCCTCAGGGTCTGTGTCATCTTTGGGGATTCTGTGTGGAGATTATTGTTAGGAAAGGATGGAGTGGAAGTTCTGGGAATGAAGGGAGGATAGAAATCTGGGGTCAGTGTGTCCAGGCTTCCAATGAATCCATTCCTCCCTGTGCGGTGTAAGGCGACCTTCCGAGGAATTACTGCTGGAGAGGTCAAAAGGTGGAAACTGGAAAGACTGGTTGAGGATTGACTGACGGGCAGGCCTGTATATTCTTTGTTTCATATTATTTGATCAATGCTTTGTAAGGACTCGTACGGATTACTTTTAAGTTTATTATAGTTAAGCACACTAGAAGTGAAATAACACAAAACTGCTCTAAATAAATATTACGTTATTATAATTCTGCAGGTTTAATTATTATGATATGTTCTAAAGAGATATCAAATTTTTCCTCTACATATGAGAATCCACACCTAATAAATATGCTTGTATTATGTTTCCCCACTATGCAGCCGTACTCACTCCCAAGTATTGATATACTATATCTTATTATCCACCCAAATCATATCTTAATTAATAATATTATTCCTATCTTGCCTATCATAAAATCCATTACTATAATAAGTATGACACGTATTTGTAACTTTTTAAATCCAACGTACCCCGAATTATTTTTTCCTAGCTTTGCCAACACTGTAAACTTCTTTATTTATACCTTTTTCATTATATACAAATTCACAAAAACAGCATATAGAAGCCACAATACTTACATATTTTCAAAATATTACATATTGAAAAGATTTTTCCATTACAACAATCCTTACCTAAACTTCACTTATAGTCTTGAAATAACAAAGTATAAACTACTTACTATTGCTATTAACTCTCAGTATCAGAAAATTATCACTTATATCAATATAAATGTCATTGAACTCTGGAACTGTATCATAACTATGAACATATATTGGAAAAAATTCTCATTACAACTACCGCTCTTAAAAACCTGTGGTACCACTTACTCAAATAATTTCTATCATCTTAACATCCTCATTCATAAATACAAAATTAGTATAATTATAACCACAAGTGAAACTAACCTTTTGCATCTCATTGTTTATAACCACAACAAATTACATGCATTCCACATACCTTCAACACCAACGCTGAAGGATTGTATCCTTACTTGTCTAATTCCACTTATACATGTAATCCATTCCATTCTTATAATCATATTAATAACCTGCTATGATTCCTATTCTTGCTTCATATATAAAGTTATAATTATACATACAAATTTCATACTTTCAATGCACTTAATATACTTTATGATTGTAGACCTCCTATGTATTTTTACTTGTCTAATTATTGTTATTCTTTCAAACACAGAAGACACTATGCACCTGCAAAGACACATAACGAATAATAAATGTCTTAGTCTTACAATATACTTATACATTAACCTATCTTACCCAGTCGTTGATGAACTCAAACACCCACCATACACAGATGCCCATAATGGACCCAATTAACCCAATTGATAACTTTCTTAATATCACAGCACATACGACAAACAACACAAATGCATTAAAAAAATGTATCTCCAAACCAGAAGCTCTAAGAGTATTTGCCATGAATATCCGTAGCCTCAACAAAAACTTTGATAACCTACTTGTTCAACTTACTGACATAGGAAATGAATTTGACATCATTGTTCTGTCAGAGTGCTGGATTAACGTTAATTACATCCCGAAATTATTAAACAACTACTCTGTGTACAACACGTCTCAGCACAGGTCCCAATCCGATGGGGTCATAGTTTATGTCAAGTCTAACCTAAAACATGCAGTATCCGAAATTTCAGTCGACCATGCAAATTTTCTTAATATCTCAATCGATAACTTAAATATACTCGCAATATACCGCTCCCCAAAGTCCAACAATGTCACCCCTTTTCTCTACTCTCTCGAAAAAAATATCGATGAAAAAACTAAGGATCTCATCATAATCGGTGACATAAATATAGACATCCTAAATGAATCCAGCCCCCACGCTACAAATTACCTAAACCTAATGGCACTACATGGCCTTATACCACACATCAACACACCCACACGAGTCACCCTCACTACTAAGACATGCATAGATCATATTATGGTTAGATCAAAGCGAACCGCTAAATCAGCTGTATTCGAATCCACTGTAACTGACCATTACTCAACCATTCTCGAACTACACAACTCAAAATCTACTCCCCCTAAGTCCAGTAATCCTTCCCATAAAACTGTTAATATGGTTCATTTGATAAAGTATGTTGAAAAAGAAAAATGGGAATCTACCCTGCTTTCTGAAAATGTCAACGACGCTCTTGAAAATTTCTCTGCATCACTAACTGCCCACATTAACCACGCTACTTTCCCCATTATAATGGCATCGAACAAAAAAAAAGAAACTAAAACCATGGATTACAAATGGCCTTATCTTCTGTATACGTAAAAGAGACAGACTCCATAAACAATCCGTAAACAACCCAGACCCTCAACTCTTGCGCTTCTATAAAAAATATCGTAACATTTGCAATAATCTCATAACAATAACCAAACAAAACTATTACAAAAAAAAATTGAAGAATCGGGATATGACAGTAAAATAATCTGGAACGTAGTCAATGACATCTCAGAAAACAATAAAACCTCATTCAAAATGCAATCACTTGCCATAAATGGGAAAAATATCCAAGTCCATGATGACCCAAAAACCTTAGCTGATCATGTCAACCATTTTTTCAGTAACATCGGCACGAACTTAGCCAACAAAATTCTAAAAGCAACAAACAAAACACAAAATCTCTTAACCTCACGGGTAAGACAACAGAGCTCTTTGCACCCGGAACTAATCCTAGCCCCTACCTCCAATAAAGAAATAGTTGACACAATACTCACCATTAAAACAAACAGTGCTGCTGGTAATGACAATATTTCTCCTTATATAATAAAACACATAGTTCACTTTATTACAATGCCGTTAAAACATATCGTTAACCTAAGCTTTAAAAGCGGTTCTTTCCCACACCGACTAAAACATGCAACAGTTATCCCAATCTATAAAGGTGGCGATAAAACAAATATTGAAAACTATAGACCCATTTCTTTGCTAAGTGTCCTGTCAAAAACCATTGAAAAAATTGTTAAAAGTAGACTTGTCTCCCATCTTGAAACCCAGAAGTTTCTCTCGCCTAATCAGTTTGACTTTCAAAATAATTTAAATACAGAATCTGCAATCTTAGACTTGACGAATAAGATCACTAACAGCCTGGACGAAGGTGATTCCTGCCTAGCCATATTCCTAGACTAAGCCAAAGCATTTGACACGGTTTCCCACCCCATACTTCTAGAAAGACTATCTCAAATAGGCATCCGAGGTAGAACTCTTAACTGGTTCTCATCATACCTAACCGACAGATCGCAAGCTGTGAAAATTAACAACATAACAAGTAACCCCTTACCAATCCACTTCGGAGTCCCACAAGGAAGTGTTCTAGGCCCTATTCTGTTCCTCATCTACATCAACAATCTCTGTAACCTTCCCATAACCGGGAAACTAATATCTTTTGCAGATGACACTGTACTGATAACTAGACACAAAACCTGGAAAGGAGCATTCAACATAGCTCAAAACGACATACGCCAGATAAATAAATGGTTAGATGATAATCTCCTAACCCTTAATGCTGGAAAAACAAAATTCTTAACCTTCAGTCTTTCTGCTGCAACCCAACCTACCAACAATCAGAATATAATAATTCACTCCTGTCTAAGAACTTGCACTTCCTGTAATTGCCCAAACTTGGAACACGCCACCCACATAAAATATCTGGGAGTCATCATTGATCAACACCTACGTTGGGATCAGCACTTGGCCAGTCTAACCACACGCATCCGCAAACTCTCTTATGTCTTCCGAACCCTAAGAAATATCCTTACTACCTCAACTCTTAAAACTGTTTACAACGCTCTCTGCCAATCTCTATTAGCATACGGCATTATAACTTGGGGTGGCTGTGCACAATCTATCATCGAACCTCTACTAAAAGCCCAAAAAATGGTAATAAGTGTCATTAACAAGCGACCGACAAGATACCCCTCCAAACGACTCCTCATCGAGTATAACGTCTTAAACATACGGCAACTCCATTTAAAATTTATGCTAATACATTTCCTGTTCAAATACAAAAACAAAACTCTCTTACAACACAACTACACCACCAGAACAATAACCAACAGACACTACAATGTACCTACACTACACACCACGTCAGCTCAAAGACAATTTTTCTTCCTAGCTCCTAAAATCTTTAACCTTATCCCTGAAAACTTAAAAACGTTGAGTCAACCCCATTCCTTTAAAAAACAAATTACGAAATGGATCCTTACACATGGGATACATTACAATTTTAACACCCATTCACTCTACACTCTATCGATTTAATCACTTTTCAGACAAAACATAATATATCTCTATTTTCTAAATTAGCGGCATGTATGTACAAGATTATTTAGTATGATCTATATCTAACAACTCCTCAAATTTCTCATTTTATAATAATTCTCTAACTTCTCCATCTTCTTCTTGTAACCCAATCTAACTATAAGTATATCATTTTCTTACTATAGAGCAGGCAAAACATAAAATATGTTTATTTACTATCTAAGCAGCATTATATGTATAAGACTGATTACTGTGAACTATATATATATATATATATATCAATAATTCCTTAATTTACTGAAAATTTTAATCTATACTAACGAATGTATATCCACTAACTGTAAACTTCACCCGCCATAACACAGGGTCATCCCTAGCATGGAGGGTGAAATATCACAAAAAACTATATGTACTGTTGATAATTCATGTATTAAATAAATAAAAAATAAATTAATATTTTAAAAAGGAAGGGGGTGTTTTTCTTAGTTTTGTTCACTTTTAAAATGATGTTAAGTTAATTTTTGTGCAATGCAATATTATTACTGTTAAAATTTGTCATACTGAAAAGATAATTAGCAAAATAGCAACTAACGGTTTTTAAAAAAAAAAAATTTTACGAAGACAGTGATGGATTGTAAATATTATTTATTTTTTAACAAATCGCAAGATTTACCTTCTAGGTATACCGTCTTCATGAGCGTAAATTAAGCAACACAAACATATACCTACCATTTGCCCACAAACAGAGTCAATTAGGTACGTCTTCAAGTAGGTACTTAGTGTACGTCTGATTTTTATTTTAATCTTCCTTAACAACCTAAGCTTTGTTCGTTCGTTCGTTCGTTCGTTATATATTTATTTATTTATTTATTTATTTATTTATTTATTTATTTATTTATTTATTTATTTATTTATTTATTTATTTATTTATTTATTTATTTATTTATTTATTTATTTATTTATTTATTTATTTATTTATTTATTTATTTATTTATTTATTTATTTATTTATTTATTTATTTATTTATTTATTTATTTATTTATTTATTTATTTATTTATTTATTTATTTATTTATTTATTTATTTATTTATTTATTTATTTATTTATTTATTTATTTATTTATTTATTTATTTATTTATTTATTTATTTATTTATTTATTTATTTATTTATTTATTTATTTATTTATTTATTTATTTATTTATTTATTTATTTATTTATTTATTTATTTATTTATTTATTTATTTATTTATTTATTTATTTATTTATTTATTTATTTATTTATTTATTTTAGGGAAAGTTGACAGCAAATCCGAGTTTACACAATAAAACAATAGTAAGATAGTAAATTATGCCAATTATGAACTTTCTACTGATGATAGTGAATGAATAATAAAGTCTGACATTATAAGGGTATTTTCTTAAATTAAATTATTTTATTTTTTTACAAAATATGAAAGGGGAGGGGGGAGGAGGAACATAGAATTAGGATTAAAAGGCAAAGGACGGGAATATATAGGGATTTTTAGTTTGTTGATTTTTCTTTCTAGTTTGAGTCGTGTTGCTTAGTGAGTTTTCGTTTTATGTCATGTAAAGTCGAGTTAAAGACGTCAATGTGGTAATAATTTAAGTTAAATGAGTGTGTGGATCAATAGATAAATGAGTTCTGTTTGGAGTTGGTCTTGCAAAGAGGGAGATTAAAAGTAAGTGACTGTCTGCTGTTGCGATTTGGAACATGGAATGATAGGCGTTGAAGAAGATCAGGACTATCAATTAGGTTATGTGTAATTTTAAAAACATAACCGAATCTGCTTTATTTCTTCGGCAAGTTAATTTACTTATTTATTTATTTAAAAGTACATTGTATAAATTTGTAAATAATGAAATCTTAGCTAGGACTCACACCTCTCCAAATAGATATAACATAAGAGAACTAAAATAATTAGTTGGGAGAATTATCCATAGATGTCAGCAGGTGCAATTTCCATTCGGCCAGGGAGGTAACGTAATAAAAACCTCGTATTTAGGTTTTAATATTCTCTTCTTCGCTATAGCTTCCTAACAAGTTAACGTTAAGTTCCTAACGTAACATTTGGGAGGCGGGAATGGGTACCGCCGCCCCGGGAACCTTTATTGGATAACCAACACCTCTGCCATAGGTCACCCCAAGTGGTTCGCTACGTTTGGTGATTTAGCAGGGGTGCCCGGGTCCATGGGGTGAGGTTTGTCAAGGTCTTGGAGGCGGATGACCTGGACACATTGAACCCCAGATTCCTACCCACCCCTTAAACCCTTTTCCTTCCCAGAACTCTCCTCTCCTTCCTTTCCTAAAAAACCCTCCACACAGCATCCCCAAAGATGGCATAGGCACTGAGAGAAATCATTTTCCTCTGGGCCTCCTGTGTGGAGCTCATGTAAAAAAAAAAAACAAGTAAACATAAACTCCTTGGTCAGTCTTGGGTAGTTTGGACCTCCTTATATTAACAATGTAATTGAATAGAGCAAATAAAATTACGAGTCCTTTTAAAGTTTCCTGAAGATGCGTTATTATTTACAAGTTCCTTCCTCCAAAATTTTACATACATGTTACATAAATAATAAATTTACTTCAGAAGATACATTAGGTCACCATACTAGGCAGCTGCCTGTATCATGGTGACCAACGGAGGATAGTTATTTTGAATTGAAGTCTAGTACTCGTAAGTGTAAACATATCTAAGTAAAATTATTTTAAAAAAAATTATAAATTAATATCATTCATTTCTTATGACAAATTTTTTCTTTTTTGGTATGCAGAATTATAAAAAGAAAAGAAAAATAAATTTTCTTTAAGTACGAACTAATGTAACATGAGTAAGTTAGTATAAAGAGAGTAAGTAAGTGTAGTAAATAGGCGAGAACTAGGTAAGTACTTATACTGAAGCGAACTGAATGCAATAAATATTTTAAAACAAAAACAATCATTACAATATTATGATAAAAACCGTACTTGAGAATTTGCAGTATATTTTTTCCAAGTTTTATTAGTATTTTGATATATATATATATATATATCAAGTGTTACATTGAAAATATTACAGTAAATTTGCACGTCTCGGTTTTAAATAAAGTTAAAAAGAATAAAGAATAAATAATAAATTTATATCACTATCTGAGTATGTGAAACAAGTTGTAAACACTATCATAGTCACTCATCAGAAGGTCAGCAAGCGCCTTTCTGAAAATGAGATATTTGGCTATAGATTTTATTACAATTGATAAGTTATTAAAAATTTTACGTGCAAGAAAGTTGAACTGGGACTGTGCCATTGAAGTTTTTGTTGTTGGAATAATATAATAATTGAATTGGTTAGAATATCTTGTGTTATATTTTGAATCTTTAATATTTCTTTTTTGTAAATTTGAATTTAAAATAAGAGGTAAAATTTTTTACGTTTATATGGATTTTATATTTAGAACTTTGAAGTCTTTAGATAGGTCTTTATGGGGTGTATATAATGTACTTTGTAAATAGTCCGTATTATCAATTTTTGGGCTTTAATTAATGGGTCTAATACAGTTTTAGAGCATCCTCCCCAGACAATTATACCGTACGATAAAATTGATTGACACAGCGAAAAGCATACTGTTCTTAGTGTATTTTTTAAAGTATATTTATTTATTTATTTATTTATTTACGGACTTACGTCCAATTTAAAACAAAGTATCACGAAGTATAGAAATGAACAATGCAAGGATTCGGATGGTACATGAAAGCAAAGACAAACAGTGAAAATAGAAGAAAAATAAGTGTCAAGTCACGTCAAGACCTTGCAAAAATTAGGGTGAATATTACATATCTTCATTTGTTTAAAGAGCGACAGAAATCATTTAAGCTAATACCAAAAAAATCAAGGTCTTGACGTGAGTTGACCAGTCTACACATTCTGGACAGTGGTGAGTTATAACCATAGTTAGTCGAGTGCTGATTGAGGAAAAGCAGGTCTTTATTTCTGAGTCTACGAGAAGGTATATTAAATGTGATGAGTTGTAGTAATGTAGGCGAGTCGATTAAACAGTTAATAATTTTGAAGAAACAAATGAGATCAGATTTTATCCGACGGTCTTCTAAAGGAGAAAGGTTTAGAGTTTGTTCAATTTCAGCATACGAGTAATTGCCTCGCTCTAATCCTAGCCTCCAAGCAATTCCCTTTAGGAACCGATGTTGAACGGATTCAATATGACGAATATGGACAGCATAAAAAGGAGACCATATAATACAAGCATATTCAAGATGGGGGCGAACCAAGGAGCAGTAAAGAGTTCTTAGGGTATTTATGTTTTTGAAGTCAGAAGTGGTTCTAGTGATAAAACCAAGTAGTTTGAGAGATTTATTAACAATCGTATTTATATGTTCCCGGAAAGAAAGCTTGCTATCAAGAGAGACACCAAGATCTTTAATAGATTGAACAGTTGTTAGGCAATTATTATTTAATTTGTATTCGAAAACAATCGGATTTTTAGATCTGTAGAAGGACATAATTTTGCACTTATCGACATTTAGTTCCAAGCAATTAATTTTACACCAGTCATTGAAAGAGTCAATATCTGATTGGAAAAGAAGGCAGTCATGGTAGTTTTTGATTATTTTTAGGATCTTATTGTCATCAGCAATATTGCGCAATGATCTGAAGATTTATGCCAGTTTACGTATACGGCTTGTCACATTAATTACATGATCTTCCCATCGAAGTTTATTGTCAATTATTACGCCTAAGTATCTAATGGAATCTACTCGTTCTATTGGACTGCATAGACAGCTATATATATTACTACAAGAATGTATTTTTAGTACATGATTACTTGAGGGTTGACTTGGATTTTTTGTACTGAAAGTTAGGTATTTTGTTTTAGTTATATTTAGCGTGAGTAAATTATCATCCAGCCATTGTTTAATATTTTGCAAAATTAGTTCCGCCCTATGAAAATTTTCTACCCATGTTTTACCTTTTAGTACCAGGGCAGTATAATCGGCAAAAGTGATTATGTTGCCATCAATTTGTAATCTAAATAAATCATTAATGTATATGAGAAAAAGTATTGGACCGAGTACACTGCCCTGTGGTACACCAAAATTGATTCTGATAGGTTGAGACGATTTGTGTGATGGTAACTTAATAACTTACTTTCTGTCTGTTAGGTAAGATTTGAACCAATCAATTGCCTTATTCTTTATTCCGATTTTCTGTGGCTTAGCTAGGAGCATTGGACGAGAGACTGTGTCAAATGCCTTAGCCAAGTCCAGAAATGTAGATGAGGGAGAGGAAGTACCGGGCTATTAATATCTAAGCAACATTTCGATTCTGAGTGTTGGTACTTCGCCAATGAGATACTGAGAGCATACATCTACCAAGGAGTTTTTTTTTTTTACTTGTCCGCAATTTAAAATTAAATAGTTGCATCCCTGTTTTCTATAGCACAGTTTTGTGAGAAATCACAAGAAGATCGCTATTTTTTTACATTAGCTCCGCACAGGAGGCCCCGAGGAAAATAATTCCTCTCAGGGCATGTGTCATCTTTGGGGACAGTCTCTCCCGATCCGCAGTTGGTGGGCAGATGCATCCGCCGCTAAGATCTGGACAAACCTCACCCAATGAACCCGGGCACCCCTGCTAAGCGAACCACTTGGGGTGACCTACGGCAGAGGTATTCAGAATTTAAATGTTGATTGAAATGGCTTTAGCCGTGTTTGGTGCCCAGATCTGAATAGCTAGGTACTTCCCCAACTTCCTCTTCCGCATCTCCTTCCCCTCCCCACTACTTTCAGAAACACAATATACTCCAATTGGGGATGCCATAATCTCACTGGCTCCAGACGACTGTAGCTGGTATTCTTGTGAGGTATTCACATTAAAAAAAACATTATTTTTCATCAATTGTAAGTATTGTGTGTCTATTAAATACCTGACAAATAAAATTCAAATTAATAAAGTTTGAAAAATCTCTGTTCAAGGGCAAAGACCTCCAGCGATTTTCCACAGTTTTTCGAAAATGACTGTAACTACAATAAGTAAAATAAACTCAATAAGCTTTTATCTCTTTGTAAGTAGTATAAGAAAATATTTTAGTGTACAAAATAATAGGTCGAAAGTTTTATTAAAAAAGCAAATATTTTTGCAGCGTTTTGATCCTTGAAAACGAATAAAACACGAATTTACATCGTTGTAAAAGGCGGCTCGTATTCACATGTATAACAATCATTCTCTCCGTATCACATAAAGACACCCATACATTTTCCCGATACCTACACACGTGGAGTACTCAATTTGTTTCCGAGCCTTTACGGCCTCGTAATAAAAATATTGTTCCGAGCTTCCCAAAGAGTGTATTATTTTACGGCGTTCCTCCCCCATCGCGGCGGCTGTAAGATAGGCAGCCGCGACGACGGTATAAAAATGTGCATTGTTAGTGGATCAATACTTGCTCCGGCAGTCCCGGCATTCCCGGCCTGTATTTACTGGGAAAGGGCAAAACGGCGTACACGGCGAGTCAAACCATGACCTCTGAGGAATAAATAATGTCTGCAGCAGGGACTGCATCAAAGAATTGAAACATTTGTTTCTTTTATTTTTATTGCCAGCTGAAGTCGCAGGCGCAACGTTACCCAGTCTTTACACAGATTTTCTTTTCAAATCAGATGTAGACAGTCATTATTAGCCTCTTTCTTTGAAAGTCAAGGGTACAAAATTTCATCTAGTTTCTTTTAAGTCTCCTTTAAGAATAATAGGGGATGGGGTTTTTTATGATATAATGACCATTCTCTTAATTTGAAGGTAAAGTGTACAAAATTTCATCAATCACTGAATAAAATTTAAAGTACATTTGTATAAAAACCAAGCCGTGCCGCCAGGGATACTTCTTCATAATACAACATTTATTTCTCAATAGATTATTAGTTTGTTGCCTGTTTTACGTCATATTTGTATATTATCTAGATAGTTTGACTCTCCGAGATGAAAGGAAAAGTCTTACTTTGTACTACGATAATATGAATATATATAGGTTTTGTTTTAATAAATAACGTTATCAAAATTGGATGCCATTCCTGACGGTTCTCGATATTTTTGATAGCGCGCTGTTTTCTTATTCCTTTATAATAACAATGTAGTACTTTTTTTAAATCTACCTTATATTACAACACTAGCTCGTTTACCTGGCTTCGCTCAAGAAAACATTCGAGAGTGTTCTGGAATGTTTCACATTGATGTTCCCGATTTCCTGTTCTCGAACATTCCACAGTTTTCCAGAAGATTCTGGGATGTTCTGGAACGTTGTGGAATGCTCTCTGACTGGGGTGTCCGGCATCGCTCATGGAGTTGATGTGAGATTGAATTGACGTTCGAATCCACGACGGATCTTGCTTTATATACCCCATATAGGTAGCCCATACAATAAAACTTCAAATGTTCTTGATCATTCCATAACATTCAGGAGTATTCTGGAATATTCCACAATTTATTTCTGGGCTGTTCTGGTATGTTCCTGAACGTTCCATCCTATTCCCAAACATTCCAAAATGTTCCGAGATGTTCTGGAATGTGGTGGAATGCTCAAGAATACTCTAGAATTTTTTGAACTGTTCTAGAAATTTCAACGGGACGAAACTTCCAGCCCTTCTATCTTTAAAAGCACGCCATTCAGGTAAGAACGGGAACTTTCTTCATGGATGGAGGATAGAGGGCTACCACACAATATAACTCCTGTTATCGTACCGGGAATCGTCTTTGAGTTTTAGCGGCATGCTAATTGTTTTTTTTTAATAATATAATTATCCAAACTTCTAGAATTTTCCAGAACTTTCTCAACTCTCTGATACTCTCCGCCACTCATTTCCGAAAGCTTCTTGAACTTTCTCCTTCCATGACATCCTAAAACATTAGGGAACCTCCAGAACTATCTAGAACCTTCTAGACTCACCGACATACTCCATCGCACCCTTCAGAACTTTCTAGAGCTTTATTACCTACCTAATATTTAAACAATTTTTTTTCTCTTTTCTTTTATAGTTGTTTATGTAATATGGCAGACTGGGATTGCACTACCCTCCCAGTCTTGCTGGAATAAAACTTAAATAAACTTAAATAAATAAATATTGAACCTTCTAGAACTTTTCGGAACCCTCTAGACTCGCCGACGTACTCCGCCACTCCTTTCAGAACTTTCTACAGCTTTATCGAACCGTCTAGAACTCAGGAACTTTGTAGACTCACCGACGTACTCCGCTACTCCTTTCCGAACTTTCTACAGCTATATCAAAAATTCTAGAACTTTTCGGAACCTTCTAGACTCACCGACATACTTCGCCACTCCTCCCAGAACTTTGTACAGCTTTACTGAACCTTGTAGAACTTTTCGGAACTTTCTAAACTCACTGACGTATTCCGTAACTTCTTCCAGAACTTTATATAGTTTTATCAAACCTTATAGAACTTTCTAGAACCTTCTAGACCTACCGACATATTCTTTCATGCCTTCCAGAACTTTCTACAGCTTTATCAAACCGTCTAGAACTCAGGAACTTTGTAGACACCGACGTACTCCGCCACTCCTTTCTACAGCTTTATCAAAATTTCTAGAACTTTTCGGAACCTTCTAGACTCACTGACATATTTTGCCACTCCTTATATAATTTTCTACAGCTTTATCGAACCTTGTAGAACTTTTCGGAAACTTCTAGACTCACGCCACTCCTCCTAGAACATTGTACAGCTTTACAGAACCTTGTAGAACTTTACAGAACCTTCTAAACTTACTGACGTGTTCCGTAACTCCTTCCAAAAGTTTCTAAGGCTTTATCGAACCTTATATAACTTTCTGAAACCTTCTAGACCTACCGACATATTCCATCATGCCTTTCAGAACTTTCTACAGCTTTATCGAACCTTTTAGAACTTTTCGGAACCTTCTAGACCCACCGACGTATTCCGCCACACCTTTCAAAACTTTTTGCAGCTTAATCGAACCTTATGAAAATTTATCAAATCTTCTGAAATTTTCTGGAACCTTCTAGCCTCATTGACATACTCCGCCACTCCTTCTAGAACTTTCTACTTCGAATCTTTATCGAACCTTGTAGAACTTTTCGGAACCTTCTTGACTCACCGATATACTCCGCCACTCCTTCCAGAATTTTATATAGCTTTATCGAACCTTCTAGATCTTTTCGGAACCTTTAATAGTCACCGACATACTCCGCCATCCCTTTCAGAACTTTGTATAGCCCTATCGAATCTTTCACGACTTCCTACAGCTTTATGGAACCTTCTAAAATTTTTCGGGACCTTCTAGACACACCAACACACTCCTCCACTCCTATCAGAACTTACTACAGCTTTGCGGAACCTTCTAGAACTTTATACAGTTTTATAAAACCTTCTAGAACATTCCGGAAACTTCTAAACCCACCGACATATTCCACCATTCCTTTCGGAACTTTGTACAGCTTTATCGAACCTTCTAGAACTTTCCAGAACCTTCAAGATTCCCCGACTTACTCCGCCACTCCTTCCAGAACTTTGCACACTTTATCGAAACTTTTAGAACTTCCTACAGCTTTGTAAAAAAATTTCTAGAATTTTCCGAAACCTTCTACACACACCGACATACTCCTCCACTCCTTTCAGAACATTCTAAAGCCTTGTGGAACCTTCTAGATTCTAGAACTTCCTACAGCTTTGTGGAATCTTCAAGAATTTTCTGGAAACTTCTAGACTCACCGACATACTCGGCCATACCTTCCAGAACTTTTTACAGCTTAATCGAACCTTCTAAACTTACCGACATACCAAGACACTCCTTACAGAACTTTGTACAGCCCTATCGAACCTTCTAGAACTTCCTACAGCTTTATGGACCTGCTAGAATTTTCCGGTACCTCCTAGACACACCGACACACTCCTTCACTCCTTTCAGAACCTTCTACAGCCTTATGGAACCTTCTAGAACTTTCCGGAACCATCTAGACTCACCGACATACTCATCCGCCACTACTTTCTGAACTTTGTACAGCCCTATAGAACCTTCTAAAACTTAGAATTATCTGGAACCTTCTAGACATACCGATACCCTTCACTCCTTTCAGAACTTTGTATAGCTCTATCGAACCTTTTAGAACTTTCTGAATCTTCTAGACATATCCTCATTTATTTCTGAAAGCTTCTAGAACTGTCTCCATCCACAATTTTCTAAACATTTGTAAACCATCAGATCCTTCTAGACTCACCGACTTACTCCGCCACTTCTTCCAGAACTTTGCACGGCTTTATCGAATGTTCTACAACTTCTTACAGCTTTGTGGAATCTTCTAGAATTTTCCGAAACCTTCTAGACACATCGACACACTCCTCAACTCCTTTCAGATCTTTCTACTGCTTTATCGAACTATCTTGAACTTTCCGGAACCTTCTAGACTCGCTGATATACTCCTCCAATTCTTCCAGAAAATTCCAGAGTTTTATCGAATTTTCTAGAAGCTTCCGGAATCTTCTAGACTCTTCTTGAAATTTCTAGAGTCTTCTTAGAACTTTCAGCCCTTATATCTTCAAAAGCATAAAGGGCTTGCTTTTGAAGAAGATATAAGTAAAAACGAATACCCTTATTCCCTAGGGGGAATAGATTTCTACCATACCATATAACTTTCTTGATCGTACCGGCACTCGTTTCTGAGTTTGTGCGTTCCGCACGTTTTTTGTGACTTTCTTTTATAATATATATATATTGATTATTTTCGAATTCAATTTGTTTTAATGTAGGTGTTATCATCATACATCACATATCATCCATGTAATATATTAAAATATTAAAGACCAAATTGGGCGCGAATAAACAAAGAGATAGATTAAACAAATGAGTATTTTTGTTCTGTTCTGTTTAACCCTTTCTTGTAACCCTTTTATAGTCATTGACAAGCCGACAGTGCAATCGATCTGAATATAGATTTTATTTCATTAAAAATTTGATTTAATATAAGCATATTATATTCAAGTTAGCAATAAAATGCTCAAACGCAATCAAAAGTATTTATAATTTTTAATAATGTGTAAGTAAAATAAGTATGTAAAAAAAGTCTGAATTACTTAATTTGGAAGACCATACATAAATGGATAAGCAAGTATTTTTGTCGCAAAATACGTGCGCGGATTTTTTTAAATGATTTTATTTGAAATAAAAATAAAATTCGGAGAGTAACTTTCGTAGATAATTTATTTTACTCTTTTACTGTTTATTTATTTATTGTTTCTTAACACTGCATGTAAAAATGTTTACAATACAATTTGTCACCTTACTAGGACAAGCCGGTGTTGAGGTTAACAATTATACAAATTATACTCAATGAACAATATTGTTGTATTTCTTACAGGTTGAGATTATGGGTACCTACTAAACTGATGGCGCTAGGTAGTACATTAATGTAAACATGTAGACTTTTGGGGTGACCATAGTTTAGTGATCTGTTTTAAAAAAGGATTAAGTTGTTAATAATAAATGTATATAATGTATATAAACTATGATTTGAAATGTGTATAATATAACATTTTGTTTGAAAATTTAACGATCGGTCAACAACCAACGGTATAAACTTATTATTAAAATATAATCATATTTTTTATAAATTTAAAACATTACTTTCCTAGATAATATAATATAGATAACGTTTTTTAAAAGAAAGAGTTGAAACGTCTAGAATTTGATTAAAAAATTATATATTTCTGGTTATTTCCTCTTAATGCATCACTTCTTAATTACACCCCCCGTTCATACGGCAAATAAAATATTTTTTAAGCATAAGAAATCACCATTCAGATTCGAAAAATTGTTGGATGTGCTTTTAGTTATAATAATGATAATATTTGGCTAATTTATATACTGCTATTTTTGTGAAAAACACCTCAAAGGCGCTGTAAAAATACAGGGTGTCCGGGGGTAAGGTGCATTATCTTCGGGAGGTGATTCTACATTATGGTAGGAGTAAAAAAGATAAATAACTTTTTCTGAAATTCCAAGTTTTTTTTCTCACACAGAAAGACATACCTACTAAAAATCCTCAGTGTAAGGTTACACTTTTACAAGTTTCTATAAGCTTGCCGAACGCGATCGTTCAACGTTGCTTATTTGTGATTTGGCCTGTATCCTTGCAAACCGTTTGTGAATAATAACAAGACTGAGAATTTGACGTTTATACACAATCAGGATGCTTTTTGGAACACCAGTCATTGCAGAAATTCTACGATAGGGCAATGTAGGGTCATTCACGATTGTAGCCATGATCAAGTGTTCGTTCGCCAGTGGTAAATTACCAGCATAGTTATTTCGAGTTCTTCGGCCTAGACCTTGTTCATGCGTTTGAAAAAAAACACGAGCGTTTGGCAAATTTCGGTTTGGAAAACGTCGCGCATATTACCGGCATGCGGCAGCAGCATTTCCATCAACGAGCCCGTAGACATAATGAATGTCTGCCCGTTCTTCGTTGGTAAAGCCAGGCACAATAATTCCATTACAAAATAACTGAATGTCTACAACTAAAAAAATAACAATGTAAAGTTACTACAAATAAATAAGCAAAAGTAAGTCTGAAAAAAACACGCTCTGAATAATTTCGTTCCTTTAAGTCAGTCTTAATAAATACACAATAGATAAAGACACATTAAATCAACAATTTTTGATTAACAACAATAAAGTTTTTAAAGTGAAACATTACTACGCGAATAAAATTCAACGGCGATTTGGCAACAGCGGAAAATAATAATGCTGCCGGCACAAGCCTGTCTAATTTTACGTTTTTACCCCAAAACTACCCCTAAAAGTTGGAATTTCGAAAAAATTCTTTATCTTTTTTACTTATACTATCATGTAGAATCACCTCCCGAAGTTAATGCACGCTACTCCAGGACACCCTGTATATATGTAAAAGAATGAATATTTCTGGCTTACAACTAAGATGTAGAATTATAACTAGTGATTAAAACTATAACTTATAGCTAGTGACTTATTTTACTGTCTAACAGGTCAGATTTACAATTTATAACTAGTGACTTATATCTAAGACTTATATTAGGTACTGGCTTACAACTAAGATTTACAATTATAACAAGTGTCTTACATCTAAGACTTATAGCTAGGGACTTATGACTAAGACATAAAAATGCTGACCTAAAACTAGTGACTTACCGACAAACATATTTACATCTAAGATTAGCGCCAGAAGAAGTAAGAAGTTTTTACATAATACGAGGGTCAGTCATGTGTAAATACCTGATCGGAACGTCGATACTAATATTCTCAAATGGTGTTGTCATATTTTCACTGGTACTAGGGACTCCTTGTGGGGTATTATATAATTTAAAAAATGATAATTGGCACTCTGGGTTTTTATTCTAATTTTTTTTATTTGAGATTTTTTTTTGACTAGCTTATAAAATTTCATAATCTCGTTTTGTTTTGCACTTTAAACTTTTTTGGGGCAGGTACATACATTGTAAAAAAAACGGCTAATTGAATTCGTACACTCTCATCAAACAACGGCGAAATAAAAATATAATTATATCGAATACTAGCGAATATGAAAGTAAACACAGTTTTGACTGCCTTTTTGAAAAATAAATTAATAAAAGAAAGAAAGCAAATATTATGAATTTATATCGCGCATTGTTGAAAGAACGCGAATATATTGCTCATGACGACGATGCCATAAATCGCTACAAGATGATTTGCATTTTTTGTTTCAAATTTATCTAGGAAAGCTGCTAAGGTTTAGAAATTCTATCAGTAATTGAGATAACGCACGTACACTTCGTACAAAAAATACATAATTTCCATTAAATTAATTTGTAGTGCCTATAGTGACCCTAATCGAACACATGTCAATTCCTTCACTCAAAATCGGATATTGACCGGTTAGCAGCCGAATAGTCCAATCTCTTGCCAGCTAAATCTCGCATCATACGAGGAACATTTTTTGCTTATAATATTGGTAGTAGAAAGTATTAAAAATGGAAGTGTCAGATTATCCGTAACTCGGGAGTTTTAGTCTATCTCTAAACACTCTCCATGAAAATGCTTATTTTTATTTTTGTTCCGTAAGTCACGCACTATTCCTCTCATTCGACCGTTACGTAGGTATTCACCGATGGGCTCCCGGACATAATTTATAGCCGTGAAACGAGTATCCGAACAAATAAAAGGTAACGCACACTGGGATAGATATGATTTATAGCTTAATGTTGCCTTAGCGGTACATTAGCATAAACTTCCGTTCAACTGAAGCAAGTGCGGCCCATTCGACTCTCACCAGAAAATACCTGAAACCAAGCTGAAATTTGAAATATCTGTTTCATCAATCTATTTTTTCATCGCTTTTTTAAATCCGGTGTTTAAAAAAATTGTATTTTTTCGTTGTTTTATAAAAAAATCCTCGTAGGGTTTGGGTGTAAATGCAATTTATCTTTGATTGATAGCGGATAGATGTCGGACTGAGGGAAGTACAGAAAGCTTGAAAGTACCTTCATCTCCTTATAATTAATAATATCATCCTTATAATAAATAGTATACACATATGTGACATGCGATATTATTATAGTGTTGTATTACTATACTGTTATACTGTTGTATTATACTAGTATAGTATTGTGTATATATAATGATATTTTCTTTGTGATTTGGACGACAAAATCAATTAAAACACAATTGAGTTTCTCTGTAAGAAAAGAGAAGGTTTATTTTGTTAATCTCACAAGATTTACATAAAGAAAAGTATCTAGTAACAAAACATTATCTGTAAGGAAAGAAACTACATTTAATGTTATTAATGTAGTACCGATTCCTTAATCACAATCACGATAGCAATTACTTTTAACCATTGAAATTATTCTTATCAATTTCCTTTATCGTAGCTCATAGATTATTTTTACCATAGTTTTAATTATCCATAGTAATGTGTGTTTTGTGTGAATGCGGATGTCGAAGGACCTTGTATGTGTTTTCAGATGTGTGTTTGAAATGTATGAAAGACCACTGCACAAGTAAAAATGAAAGCACACAAGGAAAGGAAGGAAGGGACTTACTGTGGAACCTTGTGGCATTTCTCTTAATCTTCTGGGTTTGTTCATACACTTGTAGAATTATTAATCGCGGTATTTACTGTGGTATGCGGGTAGAGAATGCGGGAGCGGAAAATTATATGTTTATACGGCGATGGTCGATTAAAGACTGAATGTGGGTATGATAAATGACAGGTATACAGGAATGGGTAGGAAAGGAACATGTGACAAAACAAGCTACAAATACAGAGTCTATGATGTAGTAGGTGAAGTAGGTAAGTAGCTATGTATCTTTGTATGTAGGTAAGTGTAGTATGTATTGTATAAATGTCCAACCACATAGACTATAAAATATCGAGTCGACAGTCCACGATACATTTTTTTTTTTTTTGCAGTGAATGCCGCACAAGAGTCTCAACTGCTCCCGTCTGGAGCCAGTGAGACTATGGCATCCCCAATTGGGGTATGTTGTGAGGCTGAAGGTAGTGGGGAGGGGAAGGAGGTGGGGAAGAGGAAGGTTGGAAAGTACCTGGCTATTCAGATCTGGTCACCAAACACGGCTAAAGCCATTTTCAAGCAACGTTTCAATTCTGAATGGTGGTCTTACACCAGGGCGATACTGATAGTATCTTCCACTCTGGAACATGCCGCAAATATACTATATATTATTTTAAATTAATTAATTGTGAAATAACACAAATTAATCAAATAAAATTTATTTGCGCATGCCGGGTTCGAACCCGCGACCTCCGGATTGTGAGTCAAGAGTCTTACCCACTGGACTACGGAGGTCATACAGCCACACTGACGAGTCAAGATCGACAATGTTTTAAATTAAAGAAAATTATATTTTTCTTTACATGTATATATATATATATATATATAGAGTCTATTGTATTACCTGGGAAGCTATACATATATTGGTAGTTGTTACTAGAAATTTTTAGTATTATAAAAAAAAATTTATAATAATAGTTTTTTTTCAATGTTGATGAGTGTTTCAGGCTGATAATTATTGCTTATAGTAATTATTACCCTTTGTGCTATGCATACAAAATCTTGTCTAAACGTTAGTTTATAATTTAGAAATAATAAAGAAATTTTTATAATTGTAATGATTTTTTCTCAGTTATAAATTGACAAATTGCGTGAAATAATAATAATAAAATAAAATACTAAGGTAAAAATGTGAACAGATAGGTACTGAGAATCCTCACATTAATAGATATTCAATAAAGGAAAAATAGAAAATGTTTATATAGTCTATTTGGGCCTAGATAAATAAAAGTATTGGAATAAACAACGACTGTGAAGTCTCGGATAGTCTTTTAAGGATAAGCCAGCGTCCTCGGTCGTTAAACTAAAAATGTTATAAATGTCGGAAAGATCAATAGGAGCATTTTATCCAGTAGGTAATTAAGTAAAATAAATGGTACAGGAATATGCAATCGAAATTAAACGGTGACTGGGAACGTAATAATCTGTGTTTGCTTCAACGACTCTCCCGTTGAGCGATAATAAGTGGGAACACACATTGGAAGGGTGACGTTTCGATGGAAATCGAATGAATGCATTCAAAATTCCCTTTTCTGTTATACGTATATATATGTTATACATATATAATCAATATTGCTTTTAAATTAAATATTTTCTGCAATATAAATGTATTTCAAAACCCCCCTAGCTTGGTTACCTGCCCTCCGCCCTCCTTCATACCATTCCCCCGCCGATTTCTAAAAAAACAATTTTTCGGTTAGTAGGAATAACAAAAACGTTGTGTAGGCTGAATTTTTGCGCAAAATAAATTTTCAACATTTCTTTCCTTTCTAAATGCGTGAAGTTAATTTATTTGCGAAATGTTGTTTTCTTTTTAATAACCAATTAATAAATATAAATTAACAATAATAAATTACTCAATTATCTAATAGAAATATGGGGAAACATCACGAATTTAAACCGCCTCCTAATAGCACAGAATAAAGTTATGAAAAAACTTTTTAAATGTAACCCAAAAAAGTGTATCAAGAAATGATATATATATTATTTTTTTTTAAATTCTATTTTAACTACCACTGTTTAATATCCACATAATATAATACCCACGCACAGGCTTCGCCTTTGTGGGATATTTTTTGTTACTCTCTTAGGTATATTTTATGTTATTATATTTGTACCTATTCCCATGTATCAAAAAAAATTCTAATTATAAAACAAATATAAAAAAAATAAAAAAAAAATAAAAAAAATTGATTCCGAGTTATAAAACTGTATCTACTCACCATCTGATTTGCAGAACATGCAGGGTCGCATGCTGCATCGCCAACCTAATTAACATTGTTCCAACGGCCCGACAAATGGAAGAATATTAATCCGACTTGCGGTTTTGCGGAAGGTTATTAGGCTTGCGTCTGCGTGGTTGAATTTAAGAACCCCGTCCGAGTGCATGTCTGCCGCCGCGACGTACGCGCCGCACCATATAAACATCTGTGTACCTACGTGAAATTTCAATGAAAGCTACCATTTCGAATTTCGGTTTCGAATTCAAGAATTCGTCAAAGGATGGCGCTACTTCCGTTAGCATCTGAACGTGCCCCCCCTAGGTATAAGTACTACGATTTTGTAAATTTGAGTATCTCTACCGGTATGGAAAGATTCACGGTAATACTTGGTTTTGAATAATAGTACCACGTTGCTATATATTATGTGTGACATCTAGATCTGTCCTCGTTACTTTCTCCCGGTGACTGGTTCACAGTGGATCCGAGGAACGGTCTATTTTTGGAACCAGTTCCTATCGAATTTATAAGATGCTCACCAACACAAGCTGGGCGAACCCGAACCGAAAGCCGCCCGCGGGGCCTAGCAGCAAAAACCTTGCAGAGCGGGATTTAACTGCTAGTATGCCTATAAGTCTACAAAATCCAAAACGAATTCATACACATGAATACAGCATTTATGAAAACAGAACAAGTACATGAATATAAGACAACATAATAAATTAAACATTAATTCAGTAAAGATTAAAAGTGGTAAAAGAAACGGTTCCATGATAGTTGATCCCCCGACATTTGTACCCCCGGCATACTTGTGTACAATATTTTTTTTTTTACATTAACTCCACACAGGAGGCCCTGAGGAAAATAATTTCCCTCAGGGCCTATGTCATCTGGGATGCTGTGTGGAGGGTCTTTTTGAGGTGAGGAAGGAATGAACATTGGTCTTGAAGAGACCCATTTTGTAGGAAGGAGGAAACACAGCCCGGCAAATCATTCCACAGCCGAGCTGTTGAACACAAGAACGAGTCGAAGAAACGACCCGTTCTCATGTGACAAATGTCAACCGTGTACAAATGTTGGGCACGCGTTTGGCGTGTTTCCCGACTATGCACCGGTGCCGAAGGGATCAATGATGCTAGTTCCTCGGAGCATCTTCCATTGTAATACCGGTAGAACAAGGATAGCATTCCCACCCGACGCCTGTGCTCTAAAGATTGCAATCCGTCTGTTAAGATGGGAGAATCTATCAAACGGACCGCCCGTTTCTGCACAGAGTCGAGGGTATTTTTCAGGTATTTTGGAGCTCCAGACCAGAGGTGGCTGCCAAATTCAACCTCCGTGGGGCGCACTTGTGATTTGTACAGGGTTAGCAGTTGCAACTTTACTCTAGCTTCGATGGAGCCCCCATACCTGAGCTGGTCTCTTAGGGTTACACCAAGCATTTCAATGGAGGGCCTGTTCGGAAGATTGCTTCCGTTGAAAGAGACTAGATTTTCATTTCGATCCCTTTTAGACGTAATCAGACAAGATTGGGTCTTTGAAACATTAAATTCAACGAGATTATTTTTACCCCAAGAGAAAATACTCTCGAGGTAACCGTCCATTCTTTGCTTCAAAGCCTTACGAGCTGTTGGAGTTTGTGAGCCCTTTGGGGGCTTGTCAAACAAAAAGCTATCATGAACTGTACTGTCATCCGCGTAACAGTGAATTGGTGCACATGACAAAAGGTCGTTGATGTGCAACAAAAACAAAGTTGGAGTCAGAACCGATCCCTGCGGGAGGCCAGCATTTATCGAGTGTGAGGAAGAGGTAAAACCATCGACTACCGTCTGAATCGACCTCTCCCTCAAGGAGTCGGCAGTCCACGTACACAAGGATGCGGGAAGTCCGTAAGAATGCAGTTTGTTGACAAGTCCTCGGTACCAAACCCGGTCAAAGGCCTTGGAGATGTCCAGTGCAACCGTTTGGGTCTCACCGAAACGTTCCAGGCATCGCCCCCAAACATGCGTCACATACGCAAGAAGATCACCGCACGAGCGGTTCCGCCGGAATCCGTATTGACGATCGTTAATAATTTTGTTCTTCTCGAGGTATGTGAGCAGTTTGTCGTTGATCACACGTTCCATCACCTTAGACAGAACTGATGTGATCGCTATGGGGCGGTAGTTGGCCGGGTTAGAGCAGTCACCCTTCTTTGGAATAGAATGGATAACCGCTTTTTTCCAACCAGAGGGCACAGAGCCAGTCTTCAGGGACATTTTAAAAAGCTTCGTCAAAATCGGAGCTATTTCTGCAGCGCACCTCTGCAGTACCAGGGCAGGTATTCCGTCAGGCCCACTAGCTTTATTAACATCAAGCCCTCGTAAAACATGGAGTACTTCCCGATGCCGGATCCTCAGCTTTTTCATATGAAAGCTGCAGTGAGGAACCGACATTGGGACAGCACCTTGGTCATCGAGGGTTGAGTTATCCGCAAACATTTTACCTAGTAAGTTAGCCTTTTCGGTGGCGGTGTTTGCTAGTGAGCCGTCAGGTCTGGTAAGAGGTGGCAGACTGGATTTGCAGAAATTGCGACCTATAGAGCCCGCAAGCGACCAGAATTGCCTGCTGCCATGCGGGCATGCAGCCAGCTTTCTGCTGATCTGCTGGTCGTGCTCAAATTTTGAACTATTTATGATTCTCTTGGTTTCCTTTGCCATTTTGTTGTAAGCTGTTCTGTCTTCGGATGTTCTAGATGTGTTGTAGGCTCGGTAAGCCGCGTTTTTTCGTCGCACTGCTTCAGCGCATTGTCGACTGAACCACGACTTTGAGCCTACACCAGTTTCCTTAACAGTATATTTAATGAAGCCATCCATCGCGGATGTGATGACTTCACCAATTTCCTGGGCACATCTTGAGGGATCCGAAGTCCGAAAACAGACAGCTGACCACGGGAAAGCATTAAAATGTGCCCGCAGACCGAACCAATCTGCTGACCTATTGTGCCACACTTTTCTCTTCAGCCTCTCGTTTGGTGGTCTGAAGTTCACAAGGATTGATGTCGTCACCAGGCAGTGGTCGGACGATCGTAAAGGCGCTGTAACTTCAATCTTGTAACCGTGTGGCACAGTAGTTAAAAATAGGTCTAACAGATTGGAACGGTGAGTCTGGACATCAGGAACCCTTGTAGGCTCCTGAACCATTTGCTCCAATCCATAGCAAAGGGCAAAGGATTCCGCTTGGCGTCCAGCCGAGTCTGTTGATCCTGAGAACTTCAGCCAAGGTTCGTTATGAACATTGAAGTCCCCCAGGACCACAAATTCTGCCGTAGGGTAGCGGGGCAAGAGGTCATCAATAGTATCGCTTAAATGTTTGAAGAGCTCGGACGTGTCTGATTCGCTAAGGTTCGGTGAGCGGTATAAACACGCGTAGAATCTTACCGTACTGGCAAGATTGACGCGTACCCACATTACGTCGAATCTGGAGTTTTCCAGATTCGACAGTCGCACACAGTTGACGTCAGCTCGACTATAGAAACAGACACCTCCTTTAGGTCTGAACTTGCCTGCGAGGGTGAAGCCCGGGCAGTCCAGATAGGAGGCGTCTACAGGCTCGGCTATCTGTGTTTCAGACAGGAAAAGAAGGTTCGGACGTTCAGAAAAAAGGTGGTGATGGACAGAGTTTAAATTGGTGTGCAGGCCGCGAATTTTGGTGTAATTCACCAACAGTTTTGGCCTGCACCGGGGACTCCTGCTTCCCGCCGTTGTAAAGATGTTGCTTATATTTCTTGTTAAGTCTAGTTTATGTTTAAGATAAATAATAGTTGTGATGAATAGGTAGGTATATTTTTCTATAGACCATTCGCCACTGGTATGAATAATTTTATAATAATTTTTTTTTTAATATTTGTGTTTGGTTATGTTTTTTTTTTTTTTTTTTTTTTTTTTAATGTCATGTATATTATCGAGGCTTCTGACTCACATAATGTTGTCATTTTTTGCCTCATATGTTTATAAATTATAATATTATCATTATAATTTATAAACATATGAGTATATACATAATTTATACATAATTTCAATACAGGTTCACCTAGTGAGGCAGGCAATGCACAACTAAAAATACTGTATAACTATACTACTCCTGTGTAACCTTTCTTACATTACTTTCTGTTTGTTAATTTTTCTGTACTGATTGATGTAATCTATTTGTAAACTACATTGAGTATGTAATTTTTTTTATTTTTATTTTTTTTTTTTTAGTTATATTGTTGTTATTTCATTGAATAAAGATTATTATTATTATTATATTAATCTCTAATGATCTTTAAAAGGTACTTAGAGTCCTTTTATATTCATTTCGTATAAGAAATCACTTTCAAATATTTTCCAGTTCACATGATCTAATAAATTTCATTATTCTCGATATGGCATGAAACTCTGTTGAGGCTATTAAATTCTGAACTTCCGTTGAATTCGAGGTCATTAGTATTGTAACGCTCTGTCTTTCATATTTGATGCACTTCAATAGTGTGTGCTCGACATCTTCAAATAGGAGAATCAGAGATATATTACAGATATATTCTTCCCATTAGTGAATATCCGGATCTTAATCT
The DNA here is from genome assembly GCA_929108145.2 of Limnephilus rhombicus. Taxonomy (NCBI): domain Eukaryota; kingdom Metazoa; phylum Arthropoda; class Insecta; order Trichoptera; family Limnephilidae; genus Limnephilus; species Limnephilus rhombicus. The sequence goes on from OV815271.1 coordinate 45,895,408, forward strand.
AAAAATGATTCTCATTTCCGATCTTTTTAGATTAACCTCAGTGAACCATGGTCTTTTAAACGGTTCGTTTTGGAGCTTTCTGTACCATATTCCTTTATTGGTAGACAAAGTTTCAAAATGATTATTTCACATATTATTACATATGGAATTTATTTTTTGCCTATGTTTGGTTAGTGTAAAATTCAGTATTTGATCAAAGTTTACACCTAAATCATTCACCTTGGTTACAGCTCTTAGTACTATATATCATTGATGTAATCATAAAATGATAGTAATGATAGTAATCATAAATTATTGGATACACAATACATATATAGGTACCGTATACACAAGCGTATAAGTACAAAAATCGATACTGTACATAAATTCGTTTGATATCCAAACCAACTTATTATTAAAGGTATTTGAAGTCGATTTTAGGTTTGACGTAGGTAAAAATTGCACAAAAAATTATTACTTTATAGTATTTATAATAGCGGGGGGGCAACTGTCGGGAGATCAACTGTCGGGTTGCCAAAAGAAAATAGTAAAAGTATACATAAAAACAGGTAAAATCTCCTTCCCGATTACCTGACAAGAGTAAATAAAATTAACATGTCTTAGAAAAAACGGTTTAATCTTAAGATTAGTGATAAAAATCAAATTTTGACTACTTAAAACTGTAAGAATAATATTTCACTTGGGTTGTAAAAAATAATATAAGCATATTTTTTATTGTTTACTTAAGTTAAGATACTGAAATATTATCGTCATTTATTTTTGGGGTGCTATACCGAATTATGGACTGCCTCCTTCTTCAGCCAACGTTTCGGATAGCAGAAAACGGACTTTAGACATCGTTGGCTAAAGAAGGAGGTAGCGCAACACGGCACTTTACCCCAAAAAATCATGAATATTTCTTTGGCCGCGAAAATCTCAAATCATTTCCAGAGAAATATGTATTTTTCTTTAAACTTAATACCTTTTTTTATTAGAATCATGAAATAAAAAAGCTAAATAAAGGGAAATTCTTTTGTCTCACTAAAATAACAAAATTATCTTGTCACGTTTTTTTATGCAAAAACAATTAACTTAAGCGTTTACAGATTTCTTAAATCCATTTTGTTCCAAAGTTCAAGTTTGTTGTAAAGCTTTTGGTTTTTATGAGATTTTTCGCAACTGAAGCAATTGTCTGCAAAGTTATCTAATAAGCGCCCTGATTGTCGCGTTTGGAGCAAAATGGCGAGAGCGTTAAACTTCTGTCTAATGTCTTTAAGATATTTCAAATATTTTCATTTGTTAATCGTAGGTACTTGTAAGATCAATGCGTATATAACTCATTTACTTGGAGTATACAAGATTGTGAAATATCTCACCACATAAATTTAATTATTTTATTTAAATACTCTTTTTTGATAAAGATCTTGCTTAAATTCTTCTCAAAAAAAAATTTATATCTTCACCTGATTTTTATAAATTATTCTTATTTGTTTTAAGTGCGTCATGAGAAAAACATCACTGAATCACAGATGTACGATTTTCTCAGTGTTGGTATTATCTTAATATTAACTAGTAGTTCTGTGAACAGCAGACCTAGCATCCAAAAAATCATGTTTCTAATTTTATCTTATTTAATAAATCAAAACTAAAATGTCCATAATAATATTCTTCTGAAAAACCGCTTCGTGGGAAACTGCTCTAGGCCACCGAAAGAAGGCTACAAAGGTTGACAAGAAGGACAATAATATTCCAGAAGCGAAATAACTCAAATTAAAAAATTCACTCAAATCAGTCAAATAAATAAAGGAAAAGAATGAAAATTACGGCCCCATGTTTATTTTTCCTATAATTCAATATTCTGTACAAAAATTTTCGATTTGCTTTGATTCGTAAAACCGTTTAGTTTATTATTCCAGATATAAAAAATGTTTACCTATCATCTATTGAAAGTCTATTATTAGATTGTTTGGACTGGATAACTACCTTGAAGAGGAATAGAAACATTCTTGAAATTTAAGAATTATAATTACTGTTAGACTAATTATTATAAGTAATCATTATCAGACTGAAACACTCATCCACATTGAAAAAATCTTCCGAGAAAAAATACACGACGCCAACGGGACATGTATTTTATTTTATGTATTTGTCCCGTTGGCGTCATGTATTTTTTCTCGGAAGATTTTTTCAATGTGGATGAGTGTTTCAGTCTGATAATTATTGCTTATAATAATTGTTACCCTTTGTGCTATGCATAAAAATCTTGTCTTAAAACGTTAGTTTAACAATTAAAAATAATAATTACTGTTAGACTGTTTATAACATTTTCTACAAACCTGGCCGTTAGACCCTTGGAAGAAATATAATACACAGTTTCACAATGGCGACTAAGCAGCTTACGGAACTCAAATTCTATCATCTGATTTACTTCAACTAAACATTTATTCCTGTTTATTGTTTTTTTTTTTTTTTTTTCACCTTTTACGATAATTGCTTGTTTTTCTGTTTTTTTACATTTTTTTCTCTTCTCCTAGTCACAAAACTAGCACACTATATGGATTTTTATCTGAATTTTTTAATGTGAGTTTATTTTATTTTTCTACTATTCATTTAATTATTATTAACCTTTTTGAATATATAATTTTAACATAACGTTAAAATTGGATATCGGCTTGTTACCCATTTATTATGTTGATAATATTAAAAGTTATTTTTTTTTCATTCTTCAGATAATACAAAATTATTAGGTAAAATAAAAAAAAATTAAAAATTGATTCTTCCAGTGCGCCACTTCACAAGAAAGTGGTCTCTTTAAAATGGTTTACTTTTAACTCCGCGCTTATCTTGGACCCTCAATAATAATAATCGTTTGTCAACAACCGCAAACAATTTAATATAGTATTTTTTATAAAAGCGTAAAGAAAGTGGGTGTTAATAATACAAAATTCCTTTAAACCACACGCCATAAACATGAAGAATGATGAACATCATTGTTCATTCATTCATCATTCCTGGTCTTAGGCTGAGCGATCGATGTAGGTAGCTAAAACTGCCTTAAAAATCTTAAAAAATATAAGATGGATAGAAGCCGGAAAGTTGGAACATCCGTTAAGACTTGGAAGCCGAAAATAAATCATGGAAATTTGAATTTTAGATTCACATTGCCGTTTTCCGCGAGGATAAAAATGCATTTTTCAAATTCAATCTCTCCTTACGCTACAACACACAGGAATCCCAGAGAACGTTAACTTTGTGGGATTATAAAAAAGTTAATATCAATCGAACTTGGCCTCAAGAAAATTAAACACCTAATAGTGGGTTATCTCACTGAAATTCAAATGTGACATTAGCATCAAATGGTCATTCAGCGCCAAAGGTTCCCGTTAAATACCGATTCTAAATCTGTTTCAGCTTTTGAACAAATTACGAGTATATTTAGCAGAAGAGTACAAACATCATGCTGTCATGCTTGTTAGTTTATTCCAATTAGATCGCACCTAGAATGAGTGTTTGACGGAACCTTTCAAATGTTAAAAAATTGCCGCTGAATGGCCATTTGCTAACAATGGTACATTTGAACTTCTGTGAATCAAATGGCCGTTAAAATCCTAATTAGAATACTTTTTTTTAAATTATTTTATCGTGTGTTTGTGTTTATCGTATCTTTGATCATAATAAACAATTGAAAAGTAAGTCCTTAATTTATGAACTTATCTACCTACGTATTTTCAAATTTGGGAGACGGGTACCATCACCAAGGGAACCGTTTATTGGATAATCAAAATCCCTGCCATAGGTCACCCCAAGTGATACGTTTGATACGTTTGGTGACTTAGCAGGGGTGCCCGGGTTCATGGGGTGAGTGTTGTTTCATTGTCTATGTGCTGCCCATCGAATGCGTGTGCCCATCTACTGCGTAGCGGGCAGGTTTATTGCGCAGCAGGAACCGAATTCGCTTTATTGCGTGCGTCGTCAGGAACGTGTTTTCCTACAGTATTCAGTCGGCATACCGACAGCGCGTCAGTTTCACAAACGGAGACTATCTGCAGGAAGAGGAAGATTTGTTATCATCATCCTCACTAGAATCAGAAGGTACTTGAAATCACAGAAATCACTCTGTTCACTTCGATACGGAGCATCAATGACTAGTTTTCAATGGAAGGGCAAAACTATTTCTCATTTTTCGTTGACATCGCTCCGCTCGCCTCGCTCATTTCTCGCATGGGCAGTGGAAGGCAAACGCCTATCTTCTTAGCGACTCTTTTTTGGTGAAAGGTCAAAGCTATCTCGCTCATTTCCAACCCCGCTCGGCTCGACTCTTTTCCGCTCGCAGTGGAAGGCGGGCTATAGACTTCTCCGGGAAGAGTCGGGTCAATCACGTCGGCACAATCCTGGACATATTGACCCCTAGATTTCTAACTATGCTTCATACCTTTTTCCTTCCCAGAACCTTCTGTCTTTCCTTTCCTTTCTTTAAAAAGACCCTCCACATAGCATTCCCAAAGACGACTAAGGCTTGGCGCATACATCAGATTTTTCCATCCGATTTTCTGATCCGATTGGCTGATCAGGCAACCGGAAGGCCTTCGCGCCGTACATTTCTTATGAAAATCGGATAAACACCGCACACATCTGATTCAAAAACCGGATCGGTAATGAAAATAGGCCACGTCTTTCCGTGCAGACCATCCAATCCGGTCTGACAACGGGCGTGGCCCCGGTATTATAACCAATCCAGTTTTCGAATCATTTTTTGTCTGATCAGACAATCGGATGGAAAAACCGGTTCACGACGAGTTCATCGAAAACGAATTCATCGAAAATCAATTCATCGAAAGCAAATTCATCTTTAGTATATGCCGAATATCTCTGCTTACCTCATCAGAGATATCCGGGTACTCTAAATAAATGGTCACGGAATTTAGTTTATAAATCATAACACTGATTGTTTGGTAGAGTTATATTTTATTTGATATCAGAAGTGAGATATTACAAGGATTCTATCCGCGACAATAATTTGCGTAATTAAAAATAGCTTACTAGCGAGAGGAACGTTCAGGACGGAATGGTCTCGAAGTTTCTTCCACTCGCGAGCTCAGTTCCGCTGTCTGCGCATCCTGTTGCGCAGACAAGTGTTGCTAGCGTCAAGATGACATTTTACTCAAAATACAATAATAATCGCGGTGCCTACATACCTCCTCCCCAGCATTTTATGCGACAAACGCACATATGTAAAAAAACTTAAAATTAAACAAAAATTACATATATAGTGTTCGATGCCCATTTGATTATTTTACATTAACACCGTCGGACAAATTGAAATACTGGATCAACCAGTTTGTTGTAAGATCGAGAAAAAACCAAAAGCAATAAACTTTAACTATGTTTCTAAAAAAATAATCAAGTGGGCTTGACAAACAATGCTGACTAAAGCAACCTAGTTTGAGTGTAATAAACACTTACTGTAAAAGTGATAAGTATTAATTAAATTATTAATTAATTAATATTTTTTTATAAGTCTCATAAGCTACGGAAAGGGGAAACCACATCGTGCTAATACAAAAAAAATGTAACCTGTTGGCTAAGTTAAATTACTTCAAATCTATTAAAGATGAGTGACGTGTGTCTTCATTATAATCATACAACTAGAGATAAAAATTAAAAAGTGAAAATTTTACACAACTTATAAGTCAAGAAAGAAAATACATAATGGGTATCACACTTCGTAGAGATAAGGAAAGGGGCAACCACGTCATATCTATATGAGGTATGATATTCACTGCATAAGTAGAATGGTATCATATAACTTGAGTACTTAAAATTAATAAACTTCAATTTTTATGTATAGAACATCAGGAAACGTATATAAATATATAAAAATATCAAACCTATATAAAAATAAGGTGAACTATATTAAGAAATGTGTTTAGACATCTGTCCCGTAGATCGTGGGATATCATAATGAAAAGTTGTAACCTATGCAGATCAAAATTTATGTGTAACTAAAATTACATACATACATCATACATTAACCAGTATGGAATGCTACACGCAATAGTTGGTATTATAATTAGGTCATGCATTTAAGTGCATCTAAAATTACATCATGCCTTTATTAGCATGGGAAAACGAATACAATATAGCTTGTATTATTTTTAAATCATACATCTAATATTATATACATCATGCTTTTATCAGCATGGAATAAAGAATACAATAGTTTGTATTATTTTTAGATCATATTATTTATGTTCATCTAACATTACATACATCATGCATTTATTAGCATGGGATAAAGGATAAAGACTACATCTCAAGAAAAATCTTGGAAAGTTACTTCATGTTATAACATGGTATATCATTTTATGATAATAGTTGAAAAGATTTTTCCTATTTACATTTTGAAAAAAGGTTGAAAATATTTTTTATGTTTTGACATTTTTATAAAAATAGATGAGAAAAAATTTTAATGCTTTAACAGGTGTAAATGGTTGGTCTACGTCATACATTTATAAGTACGGAAAGAGCAGTACAAAATTTACCTATAAATACATGATAACAATATGCTTCACGTTTTGACAGGTGTGGGAAAGGCAAGCAGTCATCACACACCTATCAAAATATGGTAATATAATAAGGAAATGGAGAAGGCAGTTCATTGTACCTTCTACACATACGTGAATTTTCATACTGAAAACGTATGGCAAAACTACATCATGTTTTCCCAGGTATTGTGGAATGATACATCACATACCTACAAACATGGAAAACACTCATCACACTTTTGTAAGTGTATGGAAAAATACATCATGCACTTAAAAAAATGTGGAAAAAACGAAACGACACATATTACATGGTATTTTGTTATGTATAAATATACATGTTGACATCATGTTCTATGAACATGAGATTTTTTTAAAAACAACCCTTCCTTAAGACAGGATTATTGAATATATCAATTATGACGATGGTTAAACAAACCTAGAGTTCAATTTCTACCAAAAATTGTAGTCTCTAATTATTTTCATTATATAGTGAAATCATGTTCTATGAACATGGAGATTTAAAAATAACCCTTCCTTAAGACAAGGTTATCAAATATGTAAAAGAATAACATAGTTAAATAAACTTAGAGTTCCAACTTCCATCAAAAGTTGATGTCTCTAGTTATTTGTAGTTACAGTAATCTTTAAAAAATATACTACCAAAATTTATGTCGATAATGTGGATTTACTAATGAGATATATATCTGTGAATCGAATTTGGGAGTATATAGTGATTTTATATCGGAAAAAAATTTATATGGAAAAACTATGTCTCTGTCAGCCTTTTTTCTAAAGGGCCTGGTACCTGTCTGGAAAATGCACTCTTCTACCGAACCTTGTAGTAGTAATTTTGTCCGGGGTCTGTTCTGCGACAGGTTCTTCGATAGTCAACTTCTCTTCGGAAGGAACGAAGGCTGGTTTCAAGCGATCAATAGAGACGCGCTTTGGTTTTCCATTGATGATAATGACGTATGTCTTTTCGTTACGTTCTTCCACTTTGTAAGGTCCATCGTAAGGGAGTTGAAGCGATTTTCGTGCGGAATCAGTTCTCAGAAAAACGTGAGTAGAAGAAGGTAGATCCTTATGTATGAAAAACTTTCCTGAACCGTGATTACTGGCAGGAGTAGATTTTATATTTTCAAATCTTCTTTGTAGTCGACCGACGTAAGTATCTGGCTCTTCGCGAGGCGTAGGAGTGAAGAAATCACATGGTAACCTCAGCGTTCTACCATAGGTAAGTTCAGCAGGCGAGCATTTTAAATCATCACGAACTGTTGACCTCAATCCAAGTAGTATAATAGGGAGAGTCTCCAACCAGTTCGGGTCGCCGTTAGCCATAAGTGCCGACTTGAGGGTTCTATGCCACCTTTCTATCATGCCATTAGCTTGAGGGTGGTAGGCGGTTGTCCGCGTATGCTTGATTCCGAATTTTTCTGTGAGTTTCTTGAAAAGACATGACTTAAACTGACGTCCCTGATCTGTCGTAATAGTTTCGGGGACACCATGCCTCGAAATCCAGTGAGTTGTCAGTGCTGTGGCGACTGTGTCTGCTGACATATTCTTTAAGGGAACTGCTTCGGGCCAGCGAGTGAATCTGTCAATCATGGTGAGCAGATATTGATAATCACTACAAGCGGGCAGGGGTCCAACCAAGTCGATGTGGACGTTCCGGAAACGGTCTTCAGGCAGAACATACGTGGCTCTTGGCGCGACTGTATGTCTGGAGATTTTGGTCTTTTGACAATTTATGCAATGTTTGACAAAGAACTTTATATCCTTCGCCATGTTGGGCCAAACAAATCTCAATTTTATCGAAGGAAACAAATACTTTGTGGTGTGACATTATATAATAAATTAAAAAATACACTTTGTAAAGCACCACTTTTTATCAGAATTGATATTAAACAGCCAACCAGGTTTCGCTCATCTCGAGCTTCATCAGGGCTTATTATAACAACAGTTGTTATAATAAGCCCTGATGAAGCTCGAGATGAGCGAAACCTGGTTGGCTGTTTAATATCAATTCTGATAAAAAGTGGTGCTTTACAAAGTGTATTTTTTAATTTATTAAATCTCAATTTAATACTGTTGACAGTCCCATTAATGCCTGGATGACAAACATTATGCACATTTTCTATGACCTCTTTTCTCATATTCGATGGTACGAAGGGTCTTACATGACCGGTAGAGATATCACACCACAATGAAGAATTAGTTCCAGGAATCACCATTTGACGTAGGGAGAGGGAGGAGTCCTCAAGTGCCTTAGTAATTTTGTCGTCGTGACTCTGCTCTTGTCCCATTCTCTCATAGTCAATTGCAGAAGGGCTATTTATCTCTTCAATGCGAGAAAGAGTATCTGCAACTGTATTCTGGTGTCCGGAAATATGTTTGATGTTGGTGGTAAATTGAGATATATAATCTAGTTGTCTCTCTTGACGAGGAGAACTTGAGGCACGTTTCTTGTTGAAAGCGAAAGTGATGGGCTTGTTTTCCGTGTAACTAGTAAAATTTCGACCTTCTAAGTTGCTCCTAAAATACTTTACTGCCTCGTAAACACCGGTTAATTCACGGTCAAACGTACTGTATTTACGCTGTGCCGGGGTAAATTTTCTTGAAAAAAATCCTAAAGGTTGCCAAGCTGTAGCTTTATTTTGTTGCAATGATGCTCCCATAGCCAGGTTGGATGCGTCCACCATAACTGCTAATTCAGCGTTTGGGTCTGGATGTGCTAACAATGCGGCAGAAGCGAGGTGTCGCTTGCATTGGTTAAAATCCTCCGTTAATTCCGGGGTCCAAGTAAGGATACGTTTGTTATTCTTTTTATATCCAGAAATGCAATCAAAAAGTGTTGTTTGGGCGCTGATAGTGTTGGGTAAAAATCTTCTATAATAATTGAGCATTCCCAAAAAACGTCTTAATCCTTTGGCTGTTTTGGGGAGAGTAAAATCAATAATAGTTTTCACTTTCTCTTTAATTGGAGTCATCCCTTCCGGTGAAATGGTATGACCTAGAAAATTAACAGTCGGGAGTCCAAATTGACATTTTTTAATGTTAATTACCAATCCATTATCTGCTAATCTTTTAAATAGAATATCCAAATGTTTTTTATGCTCCTCTTCATTGCTGGAGGCTATAAGGATATCATCAAGATAAACAAAGCAAAAATCCAGATCTCTGGTTACGGCATGCATGAAACGCTGGAAGCTTTGGGCAGCGTTGGATAATCCAAATTGCATAGTCGTAAATTCAAAAAGGCCAAATGGTGTTATAATAGCCGTTTTGGGTATATCTTCTGGTTCTACAGGGATCTGGTAGTATGCCCTCAGCATATCTATTGTTGTGAAGATTTTTGCTTTTGCGAGTTTATGGGAGAAGTCCTGGAGCTGCGGAATGGGGTATTTGTCGGGAATCGTTTTGGCGTTGAGACGACAATAATCACCGCATGGTCGCCATTCCCCATTAGGCTTCTTCACCATGTGTAAAGGGCTCGCCCAGTTACTCTTGGACGGCCTGCAAATGCCTTGCTCCATAAGGTAATTAAACTCCCTTTTGGCTGCTTCTAACAGTTTTGGTGCGAGTCTGCGAGCTCGTTCGGTTACAGGTGGGCCCTTGGTCTCTACGCAGTGCGTCACTGTATGTTTCTTGGTATTTAGAGCTTGCATATTCGGTCGCGTCAGGCTTGGATATTTATTTAAAATCTCTCTGTATTTTTGCGATGAGGAAATACTGGAGATACCGAATGAGGGTCCATTGGATGTTGCGCCTCGAATCCGTAAGCCTGTAGACTGGTCTGTAAGTGTACCCTTTTTTAGGTTGACCGACAAGTTAAAATGATGGAGAAAATCAGCACCAAGTATGGCTCTATTCACATCAGCCACTATGAAACGCCATTTCATTGTTCTCCGGAGGCCGAACTTAAGTTCAATCGTCCTTGTGCCGTAGGTTCGGATGGAATTCCCATTAGCTCCGTATAAAGTTGTGGGGCACTTGTCGGAGGTTATGTAATTCTTCGCTATTTTCGATGTCTTCGGGATCACAGAAATATCTGCGCCTGTGTCCACTAAAAACTTTTGGCTTGTTTCTTGGTCATAAAGGAAGAGACGACGAGTCTGAGTAGGAATTTCGCATGTCTCTACTGTGGAATTCCTTTCGTCGTTTCCCGACCTCTTCGAGCGGAAGGTACACGGTTGTTGGCATCGGTAGACATTTTCACCGAACTTGGCATGTAATCTGCAGTACCCATTCGGTGTTCTGTTGGGCGATCTACCGCGGGACCTGGAACGTGGTCTTCTAGCATGATTCTGATGATTACCTTATCGAATATTGTTGCGACGTGGGCTCTGGCTTCTGTGCTCGCTGTAGGTAGATGGACGGTCACGATTATGGACCTGCGACATCTTCAAAAGTTTCACCTCGTGGGTAAGAGCTGCGATCTGCTCTAAAAGGCTTTGCATTGACGTATCGTTACGTTCGGATCTTGAAGTTCCGGGTTTAGTGTCGTGGTCAACCGCGCCACATTCTATTGTCTGGTACACATCAACTATCTTATCGGCAGCTAGTGCTAGTTGGTTTAGGTTATTGTCCGGAAGTGCTGATAGTATAGCTTGTACATGCTGCGGAAGACGTTGGAGCCATAGTGTTTTTACGATAGCGCTCTCCGCTAGTGTTGGTCCAGCTAACTCGAGCATGTGTCGTAGAAGTCCTGTTGGTTTACGGTCTTCTAATTGCAATCCCGTCAATAATCGTGTTAACTGCTTCTCTTCGGAGTCTTGAAGTCTGTCTATCAGCGATGCCTTGAGAATGCAATATTTGTCCTTCACTGGCGGGTTTATCACTATGTCGCTAACACATTGTAATGTTTCAGCGTCCAAGGCGGCGACTATGATGTTGTATTTAGTAAAATCTTCCTTGATGCGGGAGTTAGTAAACTGGGCCTCGGCCTGAGCGAACCATAACGCAATATTAGTTCTCCAACAGGCTGGTAACCTCACAGAAACGTGATGGATGGATGTTTCCGAAGAACAGCTCTCGTTGTTTGATTCCATGTTTGGTGTTGGATTTTCCTTGCGCAATATTTCTTCTGTTCCTATAGCTATGTCGCTTGGTTCAATGGAGGGTGTCCCTCCGGTAGATGTCATTTAAGTGCAGACAATTAAGGCGAGACAAAAATATGGAATACCCGACAGTGAAATAAACTCCTTTGTGATAATAATAGTTAAAATTGAAATTCTCAATTCTTAAATTAAAAATAAAAATCCACACTAATGCTTTTTTCCTTACAAAATTTTTCAACAATAATTCTGATAAAAATAAGTGGGAATTATATACCTCCACTATTTATTAGTTGATTCGATAGTTGTTTAAAAAACTTTAAAAATCGTTAAAATTGCTAAAAATTTAAATTTATTAAAATTTTTGTTGTATAGATAAACTCGTTTTCGATGATATTAAATAGTTTTAGATGATAAGAAAGAAACTTTAAAAATCATTACAATATTTCAGAACATGTGCGATTTCAGAACATGTGCGATTTGCAACATTATTGTATTAATTTGACCTCAAGAAAAAATATGGCGTCATTGTCGTAAAAATATGTCGAACCAATTTTATCCGGCGACGATTCTCAGATGAATTCTGGCTGCTGGTCTCCCTGATGACGGATTTAGGATCCTGCGTTCTCTGGCGGAAATCTCAGGATTCACGTTCCCTGGTGATGAACTCGGGATGCCTCGTTCCCTGGTGATGATCACCTACGGTCATCGCTGCGCCAATCCGTTCTCACTGAAATAGAGGGTAACACGCACTTATCATTCAGGAAGGAACAATTTATTTTCACAAAACATTTAGCGGGATAATAATGTAAAACGCACTTATTATTCTGTAAAAAATGATTATGTTACTAAAACATTAGTGGGATGATGATGTTTCAATAGATAATTAGGTGTAAAACACGTGTTTGACAAGAACGTGTGACAATGCTATCGAAATAACACGGTCGTATATTTATTAAAAATTACTGGAACATTTATTTCAAAAGGGATTTTACTTTAAGTTATGCAATAAAACAATAGAATTTACTTACTTGCTGTCCAGGATTCCGCCTTGGAACGTCTCCTCCTCCCGCTAGCAAGCTAGTTCTTTAGTCGAAAGGTCACCAGTTTTAGTATATGCCGAATATCTCTGCTTACCTCATCAGAGATATCCGGGTACTCTAAATAAATGGTCACGGAATTTAGTTTATAAATCATAACACTGATTGTTTGGTAGAGTTATATTTTATTTGATAGCAGAAGTGAGATATTACAAGGATTCTATCCGCGACAATAATTTGCATAATTAAAAATAGCTTACTAGCGAGAGGAACGTTCAAGACGGAATGGTCTCGAAGTTTCTTCCACTCGCGAGCTCAGTTCCGCTGTCTGCGCATCCTGTTGCGCAGACAAGTGTTGCTAGCGTCAAGATGACATTTTACTCAAAATACAATAATAATCGCGGTGCCCACACATCGAAAACGAGTTCATCGAAAACCAATTCGTCGAAAATCAATTCATCGAAAACCAATTCATCGAATGATCAATTCATCGAAAAAATATATTTTGTTGATACTTGAGAGAAATGCCGAGTGGACCGAGAAGTTAAAAAAACATTGGTCAACCTAAACTAAACTAAACTAAACTAACCTAACCTTACCTAACCTAACCTAACCTAACCTAACCTAACCTAACCTAACCTAACCTAACCTAACTTAACCTATTTAACCAATTTTTAAATATTTTTTTATCATGACCTTTCTGAGTTGTTTATGAGTTGGTTTCATTATGAGTTGTCTGGTAACCGTTCCTTAGATATTCCTTTTTTGCAGTATCAGACAATCGGAAATCGAAGAGATAACCTATAAATTTAACATTGTCACTACAAAACTAACAGTTGCTAAAAACATTTAACTCAGTTAAACAGACCTTTTTGGGTATTTAATTTTGACAGCTTCCACAAAAATTTTTTTTCGATGAATTGGCGATTCGATGAATTGATCATTCGATGAATTGATTTTCGATGAATTGATTTTCGATGAACTCCTTTTCGATGAATTTGCTTTCGATGAATTGATTTTCGATGAACTCGTTTTCGATGAATTTGCTTTCGATGAATTGATTTTCGATGAACTCGTCGGTTACCGGAAAAACCTGATGTGTGCGGCCAGCCACATCAGGTTTAGGGAAACTGTTTTCCTCGGGGCATCCTGTATGGAGCTGTTATTAAAAAAAATACAGCAGAACGCCAGATAGATAATTCATACACTATTTTTTTAGATTGTAGCAAGCGTATGTAATGAACGTGATATGTTTTTAAATCACACATGTGAAAAAGTTAGATATTCAATTGTGGCTTTTAACGAATGGGAAAAAAAAATTGGCACAAGTCATTGTAGGTATTCGTAATCACCCCGTCTCAGAACAGACATAGTCTAGTGAGGCGGGTTACTTACTTGTTTGTATACGATAATTTAAAACAATAAACGCCCGGGTTGCCGACATAAACTATAAAAACATAATGTGTCACAATAAGTCCATTGAATAGTAATATTTTTTTATTTAAACGTTATGCAACATAGATTTAAGCTATAGTCTGATATTTCCCAACGCAAACATTTTATACTAACATAAATATGTCGGGAGTGAGAACCAAGATACCTGGAATATGAACGTGTAAGAAGAATATCGTAAGTACACCGATGCAGGTTCGACTCCTTATTGTTTATAGTGCCGGCGCGGGCCTTTATCGCCGTGCTTTATTAAACCAATATCTCAGTGACAAGTCGGGACATGGCGTATTTGCAAACCTTTTCCTTTGGGTTTATATTGCCAATATAGGACGATGTGGCACGGCGCATGGCACCCGAACGACGTGATTCACACACGTTCGGTTATATTATGAAAGAAGCCATGTACAATGTACATGTCGCGTAGTCTAATATAGAATATTTTACCAGCGTTTTCCGCAAAGGAAACCCAAAGGTAAAAATAAGAAACGATTTTTTTAAAAGTTTTCTTTATTTATTGAATTGTTTGTTTCATGAATTGGGGATTTTTCGACCACCATGCTAGGCACATGCCCGTGTTGTGGTGGTCGATAGGAATTGTCGATAGGTCGATTATTTGAAGGAAAACTTTATGGTAAATAAATTCACCGATTTAGGTTGTTGGTGCATGTGTAAATTGATAAGTAAATATTCCTGCGTAATGCGTGACATTACTAAATTACGAAGAACTTTTAATTTTGAAAATTGGAATTACTTAAGTACCACGTCAGTCAAGCGATAAAACGCCGGCCGGCGTAGTGCAGCGGTAAGGAGCTTGACTCGCATTCCGAAGGTCGCGGGATCGAATCCCGGCGTGGCAAATAAATTTTATTTAATTAATTTGTGTACATATTTCATAATTTATTCATTTAAAATAATATATAGTATATTTGCGGCACGTTCCAGAGTGGAAGATACTCTCAGTATCGCCCTGGTGTAAGACCACCATTCAGAATTGAAACGTTGCTTGAAATGGCTTCGGCCGTGTTTGGTGACCAGATCTGAATAGCCAGGTACTTCCCCACCCTCCTCTTCCCTATCTCCTTCCCCTCCCCACTGTCTTCAGCCTCACAACATACCCCGATTGGGGATGACATAGTCCCACTAACTCCAGACGGGAGCAGTTGGAACTCTTGTGCGGTATTCATGTAAAAAAAAAAACATATTCGAAATGTAAGAAATTTTGAAACTTGTCGATTATTTTGGTTAAACATGCAGTGGTGTTCACATTTGTTTTTGCTTCGTCGTAATAATTCTTCATTAAAAATGTGTATTTATTTTGTTCAAATGCTTGACAGATTCTTAAATAAATTTTTAATCTTTAATGATTTTTTTTAATAAGAGGGTTTTTGTTCTTGTTAATATTGTATTCGAGAAACATATTTAGGAAACTCTGATATAAACGAAAGTCATATACACGTCGGACCGTAAACTGAACAAAAATTTGGTCATAAAGAAAACACCTTTACGCCATATTAGTTTCACACTTCGTGATCTTTTTTGACTGACCTTTCGTCTTGTTTCGTGTTTAATATTGTGTTTCCCCTGACAAAGCTTTCATGTTATAAATGCGATACGATCCATTGCGAAGGGCAGACTTTTTTTTATGTTAGTATTTATTTCTTTTTTGAATAGGCGAGTGTTTTTGGTATTATTTTTTTTGAAGATTTTGGTTTCTTAAGGCACTAACCCACCTTGAAAATTTTTTGCTGTCGTTTTTTTAAATTTCATTTTCTGAAAGATGAATTTGGTAAGAATGCTATTACCAATCGTAAAATTGACGGAGATACCCATTTTATGTGGAACCGTTTGAAACAGTTTGTATATTGAATTATGCTTCAGCAAAACTTTGAACGCGTTTTTCTCGAAACAATTTTTTTCAACCTGGTTGACAACATATTAAAAAAAACTGTACACCCGATTTGCATGCACCAAATCTTAAACTGTTCGAAAATCCAGTATCTATAGTACCACGTTAAGTTTTTTGAAGTGAAACTTCTTTAGCGCCGTTAGTGATTTGAAATTCCGATGAAACTGAAATGTGTCACAACTGAGATCTGCACAAATACTCGGTTCTTATATAATGCGGTAAATTCGAACCTGAGCGCGTGCCTGAGTCTCAGCGGCCAGAGAAATAGACTTCAAGCGAACGGAGGTTTGAATTCTACGAAATCCAAAAAAAAAACCATTTCAATTTGTTTTTCTCCTTATCTAATCTTCAAACCATTTTAAAAGAAACAGGCAAAAGAAAAGAAAGCTATATCTAGCGACTTTCTAGTTTCTACCGCGTGTGAATTACAACTCTGATTTTTTTATAAAGGGCCCCCTTCTATTTTATTTTTTTTTAAGAACGATGAAAAATTTTCATCAAAACCGGAAATAAAATTCACTGGGCCGCCATTTTTTTAAATTTTTTAGACATCAAAATTCCCCTATATGGTGCTTTAAATATATTTTTATTTAATTTTTCTGATGAACCGTGTGGCTTAATCGATGTCAACCTCCGAGCAGCAATTTCCTCGGAGTGTCCTATTGAAAGCGGCGTACCTACACTGCAAACCATACTTTACATGCATGTGCAAAATTTTTTATACAGACTTTTATATGTATATATTGACTATGACTATATATATATATATATATATTTTTTTTTTTCCCACCTGAAAACGACCAGCTTTATTATAATAAGCAGTAATTGTTGAATGAAACACTAGTATATATTGAATCATTTGGCGGGTATAAGATAAGCCGCCATAGCTCAATTGGGAGAGCAGCTGACCGGCAATCAGAAGGGCACGGGTTCAAGTCCCGTTGGCGTCATGTATCTTTTCTCGGAAGATTTTTCAAGGTGGATGAGTGTTTCAGGCTGATAATTATTGCTTATAATAATTATTATTATGTACGTAGTTAATAGTTTTTACACCACTATCTAATCTGTGATAACTATTGGGATGATGATTTATGAATTATAAATTTTACGCTTTTTTTTTTTTTTTTTTTAAATTTTATTATTATTTTTTTTTTTTTACAATAATAATGTTACATTATCAGTTTAATGCTACATTATCAGTTTTTATGGTTACCCAATCAGTAGAGAAATATTCTCGGGTCTAATTGGGGAGCTAGTCTATGTACTTATATTTAGAACTGCTTATAGATAATTTGTTACAAAAATGAAAATAAAATAATGTAAGATATTACAATAAATTGTAAAATTAGAAAAATACATATTATTATAGAAATATAATATCAGCAAAATATTGGAAACAGATTGTATCTGAAAATCATCGATACAAATAAGATAATCTCTTGCTTATCTGTATAAATACAACGCGAGTTTTTTTTTTAGTTTAAGATAGTTTTTCTCACTTTTTATTGCATTGGGTAATTCGTTATATAGCTTTGGGCCTACGTATTTATAATGGTGTTGTGCAGCTGTCGTGTTGCATCTAGGTACTGTTGGCATACGGCGCCAGTGTTGGCATACCGCTTACTACGGCCATTTGCCAAACCAAACCTGGAAAGGACATGCAATTAATAGGCCAACAATTACTAGCTCAGGAAAGCCGGCGCAAGCATGGTTCTCTTAAAACCAGGGCGAGTGTTTGTGGTTCGCTTGTGAATTCCTCCTCCTCCTTTCCTCACAATCTCCGGGGTCTCCTTCCTCAATCAGAACACAGTATTGCACGTAAAAGGTTTATTCATTTAGAAGGAGACAGGGTTATTACAATTGCCAGCATGGGCACACTTCACATGGGCATGGGTTAGCACTTTAAAATCCTAACATAACAGGGACTGTTCTCTCAAACTCTCCACACGCGTTACTGGCTTTAAGAGCGGGACGTAGCACACAAAAGAGAGCAAGGGTACATTCTACTCACAGCAGCAGGAAATGCGGTAGTCAGCAGACAGGCTGCTGGAACAGGACCTTCTCGTGGCACAATTCACAATATAAAATACATCGCGAGTTTTTAGGTTCTCGAGAGCGCGTTAGCGCGGTCTACTCGGACACTGTTCTCGTGCCTGGAGGCAGCGGATGAAAGAATGCTCGTGCGCCGGCTGGGGGGGGCCTGCGCGTGTCGACTCAGCGTGGTGCGGGGAGTCTACGAACTATTCTGGCATAAAATGTGGAGACAGTGGGCTAGTGTTTAAACATTGCCACTTCGTAACGTAACACTTTCCCCCTCGCCGCAAAAAAGCGACGTAGTAATGGAGCAGTAGGGTTAAGAAATCCTCTTACCCTTCTAGCACTTGTGCCAAAAAAAAAAAAATAAAAAAAAGAGGAGAGAGAGAGAGAGAGAAAAGTTGCTAGCTACACAATAGTAGAAAACAAAAACAAAAGAGAAAAAGCATGGTGAACAAAGAGTTAAATATAAATGTACATGAAAGAGCAGTGACATACATAAATATAAACAAGGACCTGCTGAAGAAAGGTACAAGGGTTATGCAGTGATAGAAAAAAAATGACTCTAAATGTATCATTGGTCTGTGAGCTATGTTTTCGTAGCGTGGTTTACGTAGGATGTCTGGGGTGTTTGGACGTTACACTGAAGTTACAAGGTTACTTTGTCACAGTAACCTGGCCCGTTTGAGATTACACTCAAGGAACACTAGGGCCTTAAAGAAAACACGAAGAAGAGAACGCAGGATGAGGCTTCTTGGTGGTGGAGAGGGTTCTATCTGTCACAGAGGTCAAAAAGAGTACCTGCTTCCGGATCCTGTGGGTGGGCCAGTATGACATCATTGAGGTACTGGAGAGTGGAATTGTAATTGGTGGTTTGTCCTTTTTATAGAGGAGGTGGTTTGTGTGCATGACAGCAGTTGTTGTGATGGTGGTTGGTACACTGGTTTGTATACAGTGGGATTGTTGTGTAAACAATCGTTGGTATTGTTATTTGCGCAAGGGCACAGGAGCATTAGCATGATGGCAACAGAGCATTTGCAAGGTGCAGCTGGAACATTTGCACAATGGCAACAGGAACATTTGCAAGATGCCGCAGGACGTTTGCACAATGGCAACAGGAACATTTGCAAGATGCCGCAGGAATATTTGCACAATGGCAACAGGAACATTTGCATGCCGCAGGAACATTTGCACAATGCAAACAGGAACATTTGCATGATGCAACATGAACATGAACCAACCTAGAGCTGACGTGCTCGGGTTTGTTTAAGTGATGGTTTTGTGATGATACAATTCGCAACTATACGCACGACTCACACTAGGTTAATGTAGGTGCGGTCGGGTGCTTTTGGTACGCAGGGTTTGAAGGCATGGGACCTCCGTGACGGTAGTGAAGGCAGCATGAAGAGAGGCGCAGGTGTAGATAGGGTGAAGAGCTGCTGGTCTTCTTATTAATCCGGCGAAAAAATTATTATTAGAACAAAATTCTTGAAGTTTACCTGCCTAGTAGACCAATGATGAAAAGGTTTGGAGAGAAACAAGGTGTGCATGTTGAGAAAGATTGGATTTGTTTGGCGTGTAGAGAGAGAGAGAGACGGAGAGAGAGTTAACTAAATGCAACTACTGACTTATACATATTACAGGTAAGTATTCAAGGAAGGTTCTGTTTAACCCATTTAGTTTTTTTTTAAATTAAATACATTTCCAAGAACACGTGGGTAAGGGTTTGTACGTATGACAAAATACCCCGTTCGAAAGAAGTTGGTCTTCCATGACCTATGCTTACGTCTATACGGTAGCATTTTTTCTACTTTCGAAGAACAAAAACATTGAGTACAAATAAGTTAAGAAAAGTGGGAAAGGAGTAGGAAGTTGAAAGGATCCGTGTATGAAGGTTGTCCCATTTGACAAACGAAACGCCAAGTGCGTAACGCATATATCCCCATTCACGGATAATTTCGAGGAAGGGAAAGGGTGACAATTGGGAACATTTGAACGAAGAAAACGAGGATTCGGCTATTTCCGAAATTCGACCTCTGAGTGGAGGTGAAACAAGGTCTACAGCAGTTATCCTGGCACATTACAAAAGGAATACACTGACATAAAAGAGTCTAATCCTCCACGTGTATTGGGTAGAAGATTAGAGGGTCGTTTTATTCTCCTACTAGTTTGCGAGAAATGACAGACCCTCGCTCAAATCTCACAAACCTGGGGGGTTTTCTTATTCGTCTCCCAGACAACGAGTTAGGTGTTTTTGTGTCCATCAACTTAACTCCTACGACACGATGCCCCATAATCATGAGTGAAGCGTATGATTAGTCCTTTTGAGATAGTGGATAGTTCCTGGGTTCTTGTGACAGGAAGTCCACGGGCATGTTAATGAGTACTCTGCTGCAAAAGCAATAATTTTCTGATAACAGAAAAATAAAAGGCGTGTGATCTACACTTGGTAGGTCACACAAACATGGGGTAGATATTATTTCGTTCGCACGACTCATGGTGAATATTGTCACGTTTTCACGTCTCACGTGACAGGAATGAACGATTTACAACAAAATTTGCCCAGTATTGAAAGACAGTAACCCAATAGGTATTTAAAACAATTTAATGAGATAAATCACCCTCTCGATCAACAACCCTGTGTTGACGAGCAAACAATGAGTAGTTATGACGGACTCCCCGTGACGTGTAAAAACACAAAGATATTATGAGATTTGCATCTATTGCAGTGGATATTGTAAGGTTCACACCTATAATAGTAGATATTGTAAGGCTCGCGCCTATAATGTTACAAAAGTTTACGTTCGAAAATGTGGGTCCCCATTCATTACAGACGGCGGGTTGCAATGATGTAATTAATACGGCACTGCTGTAGCTTAATAAATTCATATTAGCATACGTTACAAGACTTGCCAAAAAGCGATAAACACAAATTTTATTGAAGATCTGGTTAAGATTTTAAACTTCAAACAAGAATAATGGTACAATAAGGGACAAAAGAAACTGATGTCATGATAAAATATTGTACCTCATAATGAAGTTGTATGTACAAGGAACAATGTTAATGAAGGGACGAAACGTATTGTCACTTTTATAACAAGAAAAAAAAAAATCTCAGAATCCGACAAAATATGATTCTGAAAAAAATAGAGCAATTGGGTTGAGCGCCATTCTAATTTTTGGAAAAAAGAAGAAAAACCACAAGTAGCAACAAGGTTGCTCCTGAATTGTTTCGAATCCAGTGAATGTGACCTGATAGGTGTGTTCATTTGGTGTATTCGAAAACGATCCCCAATATACAACATTATTATGAATGTGTAGGATGGGGTGAGGAGGAACAAGAAAAAAGTAAGAAGAGAAAAAAAAACGGGAGGATTTCCTATTATAACAGAAATCGTCGCGGCATTCTTACAATATGGTTCTGTGACCATAGTAGCGAGCTGCGGCAATGGTCTGAAACCAATGGTTATTATACAGACTTGCACTTATGATTTTATATTTACAACATTAGGGTAGGGACGTACTGGTACGACAAAAACCCGACACAAAACAATTAAAAAAGGGTGATATGACAAGATGAGACGATGAGGTGGGAAAAAAAACGCGCGGATGCTGCAAGAATTGTGAAAAGGAAAGCGACGTCTTGGAGCAAGAGTTTTCCGGAACCGTTGATGGTAGGAGGAAAAGGAGGCCCTTTCCCGAAGTGATCAATTTCAGGAAGAGGATGCATACAAGTTATGAAAACGGTGCCCCAAGAGGTGCTCTTGTGGTACAGCAGGCAAGGCACGCAGGATGTACAAGAACATATAAAATTATGCAAAAAGGGAAAGGGTGTACAGGAATTAGGCTACCGTTGACATTAATGTGCCTTCGGGTGTAAGGATTACCTTACGAATGCCCATATGGGTGATTATTTTTATTTAATATTTACAAGTAACTCACGTCATTTATGACAAGAATTATAAGACTTCTAAAGAGACCGCGTCGCACTGATTGACGACTGGCCAAGAGAGGTCAGGGGGGTAATAATGATCAGGGTTAACAAGATGCATGTTTTGTCAATTTGATAACGCCTGAGTACTTGATGTGATGGAATTTACTGATTCCGTATTTCCAATTTTGGCAATGTCTTTCACATGGTAATTTCCGATGTGTTTACCAGAGATGTCAGACAATCGATAAACAAGGTCTGAGATCTTTTTTAGAACTTTCGTTTTTACAAAGCGGGGTGCCAGTTTGGCAGAGAAGTACAGCGCACCTTGTGACAAAGTGTTGTTTTTTCTCCAAACGATGTCTTCTTCCTTTCTTGAAGTAAAAATGTGCGGGATTATACCCAGCGTGACTTGAGGAACTTCCATGGTGTATAGGATCGTGTCAGAGTGACCTTATGTTGGAAAAAGTGAGAACTAGACTCGCAATTGGAAAGAAATTGGGCAGAGATTGACCACTGGGGTGTATTTTTTTTTTACAAAAGGTATTTTTTTGCAAAAAAAACGCGATTTTTATAAGTGTTTGGATTATTTGAAAATTTGGGCAGGGGTTTGCCTGAAATAACGTGTTTTTGAGAAAAAATCCAGACGTTTTGGAAATTTGTTGAAAATTTTTCAGTCCAAAAACGAAAAAAAAATTGGGCAGCGATTTGCCTCAAAAAACGTGATTTTGTGAAAAAATCCAGATGTTTTGGAAGTTTGTTGAAAAATTTCAAAGTCCGGATATGAAAATTTCACGGGCCAGGATTCACCTTAATGGAACACGTTTTTAGAATTTATTCCGATGTTTTTGAAAAAGGTTTGCAAATTTGCAAAAGTTCGGTAAATAAAGAACGGAACGAGGTTCGCCTTAAACGAACATGTTTTTTGGAATATTTCCATTTGCTTTCCAAAGGGGAATTCTTCAGAAAAGAAAGAAATATTTTTTTTCTTTTATACAAGTTTTCGTGGAAGTATTTGTTTGAAGATTCAACAATGTCTTGGGGAATGGTTTTTTTATTTACGTGGCTAGACTTGGAAGCCTGATTTGAGCACCACCAATTATTGGTATTTACACGCCAACTTCCTTTCGTCAAAACAAGTTGTATACAGAATGTATACGGATGTAATGTTTGCTTTCGAGGAATCGACGTCAACGCGAATTCGGCATTTTTGAATTTATGTCGTATGTTTTTTTTATGAGAAACTGTAGTGTTGGTAATATGTTTCTGTCGGGTAGGTTCGGAAATACCGAACCTAGCCGAAGCGTCCTACATCGGGACGATATAATAGCGAGTGGAGTTCTCGCGCGGTCTCTTGCTTTTCAGACGGCTCACAGCCTACATTGTATCTATTATATTCTAATAAACAGTTTCCGTTGTATCAAAGTACTACGTGTTTATCATATTTAACCTTGAAGTAAACCTAGAGGAATACTGGAGAGAAAGAGCCCAGTATTACCTGCATTTATTGAACATTACAAGTGGCGCAGCTATAAAGGAATACACGGGTGACGGTTTATTAGATTGCGGCAAGTCGATTCGGTGCAGGGATCATGACTTGCAAAAATCTCCCGAAGGTGACAATAATCACTTGGGGCTTCGCTGAAGTGCCATCCATCAGGAGATTTTCAGGGCATAATAGGAGACAGTGGAGAAGAGGAAATTACGGGACCCTGGGTAACTAAGTCCAACCCGGTAATACAGTGGAGAAAAAAATTACGGGACCCTGGGTAACTAAGTCCAGCCCGGTAATACAGTGGAGAAGGAAAATTACGGGACCCTGGGTAACTAGGGCCAGCCCGGTATTCAGTCAGGAGCGAAGAAACATTGAGATTCCTGGAAGCGGCAGGGCGCCTGGACTGCATAGGCGCTGGTTCCTGGTGTCAGGTTGTTTTGTTTCTTGGTTTTTTCTGGAAGGTGTTATTGTTGCCGGGTGTGTTTTTTTTTGGTGTGTTCGATCATGGAGTCGGGCGGAATTTCCAGGTTCTCCCACGTTAATGGGGATTGGAGTTTGTTTCGCCTGAGGTTGGAACAGTTCCTTCTAATTCGTGATGACACAAGAACGGTTAAGTTAGATGCTTCACAGAAACGCGCATATTTGCTAAATCTTCTAGAAGCGGAGACATTAACTCTTTTGATCAACTTATGTTTTCCTTCTAAAGTTACAGACGTGGCATTCGATCAGTTAATAGAATTAATTGAGAAACATTGTTCCAATCCGCGATCGGTGTTTAAGGAACGAGAAAAATTTTATCAGGCCAAGCAATCACATGGTGAATCAGTCAGAGATTTTGCAGTGCGTTTACGTGGATTATCATCGTTTTGCGAGTTCGGAACGCATTTACCGGAATGCTTAGCTGATGTTTTCGCAATCGGCATGTTGCCAGGCCGAGCCAAGGAGAAAATTTTTCTCGAGGGGACTAGATTAACGTTTAACAAAATGGAAGAATTAGCAATAACGGTTTCAGTTTTAGACAATCTGGTTCCGGAAATTAAATCAGAAGTTTCCGTAGGGATGTCGGGCGGCGTGAATTCCATTAAACGCTCGAATTCGCCGGGGAGACATTCACATCCGGATAGAACTCAAGGTTGACGAAGATCGCCTTCGCGGTCAAAAAGCCCCGAGCCAAGGGGTTTCTCGAGTAATAAAAAATGTACCATTTGCGGTGGTACTCATTTAGAGAAGTTTTGTAAATTTTTTAATGCAAAATGTTTTAATTGTCACAAAATAGGTCATTTGAAGAAATTCTGTAAGAATCACAATGTTTATCCGATTTTTGAACAATCACGTGATAAGGTTATTAATAGTATTTCTTACATTAATCCGTTTAGGGCTAATATAATAATTAATAAAGTTAAATGTTCCGCTATGATTGATTCAGGCGCAAGTATGTCGGTCATGCCTGATTTTATTTTCAACCGTTATTTTAGGGATGTAACATTGTCACCTGATAAGCGTACTTTATCGGGATACGACGGTAAACCACTTAATCTTGTAGGTAGTGCTTGTTTTACCGTAGAATACAATAATATTAAAAATAATTTATTATTTACTGTTGTGATTAATGGCTCGGAATTGATAGTGGGTAGGGATTTCATGGAGGCTTTTAATCTGAAGATAGTTCCAATGATGGATAATTCGGTTTCAACAATCAAAGACAAAATTGAAATGATTTACAACGAGTTTCCAGAGGTGTTTTCGCCGGGGCTGGGAAAATTCAGTAAACATAAAGTGAGTTTCAAAGTGAACAAGGAAGCTCGTCCTGTTTTTTTTAATGCGAGGCCGGTTCCGTTCGCTATTAAGGAAAAAATTGAGAGAGAATTAGAAACTATGGTAGCTGATGGTATCATTTCTCCGGTAACCAGCAGTGAATACGCGTCTCCAATTGTACCGGTAATTAAAAAGAATGGGAATGTTAGGATTTGCGTGGACTACAAGAGATCTTTAAATCTCATGACGGACTTGGAAAGGTACCCACTTCCCTCCATAAATGAAGTTGTTTACAAAGTAAGTTCGGGTAAAGTGTTCGCTAAACTAGATTTAAGACAGGCTTACTCACAATTAGAATTAGCTGATTTTTGCAAAAAGTATACAACAATAAATACGCATTTAGGGTTATTTCAATATAACAGACTAGTTTTTGGTTTTAAATCAGCGCCAGCGATCTTCGCTAGGACTATAGCAAGCTGTCTTCAGGGGTTGAAGGGAGTGGCATTCTATTTAGACGATATCATCATTTCGGGGGTCAACGAACGGGATTTAGTGAATAATATACAGGCAGTGTGCGCGCGTTTACGAGAGTGCGGGTTGAGGGTCAACACGGATAAATGCGAATTTTTTGTAGAATCGGTTGAATTTTTGGGGTATGTTATTTCAGGGAACGGAATCCAACCACAGCCAAACAAACTGGAAGCTATAAAAAACGCTCCGTATCCTACGGACGTACATAAATTGAAAAGTTTATTGGGTTTTTTAAATTTTTATCGGAATTTCATTCCTAGGATGTCATCGATACTGGAACCCCTACATAACCTTTTGAAAAAAGGGGTAGAGTGGAATTTCTCAGAAGACTGTAAAGTAGCAGTCGATACCGTTAAAGAGTTAATGGGCAACAACACGATTCTTACAAATTATTTTCCGGACTTACCGGTAAAACTGTTAACGGACGCAAGTACATGCGGACTCGGAGCTTGCTTAGTTCACGTGTTTAAGGACGGCACAATGCGTCCAATTGAGTTCGCTTCTCGTAGTTTTACAACCGCCGAAAAGAAATATAGTATTTTGGATCTCGAAGCTCTGGCAATTGTGTTCGGGTTAAATAAATTTTTTCAGTACCTGTTTGGAAGGGAGTTCACGTTATGCGTTGACAATTTGCCGTTACTAAGAATTCTAGGGGAACATAAAAAAATTCCGGTTCTCGCGGCAAACCGTTTGCAGAGATATGGCATCATTCTGGCAGGGTTTTCGTACAAAACGGAATTTGTGAAATCTTGTAATAACCAAGCAGATTTTCTTTCTCGCTTACCGTTGAAGGACACAGTTGAGGATTTTAAGGATGATTGCGGGACTGACTTTGTTTGTTTTATTGAGAATTGTGACCATGTTAATTTTCAAGCAGTTGTGTTAGCTACCGCAGCGGATAGCGAATTACAGCTAGTGTTTAGGTATTTGCGGCAGGGCTGGCCCAAACGAGTAAATCGTGACAGCAGTATATGGAAATATTGGTTAAAAAGGAATGAACTTTCTATCGTAGAAGAGTGTTTGTTTTGGCAACATAGAATAGTTATACCTGTTTCTCTCCAAAGGCAAGTGTTAGATTTGTTACACAGGTCACATCTAGGTATTGTGAAAATGAGGGGAATTTCTAGAACATATTTTTGGTGGACTTCTCTGAACAAAGACTTGGAGGAAGTCGTTCAATCTTGTTCAGATTGTTCGTTGTCAAAACAGTCACCACCGAAAAGTCAATTGACAGTTTGGCCAAATCCAGGTAAAGCTTGGAGTAGGGTACATCTAGATTATTGTGGGCCCCTAGCGGGGAAGATGTTCCTTGTGGTTTGTGACTCATTCTCGAAGTGGTTAGACTGTATCGAGGTGCAGAAGGCAGATTCAACTCATACGATTATGGAATTGAGGAAAATTTTTTCTAATTTTGGCAACCCTGAGTTAATTGTATCTGACAATGGCTCAGTTTTTACAAGTGAGCAATTTAGAGGTTTCTTAAAGGAGAACAATATTAAACTTATGACTTCTCCGGTGAAACACCCCCAGTCAAACGGATTGGCAGAAAATGCAGTAAAAATTTCGAAAATGTTCCTCAAGAAACTGTTAATAAACGGTAAATTCCCACTAGATTTTAATGTCCAGCTGTTGAATTTTTTAATGGACTATAGAAAATCTTTCCATTGTTCGACAGGTATTGAACCAGCGAATCTGTTATTAGGAAGAAGGCTGCGTTCTACGTTCGACAGTTTATTGCCAGTGGAAAATGGAGAAGACTTTTCGGAGAAAGTCAAGAAAGCTAACGTTAACATTTCTAAAGCTCAATCGGATCTAGTTAGGTTTTACAGGGGGGTTAAAACCAGGGTTTTTAAAGTTGGACAAAAATGTTTAACAAAAGATTATCGTCATGATAATAAAGTCGTTTGGGCTAAGGGTGTAGTCTCTAGAAAGCTGGGTAAAAAAGTTTATATTATTAAAATAGGAAACACTGATGTGACATGGAAGAGACATGTGGACCAAATGAGAGAAATGTCAGTGAGCTGGAAGGAAGATGGCAATATTGCGCAGCATCCCGCGTCTGAAATTTTGAGGAACGAGCCTCATGAGTTAGAGACTTCGTCCTTGTTGCGTGGATTGACTGGTTTTTCTCCTGATTCCAGGTTGGCGGGGGAGGAAGTGGTGTCGGAGCAGGCACGGCAACAGAGACCATGGTCGGGAAGACTGCGTTCAAGTCGCAAGGCACCCTCATCTTCCAGAGGAGACGGAACAACTTGACCCAGTCACCGCGGGTTGATTTATGTGTATCTTTAAATTATGTTTATGTTGTTAAGTGAAAAATATTTTATTAAGTAGCTTCAGAGTTGAAGGAGGGAGAGTTGTAGTGTTGGTAATATGTTTCTGTCGGGTAGGTTCGGAAATACCGAACCTAGCCGAAGCGTCCTACATCGGGACGATATAATAGCGAGTGGAGTTCTCGCGCGGTCTCTTGCTTTTCAGACGGCTCACAGCCTACATTGTATCTATTATATTCTAATAAACAGTTTCCGTTGTATCAAAGTACTACGTGTTTATCATATTAAACCTTGAAGTAAACCTAGAGGAATACTGGAGAGAAAGGGCCCAGTATTACCTGCATTTATTGAACATTACAGAAACAGACGGCAGAAGTAAAAAAAATGCCCAATTGTCAAATGACAGAAAGAATTTAATCCACTTGTTTCCCTAGGCTGCAAAATATGTCGGTATAAACAGACCAGTACTTTGCGAAATAGGTGTATTATAATAGAATAGGTTAATTAACTTTCGGGAAACGAAGCGGGTAGTCGGTTATCATATGCAGGATTTTGATTGTTGAATAACGTTGTCTTAAATATTTGTGTTCATTTCCACTATTAACTTTAGGTCGACACTTGTAGACACTGTATTATTCACGGCGACAACTTTCTTGGTTGAGCACCTTGCGTAGGAATACCGGTGATAATGTTTTGTCGAGTGACGACTCGAAAATGAAGGAATCGTGCCCGTGATAATTTAAATTGCGATTCGGAGTTACGTTCGCGCCGGTGTTCTTGTTTGAAATGCTAGACAAATTGGGAATAACACAAAACATTATACATTATAGGTTATAAGTTTAAACAATTGCTGATTAAAGAACGAGACTGTGGGACCGTGAAGAGGGAGGAAAAAAAATGAGGCCTCACGTTGAACGCCAGTGTTGGCATACGGCGCCAGTGTTGGCATACCGCTTACTACGGCCATTTGCCAAACCAAACCTGGAAAGGACATGCAATTAATAGGCCAACAATTACTAGCTCAGGAAAGCCGGCGCAAGCAAGGTTCTCTTAAAACCAGGGCGAATGTTTGTGGTTCGCTTGTGAATTCCTCCTCCTCCTTTCCTCACAATCTCCGGGGTCTCCTTCCTCAATCAGAACACAGTATTACACGTAAAGGGTTTATTCATTTAGAAGGAGACAGGGTTATTACAATTGCCAGCATGGGCACACTTCACATGGGCATGGGTTAGCACTTTAAAATCCTAACATAACAGGGACTGTTCTCTCAAACTCTCCACACGCGTTACTGGCTTTAAGAGCGGGACGTAGCACACAAAAGAGGGCAAGGGTACATTCTACTCACAGCAGCAGGAAATGCGGTAGTCAGCAGACAGGCTGCTGGGACAGGACCTTCTCGTAGCACAATTCACAATATAAAATACATCGCGAGTTTTTAGGTTCTCGAGAGCGCGTTAGCGCGGTCTACTCGGACGGACACTGTTCTCGTGCCTGGGGGCAGCGGATGAAAGAATGCTCGCGCGCCGGCTGGGGGGGCCTGCGCGTGTCGACTCAGCGTGGTGCGGGGAGTCTACGAACTATTCTGGCATAAAATGTAGAGACAGTGGGCTAGGGTTTAAACATTGCCACTTCGTAACGTAACAGTACATATAAGTTCCCAGATGTTCTAGGTCTTATACTTCGTACTTCAGATTCTTTAAAAACTGTTAAAATAGCGCTTTTTTGAAATAGTTTTGAAATCGGTTGGACCTTGAATTTTTCAAAAAGATTAGATTATTATTGTTATCTTCTTCTTCAATGATTAATTAAATCGATTGGCTGAATTGAAAACCGAACACTGGGAAATCTCTTTTTTTCGAGTGGTTAAATAATAAAAGAAGGGTATATTTTTATATATATGACTCAGCGAATATACCCCAAGATTGGCTAAAATCCACCTTCGTGACATTGCCTAAAAAACAATACCCTAAGAAGTGCAGTGACTATCGATTAATAAGCCTGATGAGTCATGTCCTTAAATTATTCCTTAAAATAATACATGCCAGGATACGCAATAAGTGCGAGCAGGACTTGGATGACACTCAGTTTGGCTTCAGAAATGCGTTCGGGATGCGTGAAGCATTATTGTCTATCGACGTACTATTGCAAAAGTGTCGTGACCAAAGAAAGGAAGTCTTTGCCTGTTTTATTGACTACGAAAAGGCATTTGACAGGGTAAAACATGCTGACCTAATGAAAATGCTTGTGGATTGTAACGTTGACACCAAAGACCAGAATTTCATTAAAAACCTGTATTGGTTCCAAACAGCAGAAATAAGACATGGGAATGAGAGATCTAATGCAATTGCTATTCAGCGTGGAGTACGACAAGGCTGTATCCTGTCGCCACTATTGTTTAATCTCTATTCCAACTATGTCTTTAAAAGAGCTCTAAGTAATACTGATAAGGGTCTGAAGATCAACGGAGTTGTCATTAATAACATAAGATACGCAGATGATACTGTATTACTAGCTGACTGTATCGATGACCTCCAAGACCTATTAAATCTTGTTAATAATGCTGGTGAGCAACTGGGCCTAACAATCAACGTCAATAAAACTAAATGGATGACATTTGGACGACTAGATCACTCTGAATCAGTGATACTGTTAAATGGTTGCAATGTCGAAAAGGTGGAAAGATTTAAATACCTCGGCAGTATTCTCACGGAGACTCTTGACCCAGATGTGGAGGTTAGATGCAGAATTGAAGCAGCAAGAACTGCGTTCATTAAAATGAAATCCCTCTTCTGCAATGACAATATCAGCTTAAAACTAACGCAGAGAATGCTAAAATGTTATGTGTGGTCGGTCTTGCTCTATGGATGTGAAACATGGACCTTGAAAGTAAATACCATGAACAGGTTAGACGCTTTTGATATATGGCTTCACCGTAAAATGCTCAAGGTCCCATGGACCGACATGATCACCAACACAGAAATTCTCAGGCGGGCTAGAGCAGATAGAGAACTGCTTACATTAATAAAAATCAGGAAAATTTCATATCTGGGTCATATACTTTGAGGGGAGAAGTATCACTTGCTCCTTTTGATATTGAAAGGCAAGATAGAGGGTCGCCGAGGGCCTGGTAGGAGACAAATGTCTTGGCTGCGTAACATACGAGACTGGACCGGCATTAGAAGTGTGGAGGAGCTATTCCGGGCAGCGCAAGACAGAGAGACATTCTCAAGAGTGATCGCAAACGTCGGGGGGACGTGATCGGCACCCAAAGAAGAAGAAGATATTTTTATTATTATTTTCTTCGAACAGTGGAGGTAATCCACCTCTTACCCGCCCTGGTATAAGTAACTGATGGTTACTCCTTCAAGGCTCTCGCAAGATTCAAATTTTTTGATTAAACGAAGCTACATTTATTTATTTTGAACGAATCTAGACCTCCAGTGTCCATGCATACGTTGTTAGTAAGCAGTATGCAAGTGCTTAACAGGAAAAACAAAATGCAAAAAAATAGGTTAGTAAGACGAAGATAAATTAAACAGGGCAAAAGAAAAACTCATTCATGAGACTCCATGACGCGGCATTGCATCTGTAAAAAATCTGCAAGCACCTGCATAAAATAGAGAACATAAGAAATACAATAAATCTCAAATCAATTGGCAAGTACCAACAAAAAATGTGAATGGCTTTCGGTCTGACCATAAACTACATTTAACTTCCGTGTCCCTTAGCCAACCACTTACTTAGTGAGGCCTCAAAGAATGTTAACTGAATATTTGGGGTAAAAGAAAATTCAGCGTTGGGTAGTCAGAGGCAGGACAAAGGACAGTTAAGGTCGTCTGATCAAACCTCAAGCCTGCACATGTCATTGGGGGAGGCGCAGATAGATTTGAAAAGCAT
This sequence comes from Limnephilus rhombicus, assembly GCA_929108145.2. Lineage (NCBI taxonomy): Eukaryota > Metazoa > Arthropoda > Insecta > Trichoptera > Limnephilidae > Limnephilus > Limnephilus rhombicus. Next base: position 45,927,300 of record OV815271.1, read on the forward strand.
CTACAAAATCAAAAATTTAACTAAAGATGAAGCAGGGACGAGGTCCAGCACACCCCCATGGGGATAGGGAAAAAAAATAAAAATTTGGAGTTCAGTTCATCCAATAAAACATTGAAATAGTTAAAGACAAACAAAACAAAACAAGGAACATGGCATAAATTGACAGGTAGTGTAGTAAATATAAACAAAACAAATCGCAAAGCAATTATATACATTTTTTAAAATATAATGAACAAAATAACATAACGCAAATGTAAAATATAACATATAACTCGTAATATATAATAAGATAAAATAAATAACATATTACAGAAACACAAAACACAAAAATCATAAAAAATAAATCCAAGCGGTAAATGTAAAGGAATAATGAAGAGTGACTGTGAATTCAGAAGCAAAACACACCTGGTACCTAAGTTATTTTACAGCTACTCAGCGACTCTAAGAACAGGTCATCTCTCAACCCAGACTTTCGTGAATTTCCTCAGGCACTCAAAATTCACCTTATTCGAGACGAGATCTGTATTCCAAGCAGGTCTCCTAATAACTTGTAAACCATCAATCATTTCGTCTCGAGCATCCGTCAAAATCTCACAGTGCCACAAAATGTGCTCAGCTGTTTGGTCGGTATCACCACAAGCGCAATTGGGATGGGATGATAGAGCCAGTCTGTGAAGTCTACCTCTAAACTCCCCATGCCCAGAAAGCAATTGGGTGATATGGTGGTCCATTAAGAGATATGCCCCTTCCATTCTGATTTTAACTGATGGAAAGAAGGAGAAGGTCCATCTTCCCATATTCGATGTATCCCATCTCATCTGCCATTCACTCGGCATTTTTATTCTCATCATCTTTAGAAGTTCAGGGAGAGGCACTGCTCCACCAGGTATTAATTCGAACAGCCATAATGGTATGTTGAATCAATGCAGAATATAGAAACACAAGACGCATAATTTTCATACAAATGGAAAAAAAAGTAGTATCGCTTATGAAAAGAATGGCCAATATAGCCGTTAATGGAAAGAAATAGCTTAGTATATGAACGGCCCGCTAAAGTATGCCACTTAACCTAGTTCAACGAAATTACGTTGTACCAGTAACGAATTATCATTCTATTCATTCATCTTAGTACTCCTTTTTTCAATGTGGCATATGAGAGAAGTGATAATTCTTCTTACATTGAATCTCTGCTCGAGTTCGGCATGGCATTTCGGCATTAAAAAAAACTAACACGTAATTTATATAATATCTCGTTTTACACAACTTTGTTTTAATACATATCGGGGTGATGTTTGTCAGTAGGAACATTGAAATATAAATCATTTCATTCTAAAATAATGACTGAATATTTGAAGTTGTCTTGAAAAAATTCAAGAATCATAGCTCCGGATCTGTAAGACAATAATGCTAACTGAATATGCACCTATTACGAATACCCAGAAATTTGCATTTTTGCTTTTCTGCGAAAATTATCATGGGTACATTTTATTGGAGTGAACTGTTTGGGAGTTAGTGTGGTAGGTACAATATTAGAACAATCGTGTTATCCCATCCAAGATTTGTAGAATTTAGTGGTTTTGTAAAAAAAAAAAAAAAATTTATGTGAATACCGCACACGAGTCCCAACCTGCTCAACTGCTCTCAACCTCAACTGCTCTCAACCGTCTGGAATCAGAGAGACTATGGCATCCCTAAATTGGGGAAGATTATGAGACTGAAGGTAGTGGGTAGAAGAAGGAGATGGGGGAGAGGAAGTTTGGGAAAGTACCTGGCTGATCAGATCCGGTTACTAAATATGGCTAAAGCTATTTCAAGCAACGTTTCATTTCTGAATGGTGGTCGAAACTGAGGGCAAAACCCGGGCGAAACTGAGATCATTTTCCACTCTGGAACGTGCCGGTTCCGCAAATACACTACACATTATTTTTAATTGCGAAATTGTTAAATAACACAACTACGCGATCTCCAGAATGCTAGTGCAGAGCCTTGCCCCTCGACCATGGAGACGGTCAAAATATAAATTTAAATACAAAAACAGTTGTATGTATAAATCTGATATAATTACATCATTCAATGTTAGGAATACTCGTTATCAATAAGCGAACATTTTTAATTTCGATAAAAATAAAAACTACTTGGCTTCGCCGTTCTATCGTCAGAATGTACTGTTGCTTCTAAGATATAATAACCACTCCAATCCAATCTAAATTATAATCCTGAGCAAAGCCGGTTAGGTACACAACAGCTCGTAAGTATTGTTTTACAATATTTACATGTTTGGTCCCCATATTATCAAATTCATATAAAAAATATTAAACAAGTGCAGCACAATTTTTTACGATTTATTAACTTCAAGTTACATATACCAATTCAACACATTAACTATACATTCTTACTAAATACATTTAAATTGCATTCCCTATAAAACAGAAGAAAAATAATTGACCTAACTTTTTTGTTTAAAATTATTCACTCCGAATTAGACTGTTGTGAACTCCTGCATCACATTGACTTTAAGGTACCAACTCGAGTGACAAGGCAAAACATAGTATTCGGCAACAATAATTCTGGAACCAACTACCTCATACATGCACCTATTCCATGATTTCATACACTTGCAAACAAATTCACCTCGAGTGTCGATGTATTTAACCCAAAGTTACCAACCATTATTTAAGAAACACTTGAATGATATTCTTAAGTAGTATATTTTGATATTTAGGGAGAATCACATAGCACATTGTTATCTACAATACATATTTATCTACAATATAAAAATTTGTTGCCGTTTTCTTTTTTATGTACTGTGACATTTGATTTCAGTTGTCAAGAATTCTTTTTATGTAAATTTTGTAAATACACAATGTTTACTATTTTATGCCATCTGCAACTTTAAAAACTTTCTCTTGTATTGTAATGCATTATTTTCCTAAAATGTATCTTTATACCTTCCATTTATGTGATGTTTACTTTTTCAAGTTCATCTTTTTTTTATTTAAAACTTTGTCTCTGTATTATAAACTTATATGTAAAACCCATCAGGGCGTTGAAATATCAATAAATAAATAAAATAAATAAATGTTTAAAGTAAAATACATTTAAATAGGTAGTTCAGTTGACTAGGAGATTTGATAAATACGAAAGACACCAACCCGTGGGACTCTAACTTTAAAATGCACCGAGACATTTATTTGAACAGCAAAACACCCCTCCACATAGTAAATATGTCCCGTTTGCGCCGTACATCACACGTTCAATGTACAATTTGCCTTTGTCTCCGGAGCGCCAATAAAATTTGATCCCGACAAGAGCAATTTGTAACCTGCAACAAAGGGTAAAGAGGTTACATTCTGGTTCCGCAATTTCTACATGCGACATTGCGTCGCTTGTTTCGCTCGATATGTAACTAGTTTATACTTGCCGCTGCCCTCTAACAGGATCATGTGGAATTACCATCAATCTCTCCTATTGGTGCGCGGTGCTTCATCCCTTATTGGATCTCTAATACAACATGAGGCGTAACGTCGTGGCTCGTGAAACATACAAAAAGAAAGGAGTTAAAAAAACATTTAATCAAATGAAGCAATATTAGCTATCGAAAATCTGGAAACAGAAAAATGAGAAAAAGATATTGGCACCTCTGGTGGTTCTTAATCGAGGTATAAAATACAGTTAAAAATGACCGTTATCGACACCTTGGCGCAGTGGTTAGCGTAGTGGCCCGGAAAGCCGAAGGTCCTGAGTTCGAGTCCTAGAGGTGCCGATATCTTTTTTCTGATAGTTTTTCGCTAATATTGTCTTCATTTTTTAAATATTACAATTTGAGTTACTCATAAAAATAAAAATAAAAATAAAATAAAAATTATTGTTTCGTGATAATCGAAAGGTTCTATTTAGTTTTCGATATGATATACATCACTGAAGATATAAACCAACATTTTGACGGTGGCATGTGTACAAGTAAGGTACTTTTTATACTTCGGAGAAATTTCTGACATATATTTTCAACGGTCTAATTTTTTTTTTTTTAACAAAAACTGTTTAATATCTGTGACCTTGAAAATAAGCATCGATCAGTTTTTACTTTGGGCCCACGGACATGCCCAATACACACTTCAGTACTTTTCTGTAACAGAATAGATTTTTTTTAAACATGTTAGTTAGTTCAGAGATTAATAAAATAAATATATATTTGAAATCTAACCTAACCTAACCAAAACTGTTTTTGTATTTTTTTTTAAATTTAACGTTACCGGAACGTTTCTTTTGCATTGGTTTTTTTTTAATTTAATTTTTTTTTTTTTTAATTATGAATTGTCCGTATTTCAGAAAACTATCCACACTTCTATCGGTTTATGTCTTCAGTGTTAAAAACATTAATGTTATTACAATTACTCATTTGAAATAGTATCTGTTTCACTCTGAATATCTGGAGATATTATTTAAAGTAAGGTTTTTATTACGAGTCGATTAAAAAATGTTTCAATAAAATATATTTATTTAATATTTTCGTTACAAATTACGTTAAAATATATGCATAGCATGGCGTTACCCTGAATAGATTGGTCGCGCCACGTCCCCCGCCACTGATAAATAATTATCGTGAACATGGATACGGAATGCGACCCAACAATATTGAACCCTGTTTGAAACGCTCTTAGCTTGTCACCTCTTAATTTATCATCATGTTTATTTGATCTGTTGAATATTACCAAACAGTCAAGTTATTCATGAATTCGCACAGATTCTATCGTATAAAAAGACAAATTTGCAAGTTCTAGCAGATGTGGGTAGGCTACATTTGAATAATAAAAACTGGCATGACGGAGAGTTAGGTTAGGTCTCTTTAGACAAGGTAAGAAACGGCCATGTTCATTATTTACGGCCGACCTCAAACAGAATTGTCAAGTGAATGAATACAAAAACTAAATCTCTCTCTAAATCTCGCACAGAATTCAAATGTATATTTATCAGAGTTCTGTTCTTGTTGTAATAATATGACGAACCTCCATAACGTAGATTTGTTTAAAAAGACTTGCGTAAATTATTTGACTTGAACAAGGAAAATCATGTACCTAGCGCCTTTTGAGTTTTTGATTTGTCTGCAATATTGTGACTGCTCTATTAAGAAGTTATAACATTATAGTATTACCATTTTGGTCGAAATATGAACGCAACGTGGTGCTTTTTTATTTATTAATTATCACGGCAGCCGTTAAGCTATTTGTCATCTATAAAACAATAAAATAAACATTATTTAATTTGAAAACTAAATTTCGTTAAAACACATATAATATCAGTAAAGTTAATACCAAAATGTGTCCCTTTTTTGTAAGTTGTACGATATTGCTCATTGCAGTTTTAGCGATACTCAAATAATAAGTATTTTTTTAAACAGAGCATCGAAAACGAGAACACTAAACAAAATAAAACTTCGTTTCAACTTAATTACTACAAAAAACAGAGTGTGCAATTCACATGCGGTAGAAGTGAAACCTTAAGAAATCTAAAATAGACAAGTGTGGGTAGGCTACGAAACACCGCACAGAGAAAAGACCGACAGGATACGAAGCACCGCACAAAACCGATTTTCATTTAATTTAATTTTTTTAACTATACTTTAATTTTTAATCTTTATTTTCAGTTTAAATTTATCTCAATTTTAAGTGTTTTTTCAATACCAACATTATGTTTTTTTTTTCAAAATGTATTATGTAAAAATTCTTATATTATAAAATGTGGGCCTCGGCACGGGTAAGCTACCCAGTCAGGCCAAAATTACTGGATTGTACTATGAAATATAAAATAATGTATCAACAATAAAAAAAAAGAAATAAAAAAGGGGAGACCGATTATATTGTCTCATTCTTTCGCAGGCTAAATCCTATAGACGTTTGTCTCTATTTAGTGTCGCTATTTTTCGTTTCATGCAAACACTCCCTTCCAAAATGCTCTCTTCCAAATGGCAAAAAATATATTAACACATTTTTGTTTGGCTAATCACATTTCTTCAATCTGGTTTCATATATGTCTAAATGCTGAATTAAAGTGCGCTTTACACTCTTATTATATTATACGGTAAATATGAACTCAAGCAGTAAAGCAAGTCATTATATCCTAATTAATTTATAATAATGTTGTATATTAGCGAGGCTGAGCATATTGAACTACAAGTTATAAAAATGAATGGGTCATTAAGATCTGACCTTTTCGTGAAGTTCTTATCTTTTAGGAGTGTAGCATTGATTTGCCATTGGCTATCCCGAGTGGGTAGGGGGTACAACAGGCCTCGCTTTCGCCAAGGGCCCGGTGCCAGTTCCTAGTGCCTTCGTTTCCTCTTAAACGATTTCTCATTTAATTAAATGAAGACAATATAAGCGAAACTCAATCGAAAATCTGAAAACAGAAAAATCAGAAAAAGATATTGACACATCTGGGACACGAACCTAGGACCTCTCGCTTACCGGGCGAACGCGCTAACCACTGCGCCACCGTGTCGATATCCAATTCGAGAGGTCCTAGGTTCGTGTCCCAGATGTGTCAATATCTTTTTCTGATTTTTCTGTTTTCAGATTTTCGATTGAGTTTCGCTTATATTGTCTTCATTTAATTAAATATTACAATTTGAGGTTTTACTCATAAAGTTAAAATAAAAATAAAAATATTCATCCTAGACTTGCAGAAAAGTCAATAGATGTCGCATATTAAATAAAATGGATAAAGATTTATCCAGACACTATCTAGAGAGCATTTAGTTCGGGTTTGAATCTTGCAATCATACATAAAGATAGCAGCCAATAGTATATGCGTTAAGAAAAATGAAGATAGTGTGGGTGGTTCTTAGTCGAAGTATGATACAGTTAAAAGTGACCGAATTGGATATCGACACGGTGGCGCAGTGGTTAGCGCGTTCGCCCGGTAAGCGAGAGGTCCTAGGTTCGTGTCCCAGATGTGTCAATATCTTTTTCTGATTTTTCTGTTTTCAGATTTTCGATTGAGTTTCGCTTATATTGTCTTCATTTAATTAAATATTACAATTTGAGGTTTTACTCATAAAGTTAAAATAAAAATAAAAAGATTTCTCATTTGTTCATGATGGCTCAGGCCTCTGTCTGTCGGGATTATTTTCGACAAAAAACTATCCATCACTCTGTAAGCAGAGAAAATACTCGTACATGCTATCAGTTCCTTTATTTGGTTAGCTCCATGTAGAAGATGCAGCATCGTCTTAATGGTTTATTATTATAAAAATAAAACATAAACAATTTATTTTCATTGTAGATTAGTACAGAAGAAATAGTACGTCTTCGGTAGCTAAATTAAATGTTGATAAGATAGAACGTGAAAAAGCAAAGTAAGTTCCGACCTAGAGAAGAGCAAAATTGATAACAACAAATATAGAAAAATGTCTATATCTAAAAAAATCAATATAGGTTTGCTTCTGTCTATGTGTATATGTTATGCGTTGTTTAATCATTCATTCGATTGCGATAAAACTTTGGGGATTTGATGTGCGCATACCCGCGATGGTTTCTATGAACAAAAGTGAGTTCTGGTATCACGAAATTTTGCATTGTTAACCGTTCATCCGATTGCGATGAAACTTTGTATGCTGATGTGTGCATGCCCGCGATGGTTTCTATATGCCTATGTAGTGAGTTCTGGCAGAAATTATGGGTTGCTAACTGTTCATCCGATTGCGATGAAACTTGGTATGCTGATGTGTGCATGCCCGCGATGGTTTCTATATGCCTATGTAGTGAGTTCTGGCAGAAATTATGCGTTGCTAACTGTTCATCCGATTGCGATGAAACTTTGGGAGTTTGATGAGTGCATGCCCGCAATGGTTCTGGCGTCATTAAAATGCGTTTCTAAACCGTTCATCCGATTTTGAGGAAACTTTTGCGAGTTGTTGTAAGCACGCCCGTTTCAAATTTGCTTTGAAATTTCCGAAATTGGAATTGATGATTGTGTCAATTCAGACAAGCGGAGAAGTAGGTACAAGCGAAGTGGTAGGTACCTACCTATTACCAGAATATTATTTTATTTTTCATACTTCTACTGTTTGGTTCTGAAACAGTCTTTTTAAAAAAAACTTAATCCATATTCCCCAAGTCCTTCATCAATCATGTATTTCTTTCTTTTCCTCCTTTCCTCAAAGTCTCTACCAGGAAAAGAATACAGGAATACCTACATGTGGAAAAATTGAACAATATTGCCGCCCAAGTTCACATTACCTACTTGGGCAGTTTGAATTTCGTAGTGACATGGGTCACAGTTCGCTCGTCTAAATATCGCAAATTATCGCAAGATTTCATTTTTTATCAAATCAAAGTGTCGTGGCTTAAAACCTGGAAAACTTTGATCCTGAAACGCCACAAGAAGCCGTCAAAGGTAAGAGACTTCCTCTCATTTCCTATTTCCTACGATCAAATTTCAAAACACAATTATTGGTCTTTACTCATCAAAAAAAAAAGGATTTACAGTTCACATATTCTCGTGTCGCGGTATCGGCCGTGACATCTACATTAGCAATATGTATTTCTTTTGTCTACACTTTTGTCAAATCTATTTCAAATTTGTTAACGGTGTGAATTCGAAATGTAAATTTCTGATGCCTCTCTAATTTGTCAACATAAAATATTATTATATTATAAAGAAAATTGGCAATTATTTTATAAATTCTTTTAGCTTCACAAATATTCCGTAATTTTTTATAAAAATTGTAAACCGGAAAAATCTTTAAGAGATATCCAGCTTTCGGAAGACAAAATGACTGACGTGCGTGACAATACGAAAATCTACCTATCAGAGCTTTCGAACCATAGAATTTGTTGTACATAATAGTATTATATGTTAAATCAAAAATGAGAAGAGATTTCTGAAAATCAAACCCTAATTATACTAAAATATTAAAATTAATTAAACTAAAAATATTTCCAAGATACATTACAGAAATGCACTCGGCATGGCACAAAATTTAAAAAAAAACCACATAATATTTTCAAACGTTTTTCATTCACAAGCAACAATCTTATTTATTCATATACAATATGTTTATTCTTAATCAAAAATAGTACCCTCGGTATTTCCCTCAGATAAAAAAGTCTTAATCCATCTACACAGTTCTTTCCTCCATTATTCATCCCATTTTGCAGGGACGCCATTTTGAGAGGCAAAAAGTCTTCCCGCGACCAGCAGCCTTCATCTTTTTTGTCATTTCTTTGTCTAAATTGACTCGCGCGAATTGAAAGGGATCCTGTTTTTGTTTGTCATTCACTAACAAAAGGAAATAAAAGTCCTCCTTAAAAAGATAATGTCGCAAAATGGCGTTTTCTTTCAAAATTCAGAAATAATTATCGAAAAATTTGCAATCTGTATAACCCATCCTTTGGAGGATTATATAAAAGGAAACCGGAGGGTCCTAGCATGGGCAATCGATAAGGATTTATAGGATAACTTTCGGTAACTTCTTAACTTAACTGCAGATCACTGACATACAAACAACAGTTGACTTCGAATATATTGTTATAACTGTTACTTATTCATTAGCAATCTGCAATCATGCTAGGGAACGATGAGAAATTACCGAAAGTTATCGATCGCTCATCCTAGGACCACAGGCCTCCTAGCACAGTCCATCGAAAAGGATTGGTAGGATAACTTTCGGTAATTTCTCATCGTTCCCTAGCGTGATTTCAAATCGCCAACGATTAAGTAAAAGTTCACAATGACTAGGTGTTCTTACTATATTCGACGTCAACTTTTGTTTGTATGTTAGCGATCTGCAGTTGTCCCAGGAAACGATGAGAACTTACTGAAAGTTATTCAATCAATGCTCATCTTGAACACAATGGTATTCACAAAATATTGAACAACATGTTAACAAAATACTTATCAAACAAGGACATTCACAGATATAACACAAGGACGTGCAAGGAAATTAGGCTACAAAAAAAGGACAAAGCGAATACGCAGAATAGTTTACTGTAGAAGGGAATGAATTTATATAACACACTACCAGAAACTTTAAAGTCCACACCAATTGGAAAGTTCAAGATATATTGAAGGAGCTACATAAAACTAGAAAAAATAAAGTTAACATGAAATGTTATAATTAATTAGCTGCAATATGAAATATTATAATAAATTAGAAATTTGTAAACTTAAATGTACAAATTACTAAAATAAAAATTATTATTATTATTATTATTGATCGACCGTGCTGGGGGCCTGATGGGCATACATTATCTATATATCTCAGTTTCTCAGTTTCAGTGCCGGCAACCCGGGCGTTTATTTATTTTTCATTTATTTACAAAGTTTTATTTTACCCACCTCACTAGACATAGTCTGTTCCGAGGTAGGTAAATAACATTTTATATTTATTAAAAAGGATATGAATCAGAGTAGACATAATATTATAAAAAGATAAATAGTAGTATAGAAAGATAAAAAAATTATGTGATATTAAAAATGATAAAAAATAATAATGAAAAAAAAGAAGTATAAAAAGATAAAAAACAATGTGAAATTATATGCCTATATGCACTTTGCCTATTCCTATGCCTACTATGCTTATATGATAAAGAAATATATATGAAAGATAAAAAATAAAATCTATGAAGATATATACCTATAAGTACATACATGAACATTCATACATGTACATTTTCTTTTCCATATATCTATACATGTATATATATATATACAAACACACATTTATACTTATACACATATACACATACACATGCATACATGCATACATACATATATACATACACAAACATGCATACATACATAATGTTGTTATATTAAATATTTACATATAAATTTTGTTTTTGTTTTTGTAAGTTTACATGTTTTTGTAAAAAAATTATACATTTAAATAAGAGAATATAAATACCGTAGGTAATAGTTAAAATTGTATGCTGTATTACATTAATTTATTACATTACAACACAGGTACATGTTAGTTAATATTATGTACAATACACTGCATATTTTGATATTATATAATTTCGTAGGAAATTATGTGAAATGAATCTATAAAATGTACTCGTATTAGTTATTTAGGATATTCCGAATGTCCTTTCTTTCCTTTTCAGTCAACCATATAACAAATCTTTTGAACAGCCAGTCCAATTTATTTGGGGTAACGTAAGTTTTTGTTTGTGTTAGGAAGATATTGAAAATGTGTGGAGCCAGGTACGATTCATGTTTTTTTGCGAAAGTTGATTTAATATAGGGAACCTGAAAGTGATTATTTACTTTTGCTCTTGTATTTTGCGAGTGAGGTATGTGGTGAGGTGATGTTTTAATACAGTTTTTATAGATGATTTTTTTAATGAATAGTTTATTTATGTCTAGTAATTTGTTTTGAATCATTAGCTGTTCTGTCGGATGTTGGTAAGGTTTTTTAAACATAATTCTAATTATTGTTTTATGATTTATTTTAAGAGGATTGAGGTAAGTATCTGCTGCTCCTCCCCATACTGATATACCATATGTTAGAATACTTTGACAAAGTGCGAAATATACATTTTTAATTGATTTAAGGACATGATGTTTCGTATAGTTTTGATGATGTATGATAGTTTCCGTATTCTTTTTGTAAGTAAATTAATATGGAGATCCCATTTTAGTTTATGGTCAACAGTTAATCCTAGGTATTTAATATTATCCGCGTGATCAATTTTGTCACAAGTACAGCATGTGTTATTTGAGATAGTATTGGTGCAGGGGTGAAGATGAAGTTGTGGATGGCAGTGTGGTTGACCAGCCTTTGTTTTGCTGAAAGTAAGGTATTTTGTTTTTGAAATGTTGAGTGTTAGTAGATTATTTTGTAGCCATTTATTTACTTCAATCATCGCTGTTTCTGTGTTTTTGAAAACCTTTTCCCATGATTGCGCCTTGAACAAAATTGCTGTGTCATCTGCATAACTGATTACTTTGTAGTCTATTTTACCTAAGTTTATCTCAGTTTGCGTATTTATGTAGATGAGAAATAGTATGGGACCCAAGACGCTGCCTTGCGGTACTCCATACTTGATATCTAATTTGTCACTGCTGTGTTTGTTTATTTTTACTATTTGTTGTCTATTTTCAATGTAACTGAGGAACCACTTTAGCGGAGGACCGGTTATGCCAATATTTTTAAGTTTTTGGTGTAGTAAGTTATGTGAAATGGTGTCAAATGCTTTCGCTAGGTCTAAGAACACTCCTATCACATATGCTCCGCCATCAATGCTTTTCACTATGTAGTTGGTTAATTCTGATAAAGCGTCTTCTGTACCCATTTTAGCACGAAATCCAAATTGGTGGGATGAGAGCAGATTGTGTTTTTCAATGTACGCAAGTAATCTTTTTTTCATAGCTTTTTCTAGTAGTTTGGATATTGAATTTAGCAAAGTGATTGGTCTGTAATTAAGTATCAAGGTTTTGTCTCCCGATTTATGTATTGGAGTAATACATCCTATTTTTAGGTGATCAGGGACAATTCCGAGGCTAAAACTTTGGTTGAAAATGTGTTGAAGTGGTATAAGTATGTATTCTCGGAGATTTATTAGTATTTGATTGGAAAGGTTATCCTTTTATATATAACTTCGTATTATTAATTATTGAAAGATTATTTAAAATCTTCAGAGAGAAAATTAAAACGACAAAGAAAATTGTAGATTAGGTTTGTTGTGACCAAAATTTGTTTATATAGAGTGGCGCAAAATTACCGTTTTATTTTGAATCTTATTGTAATGTGTAATAAGATTCAAACCACATCGGTAGTTTTGCGCCAGCCTTTATTAATGTTCCTTATCACGAAAAAATGCTTCATCAGCAAGGTTTATCAAACTAAACAATAAACAACCTAGATTAGCATTTAAAAACCGATTGTAAAATTCATCTCTTTAATATTAATCTTGCCTAAACTATTATGATTTTAACACTATTCTTTTTCAATTTGTGAATTTAATTCTGATCTACGAATTCGGTTCGGTTTTTTTTTTCATCCACTGTTTATAAAAAAAATCAATAAAAAATCCGAAAAGCATTACTCGGCGAAAATACAGGTAGTTTTATTTATTGGCTCGCTAACAAAATACATCACACTATAATTATTACATTTACAATTTGGTGAGCTCACCATTCATCACAACATTCTTAGTGTGACTATCAGTTAAACAATATGTATGTCAAGCAAATAATATAAATAATTAATTAGTGTCAAAAGAAGCACCACTTTTGAGGGGTTGGTTGTAAAGGTTGGAAAGGTTTTTCGTTGACGCTATTTTGTTCTAGCATCAATTTTCCCTACAGAGTTTGCTCTTTTCAGTTTCTACATGATTCGTATACGTAAACGCTGACATTTCATTATGGAAAGTTTGACACTTTGACAATGTGTTATGGAGTTCACAAAATTGTTTGAAATCGGATAGTCTACAGCAGTCGTGAACAACCTGCGGCCCGCGAACCCATTTCGTGTGGCCCGCGACTCTTTTCGTACTTCCCACTAGGTTAAATAAAAAATCAAACATTTCGCTAAATAATATTCAACGGTCTTCCTTCAAAATTTTGAATCAGCCGCTCAAAACAATAAAAAAATCTTACAAACAAAAGTAAAAATTTCGATTGTTAAAAATCTAAATTGGTTTGACCTGCAGTGTTTTTTTGGTCGAGATCTGTGTTTGGTGCATTTTGAAGGTTTCCGTTTTATAAAATAACAGAAGTGAATTCTTGACAAAATTTTGTTTTACTTTCTGAACGACAACAATCAACAGTTGCCCAAATTGCAAGCAGATATTTTCTACACGTTCTTTGATATTTCAGAATGGTATAAATCGAGAGCATTTATTGGTTTGGCCTTGGAGACTTACAATTTTCGTCAGCACCGCTTCATTATTTGCGTTCTGTAATTATTTTATTAAAAGACTAGCAGACCCGGCCACACGTTGTTGTGGCTAACGAAACACAACGCCATCTATTGACAACGCCATAACCCAATCTTTATAACCAACTTCATCTGTTAATTTGCATACATATCAAATCTACACCGTCCGCTCGCCAGCCCGCTGCCCGCTTGCCAGCCCGCTCCCTTTATATATTTCAACCAATTTATACAAAACCTTGACAAATTATACACCTACACCATCCTCTTGAATCCCTCTATCTATTGGTGAAAACTGCATGAAAATTCGTTGCGTAGTTTAAAAGATTTCAGCATACAGACAGCGGGAGCGACTTTGCTTTATACTACATATGTAAAGAATACCACTTGATAAAATACTAATTTAATTAAATGAAGACAATATTAGCGAAACTCTATCGAAAATATGGAGACAGAAAAATCAGAAAAAGATATTGGCTCCGCTGGGATACGAACACGTTTGATTTTGGCTAATATTGTCTTCATTTAATTAAATATTATAATTAAGTTTAAAAAATTAAAATAAATACTCATTTGTTTACGACACCACTGACTGTAAATTGTACTATGTTAACTCTAGATATCCTACCCAATGCGGATGGCGAAAAAATTGAAAATTGAAATATTTGAATGCCGGCTAAAAAGGTTGATCATCACTGGTCCATAGTGAACCGAATTGCCACATACATTGCAAGATGTGCTGACGCCTGGTAGAGCTAGTACGGCGACAGTTCAACATTGACTCTGCGAGATACATTTTTATGCCTACAGTGGACCTTGTGTACAAGAATTGCAAGTGCACGGAAATCTAAAATTAGTTCCGATTTTTTCCTCCAGGTACTTTTTAATAAACTGTATTTGACTTTAAATTTTAATAATATTTGCATGTATATATAAAATAAATACTTTATTCTTTGATAACTTTATATTTTCATAGCTAATTTGTTGAAAATAATTTTTCCAAAAATATATACGCAATTACTATCTACTAATATAACGCCAACGTCTTCATTAGTCTATTTTCATTATGATTCTTTTTGATTTTATTTTCTTGGATCGATGCTCCTTTCAGATGCAATGTAATTCGTGAAAAAAGCACCATCTGTAATATAAAAATGAATCGCTAAATGTGTTGGTAAGCGCAAATCTCGAGATCGGCTTAACCGATTTCGCTAATTCTTTTTTTAGAATATTCCTTGAAGTATGAGGATGGTTCTTACGGAGAGAAAAATTAAGAAAATTGCGCAGAAAATTGGATAATTTCAGAAAACATGAGCAAGTTTGACAGTTCGCGTGTTTGAGAATGACATTTTGCAAAACATTGATGGTTCAATCAGGATTCTATTTTCGAAAATCTTTAATAAATTTATTTAGTAGGTACTCCCCTAATAGTTTGAATTGAATCAAGAATTTTAGATATTTTAAATAGGTACCTATGTTATGTACCAAATTTAATATACATGAAAAATGGAAATTTGAATAAACATTGTAAAAGGTGGCGCACGGGCTGTATAATAACTGAATGTACTGGGATTGAATATATGGAACGCGGGAGGAGGGTTGACGGGACGAGGGAGCGGGAAAGGGAAGAAGGGGAACGCGGGAGGGGAAGGGAACGTGTGAGGGGGGAGGGGAACTCGAAAGGGAGGTTAGCGGGACGGGGGAAGGGGGGAGGGGAGTGGAGTGGGGAGAGGGAAGGTGGCGGTGACTGAGTGGGAACGCGAGAGGGGAAGAGGACGCAGGAGAAGAAGGGGAGGCGGAAGAAGAACGGAACGAATGGGAAAGGACACTCAGGGAGAAACAATTTCTTTATTAAATGGCATAGCAACGCATGCCGGGACCAGCTAGTACTAAATATAAATACCAAAAGCACACCGAACATATTCGATATTTTAATTGGTAGGTTGGTTAAATAAGTACCCGTGTTAGGAATGGAGACGTAAGTTTTTCACAATATTTTTTTTTCAACACAATCTTCTTTTAGGTGGATACACTTTTTCCAACGTTTCTGCCATTTCTTTAACCCCTCTAAAAAGACGATTTGCCAAACTCTTCAAAATACGCTTCTTTCTCAGCGATAACCTCCTCGTTTGAGCAGAACTTTTTCCCCGAGCCATGTTTTCATATTGGGGAACCGAAAGAATTCACAGGGAGCTTGGTCAAGTATATACGGTGGGTGCGGTTGCGATTCGTACGCAGTTCATGCAATTTGGGCTCTACAGTTCTGGATGAATATTCCGGTGAGTTATCATGGTGAAACAGCACTTTTTTCTTAGCAAAATGGAGCTGTGTCTGAATCGGTCAAGTAGCATTGCCCGGTGATCGTTCTTCCTTTCTGCAAAAGTCCACGTGTAGGTACTATTCCCTTCGAATCCCAAAAAATTGTGGTCATGACATTTCTAGCCGATTGGACCATCTTTGCCTTCTTCGGAGCAGATTCACCACAGAAAAAAACATTGTTTTCACTGTCGCTTGTCACTTTTTGCTATATCCTCTGACGTATAAGAATGTATCCAGGTTTCATCAAAAACTGACTCGACGCAAAAACTCCAGTGAATTTCGCTTAAAAATTCAAACACTGCATTGACATTTACAGCCGTAGCCACTTATTGTCCACCGTGTGCAATTACGGCACCCATCGGGACGACACTTTTCTCACACTTAAATTATCATGTAGAATATTAATTGCAGTTCTATACGACACGCCTACAGCCTCTATTACTTGGCGCACTTTAGTGCAGCGATTAGCGAGAATCGTGTCGTGGACCTTTTCAATGATTTCATAGCCTGGTAGCTCCTCATCAAAAACAGATGTACTAACACGTTTAAATTCATTTAACCAATATCTCACGGTTGCCACAGATGTAAAGGGTCGCCATAGAGAACATCCGATTTTGCTTTTTTCCCATGTTTTTCCATCCAAAAATAAAAAGCCAATTACGGATGTAATTGATCGATGTAGATCGGATCGATATTGCTCTTTTCTATTTCATCAAGAAACACGATACACGTGTGATACAACTGGCTGCCAAATAAAAACTAATCTATGAATCAGTCTGAAATTTAGTATGGTGTCGTTTGACAGAATCCATATTAACTTCCCTCAGCAACGCCACCCATCTTCTAACACGGTACTTATTTTTCGACCCTCTTCTATGTTGTCATTCTGATTTTTAACGAATCCGCACACCTGAATCTAAAAATTCGGTTCGATTTTCGTACACCTATATTTTCAAGTTCGAGTTCATTTTTTATTTTATTTTATTTGGAAAACCAAAAGTTACAATAATTAATAATGTTTGATGAAATATGTTTAAATATTTAACCAATAATAGGTTTTCACTGACGTATATTAAATCATTCGACTAAATTTGACTGTTGCGAACTACAGCAACTCATTAATTTAAGAATACCGACAGTAACTACACGACAAAATACACTATTCTACTGTAGAATTCATTAGCGGAACTACATTGCCCACTCTCCGATACAACGATTTCACACTATGGGAAATCAGTACTTAGGTAATATTGACATATTTAACATAAACTTGGCGAATTTTGTTGATCTTGTAAAAAAACTTATTCCAAAACTTATTCCAAAACTATTCCTAAACATCTGTTTTTCTTAAAACCTATGAAATCGCTGTGTTTTTGTATTGTTATGACTTGTGTGCTTTTTTATCAAATATTATTTTTATTATTTCTGTATATGTTTAAAAAAAATCTGTCATGAATTATTTGTACTACCAAAATGCAAAAGCCCTTTGGGCGTTAAATAAATAAAATAAAAAAAATAATAATTCAGGGAGTAGGTATAAATAAAAATGGTTAAATTAGGTTATGTGGATGGGATGGTGGAAGGGAGGGGAAGGGGATGGATCAATTCTGTGTAAATAGTAGTATGTATGTATGTGTAAATCTTATTTATTCATTTTACGTTTGAAAATGTTAGGTACTGTGTTAAATTAGTCAAATTCATTATATGAAATGTTGAAGATGTGTGAAGCGCGGTGAATGAATGTATTTTGTTAGAGTTATTGTTGTATTGAGGAATGCTTAATGCGTGGTTTTGTCTGGTTTGTCTGATGGGCACTCTTCATCGTAATTCCCGGCAATCTATCAAAGGTGGTTATTTTTTGTAAAAAGAGTACATCTGCCCAATTTCTTCGACTTTCCAAAGACGATATCCTGAATAATTTTGACTTCCTCATCGTTTCAATTCTCTAAAGCGGTTGACATCCATGCGAACTATATGTGCCAAGACTGCCAAGTAAACGTCCATCATAACAAGATTTAGATTGCTGTATGAAAAAATAAATATTTCCGTCATGAGCGGTCACAATTTCTTGAATTTCATATAAATCAAAACGTGTCACACCAAACATTGATTTGTGCTATCCCATTTAAGCTTAATATAAATTTAACGTAGCTATGTAATTTAAAAACATTTATTTATATTATGAAAAATAAATTATTTCGTTCAAACCACTATATAATTAATAATATCAATATGCTTCAATAACAATGTTATCTTCATCAGGAAATTAACATCTTGTCCTGAAGAAGATAACATTGTTGAAACATGTTCATATTGTTAAATATAGATATAGTGGAATAAATGAAGTTATTTATTTTTCATTACATTAATAATGATGCCACAAAATATTTTTGTTAAGTTTGAAGAAGTAAACATTTATTTATCATTACTGTGTTTAATTCTGTGACGAAAAGTGTCTTCGGCGGATGGATGGGCGGCATTTTTACACACATATCTATGATAACTATCTATGGTGTTTACTAAGTTATTGTTCCACTTTGTAGTGTCACATCACAAAGTATCTGGTCCTTATGAAAAAACAAACTACGTTTATTGCAAGATTGGTAAAATTAACAAACTTAACCTTCAAAACTGTAACGGAAGGTTACTGTCTATGTGAGATTTTGAAAAACCCCTATCACCTTTTCCCACCAATTTATACCATATAACAACACACTAAACTGTATCTTTCTCTTTTCCTCGCAAATATTTGTTATTATTTCTAAATTTCTTAGTATTCTTATATAATTATTTAAAAAATTTATATTTCTTATTAATTGTATGAATATTTTTTATGTTTTTCAATTTTTTTCATTTTCCTTTTCTTTCATTCTATTTATCTTTTCATATAAACATTTAAAAATTTATCTTATTCTTTTCTTACAAGATTAAGTAATCAAAATTTGACTAAATTCCTTCCACCTCAGAACAGGCTCAGCCTAGTAAGGTGGTGAATACCAAAAAAACAAAAACAAAAAAATGTATTATACTTCAAACTGTAAAAAAAAACAAAAAATGTATTTGTGCTTATCTTGGTTAATAAATAATGAAAAAACTTTTCCCACCTCTTAAAGTATAATTTTGGGGATGGGAAAGGGGGATGGGTTTAAGGATAGGAAATTTCTTTATGAAATTTTGTTCACTTGACGTTCAAGACAATACAAAAATTACTGTTGTAGACATATTTATCTCGTAAACTCTGCGTAAAGTCCGGCAACTAGTCCAGTCACTTACGCTCAAAAAGGGGGATAAATGAAACGGAATAAGCTGAAAATTTGTGTAAACCTTTATCTTGATATTTTGCATGTTGTCTCAAAAGTCTCATAAGGTAACGTGTGAGCGTCTTTGGATATTCAAGGTCAAAGGTCACGATAATCAGTTTTTTGGAATTATCTCGCTTCCTTTTCCAGATTCGTATTTGCATTCAATATAAAAGTTGTAGAGTATAAAATTTTCTACAAATTTTGTCGGAATTATTTTTTTATGAGATTAACCGTTTGTAAGATTGAGCGCGAAGAGTGCGGTGCGAAGTGGCGCAAGGTTAATGGCGCACCCCAGTCCATAGTACGGTTTTTTAACTTTATTTTATTTGACAATTTTAGTCAAAAAACTGATTATCGTGACCTTTGACCTTGAACATCCAAAGACGCTCTCACGTTATCTTATGAGCCTTTTGAGACAACATGCAGAATACCAAGATAAAGGTTTACATTTAGGGGTGAAATAATTATTTGACTGGACTAAACGCCGGTTATAGATAAAGTATATACGTATATAGGTACAGATAAAGTAGAATGTCTGTTTTTGTTTTTCACACAAATCTACAGTTTTATTCCGGAGTTGATGAAATTTTACACGCTACTTGACGTTAAAAAAAGAGGAAAATTACTGTCTACATTTGATTTTGAAAAATTCTACGTAAAACCCGAGAAAAGCCGGGGACTTTAAGATAGTTTAATAATAATAATTTTGTTTTATAAATACTTCAATACCACAAAGTAAAAAATAAAATAAAAAAATTTACAAAATAAATCAATTTGTTTAAATTATATTCAACTACAAATATATATTTTTTTTTTTACTAAATAGCGTGTAGTTTAAATATCACACCGATGTCAAAACAACCCACTAAATCCAATTTGCACCAACGTGTACTAAAACACAGCCAACGTGAAATATGATTTTCGGCGGCTAGTATTTGTTGCCCACAAACAGGAAATTCCCCGTCAAATTTTCAGGGATTAAGGAGAGACTTCCAAAGACTCCCTCCCCAGGGTGGATGCACCGGTGACATTACTTTGATTACGTCATAAACTATTAATTTGTTCGTCCCCGTTGGAAGTGGCACCGCACACCCGGCCGAATCTAAATATTATAATAATGCAATGATGAATTATATAATCCCGGGAATATTTAAGGCTGTTCTAGGTACTACTTATAAAATTTTTATTTATCATACTAAAGATTCAATTACTCATTTGTGGAAAAAAAAAATTACGAAAGTAGCCAGCTTTAAACAGGTTTTTCCCGTAGTTGATAAATATATTTGAAATGAAATTACAAATATATTGACATAATGCAAAACAATACATAAGATTTTGACGCATCAAACAAGCTAACATATACATTTTAAGATTTTCACGGCCAAAAGTATTTTCCTTATTTGTTTTTGGGGTGTAATGCCGTGTTGCGCTACCTCCTTCTTTAGCCAACGTTTCGGACAGCGTTCCAGTGTCCATCATCAGGGCAGATCCGGCAGATCTACCGTATCTGCCAATCTGTTGGCTAAAGAAGGAGGTAGCGCAACACGGCATAACACCCCAAAAACAAATAACGAAAAAACTAACATATGTTTTTTCTGAAATAATTTAAAGTTCGCTCTTGTAAGCTTTGGAAGAAATCTGATATTGCCAATTACACAACGCACGTCATTTCCACTCCTATTCAACACATAGTGATATGAAAATGATTTCTTGTTCGGGAAAGTTATTTGATATTTGAACGTGTTTCACAAGAAGTAAGATAAAATTGACCTATTTTCTGGAACACAGATTTACCCAGAACTCACTTCTGTCGGTTTAAATTTTCAGTAATTTAAACAATGTGCAGGTGACCTGCATAATATTGACGATATGCATAAGTAAACGCCGCAATATGTCGAATCATTATAATTCATCGGATTATGTCAGTAATTGCACTGTTAATAATTCATTCAATTTGAAATTTCTAAATCGGTATCTCTTTCCCTGTTACAACGAAGATGCCCGCCGAGGGATGTGAAGTCTGAGAAAACACATGGGCGTGCTCGCAGCATCGGGATACAAAAAACATTTTCCGGGGAGAGGCTGTTTTTCTTAGTTTCTTCTTGAAGCGGAGGTTAGCGGTGGTGCAGCATTTCTAAACACGGTATATTTTCTATATAATATCGTTTTTTTGCTTATCATTTTGCATTTTATACAGTTCGGCGCTAAAGAAAAATGTCGTGAACTTTAGGTTTAAGGACATGTGACTGCAGAGGGTGGCAACCTGTGTGCTTTCTCCTTTCTACAACAAGATTCACTCCTTCCTCTTCTCAACAGACCCAGAGAAAAATTATTTTCCTCAGTGCCTCCTGTGTTAAGTTAATATTCTATCGGTTTATTTAAAGATGATTGTCTAAGGAGGGGGACGGCCGCGTGGAGGACACCGGACTGATAATAATAATAACTAAAATAACATTTGCACGAAACAAAAAAAAATATATATTTTTACAAATGTATTTAAAAGGTTGCCCTGTCACTTTTTTTCATCTCATGTAAAACAAATCATTCAAACTTTGATAAATCATTCACAAACATGCAATATTTATTTTGCCTTTGACCGAAGGTTTCCACGGTGGGGAGCACCCAAATGAGTATGTAAACAAAATTAATTTATCATTTAATTAAATAAAGAAATCATTTAATTCTCAAAATGCTTCAATGCATTAACAAGAAGAGGTGGTGTAAAATTCATAACAAAATCATTCCAGCATCGCACGATTAGTCCAGTGACGCGACGTAGATAATAAATTATTGGAAAAATCACAAAAAAGCAACCTATGGCAGGACTAAGCCTTCGTACTACATCGTAGCAGGCCCAGTAACGGCCAGTCGCACGAGTATGTTAAGCCGATAGGCAGGTAGTATGCCTAGTAGCTAGGTACTCTGCTCACAATAGCGTTGCATGTGGAAATGTTGCCGATGCAGCAAAACGGGCCGTGGAACATTGCATTTTTATATTTACTGCCGTGTAATTAATCTGTTTCAATGAAACAACATTTCAATGCAAATAAAACATGAACGGTTATTTTGCTGCCGTGAATGCAATACATTTCCGTTAACGACACAATTTTCACTTTGTGCCGCTTCAGCCGCTCATAATTTACAAATGATTTAAACGTTTCTGTTCCTTTGTTTTTTTTAATTTGCGGATAATGTGTTTTATTTAATGCAGTGTAAAGTGACGTTTCATATCAACGACCTAAATGGTAGGGTGGTGAAATCCCTTTGTTTTATATGAATACCGAACAAGAGTCACAACTGCTCCCGACTAGTGAAGGCATCGTCAATTCGGAGATATTAAAGATAAAGGGAGTGGAGAAGGGAAGGTTGAGAATGTTTTTCTTTAACCCTCCGGATTCAAAGTTCGGTGAATCGGTAAATCAAAAATGAACCTACATCAGATTTATAACATGATCGCGAGCTCCAAAATAAATTAAAGCAAGACAATTACATTATTACCAGATGAAAAGGAATTAAAGAACGCTTGAACCTCAAAACTAACCGGCTAACCGGTATATCGTTTATCGGCGGGGGTATAAAAGGGGGATAGAACGCTATCTCGGTACATACTTCTTGCTTCAAACAAAATTCTGTTATATCATGAGTCAATTTTTTTATTCATGTGATGAATGATCATACCATGTCTTCCAGGCGTTTCAGTATTATGATGCTTGGTAAATTTAGACCTGTGTGGCCTGGTAATTCCAAATTTCTCTCCATTTTTCTTCCGCCTAACAACACTCCTCAACAGCGTTTGCTACGGTGCCATGGGGCAATAAGTGATATTCAAATAAAAAAAAATCAAATGCATGTAATACCTTTCTTTGCCGCGAAACAGTCCAAACTGTAAAACTTATGAATGGAAGAGTCCGAGATAAAAAAGCTCATATTTTTCTACACTTTTGAATGTAGCTATAACTTATTATTAAAATACCTTAAATGTGTTCTTTGATTCTGATTATAAAGTTAAGTACTATTATTTTTATTTTTACTCGTAATTTTGAATAATTTTTCTGAGTCCGCTAACCATATCATTGAAAATAACAATAGTTGAATATTGGGATAAATATTCTTCATATTAACCATAAAGGAAAACGCTTAGATATATTAGAAGCCTTGGAAATAAATAAAAAAATCCTTAAAAATAATGAATCTATTATCAATAAACAAAAAATATTAGCTTTCTGCCCAATCATGGATACGTTCCCCTACCCACCCACTCTTCATTAATCCCTAGCAACGGCTCCACCCCTACCATAATCCTTAGTAATAATACATTGTTCCCACCCACTATTTAGTAATTGTCAAATCAGTACACGTTTGCCCTGAAGAAGGAATGGTCGTTCCGAAACCGGTCGGCTTTAAACAAATATTCAAGTGGTTTAAACATTGTTTTTTCATTATTTGTTTTGGGGTGTTATGCCGTGTTGCGCTACCTCCTTCTTTAGCCAACCTTTCGGACAGCGTTGCAGTGTCCATCATCAGGGCAGATCCGGTAGAAATAGATGTCGGATCTGCCCTGATGATGGACATTGCAACTCTGTCCGAAACGTTGGCTAAAGCAGGAGGTAGCGCAAAACGGCATAACACCCCAAAAACAAATAACGAAAATACTTTTGGCCGTGAAAATCTTAAAAAGTATACAAAGTAACATTGTTTCATTTATCATATTTTTCTGCCTACATTTTTAGGTCTCATGGAAATTTTATTTAAATCGTGAACTCTGGAGCTTCTAAATCTAAATGCTTAAAAATGAGAGAGGTAATATTTGGAACAAACCAAATTGTACAAATAAGATGCGAAGTAAAGCTTGTTCACTTTTAAGCATAAACAATTTATTTATACTCGTACGTCCTATTTTAATGGCATGTGATTTTCATGTAAACAAAGCCACGAGACATTTTAAAATGAATGTTGTACCTTTAAATTTTGATCCTACATATCAAATTTATAATCATCATTATTATTATTATACATAGTATAAAATGAAGTCGCTCAAAATGTATGTGCGCATAGATATTTTAAACTACGCAACGGATTTTCATGCGGTTTTCACCAATAGATAGAGTGATTCAAGAGGAAGGTTTATATGTATAATACATGCTTATTTTAGTGAAGAAAAGTCGAGAAATTCAAATATACAATTCAGGCAGCTGGCAGCTGGCAAGCGGGTGATGTGGATATTATAAAGGTTGGGTAATGGCGTTGTGTTTCGTTAGCCACAGCAACGTGTGGCCGGGTTTGCTAGTTCAATATAAAGATTACATTTCCTCGGAACAAGCTCAGCCTAGTAAGGTGGTGAATACCAAAAAACAAAAACAAAAAAACATTCCAAAAATAGAAGAAACTTTTTTGGATAAAATTCTTTTGTAAGATTAGAATAAAAAATTCTTAAATAACTTTCCATCCCCTTTGAGGTTCCTTAAACCAAACCGAACATTTATTTTCTCGTCATTTTAATGCCTTACTCCCGTTATTGGTACGCTTAGCGTCGTGACTTTGTTATCCACAAAGGTTCCCCAATTCGGTGCCTACGTGAAAAAACACTGTAAATAAGAAATGAAAAGAAAAATACTGGGAAATTGAAGGGAATGGCGGAACATGTTAATAGGCTTTGTGCATGTCCTTGCGGACGGGGGTAATCCTCTTTGGATGACAAGTATAAATGTTCCTGGTTTATTCCCGGTTCAGGGGTGGGCTAACCGGGTGTGCGCCTAGAATTTCCAGGTTGCAGGTACCGGAGTTGACGACCCATTAGAACTCATATAAGGTTTTGAAAAGCACCTAATGTTATTGGGTTCGAAAGAGTTTTTTTTTAAATTCCGCTATTTGTGAAGGCTGGAATTAGTGAAGCGTTATTCCTTGAATCAATTAATTTATCACAGCGAAAGACGCTACGATGGTAGCATGTATGTACCAAAACCCCTCCACACAGCATCCCCAAAGATGACATAGGCCCTGAGGGAAATTATTTTCCTCAGGGCCTCCTGTGTGGAGCTCATGTAAAAAAAAATGTATCTTTATCTTTACATACCCACGGTCTGTACGCTTAGATCTATTAAATTACGCAACAAATTTTCACCAATAGATAGATTTTATTTTTTTTTTTTTTTATTATTATTTTTTTTTACAATAATAATGTTACATTATCAGTTTTATGGTACATTATCAGTTTTTATGGTTACCCAATCAGTAGAGAAATATTCTCGGGTCTAATTGGGGAGCTAGTCTATGTACATACTTATATTTAGAACTGCTTATAGATAATTTGTTACAAAAATGAAAATAAAATACTGTAAGATATTACAAAAAATTGTAAAATTAGAAAAATACATATTATTATAGAAATATAATATCAGCAGAATATTGGAAACAGATTGTATCTGAAAATCATCGATACAAATAAGATAATCTGTTGCTTATCTGTATAAATACAACGCGAGTTTTTTTTTTAAATTTAAGATAGTTTTTCTCACTTTTTATTGCATTGGGTAATTCGTTATATAGCTTTGGGTCTACGTATTCATAATGGTGTTGTGCAGCTGTCGTGTTGCATCTAGGTACATATAAGTTCCCAGATGTTCTAGGTCTTATACTTCGTGTTGAGGACACTTCAGATTCTTTAAAAACTGTTAAAATAGCGCTTTTTTAAAATAGTTTTGAAACCGATAGGACCTTAAATTTTTCAAAAAGTTCGTTGGTTGGGAAAATTCTTGGTTTTTTAATAATAACTTTGATGATAATTTTTTGTGTCGTTACTATCGGATATAGAGTATTCTTATAGATGCTTCCCCATGCGATAATGCCGTACTGCAGTACTGACTGCACAAAAGCAAAGTAAACCATTTTAATATTTGAATGACTTAGGATATTTCTTAAATGTATAAATATGTAAGTAAGTTTCCTAATTCTTTTGACACAGTTTTCGACATGTTTTTTAAATTTCATGTTACTTTCTATAGTGATCCCTAGATATTTGACATCTGTGGTTTTCTTTAGGATTTTAAAATTATCGTTACATTCTCCTCCTTTACACGAACGACTGTGCACTATTACTCTAATATTGAAGTCAGTTACAGGATCAGCAAGGTAAAAAGGTATATATGATGTTTTTTCTACATTAAGACTAAGTAAGTTATCATCAAACCATTCCTTCAATATGTTAATGTCAGCATTCGCAGCTATATTCACTCCTGTCCATGTTATTCCTTCGATTATGATGACTGTGTCATCTGCATATGAGATGACATTTCCATTAAGAGGGAGACTGAACATGTCATTGACATATATAAGGAAAAGTATAGGCCCGATTACCGTGCCTTGTGGAATTCCATATTCAGAAGTCAAGGGTTCACTTAATGAATTATTTAGTTTAACGTATTGTTCTCTATTTTTTAAGTAACTCTGGAACCAAGATAGAGCTAGAGTGATTCATTAGGAAGGCTTCTGTACATAATTTGTTAAGATTTTGTGTAAATTGTTTTAGATGTATAATATATAAAGGGAGCGGGGTGGCAAGCGGGCAGCGGGCAGCGTGCTAAGCGGGCGGTTTGGATTTGATATATATATATATATATATATATTTTTTTTTTTTTTTTGTAATAATTTTTTTTTAATAATATATTTTACATAGTATTCACATAATAATTTTTCATCTCAGGCTTTTTTACTACCCTTCCATTGAAAACATTAGCTTGTTTATGGAAGGGGAACTTTTATGCAAATAATCAGATGGCGTTGGTTATAAAGGTTGGTGGTTGGGCGTTTACACAATTCACAGCTACACTTACCTACATATATCTACATAATATATCATAGACTCTGTGCTTGTAGCTTGATTGTCACATGTACTTTACCTATCCATCCCTATCATTTTACCCATCCTGTCCCATCCCTATGAACCTGTTATTTCGTTACCATAACAATCAGTGTCATCTATCGAAACTCGCCGTATAAACATATAATTTTCCGCTCCCGCATTCTCTACCCGCATGTCACAGTAAATACCGGGATTAATAATTCTACAAGTGTGTGAACGAACCCAGATGAATAAGGTTAGTGCCGCAAGGTTCCGCAGTAAGTCCCTTCCTTCCTTTCCTTGTGTGCTTTCATTTTTACTTGTGCAGTGGTCTTGCACACATCTGAAAACACATACAAGGTTCTTCGACATCCGCATTCACACAAAACACACATGAGTTGGGTAATGGCGTTGTGTTTCAGTAGCTACAGCAACGTGTAATCGGGTTTGCTAGTTAATAATAAAATAATGTTTTGTTGGTATTCCAACAAAACCTATAAACACTTACCATAAATAAAGCAAAAAAACTACCTTTAAAAGGAAAAAATATTAATTTTAAATATTATGTAGATACCATTTCTTCCAACAAATAATACTTTTTGTTCTCTGACTTACACTACCCCTTCTACCGTGTACATTCTACCTTTTTTCACCATTCTACTCGCACAGTGACTTAATTGTGGGGGATGACTGCCATCTCACTAGATTGTGCTATTCCAAATTTCGCGTGCAGGGGCAAGCTCAATTTGGAAGGTGAGTACGGGTACCGCCGCGCCGTTCCGTAAACCATTGATTGGATAATCACCCCCTCTGCCATAGGTCTCCCCAAGTGGTTCGCTGCATTTGGTGACTTAGCAGGGGTGCCCGGGTTCACGGAGTTAGGTTTATCCTGGTCTTGGCGGCGAATTGATCTATCCACCAGCCGCATGGCTGTGGGAGAGATCGATCCACACGCCCGTCACTCTTGGTCACACTAACCCTCAGATTCCCACCCACCTCTCATACCCTTTTCCTTCTCAGAACGTCCTCTCCTTCCTTTCCTAAAAATACCCAGTAAAGTACCCGTACAGTATCCGCAAAGATGACACTGACCCTGACGGGAATTATTTTTCTCAGGATCTCCTGTGTGGAGCTGATTTAAATAAAGTTATCAATTCTTTTACATTGGTAGGTACGTTACTCACCGTCCGTCCGACACACGCAGTAAAGCCGGGTACAGATTGCTGTCAGTACAGCCTCGGCTGTCGCACATAAGGACGGCCAAATTAAATTACGACCCCAAAAATTAGTGTCTCCATTTTTATTTTTATTTTATTTTAGTTTATTTAGGAAACAAACAGTTATACACATTTTAATAAGAAAGTAACATATTACATGATTGCATTAACCAGCGAAGTTTCCGCTACAATTTATAATATATATAAACATGGATTAAAACAGTAAAGAAAACATAAAGTGGTAGAAAAAAAAAAATATATATATATATATATATATATATACAACAGAAATGAAAGAAAAAAAACACACACACAAATTAAAGCATATGGGATATATAAATCATCCAAATATTATTATTATTATAAAAAGAAGGAAAACCAACATAATGAGAATGAAAAAAAATAAATAAAAATAACATGCAGCAGGGGTGGAGAGTTCGTAATTAACAATTTGTTTTAATTTTTTCTATTATAGATTTAATAAATTGGCCTAAGGACAAATGGAAAATATCAGCGTCGTAAAAGATATCATTGTATTTTGTGCACGTCCTTCGGAGAAATGAATGTTGTGTGTAATTTGTTTTTGAGTGTGGGATGTGGAATAGTTGGTTTGATCTTGTGTTTCTTATTTGACAGTGGAAATTAATGTGTTCTAGAAGATAGTTGTTGTCAACAACGTTGTTAATGATTTTGAATAAAAATTTTTGGTCGGATATATTTCTTCTATCTTCTAAAGTTGATATATTATGGAATGTTAATGAGTCTTTTATGTTTTCTGAAATTCGAAAGGATTTAAAGTCTAGGTGTTTCAATATCTTTTTTGAATTCTTTCTAACCTTTCAATATTTACTTTGTATTGGGGATTCCATATGACTGATCCGAATTCTAATATTGAGCGAACAAAGGAGACGTATAGTATTTTGATTTTTAATTTTTTTTTTTTACATGAGCTCCACACAGGAGGCCCTGAGGAAAATAATTTCCCTCAGGGCCTATGTCATCTTTAAGGATGCTGTGTGGAGGGTTTTTTTTAAGGAAAGGAAGGAGAGGAGAGTTCTGGGAAGGAAAAGGGTTTAAGGGGTGGGTAGGAATCTGGGGTTCAGTATGTCCTGGTCATCCGCCTCCAAACCTCACCCCATGAACCCGGGCACCCCTGCTAAATTACCAAACGTAGCGAACCACTTGGGGTGACCTATGGCAGAGGTGTTGGTGTGGTGATTACGTGTGGTGACCTAAATGGTTTGGTCACTCTTATGATGAATCCAAGAAGTTTGTACGCCCTGTCACAGATGGAATTTATGTGTTCGGAAAGACATTCCGGAGTCCATTATTATTCCTAAGTCCCTCACTTCACAACATCTTTTTATCTCTACGTCATTGATTTTGTACGGGAATATTAGGGGGTTTATGCTTTTGGTGAATGATATTGTGTTACATTTTTCCAGATTAAGGAACAGTTGGTTGTTAGCACAATATATTCCAAGCCTATTGATATCATCTTTCAATTCTAGGTTGTCATTAATATTAGGTGATTTTGATAAACTCTATCAGATGATGAGCCAATTAGATTGGCAAGAACTTTGTAGCTTTAACACTGTTAATGAGGCGCTACACTGTTTTTATACATGTATATATAATGTATTTGACGCTTGCTTCCCTAGGAAACATTCCAACAATGGTCGACGTAGATATCCGAAGTGGTTCTCTAGAGATACCATCGTGAACATTGAGATGAAACATGCTCACCATAAAAAATGGAAAGCTACTGGTAATCATAGTGAATATGAAAAGTTTAATAAACTCAGAACAATTGTTAAACGAAATGTTCATATAGCATTCCGTAATTATGTTAAATCTATGGAGAGTAATATCAAACATGATCCCAATACATTTTGGAACTACGTCAAATCACTACGCAAGGATGGTGGTGTAACAGACATCATGATGCATGGTGATCGAGAAGTTAGAGGAGCGGATATAGCCAATGCATTCGCAAATCATTTCCAATCAGTGTATAGTAATGAACCTCCATTGCTAAATCCCACTGCTGCTGCCAACATGAATGTGAAGGGAGCCCAAAACATTGACATAACTCATATAGATAAATCAGATGTTAAATCTTTGATAAAAAAAATGAAACATACAAATTCGCTTGGGCCAGATTTTCTACCAGTCTTTTTTTTAAAAGGATGTGTTGAATTTTTAAAACTGCCTTTGAGTTTTATATTCAACCTCTCTTTAGAAACTGGTGTATTTCCTGATTCCTGGAAAATCTAAAAAATTTGTCCTATTTTCAAAAATGGATCAAGGACATTCGTTGAAAACTACAGACCGGTGGCAATACTTTCTGCCCCAGCTAAGTTATTTGAATCGATACTTCATAAACACTTGCAGTTTCAAGTAGAGCCGTTCTTAATATCGGAACAGCATGGGTTTAGAAAAGGCCGATCAACTGACACCAATCTATTGGTATTCACAGATTATGTTTCCAAATCTTTAGATAAAGGCTACTAAGTAGATTGCTCGTACAATGATTTCTCAAAGGCATTTGACACCGTAAACCAAGATATCTTATTAAAGAAATTGTCAACGATAGGTTTTTCTTTCCGGTTTCTTATATTCTTTGCCAGCTATTTTACTGAAAGAAAACAATTTGTATCACATGGAATATTCTTATCAAAATTATTTCTTGTTTTCTCAGGAGTACCTCAGGGCTCTAATTTAGGACCACTTCTCTTTTTGATTTTTATTAATGATGTAACGGAAATTATTCTGCATTCCAGGTCACTTCTTTTCGCAGATGATCTAAAACTTTTCTTGGAAATACAAACTTTAGAAGACTGCATTCGACTCCAATCAGACATTGATAGAATTGTTGACTGGAGTAAACGGAATCAGATTGAATTCAATATCTCTAAATGTTTCATTCTTTCTTTCACTAGAGCGTATCATACCTGGTTTTACCGGTATACTATGAGGGCTCTAAATTTAAAACGTGTCTCCACTATGAAAGATCTTGGTATTTTGTTTGATAGTAGGTTAACTTTTCATGATCATATCATAATGACGTGTAGTACTTCACAGAGAATGTTGGGTTTCGTCCTACGCACTGCGAGAAACTTCAGAGACACCCGGGTTTTCACAGTACTATACAATGCTTTGGTTAGGAGTAGGCTTGAGAGTGGGTCGGTGATTTGGAGTCCACACCAAGTAAAGTATTCCCACATGTTGGAGAGAGTTCAGAAGAAATTTCTGAGATTTCTTTACCTGAGAAAATATGGCTACTATCCGTGGCTCTACCCTACCCACTTTCTCTTGGGCATGCTTGGTATGAACCTTCTACGGGTCAGAAGGGATGTGCTCATTGTAACACATTTCTTCAGACTGATTCGTGGAAGGTTCGAAAACTCGGCTATCATGGAGAGCATTAGTTTCTATGTTCCCGATGGTTATCTCCGTCATCGACAGCATAGACTGTTTTATCTCCCGGCTTGCAGAACTAACTTGCCAATGGTTATGCCAGTCGGGAGAGCAATCTTGCTGTTGAACAGAATTAATTCGGATATCGACATATTTAGCGTCAGTGAAGCTGCCTTTAAAAGGCAAGCTCAATTAATGCTTATATAGTTTTTTTTTCTTTTTTGCCTACCATTTATATATTTAATTTAATGTTTAAGGTAATCCTGTTAATTTTTTTTTTAAAACGCATTAAAATTTTAAATTTTGTAATGTTTTTAAAGAATAAATACATTGAAATGAATTGAAATTAAAATTGAATTGAATTAGTGATTTTTTTGTAAATCTTAGTGTCATCAGCAAAAATTTGGAATTTGGAATTTTTAAAGCATTTACCTATATCATTGATATATAAAATAAACAAGAGAGGTCCGAGATGTGATCCTTGCGGGATTTCTGAAGGTAAACTGCAAAAACGCGAGGAGAAACCCTTAGCTCTAACTGCTTGACTTCTGTTTGTTACATATAATTTGATCCATCTGAGAAGGTCACCATTAATCCCGATTTTTAACAGTTTCTTCAGAAGCAGGTCAATGTTAATTTTATCAAAGGCCTTTGAAAAATCCGTATAGATAGAGTCTACTTGATTTTTACCACCCATAGAATTTAAAATAAAATCCGTGTATTCCAGAAGGTTTGTCTCGACCGACCGTTTTCTGAAAAAGCCGTGTTGATTTTTAGATATGATTGTTTGTACCGCCGGAAAAAGTTGATCAAGAACTATGTTTTCCATGATTTTGCTGACGATTGGGAGTTTGGAGATGGGCCTGTAGTTGGTAATGTTATTTTTGTCCCCGCTTTTGTGGATTTGTGTAATGAGTGCTTGTTTCCAGACGGTTGGGGAAGTTGCCTTCTTCAAATGACATTTTGAATAGCAAGGAGAGAGGATAAGCCAATTGGTCCCGGCATGTTACATAAAATATGGATGGAATTAAATCAGATCCCGCACTTTTATTCGGATCAAGTTTTTTTAAATAATTAAGTACACATGATTGATTGAAGTTAATATTGTGTATATTTAGATTAGAGTTGTCGTCATCATTCACACAGTTTATAAGATTGAGGCGAGGGTTGGAATTTTCTACAAAAACTAAAATAATCACTAAAATGGTCGCATATGGATTGTCCACCATTGCAGGAAATATCTCCAAGATACATTTGCTTTGGTAAATCGAAAGAGGATTTCTTTGATTTAACAAATGACCAGAACTGTTTGCTGCACTTTTTTATTGAATCTTCTGCCCTCGAAATGAAGTTTTCATAACATTCTAACGCGATATCTTCTTTTGACGATTTCTCAGTACTGAAAATGATTGGTAGTCAGCCAAGTTTTTGTATTTTTTCCATTTCTTGTGATATTTTAATTTCTCTTTTACAATTTTAATAAGTGGTAAAGTGTACCAGGGGGGAAACCTTTCTAGATTACCGTTAATTTTTTTTTCGGGGATACATTTGCGAATAATATCATTTATGATATTGTAAAAATCTAGTACGTCTTTTTCGGTATCCTTACCTTGAAATTCGAGTTTCCAATTTATTTTGGATAGTTCTTCAGTGATTTGACCGTAATCACCTCGGTGAAACATTTTAACTGTCCTAGATGAGTACTAATCTCATCACAAATACCTTTTAAATATTCTCTATAAACCAATTCAAAATGAACCCCAAGAATTTATTTTGTTAACGAAACCATTTTTGAACCCAATTTCCTGCGCATGCGCGCAAAGTAAAGTGGTCTTTCGGGCGACTAATACTGGTAAGCTTCATCTGAATTTTTGAATAATTGAATTTCTGCGCTCGCTCTATTTTCCCAATTTTAAAATCGTAAAAGGTTTTCGAATGGAATTTTGTAGCATCAGGTATGCACTTTAATTTGCAAATATTGTTAACTAACTTTTCCCCGCGGCTTCGCTCGCATGGTATTAGGGGATTCCCACTCCGTCTCCATCAACTTCTCTCTCTCCACTCCACTCCCCCCAATAAACCACTCTCCCCTCCCCCTCCCCCTCCACCTCCCCCTCCACCATCCCCCTCCCTTCCCCATCTCCCTCCCCATTCACATTCCCTCTACACACACCACTGCCCCCATCAACACCCCTCCCCCTTCCCCTCCACCCACCACTCCCCCCTCCCCCTCCACCCCTCCCCTCTCCCGCCCTCTCTCTCAATAATGTTGCTTTCTATTAGTGAAGGATTTTTCAGTCATTTTTCAGAAAGAAAGTCCATTCAGTAGTTTTGTGTGAAAGAGCAACAAACATACATCCATACAAACTTTCACCTTTATAATATTAAAATAATACGAAATAATAGGATATAACAGAAGTATAAATAATAAATGCATATACTCGTACACAGGGGCGTAGCATAGGATACTCCCTAGGGGCCACGCATCGGCTAGGGGCTCCTGTAGTAAAGGGGCCCGAGACGTGCATTGCCTAGGGGCCCCGACATATTTAATCTGGCCCTGCTCGTACCTCGTACATAAGTAATATAAGTTTTACGAAAAACCATTTTCGGAAAAAAAATTGAAATGCTTAATTCTACTAGAGTTTGGGAACGTACCCATACTACGTGACCAAATTTTTGCAATTTTTAACCCCCCCCCCTACCCGGTGACCAAAATCCTAAGCAAACCGCCGCTCATTTGTACCAAGCGTGACATTGTGAAGACCCAGCCCCCCCCCCCCCGGAGAGGTCACGTAGTATGGGTACGTTCCCTTATACAAAAATGTTCCACAGAGTTCCAAAACTTTTTTTTAGTGGCTCGATAAAATATCTTATAATTAATATAAAAACGTTTAATACATCCCCCAATTTAAGCGCATTCTCTTCAGGTAGTCTTGGCGACCCGCACTAAATGAAACGAAGATTAAGAGAAAACAACTAAACGGTTAAATAACGGTTTTTCAAGTTCACGTAATTTTACTGATTAATCACAATTATACATAATACATACATTTTATACTAATTAAAAATAGTAAAATAAGAAAATATTTTTGGCATCGTAAAACTTTATATTTTCATCATCGTCGACAATAGGCCACTAACAACTCATTTTTTAATTTTTTTTCCGGTTTAGACAAATATTTTAAGACATTCTGTATTTTTTTTAATCGTATTTTTGAAACCCTGGGGATTTTCTGAAAATTTCAATCCAAAAAATCAGACCATTTTTTATAAACCGGAAAGACGGGACATAATTTTATAGGTGCGAAAAAATGATAATTACATAGCCGAAAATCATTTTTAAAAAAGAACGTTTTCCACACGAATGGCACAAGGGAATAAAGAGGCATACCATAAATATTACATCTCATAAATATTTTTTTCCTTGATCCATCTTATTGATCATAAATCATTATAATGTACAACGAATAGATTACTAAATCCAATGTAATATACTTGTACTTGTAAATTATAATAATAATTGATTTTGTTAAAATCAGCACCATAACCATTATACCTCTAAAACACGTACCAACTATTAAAATGTACGGGGTTCTCTCCTGTCAAAAAGTCAAACCAAATGACAAGTTCGCAGAGAACAAACAATAAATCTAGTGAACGAATTAAGAAATTCGCCTGAAATCAAAGTGATGCCATACTAAAAAAATAAATCAGTGTGGAATTTTACGAAATTAATAGGAACATTTTCAGAGACGGGAAATTTTAATGTAGTGACGTCACGAGCCCAAGTAATGGATTTATTTATTAAAAAATAAAAATAAAACTGTATATTTCTAAAAAAATTTACTAATATTTTCGCTTAATAAAAAGATCTATCCACACGATTTTTCCAAAGTCGTTATGAATTCAATGCAAGTGACCTTTTTTTTTTTTTTTTTTTTTTTTAATTTTCTTTATTCATTATGTTTATTACAGGATTTTTTTACATGGTATTTCGACTACCAAGCTAGGCAAATGCCCGTATTATGGTAGTCGAGATTCATAAGATATTAAGTATATAATATTAATAATCATCCATATATATGTAGATGAAAGTACAAACATATAGCATATCTATTATACTAGTATTAGGTACATGATCACATACAGGAAAGGAGTTAAACTAGGTGAATCTTGTATAAATAAAAATAAAATAGAATAACAAATAAAAATAAAAGTAACAAAATAATAATATTTTAAGGATAATAGAAATACAAAATAAGAATAGAAATACAAAATAAGAATAAATATGTAAATCATCTATACAGATGAACAATGATAGTCTTTGACCCCAAAAAACAAAAGCAAGTATTCCTAAGCAGCATGTGAAATGGACGAACAATGTCAAAAAATATGAAAAAAAGCATCAGCATAAAATAAAGTTTTGGTTGAAAATTAATTTAGAGATAAGATTTTAGAGATAAGATTTTTTACTCTAGAAATATGAAAAAATAAGAACAGTTTTTAAGATGTAAGGCATTCTTTATAATATTTCCTTCCCCGAGTAAATAACCAGTTCTGTATATTAATGGCATAAAGATCAGCAGTTTTCGATGTCTTAATATCAATACTCAGTAAGTTGAACATTTTAGGCGCGATGTAAGAGAACTGTCGTTGGGCGAAAGCTGTTTTTGTTGGAGGAATTTTGCATTTTTGGTGTGATGAATAGCGGGTGTAAATATTTTGTTGAGTTTTGAGTGTTAGATCATTTTTCCTTAAGTGTATGAGAATTGTCTTAACGTATAATTGTCTAATGTCTAGGATTGCGAATTTTTTAAAAAGTGGCTCTGATGGGTGAGATGGGTGACATTTTAATATAATCCTTAGTAGCAGCTTTTGAATTAAGATCATGGGATATATAATTGAAGCTGCACAGCCTCCCCATCCCACGATACCGTATGTTGCTATTGATTGGAATAGTGCAAAATATATGCATCTAATTGTTTGAAGTTTCAGGATTGATCTGAGAGAGAGAAATATATAGCACAATTTGCGGAGTCTTTTTGTTGTAAAATTGACATGGTCCTCCCAACGCAGTTGGTCATCTATAACAATCCCCAGATATTTAATTTGGTCAGATTTTTTTAGGTTGGTACATGAGCAATTATTGTGGGGAGGCGTAGGGGTAATATGGTTCTGTGAGCATGAGTGAATGATAAGATTAGGACAGTTTTGAGGAGGAGTGACTTTACGTATGGAGAAAAGTAAATATTTTGTTTTGTCAACATTAAGAGTCAGAAGGTTGTCATCTAACCAATGTTTTACTTTATTAAGGCCCTTATTTGCTTTTTCCATAGTTGAGTTCCAATTTTCAGCTTCAAAGATGATTACCGTATCATCGGCAAAAGATATTATAGTTCCATCAATTTCCAAGTTACATAAAGTGTTAATATATATTAGAAAAAGAAGTGGGCCTAATACACTGCCTTGAGGCACACCGTACGTGATTGGTAAACTTGTACTTCTGTATTCTTTAGCAGAATTCACAAGAGACGATTGTGACCTATTTGTTAGATAGTTCTCAAACCATTTGAGGGGAGTACCTTTTATTCCTACCTGAAGGAGTTTCTTCAAAAGTATGCGGTGAGAGACAGTATCAAAGGCTTTGGCTAGATCCAAGAAAACAGCGAGGGGCTTGCGGCCTTTATCAAGGTTATCAGAGATTGCTTTTGTAAAAGTTGCAATTGCATCTGCGGCACTACGATCTTTGCGGAAGCCATATTGATTTCCTGACAAAATGTCATTGTCTTCAAGAAATTTGTATAGCCTTCGCTTTACCGTTTTTTCAATTATTTTTGATATCGGACTCAGTAAGGATATTGGTCTATAGTTATTCACTGATGATCTGTCCCCTGATTTATAGATAGGAATAATTGTTGAGTGTTTTAAAGAATTTGGGAAGAGGCCAGTTTGAAAGCTTAGATTTATGATATGTTTAAGGGGCTTAGTGATGATTGGTTTGAGGTGTTTAATCAATTTAGTGGATATATTGTCGATTCCAGTTGAATGTGTGTTTTTGAGTGATGAAATAATTTCAGTGATTTCTTGTTCTGTGGTAGGAGTGAGATTAAATGGATCATAGCTAAGATTATCGATCGATATATTATTTGCAAGGTTAAATTCTGACATTCCGTTTTTATTTAAAATATTATTTGCTAAGTCTGATCCGACTGTGGAGAAGAATTTATTGAAATGATTTGCGATTTTTTCTGGATGATTTGTTGTATCTAGTGTTTGGTCTGCAATGTTTATTTTATTTATAGGTGCGGTAGTTTTGTTGGTATAGCAAATCTCTTTGACAATATTCCAGATTTGTTTATTGTCATTGGCAGCTTCCTTGATCTGTTTTCTATAGTATTCGTCTCTAACTCTACAGATTATTTTTTTACAAGCATTTCTGTATCTTTTGTAAAATAGGAGAGATTCGTGATTATTGGGATTGTTTTTACAAAATTTGTGAAGTTTATTACGCTTGTGAATACAGTGTAGAATGCCATTTGTTATCCAAGGCTTAAGTTTAATTTTGCGACTACTTTGGTTGTTGTTAGTGTTGGATGTGGAACTTTTTAAATGGTTATGTATGGTGTCGATAAGAAATTCGCACGCTATGTTTGGATCGGTGAATTTATAGAAATTTGACCAGTTTTCCTTGGAAACCAGTTTGAATAGCGTGTCATAGCAGATTTTCTTCGTGGGTATTTTAGATGTAGGTAATTTTTTAATAAAATGTGAAAGGGAGGTGATAGTAGCATAATGGTCTGTAACCGTGCATTGGTATACGAGAGATTTGGTATTCAATTTACATTTAGCAAAGACATGGTCAATGCAACTGGCGCATAATTCTGTTACCCGAGTGGGGGCCGTAATAGCTGGAATAAAACCTTGTAGAGTTAGTAAGTTCATGTACTCATTTGCTTGGGGATGCATCGTATTTATGATATTAATATTAAGGTCACCAATAACAAGTACATTTTCACAATCCCTCATACACGATAAGGATTGATTAAGTGAGTTTAAGAATGGTGTTATATTAGACTCACTCGGTGATCGGTATATAGATAATATCGTTACGCTATTTTCTATTTCGAGTTTAAGACAATTTGAATTTGTGATTGAGATTTCTTTAACAGAGTGTTGTATGTGATTTTTGATGTATATGATTACGCCATCATTTTGAGATTTATTATTCTGTGTGTTGTATTGGTTATAGTCTTTTATAGTTTTTGGAATAAAGTTATCTTTGATCCAGCATTCGGTCAGAATAAGTAAGTCAAAATCTGAATCAAGGTCTGTGAGTAGTATAATGAGTTCATTGAAATTTTTATTAATTGATCTGATATTCATGGAGAATATTTTAAGGTTAGATTGATTTAAGATTTGTCGGACTTCTGTAGCATTATTTGTTTCGGTACATGGAATCTGTGAGATATTGTCTAATACATTTGTTATGTCTTCCATTTTTTTAAATTACTAAAGTATGAACTAATAATGTGCCAAAAATGTAGTTCGGTATAGGTAACAGCAAATTAATAATATAGTAAGTAAAAAAGTATATATATATATGTAGAGTTGGTTGCAAAAGTCGTTAAAAAGTTGGTTGTTAAGTCTTCCATTTATATATTTTTTTATCTTTGCGTTAATTGGTAATTGTAGAGAGGCAGTAATAGTGGTGACTTTGAAAGTAATGCAGGGATTAAGTTGTTGTAGAGACAAAGTGTGAAGATATAATTTATACCGGG
This sequence comes from Limnephilus rhombicus, assembly GCA_929108145.2. NCBI lineage: Eukaryota > Metazoa > Arthropoda > Insecta > Trichoptera > Limnephilidae > Limnephilus > Limnephilus rhombicus. The sequence continues at coordinate 45,967,058 of OV815271.1, forward strand.
TTATTTTAAAATTAGGAGTATATAAATAAGTATCGGAAGCGATGGTTAAAAGTATACGTGGAACACAGGGAATTTTAAATACAGATTTAGCGATAAAGACTGTGTTTATAGTTAAAAACAAGAAATGTTTAAGTATAGAGAGAAAAAAATATTTCCAAAAATATCTATTGCTGGCAGAACTAAAAACAATAAAATTTGCGAAGGTAGTTTCACTCTTGATAGTACTTTTAGTTATATTATTTTGAGTGATTGTTTCAATGTTTTGAATATTGATAAAATAAATTGAACCATGGGTTTCTGTTGTAGGTAATAGTTGGGAAGGATTTTGACTGTTATTCAAAGCGATAGCAATAATAGTAATAACAGTGACCTTCATAATGGTTACAGTAACATAAAAAGCAGTAAAAGTGTTCTTTGTATTCAGTGCAGTTATAAAATTCTGACATATGGAGTTAATATCAAAAATACAAAATTTATCTTTGTTAGTACTAGAACTATATGAAATGTTTAATAGAAATTTTAAAAAAGGTTTGATGATAACAATAATGTTTGAGGATAAAAATAAATTATAGTTTAGTGATGCATGAAAAAAATAATTCCAAAAGTATCTATTTTTGATAAACCCATAATTATTAGACTTTAAAAAGTAAGTTTCACTCCTGATGATAATTTGAGTAATACATGCATGTTGCACATGATAACAGTTACAGTAATATATAATAGTTGCATGTTGCATACAGATAATAATAACATGTAGAGTATTATTAAGGTAAATTGTGCCATTTGTTTTTGATGTCAGTAGTAGTAAAAATGGATTTTGACAGTTACTCAGAGCAATGACAAAAATACATAGTTCGGTGACCTTTATAATAATAGCAGATTTTTTTTTACAATTTGAAGCCATTTCAAAAATACGAGATTTAAATATGTTAGTACTGAAACTACATTTATTTTGTAAGTAAATAATAATATTGTCAGAGAATCTTATTTTTGTAAAGTTTTTTGAAAAGAAGTTAACTTTATAGTAATAATAATCTATAATTGTGGTATTATAATTTATATGGGAGAGAGAAGTAACTGATTTCATAATATTGTTGAAACTCGAGAAAGATAAATTAAAGACAAGTAGATTATCAAAATAGTATGCGAAGTAGAGTTTATAAAATGTTGGGGGTGGGCGATAAAAGATGTTTATTTTTTTCGTTGATGTGTAGAACAGGCGTCCCAATGTCTTTTCGTACATACACCTTCCCGTCTCGGATCCAGGCGAATTTGAAGATGTTGTCCCGTAAAGCCTTCCGAGCAAGAAACCAGAGATGTTTAGCGCGAAATGTTAAGTGTTCGTTGATGTAAATCTGGTAGCGAGTTCCTGACATTCCTATAAGCGTAGTATTAAGTTTATTGTCTCTATTTGTAGATTTTTTGTTGAAGGCTTTGATGTCGTTAAGGAAGTTCTCACGGTCGATGGTAGTTTTAAATCTTAATATTATAGGCCTCTGTTGTTCTTTATTGGTTTTTTGGGTGACACGGTATGCTGTATCTACGTTGTTGAGTTCCGTGTTGGCATCAGTTGTTTTTTTAATGTTAAAAATGATGTTTTTTAGATTTTCTCCATTTATTTCAGGGATTCCCCTGATTTCCACGTTTTTCGCTCTATTTTCTCTCTCAATTTGTTCGAATTGACCTTCTAGTTGTTCTAAGCGATTTTCGAGGTCAGAATTTTTTTTTTCTAATTTTATATTTGCATCTTCTAGTCAAGTCACTTAGTCTTCTAGTCACCTATTCAACAAGTCTACGATGAATACTTTTTGAATTATTTGATATAACTTAATGGGTGAAACCTGAATATAAAGGGTGGTCCAACCATAACGCATGATGTTAATTGTGAGCCACACCTTAATGTCAAGTTTTTGCCCAACTTTATTTGACATTTCTTTGTTTCAGTCTTTGACAAATTCAACCATGGAGAGAGGTACGCAATTGAGCACCGCGTTAAGATTGTTGAAGCGTTTTATGAAAAGATAATATTTAATCATTAATTATTACTCACTAGCTGGTTCCCGGCATGCGTTGCACTGCCATATTCAAAGAAATAAATTGTTTCTCCCTGCATGTCCGCTCATCGCATCACCTTCCCCTCTCGCGTTCCCCTTCCACCTTCCCCGCCCACCCTCTCCCCTCTCCATCAATCCCGCGAACCCCCCTCCTGCGTTCCATGTATTCAGTCCTAGTACATTCAGTTTCAAACAGATCGCGTGCCACCTATTGAAATTTTTTATAAAAAAAATTATTTTTCGTGTATTACAAATATTAATTTTTGTAAATTATAAGAACAATCAATCGAATTTGGTACCTAACATAGTTACCAATTTGAAATAACTATAATTAAAAAAAAAACATAGACAAATTCTATTTCACCAAATGCGCGAACTGTCAAACGTGCGACGTTAAAATAGTAGTTAAGTTTTCTGAAATTATCCAATTTTATAATATTTTCTTAATTTTTCTTTCCGTAAGAACCTTCTACAAAGTGGTAGAAGACTTTAAAAAAAAGATGAAAAGTCGTTCTGAAGTTATGACGTGACCAAGGAAACAGGGATTCATTTTTATATGTGTGTATGTTATAGTCAATCCTCGAAGCTCCGGCGCTCCTAGGTTTGCCTAGTCAATCCTCAGGTCTGACTTGAAGCCTTTGACCCGAAGGCTTTGGTCAAACCTAGGATAAACCAGTCATTCCATGAAGAGACTGAATATCGACCTTTGACTATGACATATATACTAGCTCTTGCCAATGGCTTCGCTCGCATAGAATTAGGGGATTTTCCACTCCGCCTCCTCCACCTTCCCTATCTCCCCCCCCCCCCATCCCCCATCCACCCCCTCCCCCTCTCCTCGCCCGCTACCCCCTCCCCCTCCTCCCTCCCCCCTTCATACCCGTTCATTCATTTTTCAAACAGCTCGCGTGCCACCTATTAAAACATAACAATCAAACACGGGCAGTTTCGCATTTATTATATTAGTTTAGACATTTATTGATTTTAGTATAGTATTTTAAACATATTTGAATTTTTACTATCAAAAGGATCTTCGTAGTAACCTAAACAAATTACAAAATGACAGCGCACGCCAAACAATTACTAAACCACGCTTTGCTTTTCATCCGAACAATAAACGTATAATAAATAATTTCATAACGCCAGAGCTTATTCACAACGCCAGAGCTTATATTACTTGCAAATAATGTGGCTTTCTATTAGTGAAAGAATTTTTAAAGTCCATTCAGTATTTATTGCGTGAAAGAGTAACAAACATCCATACATCCATACAAACTTTCGCCTTTATAATATAATTATAATTATTATAAAATAAAATATAAAAAATATTTATAATAAATTAAAAGAATAGGATATAACATTTAAGCAATGTTGTAAAGCGCCCTTAACGTAATTTTCCCTCGAAAACGGCGCTAAAAAATAACCAAATTAATTTTATTATTAAAAACTAGTGAGTTCGTCTCTGTTCTGGGCTTCACTATGCACCTATGCAGCCTGCTATAAACGAGAAATAATATGTAATATCTCTTTGTGCTTTTGGTTTTTGGTCTTTTTAAATGCAGAATGTCATTTTTGTAAAAATAAACTCGTTCTTCTGTGTTTAAAGGATTTTTTTAAAATTTTACTTTGCGTGTTGGATATTTAATTCAGATTGTGGGAATGGAAAAAATGTCCTTAACCTAAATGCAGAGTTGCTGCAAGAGTAACGCTTCTTGGAGGACCGTTTTCGGTATTTTATATTTGAATATAGAATTTGCATCATAGTAGCATCATAGGTTTTTATGGCCTGGTAATCACTCTTTTACTACAATATTTTCACAGATACATAAATTTCTAAACTTTTACTTTAAAATTAACATTTTTCAGATATACTTATTGATGTATTGTAGCATTTTTCTTTATACTACCACACACAGGCAGTGCCCTAGTGGGTTCCTATTACCTGCTTTTGCCTTGTGGCGCAAAATTAATCACCCTTTCGGAAGATGTCATAATTTTTGTAAGTGGCGTCGTACGTCAATCATATTTGACATTTGTGAGCTAGATAGCTGCAGAATACAAACAGACAAGGAATGGAGCGCTATACTCCGCAAGAGCGTGGAATAATTGTGTCGATTTAAGCTTTAACGCTTTTAGCGATTTTGTGTCGAAAGTCACCATGAGCGACGAGGCGCATTTCCACTTACACGGTTATAATATTCATTTCTGGGGTACTGAAAATCCGCGTGTGATACACGAAAAGTCATTACATCCACTCAAAGCCACTGTGTGGCCCGGCATTTACGTGGGAGGAGTGATTGGGCCGTATTTTTTGAGGACGCCATTGGCATTACGGTCACTGTTACTGGCGAACGCTACAGGGCCATGATAAATGACTTATTACTTCCGGAGTTGAATGAGCGGGGCTTGGTAAACATGTGATTTCAACAAGACGGTGCAACCGAACACACAGCACGAGCTACAATCGATATTGCGAAGGAAGCGTTTCCTGGTCGCGTAATCTCTCGTTTTGGCGATTTGGTATGGCCAGCAAGATTGCCCGATTTAACCATTCCACACTTCTTCCTTTGGGGCTATTTGAAGTCGCGGGCTTATGCCAAAGAGCCTCAGACAATCGCAGTCCTCAAGGAGAATATTTGACAGGAATGCGAATAGTTATCACCGGAAATCTTGCGGAAAGTCATGGAATATGCGATAAAACGGGCACAAATGTGTACCAACACTGCCGGCAGCCACTTGACGGATATCATCTTTTCCACTTAACAGAAAACATTGTAAAAGTCCAAATAAAAATTTCCATCATCCAAAATCTTTTTTTTTATTTAGTACAAAAGTTATTCAAAAACAAAATTGGATGATTAATTTTGCACCACCCTGTATATATTTGCAAATTTTTACATTACTTGTACCTTATGTTTTCATCTTAATGTATTTATAAATTACGTAAAATTACTTTTGAAATGTGTGTAGATATAATGGCTTTTGGGAGTTTTTAATCAATCCTTTGTTAATGGAATGACAATTATCTTTGTGTAGTGTTCCCTGATCCAGGGAGTCGTATTTAATATTAATTGAATGACTCTGTTTTGTGCAGGACATTAGCAACAACTGCTTGATTTTACAACATTTGTATTTTTTTTTTACATTAGCTCCACACAGGAGGCACCGAGGAAAATAATTTCCCTAGTGGCCTATGTCATCTTTGAGGATGCTGTGTGAAGGGTTTTTTAAGGGAAAGGAAGGAGAAGAAGATATGGGAAGGAAAAAGGTATGAGGGGTGGGAAGGAATCTGGGAGTCAGTGTGGCCAGGAGTGACGGACGTATGAATATATTCCTCACACTGCGGTGCAAGGCGAAGGGTCAGGAGAACCCGGCTGGAGAGGTCAAAAGGCCTCCCTCAATCAGTCTCCTCCTATCCAGCCCGCCACGCAGTGGTTAGGCAAACATATCCGCCACCAAGACCTAGTCTATCTAGTCTATCTATGGTTAACTATAGTACTAAGATCGAAAATTTCCGCGTCTCATATAAACTAGTCTAAAAATAAATAGCAGTTGTTTGGAGGCAAAAAAAATCGATTAAATTAAAGTTTAAACGCCCTACCTTTGTGGGATCAAAAAGTTTTAGTTTAAAGATATAGTGTGAGTGATGTTTACGCAAATCCCAAGTCATAAAAACATCAACTGTCAATTTTAGTGACTTTGTCTATGCCACAGTCTATGCAATAAAATAAATAAATAGTGATTGCCACAAACAATTTTCTTTCAAGCATACTTTGTGAGGGGCATTTGTGAACTAACTAAAATAGTGATGACTACACGTAGCAAAACCCCAATAATTTCCGAAGATAAAATAAACATGGATAAAATTATTGAGTACATCGATAAAAAATTTGAAACCCTTAAAAAAGATATATTTACAAAAATTGATTTACAAACTTCCGAAACTACTAAAAGCATTGATTTTATCAGTGCTCAATACGATGAGATATTAAAAAAAATTGAGGTCTCAAATAATCTAAATCGGGTAATTCAAACAGATTTTGAGAATATTAAAAAAGACCAAACGGAAAAAAATATTATAATAAAAAAGCTTGAAATCAGACTGTCTGATATGGAGACCCTAACAAAATCAAATAGTTTGGAAATAGCAGGAATTCCACAACAAAACCCCGAACAACCTTTGGAAATTGTAAAAAAAGTTGCTGCCGCAGCAGGAATCCACCTTCTACACACAGATATAACTGACGTCACGAGAGTCTCAGACAGACGAAATGGAGCCCCTCCAAAACTTCTTGCGATCTTTTCAGATAAAAGAAAAAGAGATTCCCTCCTCGAAAAGAAAAAAGAAATAAATTATGATGAAATAAAGGATTTGACGACATCTCCTATCTACATCGGCGAAGAATTGAGCCCGTACCATAAAGAAATATTATGGAAAACGAAACAAGTAGCCAGGGAAAAAGATTATCATTACGTTTGGTACAAACAAGGCAAAATTATGATCCGTAAAAAACAAGATGATAAAATTATCTACATAAAGCACCTAGATGATATGGTAAAAATAATTTAGCAAATTATATTAAAAAAAAAAACATTACTAAATCCACTTAATAATTTATATTGTGAAAATGAATACCACAATAATTACTTCTGAACCAAAGGCTTTAACAACTTTAAATGATAATGAAACAATAACTACAAACAAACCAGATGAACTGTCAACTCTTAAAAACAATTTTAATATATTTAATAAAAATATACGAAGTATCAACAAAAATTTCGATGAACTTCAAATACTAATTAAGAATCTAAAAATAAATCTAGATATAATTATCCTCACTGAATGCTGGATAAAGGATAAATATTCACCCTTGAAAATTAATAATTACACGTCATATGCAACCAATTTGAATTACACAAAAAATGATGGTGTGATAGCGTACATTAAAGATGACATTAAAACTGAAGTCAATGAAATAAAATTCCCAAATGCAAACTGTTTAAAGATCAAAGTGGGTGATGAAACCACGATATTAGCTCTGTACCGATCACCAGCTACAACTAATATTAATCAGTTTCTTGAAACGCTTTCTAATGAACTCAATCTTCTAAAAAACACAAAAAATGTCTTCCTTATCGGAGATATAAATATTGACATATTAGAAAATGGTCATCCCAATAGAACTGATTATCTACAAACACTGGCCTCCCATGGACTCCAAAGTATGATAAATAAACCTACGCGTGTAACTAATGACAACAAATCTTGCATCGATCACATGTTCAGTAAGACTATTAAATCAACCAAATCTATCATATTCACCTCTACTATAACCGACCACTATACAACAATTTTATCTATTACAAAAAAGAAAATACAAAGATCGCAGCCCTACCCAATTATCGTGCAAAAGACAGAAACCAAATGGAATGCTGTAAAACAACAGTTACTCAATACAAACTGGATAAGCCCACTGGAAAACCTTGATGCAAATAATGCCTGGAGTAAATTCACTGAATATATAACATACACCATCGTATCAAATACCAAATCAATAGAAAAAAAGATTTCGCATAAAAACCAACATCTTAAGCCATGGATAACTCAAAGCGTTATAAATTGCATTAGAAAAAGAGATGAATTACATAGGAAATCTAAATTAAATCCTTGTGATATTTTTATACAACGATACTACAAAAGGTACAGAAATATTTGCAAAAATGTTATACGAACTGTCAAAGAAAATTATTATAAGAAGAAAATAGACGAATGTAACAATGACCCGCGCAAATTATGGAAGATCATTAATGAAATTACAAATGCAAAATCATCCCATTACAAGAACATGGAGGAATTAACAATTGAAAATACCCAAATCTCTTTCGCAAAGCATCCGGACAAAATTCTCGAATACGTAAACGAATTTTTTACTAATATAGGGTCACAATTAGCAAAGAAAATCAGACAACCAATAACTAGCATTTTACCAGAAGAAAAGGAAAATATGAACCAGATAGATAAATTAAAGTTAACTGATGTAACCAATACTGAAATCAGAAATGCAATTGTATCCCTTAATATTAATAAATCATCGGGAAATGACATAATCTCAAATAAAACAATAAAACAACTACAAAATGAACTGACCTTCCCATTGACATACTTGGTCAATCTGTCTATATCTACAAATGTATTCCCTTCATGCCTTAAAAAAGCTACAGTTATACCCATACATAAAAGTGGTAACAAAAAGGATATATATAACTACCGACCCATAAGTCTCTTAAGCTCTTTTTCAAAAATCTTGGAAACTGTAATGAAGAAGCAAATTGTTCAATTTCTTGAACAAAACAAATTACTATCACCATCCCAATATGGTTTTAGAGAAATCTGAGCACCAATGATGCCATAGAAAATCTAACAAGCATGGCCATAAAAAACATAGATGATGGGAAAAAATGTTTAGCTTTATTCATAGATCTTCAAAAAGCTTTTGACACAATAGACCATAAAATATTACTAACTAAACTAAAAAAAATAGGAATGGCCGAATCAACAATTAACTTATTGGAGTCATATATAACAGGGCGAGAACAACAAGTACAAATTGGCAAACAAAGGAGCAAACTTCTATCTTTAAACTATGGCGTTCCTCAAGGAAGTGTACTGGGACCGATTCTGTTCATTATCTACATCAACGATTTAACTAACCTTACCATTAAAGGAAACATAATCAGTTTTGCTGATGATACTGTTTTATTATTTCAAGAAGAAAATTGGACTGATACATTTAATGAGGCTGAAAAAGGGCTTAGTGCACTTCAAAATTGGCTTAAAATCAACTCGCTTACCCTTAATATAAGCAAAACAAAATATATAACATTTTCAATGAACTCAAGGGGCCAACCAATAAAATCACTAGAACTAAAATTACATGAATGCCATGGAAATAATATACAATGTTACTGCCCCGTCATCGAAAAAACATAAAACATAAAATATCTCGGAGTAATAATTGACGAAAATCTTAGATGGGACCTACACATCAAAGGTATTATGGAAAAACTCACAAGCCTTATATATTTCTTCAAAAATCTAAGAAACGTGCTAAATAAAAAGGATATGAAAAAGGTCTACTATGCGTTATGTCATTCTCGAATTGAATATGGAATCATAGGATGGGGATCTGCTGCAAATACGTACCTACACAGCCTGAATACGATTCAAAAAGGAATCATAAAGACCATATTGAAAGTACCAATTAGAACGCCTTCAACTGAAATTTTCAATAACTTTGACGTACCAAATGTACAACAAATATATTCCAAAAATATATTATTGAAGCTCTTCAAAAATAATGAATCCTCTACTAGACCGTGTATGCATAACACTAGATCGAATAAAAATGATATAAAAAATATTCCAAGTTATAAAACCACATTTGGACAAAGAAACTATACATACTTTGCAACAAAACTCCATAACATCCTCCCCCAAGACATAAAACTAATAAAAAATCCAATTGAATACAAATCAAGAATAAAAATATGGCTTAAAGAGGTCAATGAGAAAACCCTAGCAAAGACGCTAAAAACGACATAGAAGACAAATGAACTATATTTAAATAACTTTAGTCCGCCTCGGCACAGGACCCCTAGTGAGGAGGACTAAGAAATACAATATTTTGTACTTAATTTCACATTGCATTTTGTATGTAAATTTTTTTTATATAGTCGCTATAATAAAAAAAAATAAAATAAAATAAAAAAAAAAAGTCAAACCTCATCCCATGAACCCGGGCACCCCTACTAAGTCACCAAACGTAGAGAATTACTTGGGGTGACCTGTGGCAGGGGTGCTGTTTGTGCAATAATTACATACCCGCCTCCCAAACTGTATTGATTGCACAATTTAACAACTTGTTTGATTGTAATAGTTTTATATTTGAATTCGCGACATATTACCAAATAGGTGCAGCTTTTGAAAGGATTGTTGTGATATTGGTCTTATGTAGGAATATTTTTGTTATAGTTAGCCGTATATAAAAAAAAAGTATTTTTAAAAAAGTATAAAAAAAAATTCTAAGAGGGTATAACCTGAGAAAACCAGAAATTTGTCATTTTAAAATCAGGTTTTAGACGTATTGACTCTTTTTCAAAAAAAAATATAAATTGATTTCGAAAGATTGTTTTTTATCTAGGAAACGCATGTTTTAAATTTAAAAAAAAAAAATTATATATTTATATTTTGATAGAAAGCAGTCCCTTTGTGGTTTGACATATTGAATGAAATAAAACAATAACTTTGTTTTTTAACCACGATTTATTTAATTTTTATAATACCGACCGATTTCGCTTTAGTCAAGGAAATGTTTATTTTTAGTATAATAAGGTTTTACTATAATAAGGTATTTTTATAATAAGGTAGTTGGCAATTTGTTAAATTTTCAAAAAATATTTTGTATTATATATATATATGTACACCCATTTCAAATTATATAATCATGCAGGAAAATAAATCAATATCTATCTGACAAACGCATGTTTCAGAATTTTAGTTTTAGTTTAATTAAAATCATTAAAAATATATACGTACATGTGTTTCTTGATGAAAAAAGGTCCGTTTGAGTATTTATTTGCGCACTTACAAACTAATATAATGCAGTTTTTTTTACATTCTTATTTAACTTAAACATTAATGAAAAATGATTATAATCAAAAAAGTAATTACAAAAAGTACATAATTTTAATAGTTTTATCATCACGCCTTTTAGCATTTTTGGATGTATTTTATATATATATATATATATATATATATATATATATATAGATATATTTTTTTTAAATAATCGGAGATAATTTTTAAATAATTTTTTTTAAATAATCGGAGAGGTTTACATATACGAGTATATAGTTCCCGTGAGCACTTAGGCCATAGACCCATTGTACTATCTCCCATTTTTCCTCATGCCTTTGACAGTAACCCAGTCCCTTTTATAAAGTTCACCAGGATTGTCATTGGAAATGAAGCTATATCTTCTGGTTCGACAATATGTCTTCCCAGAGTACCTAGCATGGTCGATCGATATAGGTTTTATCGAAAATGTCGGTAACTTGTCATCGCTCCCGAGCTCGACTGCAGGCCGCTAACGAACAAACAATAGTTCACAACGACTAAGGGTTCCCATTTTATTTGACGTCAACTGTTATTTATTCGTTAGCGGCCTGCAGTCCTGCTCGGGAGCGATGACAAGTTACCGATATTTTCGATAAAACCTATATCGAGCGACCATGCTAGGTACCCAGGTCTCATTTCCCCTCTTCACTCCTCCTTGGTTCCCTGAAGGCCCCACGACAGAAGGGGGCTTCAACTCTCCTCTCCACTCCTTAGTTCCCCAAAGGCTCCACGACGGAGAGTCCACCTCTCCTTGATTCCCTAAAGGCCCCACAAGGGAAGAGTCCACTCCACCTTGATTCCCCGAGGGCCCAAGGAGAACTTCATCTCTCCTCCTCACTCCTCCTTGGTTCCCTAAAGGCCCCACAGAGGAAGAGTTCACCAAGATGGCCTCATTTCTCCTCTTCACTCCTACATGGTTCCTCGAAGGTCCCACATGGGAAGAGGACATTATCTCTCCACTTCAATCCTCCTTGGTTCCACAAAGGCCCCGTGCTGGAAGGGTGCCATTCCCCTTGGTTTCTTGAAGGCCCCACAAGGGAAGAGTTCATGGAGGTGGCCTCAGCTCACCTCTCTACGGTTTCTCCTCTTGGTTCCTCCTACGGCCCCAGGAAGGAAATCCACAGAGCTGGCCTCAGCACTCCTAGGTTCCCAAAAGGCCCCTAGTTTTCGAATGGTTCAATTTTTTTGTCCCACTAGTTACATGGGAAATAGAAAGTCCACTCCAGCAGAGCCCTGAGTCCTGGAGTGGACTTCAAGATGCGACCTTGTTTATCGGAGGCACCGTTCGTGACGCTGTTCCCCAGGACATTCAGCCTGAACAAGGTAGCTCACGCTTTGGCTTGGGATGGCTATTGCAGGTTTGAGTTTCCACTCCCTGAGCGATGAGTTCGCCACACTCCCTGCGCTAAGGATGTAGGTATAAATTAAAGCAAATTTGGAATGAAATAAAATCGATATTGAGTTATAATTTTAAAAAGCTGGTACGGAGAATAATTAATCTTTCTCATTGGAATCGCCCTATACGATCGTAAGAACAACTTTCGACGAAATGTGGATTTTCGGTCGCTGGCTGGTTAAACGCTCTTAATATTAATCTAATGATCTTGTTTTTCGTAGGACATTAGCAACAACTTTCTTGATTCATTTTCATTTACAACATTTTTATATAGCACAGTTTAACAACTTGCTTGATTGTACGAGTTTTATTATTGAATTCGCGACATTTCACCAAATAGGGGCAGCCCATGAAAAGGTGATTCTTATATTGGTTTTGTGTAGGAATACTTTATTGTTTGCAGATGATTTACTATTCTTCGGCCGCGATTTGTTGATTTTACTTTTTCTTGGGTATGTTTTTCTCTAAACGAGACCGAAGGACTTCATTAATCTGGTCCAAGGCACGCTCTCCCTAAACATTTTGATATTTGGAGATCGTTAAGGCATTCCACCAGTGGAAACTGTAGCTGCATTTTTTCTGGATTTATTGTAATATACCACAATGCATAATATTCTTCCAAAAGGATAGCTTGATTTTCTTTATACTTCTACCTAAACCTAGTTTATTTTACGTCTATCTGTGCTTGTGCACCAGGAAAGTCTTCTCCCTTCATTATTTCCGTGAAATGGGATGAAATGAATTTATGGTAGCCATTTTTTCGATCACTTTGTGTTTCTAGCTGATTAGACAAATAACGACGAGCACCCAAAATTATTACTGATATTATTTCCATGTGTTATACTTCGTTTTGTTTACTGTTTAAGGTCTTATTATTTAAAAGCAGTATCCATAACACCATGTTATTATTTTGCTCATTTGTATTAGTTTTATTACGGGCATCTATGTGAATTTATGCTGTATGTTCCTACTACATGTATCCGTACATACTTGTTAAAATTTCATATGAAAGTCCAATTTAATAATGTATAAATTTGTCCGAGTGAAAATTTTTATTGCATGTTCACGTTTGCAAATAATTGCAAATGCGCAGAGAGAAACACGCGTACAAAATCGATTCAAAATTTTCGGTACCATTATTGCATTCCACATAACTTCAATCGGTTTTTGAAATGCATTTTTGGAGTTTATGGACGTTTTAATTTTTTTATGTATATACCGCATAGGCGTCCCAACTGCTCCCGCCTGGAGCCAGTGGGACTATAGCATCCCCAATTGGGGTATTTTGTGAGTTGTGAGACTGAAGGAAGTAGGGAGGGGAGGGAGATGGGGAACAGGAAGGTGGGGTGGGTACCTGGCTATTCAGATCTGGTTATCAAACACGGCTAAATATATTTTAAGTAACGTTTCAATTCTAGATGTGGTCTTGCACCAAGGCGTATTTCAACCCGTAACCTTCGGATTGCTAGTCAAGAGCCATACCCCTAGACCACGGAGGCCGTCAAAGTTGTCATAATTTTGTACCAAGAACGTCAAGATTGAACAGTCAATCCATGAAAAAAATTATTCTATCAATCCATTAAAAAAATATTCTTTTAATCCATTATCCTTATTGGAAAAGTTTTTAAATTTCCTAATATTTAAAAGATTATTCAAAATTTATTTATTTATTTATTTATAAGTACATGTTACATGATTAATACATTTACTCGAGAAGATACATTAGGTCACCATACTAGGCAGCTGCCTGTATCATGGCGACCAATGGAAGATAGTTATATTGAAATGAAGTCTAGTAAGTGTAGGTAAACATATTTATGAAAAATTATATAAAAAAAATTAGAAAATTGGTATAAATGTTTCCAATAACTCACAAATTGCCAAAGTTGCCTGGAAAATAAACACTAATAATTAAGGTAGATGATATTTATGTACATAAATACACATACATACACACATGCACACATACATACATATATATATACTTACATAAACATGTATTTATGCATACCCACACATACATGTATATTCATATATATACACATATACATACATATACCTATATACACATACACACTTAAGTTTCATGGCAGGAACAAACCGTCAGCAAATAGTGGCAAAAACAAGAAATCTAAATGAGGCTGGATAATACTGCACGATATTTATACATACATACGCCTGTGTTATAAAGTTATAATATACGCATGCTATGTTTGCACGTCTCGGTTTTAAATAAAATAAAAAAGAATAAAGAAGAATAGAGAATAAATAATACATTTATATCACTATCTAAATATGTGAAACAAGTTGAAAACACTATCATCTACCGGATCTGCCGGATCTGCCCTGATGATGGACACTGCAACGATGTCTGAAACGTTGGCTAAAGAAGGAGGTAGCGCAACACGGCATAACACCCCAAAAACAAATAACGAAAAAAAACTATCATAGTCACTCATCAGAAGGTCAGCAAGCGCCTTTCTGAAAGGGAGATATTTGGCTTTAGACTTTATTTCAATGGATAAGTTATTAAAAATTTTAGGTGCAAGAAAGTTAAACTGGGACTGTGTCATTGAAGTGTTTGTTGTTGGAATAATATAATTGGATTGGTTGGAATATCTTGTGTTATATTTTGAATCTATAATATTTTTTTTGTAAATTTGAATTTAAAATAAGAGGTAATATTTTTTACGTATATGGATTTTATATTAAGAACTTTGAAGTCTTTAAATAGGTTTTTTTTTTATTTTTATTCCAGTTAAAAGAAAATTACATTTTCACTCATTTAACTAGAAATAATTATACACATTAAGATAAAATAAATATTTCAATACAGCGCTATTCTATTTCATTATTTTGTTTATCAAGAATTTTTCGTTTTTAATGTCATTTGGGAGGCAATTATATAAGTTGCCTCCCTCGTAACCAATGGATTGTTTAACATAGTTAGTGTGGATGGTATTTAAATGTATGTTATCGCGTTGTCGTGTAAAGTGTTTGTGTATTTGGGACGTTTTAATGAATTCTGTGTTTGTGTGTACGAGATTATTTTGTATTTTGTATAAAAGGAGACATGTATTGTATTCATATAGTTTTCTTAATGTTAATAGTTTTGTTTCCATATATAATTTTTTTGTGGATATTCTGGGCTTGTAATTAAATAGTTTTTTAATTACCTTGTTTTGTATTACCTGTAATTCATTTATGTGTGTTTCACATGCGTTTCCCCAGATTTCAATCAAATAATTTAAATGTGATTGTACGAGACTATAATATAAACCTATTTTTAATTTATTTGGCAACAGATATGATAGTCGGCTAAATACGCTAATTAAGGGGATGATTTTATCTTTAATACCTTGTATGTGTTGTTTAAATGTCAAATGCTGATCAATGCACAACCCAAGATATTTTTCCTGGATCAGGTTTTGCAAGTCGTTGTTTTCAATTTTTAAGGTTACATGAGGTGGAATTATTTTACGGGTTGAGCTTAAGATCATGTATCCTGTTTTTTTAACATTCATTGTTAAAACATTTGATTGGAGCCAACTATTGATTTTTTCTAGATCTGTTTGTGCATTTTCTAGTAAGATATCTTAATCTTTACCCCAGTAGAAAATTGCTGTATCATCTGCGTATAAAAAGATTTCACCATTTAAAATTAATTGCGATGTATCATTGATATAAATTTGGAACAGTAGTGGACCTAGTATGGACCCCTGTGGAACTCCATAGTTTATTGGAACGTAGTTGCTATTTTAATAACCATTTTTCTCTTTAATAACCATTTTCAAATCAATAATAAACCGAGTAAAATCTTCAAATTTTGTTTTTGTGATTTTGTTCTGCCTTCAACATTGCAACATCTCCGTTTGTTTGCATGCACCAATGCAAGTTTCAATAAAAATAAAACGTTGCTGTTTGTGGTTAAATAATTCTAAAGCTTTATTGTGAACATGTTGTAAACACACATGTACTTGAAATATTTACACGCGTACATTTACAATCAGCTTTACTCATAAAAAAAACACTTCAAAATCGTTAAACAGTGTTTTTGTAGTACGTTGTATAAAGACTGTACATTTTGTTTTTCGAAATATTAAAAAAAAAAAAAATTGTGTCGATCCGGCAACGATGTATTGTACTTTAAATTGTTGATGGCGTTGGTAGCGTTGATTAGTGCGCCTGCGCGTTTATCTTTCCCGCTGGAAAAATATTTGCCGCGAACATGTAATGTAAATGAAATGACATTTTTGATGTTCTTTTTTCTACAAAAACTTAGAAAAATAGTAGGTGTTGGACAGTTAAGGGGGGGAGAGGGGTTGGTCGGTCACTTGGCCAAGTGACCAGTGACGACATGTTAAAGAAAAAAAAAAGTTTGATTTTGAAGAAAAAAAAAGTCACCGGAGACCAAAATTTCATTTACGCTTTTTACTCCAAATAATGTCAGGAATCACTGGTTAAAGTAAGTCAAGTACGTCCCTTAAGCCCCTAAGTGGAGAGTATAATAGTAACTAAACGCGTCCGAACACCGTAATTTTAGAAGAGTGGTAGATTCACCTTTTTAATCGATTCAATCCATTCTATTTTTTTCTGGCAAGTAGCTTACCCCCACCATGCGTCCCCGCTCGCAAAACAACAACTAAAGAAGTCCGAATCCTCATTAAGTGGTTATTCTAGCTAGAAAAAAAAAATATAAAAAATTTACGTCATGTTTCGATAGAATAGAAATTGAAGAATATCGCCTTACAAGAATTTTTTAAATTTCGAATAATTTTAAAAGTTATAGCCATTTTAATTTGACTAGAATCTAAATAGAGCAAAACTTTAAACGCCTGTTTCTCCAAACTACTTTTTTCGAGACGGTTTGTACAGTATCTCAAATTCTACTGAACAAATTTACTTGAAATTTGGTGTAAGTCTCTTTATGCATTACTTTATCGCGCTAACTAAAACTACAAGTTTCCAATTTTTACTATTTTTAAAAAAATGCGGAAAAGTCAAAAAAGTGGTATAAAAATGCCTTTTTATTTCAGTCAGCCGCCATTTTGCGAAAAAAAATCACTTTTCCTCAATTCGGGCCGTAGAAACATTTGTTTCGATTAGGAATTAATTTGGTTTCTTATTTTCAAATTACTAGGAGGGTTGCAATCGTGTTAACCAGGGAGCGCCATTTTTTTGAGACCCCCCACTTCAACACCTTGTAACTTTCCGAATGTTTAATATTTTCGTTTGATTTTTTTTAATGTATTCCATAACGTTTCAAAAATTTTTGGTTATGGCTGTTATAAATATTTTTTTTTTGCACCTGAAAAAATATCTACAATTCATGCTTCTAGACAAGAATACCCCCTTAACAACCTGTATGGATAATATAGGTATGTACGTATATCATTACTTTGTAATTTGTTTTATATTCCAATGATGTATTGCATTTTGCATTCACTTTGAATTCGTCTCTCAAAAATAAAGTTAATTCTAAATAATGTGAGAAATGGTGCCGGAATAGAAAAACGATATACTTGTAGATCTGTCTGGAAAGCGGTCAAACTAATTCCGCTGCAGTAATTCGGAGAGATTCGATGTTAATTATTTGCGCTTCCTCAGTGAACTTTAATACAGTCTCTCCGAGTAGAGAAACCGTTGATCTGCGGCTACAACTCCATTTAATTAATCCGGTATTGTTGAAATTCCTTGCCAACGCCGCGCCGATGCACGGGACTACGAGCACCTCTCTCGGTACCAGCCTCTCCCATTTCTCCCGCAGCGGATAATTGTGACCAGAGATAACCAGTGAGCTGGCTGATCCAAGCAGACGTATTCGGTTACCCCAAGAAGCTTCTAGAAGGAAATAATATATACCTGCTGCCTAAAATGCAGGTTATTTATAAACACATAACTTTTGCATAACATTCCTCCAGGTATCCGCAAAGATGACTCAAACCGTGAACCACCTGTGTGAAGTTTTGATGAAAAATATGTAATTATTTTTAATTTTTATATTTTTTCCTTAAAGATCATAAAATAACTTTTGTATACAGTTTGTTAACATGTTTTTCCACTACCACACTAGGTATATGCCCTTATTATTACATCGGTACTTTAACTTTTTAAAATTCACCTGGAAGTCAAGCAAATGTTCGTAAAGATATTGGCACACCTGTCGTTATTATTAATGGCAAAACCAAAAACATCGAAATTTTTCACCCTCACCCAATAACTTATAAATATAAATCACCTAGCTATGTAACTTACTTTTATATATTTTTATTTGATTTAAAATTCTTTCTTATAAACGGCAGTAAAATATTATTTGATGTTAGCCCACATATATTATAGTTGAACACAATAACAACATATGAACTTCATCACTATTTTAAAGGTTATTTTGGTTCAATTTTATTTTAATTGATGCATCAAAACGATTAAAACAATTTATTTATGGTATACAACTTATTGTGTTTTGTTACTAATATTATAAATGGTACAAACAGTTGATCAATTGGACAATTTATCTCTAATGCCATGTACGGAAACAAACAGTGCTCTCGAAGTTCAACAATATTAACTAAGCTGATCAGTAACATAATCCTAAATTTTAATGAATTGTTGATAGAGTTCTCACATACCTGAACTCCAACTTTTACATACTCGTTTTAAGTGAAACTTACCTTCCCAAAAGATAGTAACTACTCCCAATATGGAACACAGAATAACATAACCCAAAATAATAGAATTACCATGTACATACAATATCTCAACCAGTAAACAAAATCACAAACAACCACCAACAACTGTCTCAACATAAACAAGTAACCATATTTTCCGTATGACGACCACCTAGCTCATCTAACATAACCCATTTTTTAAATTTACTTCATCAACGTTTATCATGTGAGAGTGATTGTAATTATATCCTGGTTATTGGTGACCTCAATGTAAATATAATTAATTCCACACGTCCTCAAGCCAACAAATATATTAACCTGGTATCTCTACAAGGTGTCATTCCAGCCATCACAGCATCCTCCAGAGCTCATCTAAAACTTGTTTTGATAATGTATTTTCAAAATGTAAATTAAAAACTAGATCTTTTGAATACCAAAGGACTAAGTTATCATAACTTCTCTTTCCCATAAAATATATAAGCCACCACCGCATGAAATCCCACAAGAAAATATTCTTTACCACACTTTTTACCTGGTCTCTCAGGAAAATTGGTCAAATTTTTAAAAACAGAATGTTCCCAATTTTGCCTGCAAATCCCTGGTCAATACACTACATAACCATCAACATCTACATTCAACACAACACACAAAACAAAACGTTATCACACTAACCCTTCGATAACGGTTGTTTTCCTTCATTATATCTGTAAGCGCGATTAAATTTCACGCACTCTAAAAAAAATGCCAACGACCATAAATCCTTCATATTTTACAAGAAATGACAGAAATATGTGCACAAAAAAATGCTTCAAAGAACCGACAATTTAAAAAAAAAAACAAATCAATAATGCCAAAAATGACAATAAAAATACGGTTTATTATTAAGGACATATCCTACAACCAATAAACGACAACGCCTCTCAATAAGATTAATATTGAATGCCGATCACTAACGAATACAACTGATGACTCTATTTTTTTTCACCACAATCGGTTCTAACCTTTCTAATTATATTTTGGCCAGAAATAAGGTTTCGGATCATGATCTTACAAATGAAATATCCCTGACCTACTTGAGATATGATTAATTTATTTTCACTCCCACCACAGATTAGGAAAATATAGAAATCATTTCAACATTAAAAAGTAGCTGCTCAAAATGAATAGACAAGATCATTATTCAACTTACTAAGCATTTAAAAACTCGTATTGCCAAGACTCTCCAGCATATTATTAACTTAAGCCTCCAATCTGACATATCCCTGACTATCTCAAACATGCCTCAATCATCCCTATTTTCAAATAAGGTAACAGATCTTCCCTAAATAGTTACTAGTCAATATTCCTAATGATCACAATCTCCAAAATCATTGAAAAATAGTAAAACTAAAACAATAAAATCCTTTAAAAAAACCACTTTAGTTTTCGCAAAGATCGCTGTACTGCAGATGCAGTTGCAACCTTTAGCAAACTGATATCTGATAACCTCTTTAAAAGCAGTAAACCTATTGCTGTGTTTGTAGATGTAGATCTGCTTAAAGCCTTCAACGTAATTTCACACCACATTTTTATCAAAAAACTCCAAACAGATATTGCCGTAAAATGATTTAAAAAATACCCCACATAGAGATCACAAATAACTGTCATTTACTCCAATCAAGAATATATTGACATTTTCAAGAGTGATCGCCAATGTCGGGGGGACCAATAGGGTACACAAAGAAGAAGAAGAATATATTTATAAATATTTATCAATCTCCTAGTATCAGAAGTTGATAGGCCCATGGAAGTGTTCAAGGTCCACTCTTATTTCTTATTATATATATGAACTCCTTATTGAATTTTGATATTCACGGTAATATAATATCTTTTGCCGATGACAGGGTTATATTAACATATCATATTGAACAAAAGTATAAAGAGATTCTTACTTATGTAGTGGTGTAGGCAAGTGTTACAAACTAATTTTAACGAGCAAGCTTCAACACAGATTGATGCTATCGTTTGTACAAATACATCAAACGTGCGCTGTTTTAAACGATTTACCTGTACCATAATAGCAAAATAATGCCATATTTTTATTAAGCACTTGCAAACTGTACAGATAAATGATCAACACTTATATCTTCATTGCATTCAATCGACGTATTTTAAAAAGAGATATTGCGTGCACACTTGATGTCATGGTTAGACTCTCTCTCTCTCTCTGGTTTCAATCGTGGGATTGGTTTGCAGCAATTTCATCTATACGTTTCTTCCACTCTTCCCTGTCTTGTGCGGCTCTTTTGAAGTCTGCATATGATGAGCAGCGCACGTCCACCAGCAGGTCTTCCAGGTACTCTCGGCGTGGGCGTCCCCTAGCGTTTGTCCCCTCGGTCATACCCATGGTTAGACTATTACGCCTAAAATAAAAAATGTTCATAAATTGCCTCTTTTAAAAACTTATAATTTGTAAAGTTTTTCGTTTTTCAACACAATGTATGGCCATGGAAATTTAAGTCTAAAACTGTTATGCCGTCCACGAGTTTCATATAATTATTCACCCTCAAACATTGACAGAGAATGCATGAGATTGGTTGAATTTGATAAATGAATTCCGAAAAGCAGACGTCCTTGGTATTTCAGATCATAAGATAAAACCACAACACCGATTTTGAACTGCAAGTGTGAAATAAATCATAATAACATTAAAAGTTTTTTTATTTTTTTTATTTAGCTCACTGCCATATATTATGATAATATATTGATCTAACGACAAAAACATATGCAGATACGTATCGTGTTAAGGGCTTTAACCAAATTTCGTCGAAAGATGTTCTTACGATCGTACAGGGCGATTCCAATGAGAAAGATTAGTTATCCTCCGTACCAGCTTTTTAAAATTATAACTCAATATCGATTTCATTTCATTCAAAATTTGCTTTGATTTATACCTACATCCAAAAATGCTGAAAGGCATGATAATAAAACTATTAAAATTATGTACTTTTTGTAATAATTTTTTGATCATAAGTATTAATAATTTTTCAGTAATGTCTAAGCAAAATAAGAATGTAAAAAAAATGTTAAATATATTAGTATGTAAGACCGTAAATAAATAGACAAACCGAAGTATTTTCATCACAAAACACGTGTGCGGATCTTTTTTTAAATGATTTTATTTAAACTAAAATTAAAATTCTGATACATAGCTTTCTCAGATAATTTATTGATTTATTTTACTGCATGATTAGATATATGATTTGAAAAGTTGTTTGAAAATTTAACAAATCTAACAACGACCTATAGTATAAACTTATTATGCTAAAAATAAAAATCTTTTCTCAAAATTTAAAACATCCCTTTACCAGATAAAAGGACAATCTTTCGAAATCAATTTATAATTTTGTTGTGGAGAAGAGTGGTTTCTGGTTTTCTCTGGTTATACCCTCTTAACTGAATTACTGTAGCCAGTGATTTCTGAGGTTATTTGGAGTAAAAAATGTGGACAACATTTTGGTCTCCGGTGACTTTTTCGTTTTCATCCTAAAACATTTTTAAATGATCAGTATTTTATAATCAAGGTGGGGGGTGGGGGGGTTACTCTTCAGAGTGAACAGTGACAACAGGAAGAAGATAAACATAAGTTTGTTTGTTTTTTGTTTCTTTACAATTGAAATGTATTGCATGTATGCATACAATTATTATCCATATTAGGATTGGCCTGTATCCAGGTTAATAATTTCATATTTGATTAAATGTAACACTAATAAACAACGATCATTACGAAATAGTTAAGTAAAAACAAAAAAATTAAAACTTAAATTACAATGATAAATGGAGGAAATTTGTAGAACAAAGATAATATTTGATCTAACAACAAAGTGTTGAGAGGTTAACAGAATAGCAAATTTATACTACCAGAATTGATTCTGGTTCATACTTTGTGGTAATTCAAACTAAGTCTTCTTTTGGTCAAAGAAATTATTTGTATTTGTATGACTCCACTTATATTTAATAGCCTTCCAGAATAAATTGAGCCATCGAGTTCTTTGTGCACTTTTTTTAAAAAGATTGTCATTTTTTTCATCTTTGTTCTTTCTAAATACATTGGCACAATATATTATGTAATTTTTCTTTCACCTTTGCTTTTTAAGTTAAAAGCATAATATCTCATAAACACAATTTTTCTTTTCATCTTAGTTCTTTTTTATTAATAGCATGATGTATTTTTTATAATCAAATTTCAACACATGGTCACCCTATATGTATAAATTATAATGTATTAGGTTCCTACAAATTTTTAGGGATCCATATCTGAAGAAACATTATTGTAACAATATTGTTCTTTCAATACCCATATTATTTTGTGTAATTTTTATTACTTTACTAGTGATTTCCCGGATGCCACTTAATAAAGAAATTGTTTCTCCCTGCGTGTCCTTTCCCATTCGTCCCGTTCCCCTTCCACCTTACCTTCGTCTGCCGCGACCCTTCCCCTCGCGCATTCCCATTCCGCCTTCTCCACCTTTCCTCTCCCCACACTCCTCTCCCGGTTTCCTCGTCCCGCGAATCCCCTTCCCGAGTTCCTCTCCCGTCTCCCGCATTAAATATATTCAGTTCCGGTACATTCAGTTTTCAAACAGCTTGCGTGCCATCTATTGCAATTTTTTAATACAAATTTCATAATGCTAGAGCTCCTCAGTAGGTATATATAGAAATCTTAGCGGGAGTGCTCACAACAACTCGCCAAAGTTTCATTGCAGTCGGATGAATAGTTTAGCAACGCGTAGACATTTCATAAACATACTTATATTTAAGCATATTTTGATTTTTATGTACTCGTATAGATAAAATTATTAACCTCAAAAGAATTATTAACACAAACTTTTCCTTGTGAGATTAAAAATTGAAATGTTAACAATAATATCTACCTTGTAAAGAAACAATAAATGTAAATGGGTTATCCTATCCCACAACCTTGACAAAACTAAAAAGTCTCCCAGGTGACTTTTCTGGGATAAACCTTGCATAACAATTTACGTCATTAAAATGCAATCGTATGACGATCGATAAAAACGGGCACTTCATGCTAAATGTTCAGATGAAAAAAGTTATTTTCGCATATATTTAAAAATTATTTGATATTTACTTCACTTATTATTGGATTCCCTTGATGACTTCAAATAAAGGTTGGCTTTTAACATGCCGGCGCTTTTAAATTATTTTTGTTGCTTTTCATTGTTTTATTTTTTACTCATATTTTTTTTAAACACAATATAGGAATATATTTTTTGATATTCTCTACTGTCAAACATGGTATGAACTAACGACACGATGAATAAATAATAACAAATTGTTGCATTGATATTCTGCATTGATATTCTCTTTCTGGAAATGAATATTAATAAAAAATCTACAAAGATTTATTTTTATTTTTTCTATTTAGAAATTATTATAAAAATTTCCATGCAACGTCTTTATTTATTTACTTATCGAAATAATGAAGGTTCTATCTGCATTATCCCATAGCTATGCCCCGTACTATTGAGACCATTCGAAATTAACATACATATTAGATGGATACCATTAGACTTTTATCTCGTCAGATATTATTTTTTCGCAAACTCTGGAATCTTTCGTTTAGCGCGGAAAAAAAGAAATGTAAGGCGATCAGGGTAGGGTGTTCACCGCTAACGAGAAATAGATATTGTTAGAATTTGCACGTTGCCAAGGCTAAGTAACTTTCTAGTTAAAGATGGTATCAGCAGGTAGAAATAAGTTTCACTAATAAGCACAAAACTTTATCTAAGTATATAGTAAAGGAAATATCCTTTGGTAAATTCAGAGATATTTTAATTGGATTTTGAAAATTAGTTATAACATCAGTAAAATATTAAATATTTACACTTCTTCAAAAAGAGGAATTATTATTCTAACTAACTTTTAAAATGATTCATTTTATGAACAGCATTAGTTTTTATCAAATACTAGCTGATACCCGGCATGCGTTGCAATGCCATTCAAAGAAATAAATTGATTCTCCATGCATGTCCTTTCCCGTGCGTCCCCGTTCACCTCCCGAGTCCCCTTCCCCTCCCGCCTTCCCCTTCTACCTTCCCCGCCTTATCCCTCCATCATAGCTCCTCCCGCGAACCCCACCTCCCCCATTCCCCTCCCCCTCCAGCCTTTCCTACCTCCCGCTAAAATATTTGAAATAAACACATTTTTATTTATTCAAATTTCATAACGCCAGAGCTTACCATTATACATATATAGCGTTTACCATTATATATACTGTTTACCAAAAATGATGAACATGTTTTAAAACCAATGGTTTTTTTATGACGAAACAAAGAACACAAATATATTTTTTAATGATTTATAATACATAATTTAAATGCGATAATTTATATTAAACAGTAGCCACATTAAATTAGGCCATTTGTTTATAAAAATAAGGCCACGCTGTGATTTTGCTGTTTTTGAAGAAAAAAATATTATTCATAAAAATAAAGATAAACTTTTTCCAATCGTTTTGGATAAAACGAATAATAATGTAATATCTGTGATAAATGGGTTTATTTATTTTATTTTATTTATTTATTTATTTACATATGCATATATATTACAATACATTACAATATGATACTTTGTCTGTCCAACTGGGCAGAATACCAATAATAATAATAATATATGTTATAAAGTAGTTTTTTCGGCTTATTCTTTATAATACAAATTTTACCTTTCGTAAGACATATTTTGAAAACAAATTATAAAGACCTTTATTAGGAAACTCACCAGGAAGGCATTATTTAGAATAACGCGCAAACCTTAAAATAATGATTAGAAAATAATGCTATCATTAACTAAATTCTGACATGATACCATATAATATCCACCCGCAAGAATCAAGTCAGATTACCCCAAAGTTTTAGGCAAAATCAGGAAAGCCGGTCACCATTAATCATTCAGTAACTATTAACACTCCTAGCTAGTATTACTTGAGGAATGCGGGCGGTTTTTACCCCTAATAACACAGGTCTACAAAAAAATAAAAATTGAGAGCTCTTTTGGTTTTTTTGCGTAATTCTTATGTTTTTGGGTGTGCTGAATCCGAAAATTACTTTCATTTTGTCACAGAACGTCACGTTTTCTGACAATGTAGGTATCTACGTTAAACAAGTTATCATCTTAAAATAAAAGATAAAAGACTAAAAAAAAATTTATTTATTTATAATTGCGTAACAAAACTTATTTTTAAAGGAGCTGGCCGGATCGGTAGAGACGGGGCGAGAAATAAAATACGGCAAGTCGATGTAATGAGTCAGTCTTTATTGGGCTACGTAGCGGAGGTCGAAGCGGAGCGGAGTGACAGTGGTGCCGTTAATGTTGCTGCTGCGTGATGAAGGTCGGAGACTACGGCGGTGAAGATCACTTGTTTTCAGGGAGCCGGCGTGTTGCTCTACACCATGGCGGTGTAGAAGTGACCTTGGTCCAGGCGGTCGATCGTCGTCGTGCTGACGAGATATGGCAGCTGTGTGTCCTTTGAGTCGGCTCACACACGTGACGTAGGAAGAAACCTTGAGAGGCGATGAGGATGATCTCTGGCAGCGGAACGCGATGGGTTTCGATTTGCCAGAGAACGGGTTGCTTCCCAAGCAGAAAGCACGGCGGGCTTTATGTGCTGCGGACGGAGACATCTCATGTCGAGGCGCGAATGGGCCGGACAGCGGATGATGGTTGGAGAAGGAATCCTCGAAGGTGTTAGTAAAGTTCCTGGAGTCACACTGGACAAACATTATTCACTTGTTGCGAGGCGGGCAGCCCGCGTGGGCCGATATGGCGTAGCGGCACCGATCGGACTGTGTTGCTTACTCAACCGATGAATGAAAACTATGTACTGAGACTGATAGGGACTGACTGGAGCGGGCGAGTGAATCTGCTGCTTATATAGCCACGGCGAGTAATTACTCTCACGGTAGGCAATGCGTGCCACTCGGCAGTCGACGAGAATGTTCGGCGCCGTACAGATATTGTACGGTACTATCTTGAGACCTTTCTAGGCGGTGGCGATATTATTAACCGCTGTTTGTAACGAAGGTAGGTATGCCGTAGTAATTGTCGCGCGTTCCATAGAGTCTAGTGGCGCAGCGGTAGATTTTATCAGAGCGGGTTAAGTGACCACTACATTTTTTTTAATCTAAAATACATTGATCAGTAAGCACTAAACACATTTCTTTTTCCCAGTGAGACTCCTTTTGGTACATTTTCGCTTGTAGGAAGTACCTGGAAGGTCTCTCTGAAGCGTCCAACAGTAGTCTGCAATCATTAAGATGCTCAATCTTCCCTGGTATCCCTTTTCCATCTCCTTAATATCTTGGTGAAATCGTTCACCTTGCTCTTCACTCACATATCCTAAATTTTCTGGAAAGTAGTCGAGGTGGGAATGAAGAAAATGTACTTTTAAACTCATTAGGCAACCTAAAGCTTAAAATGCTTTTA
The DNA here is from genome assembly GCA_929108145.2 of Limnephilus rhombicus. Lineage (NCBI taxonomy): Eukaryota > Metazoa > Arthropoda > Insecta > Trichoptera > Limnephilidae > Limnephilus > Limnephilus rhombicus. Next base: position 45,994,337 of record OV815271.1, read on the forward strand.
ACGATTTGTTTGTAGTTAGGGTCTTTGTTATTGCCTAAAAATTCAGGTTACCCTCCCCGATCCCTAGTTCCCCTCCCCCCCTCCCTCAAACCCCCTACCCAAGTTCCCCTCCCCCCTCCCACATCCCATACATTCAGTCCCGGCACATTGCAATTTTTTTTATACAAATTTCATAATGCGAGAGCTCACCAGTAGTTTTAAACAAATCTTGTCTTGACAATAACGAACACAAAAAAAGAATTATCCAATTTGGTGCAGTCGTTCATAAGTCATGCGCATACATACATTTCTGCGATTCGTTTTTATTTAATTAATTAATTTTTCATAATTTCATGATGCCAGAGCTCACTATCATATACAGAAACCACCGCGGGCATGCACACATCATATCCCCAAAGTTTCATCGCAATCGGATGAATGTTTTAGCAATTAAATGTTTATTGCCAGAGCTCACTATTGTATATACTATCTATATCTGTATATATATGTATACCGTTTTGCAAAATAACCAGACGTTCTGGAATTTTTTGAGTATCTTTTTAGTTTTCAGAACACTTAAATACATAGAAATCAGTTGAAAACATCTAGACTGCATTTTTGTTGTAGACCTATGTAATCATTGCAAGTTCAAATCATCCTAAAGTAGAAGGTTTGAAAACATTATAGGGAAAATCTCAGAGCCAAATAAAACCATTTCTAGGAGACGCTGTCCATTTTTTTCCGTATTCATCATTATCATTATTATTATTATTTCATAGTATAACATTAAGTCGCTCAAAATGTATGTGCGCATAGATCGTTTAAACTACGCAACGGATTTTCGTGCGGTTTTCACCATTAGATAGAGTGATTCAAGAGGAAGGTTGATATGTATAATACATGCTTATTATAGTAGAGAAAAGCCGAGAAATTCAAAAATTCAATTCAGGCAGCGGGCAGCTGGCAAGCGGGTGGTGTGGATTTTATAAAGGTTGAGTAATGGCGTTGTGTTTCGTTAGCCACAGCAACGTGTGGCCGGGTCTGCTAGTTACTTTAAAAAAATTATTTTTATTTTTATATAACTGCTATATTCTTTCGTTCATTTTTACAATCATAACCCTCACTTAAGAGCGTTTAACCAGCCAGCGGACGAAAATCCACATTTCGTCGAAAGTTGTTCTTACGATCGTGCAGGGCGGTTACAATGAGAAAGATTAATTATTCTCCGTACCAGCTTTTTTTAATTATAACTCAATATCGAATTTATTTCAATCCAAATTAGCTTTAATTTATACCTTCATCCAAAAATGCTGAAAGGCGTGATGATAAAACTATTAAAATAATGTACTTTTTGTAGTTATTTTTTGATTATAAGTATTTATCATATTTTAATAATGTCTAAATTTAATAAGGATGTTAAAAAAATCTGAAATATATTAGTTTGTAAGTACGCAAATAAATACACAAATGGACCAATTTTCGTCAAGAAACACGTGTACGTACATATTTTTTAATGATTTTATTGAAACTAAAATTAAAATTCTAAAACATGTGTTTGCTGGATAATGTATTGATTTATTTTACTGCATGATTATATTATTTGAAATGGGTGTGGTATAATACAAAATCTTTTTTGAAAATTTAACAAATCTGCCAACGACCTATGGAATAACCTAAATATAATACTAAAATTTAAAAAAATTCTTAAAATTTATTACATGCGGATGCTAGATAAAAGAACAATCTTTCGAAATCCATTTATAATTTTTTGGAAAAGAGTCAATTCGTCTAAAATCTGATTTGAAAATGACATATTTCTGGTTTTCTCTGGTAATGCCCTCTTAAATTTCCCTGGTGAACAAGGCTCCTCCACTCATCTAAGTTCTGCACTGCGTGTTCTACGTTCTCAACATCAGTTTTGATCTCTCCAAAACATTGATGATCTTTCTCCGCATTTCTTGCCAAACATTTGTCAGTGACCATGAGTTTTTCCTGTTACAAAATATCTTCAAATAAGCCATACAGTTAATCAGTGTTAAATATTATCAGCTCTTTGACAAGTATGCGCCCGGACCTAGTGCTACATCAGCACCTGAACAGAGGCGCCCTGCAGTTAAAAGCCGGTTGTGGAGCATATCTCTTCCAAACTCATATATTAATGTGCCTGACTGTCCATGAAATCTGAGTATTTTTCTACAGTATCACATTTCAAAGATATTTCATATTATTTTTTTAAATAACTAAATTACCTATTTAACCTTCAGATACAAAGGACTAGGGCAACCGATGGATTGCGGTTCAGATTTTTCCAAGTGAAATATTGCAGGCCCAAAAAGGTTCGTAGGTCCTAACCACTGCGCTTTCTCGGACTATTGAAAAAAGCGGAACTTGGAAAAATAAGTAGGCCTGCTTAATGTTGTAAAAAGGTAGTTCGAAGTACCTAAATGAATGTACGACTTTTTCAAATTTGAAATAATAATGTGTAAGTATCGTTCTCACCGTTTCAATTTTTTAATTTTTTTTTTTATTTTAGTAATTTTATAATTCTACGTACTCGTATGTAATATTCTTTCCCAGATAAAATTGTTTTTCCATTTTTCTTTCTCGTGTAGGTACTATTTAACAAACCTAAAAATTTTAATATAAATTTTAGAGATAAATTTTTTAAATATTTATTTGTTAAAGACATAAATATTTGAAGCCTGTAAGTTAATTATACATTTGTGTGGCTTTCACTTTTACTTTAGCTTCTGCTTGGTTCGAATAATTATTATTTTAAATTATCTTATTTTTACTTCGATTGTAATTTTTATTATTTTTATATTTTGCATTCATTTGAATGTTAAGCTACTCAATTCAATTATAATACAACGCTTGTCTGTTAAGCTATAGTATTTTTTTTTTAAATAAGATAAACTATCTCGGGTTACGTTATTTAATTCCATTACAATACTACGCTTGTCTTAAAAGATTAATTTAAGCTCTAATTTTTTTCTTTTAAGAGCGTTTAACCAGCCAGCGGACAAAAATCCACATTTCGTCGAAAGTTGTTCTTACGATCGTGCAGGGCGGTTACAATGAGAAAGATCAATTTTTCTCCGTACCAGCTTTTTAAAATTATAACTCAATATCGAATTTATTTTAATCCTAATTAGCTTTAATTTTTACCTTATCCAAAAATGCTGAAAGGCGTGATGATAAAACTATTGAAATAATGTACTTTTTGTAGTTTTTTTTTTATTATAAGTATTAATCATTTTTCAATAATGTCTAAATTTAATAAGAATGTTAAAAAAATCTGAAATATATTAGTTTGTAAGTGCGCAAATAAATACACAAATGGACCAATTTTCGTCAAGAAACACATGTACGTACATATTTTTTAATGATTTTATTGAAACTAAAACAAAAATTCTAAAACATGCGTTTGCTAGATAATGTATTGATTTATTTTACTGCATGATTATATTATTTGAAATGGGTGTGGTATAATACAAAATCTTTTTTGAAAATTTAACAAATCTGCCAACGACCTATGGAATAGATTTATTATACTAAAAATTTTAAAAAAATCTCAAAATTTATTACATGCGAATGCTATATAAAAGAACAATCTTTCGAAATCCATTTATAATTTTTTGTGGAAAAGAATCAATACGTCTATAATCTGATTTGAAAATGACATATTTCTGGTTTTCTCTGGTAATGCCCTCTTAAAATAAGACAAACTATCCCGCGCACATGAAGTGAAATGACACAAAACTGCGCTATACAAATATTACGTTATTAGTTATTATTATTATAATGTCAAGATTAGTCTAGAACTAACACCAATAGCTAGAAAAAAATAAAATAAATTAAACCAGGGATTTCGCGTGGATTGATAATTGGAAGCCAACACAGGAACAAATTATATAAAATTTACAAAAATCATGACAATTAATGTATGGTCATGGATATTCCACCTAATGGAAATTTAAGACAAAAATAAATTATTTACAGAAATTTTTTAATATTCTTATGAAGAAATTTAAACAAGATTACTATACAAAACAATTTCAAAAATCTGATAATGATTCTAAAAAAACGTGGCAAGTCATAAATGAAATAACAAATAGATTACATAAAGTAAAAACATTCCCTGAAAAAATTGTAACAGACGATAAAATAGTAATAACGGACATTGTTGCGAATAAATTCAACGATTTTTTTCCCCAATGCTGCCTCAGATTTAATAAATAACAATCCTTCATTTCAAAACAATATACATGAACTCACACAAATGGACATACACTCTGAAAATACTCCTAACTTATCCCATTTTAAACGGGTAGGTAACTGAATCTGAAATTATAAAACACATCGACAAACTTAACTCAAATACAGCCAATGGTCCAGATGAAATAAGTTGTATCACAATCAAGTCCATTAAACAACACAATTCGATGCCCCTGCAACACATTTTTTTATTTTTTATTTTTTATTTTAACTTTATGAGTAAAACCTCAAATTGTAATATTTAAATAAATGAAGACAACATAAGCGAAACTCACTCGAAAATCTGGAAACAGAAAATCAGAAAAACATATTGACACCTCTGGGACACGAACCCAGGACCTCTTGCTGTCCCAGAAGTGTCAATATGTTTTTCTGATTTTCTGATTCCAGATTTTTGAGTGAGTTTCGCTTATATTGTCTTCATTTATTTAAATATTACATTTTTAATTCCTGCTTTGAAAAAAACACATTTCCAAATGCATTTAAACTCTCAAATATTGTACCGATACATAAATCTGGATCGGTCTCTAAACTTGACAATTACAGACCAATATCGCTGATATCCCAAATTGCAAAGATATTAGAAAAAATTATAAAGACACAAGTGTTAGAGTTTTTAGAATCGAACGAACTTTTGTCCCCAAACCAATATTTTTAGACTTAAAAAGGCTTTTGATACCGTTAATCATAATAAACTGATTAGAAAACTTAACATAGGAATTAAAAATAATTGTTTTTCACTCTGAACAAATTTTTTACTTGATCGCAGACAATCCACCAAAATTGGTGTAAATATTAGTAAACCAGCATCTGTGCTACATGGGGTTCCACAAGGAACAGTTATTGGTCCGTTATTGTTTTTAATCTATATTAATGACCTGTGTAATATTAGTATTCCGGGAAAACTATTCTCGTATGCAGATGATACTGCAATTACAGTTCATGGTAAATCCTGGGACGAGGTCTCTGAAAATTCAAATAAGTGCACATCCATTGTCAAAGAATGGCTCAATCAAAACCTTTTAAGTCTGAACTGTGAAAAAACTCTTTATATTCCACTTTATAATACCAAAAAGGCGGCACCCTTAACTCCCTTAAAAATAAGATTTCTCAAAAATACCTGCAGTCTTGTCTCATGTTCTAACTGTACAAAAATGAATACGGGGAATACAGTTAAATACTTAGGAATTATAATAGACGGCCAACTCAAATGGACACATCACATCCAAAAGCTTGTAAATAAACTTAGGTATTTAAGTTATATTTTTAAATGTTCAAATTACATAATCGACATTAAAAGAATGAAATTGGTATATCATGCTTTGGTGCAATCGTCAGTATCTTATGGAATAATTGTATGGGGGGGTGTGTATAATACGCACATTATTAAGTCACTAGAAATAACCCAAAAATTAATACTAAAAATAATGTTGCATAAAAGTATGAACTACCCCTCCCTGCAATTATTCCAAGAAGCTGGATAGTTAGAGATTAGGAAAATTTACTGTACTCAGTGATTAAAATACATATTTTCTCGAAATATTATTTTTACAAAAAACGAAAACCGATTTAGTAATAGGTTAAATAATGTATTCGAAGTTTCACTGTGTAAAACTACGCTAGCGCAAAGACATGCGTATTTTATTACTCCAAAAATGTATAATGCTCTCTATAAGACTACAGAAATTGAATGTAAAAACGGTGACACGACAATTCGTCCTGCGACAATTCATCCGGCCGACAGTTCATCCTGCCGACAGTTCATCCTGCCGGCAGTTCATCCCGCCGACAATTTATCCGGCGACAATTCATCCTGCCTGATCATTTAAAAGATTTTGATTAAGTACGTATGCAAAGAGGATATACGGCCGTACAACCAAAATCGATATAATTATATCTGAAGGCATCTTGAGTGGAAATCCGCTGTAAAAATATTTTTACTAACAATAATGTCGACTCTCCGAAGAAGCGTGCGTGAATAAAAAAAATACGACATACTTATACTTATAGGTTAGGTTAGGTTAGGTTGAATTGTCAGGATGAATTGTCGCCGGATGACTTGTCGGCGGGATGAACTGTCTGCAGGATAAACTGTCGGCAGGATGAACTGTCGGCCGGATGAACTGTCGCAGGATGAACTGTCGCCGGATGAATTGTCGCAGGATGAACTGTCATGGAACCGCAAAAACATATTATCCTATAGCAAATATAAAAAATTTATAAAGCCTTTGATAAATACCGTTGATGCAAACACTTACTTGCTATAATATCACGTCGACCTGATGTAACTTAACATGTCTTTGGAATTTTGTAATTCAGTAAGTACTAATTCTATTTTTTGTTTACTTAATTTTATTTTTTAATCTCTTCAAAGATATAATGTACTTATGTATATGAGTAAATTTTAACTGTTTTACAAATACACAAGTATACCCATGAACTTACGATGCCTATGTGGGATTTTTTGGTTAATCTGCTAATTTGTATTATTCTCTACTTTTTAAACCTTTATATAAAAAAAGCCTGTATGTATTGTAAAATAACCAATGTATGTACCAAAAAAATTTATTAATAAAAAAAAATAATAAAATAAAAAAATTATCCCGGGTTACGTATAATCTATACTAAATCTCCTACTACCACCACAGTAAGTGGAATATTTTGCTTGTGCCGTGATGCAGGACTTAACCGGCAGGGGAATTGAACTTACGACCACCAAACGCGATGCCAACTCAGCCACTGACCGGTCTTTAAAGCAATGCTTGCGTAGAGAAGCGGAATATGTTTAAAGATTGATTAGACATGTGAAAACAATCAAATTGTAAAGAACATAGATATAAAATTAAGTAATCTATTTATGTAACGAAAAGAGTCTTGGCGGGTGGCGGGGATTTAATTTTTATAAAAATCTGTCACGATAATATTTATTTTGATTAAATAAATATTGTCTTGACCTAGTTAATCTTAAACTCACCTGGCCGCTCACGTTTTATCATGATCGCCGTAACGATGAGTTCTTTACCGCTAGCAAATAGCGCCATCTATTTCCGGAGGCACTTTTTGAATTCTCGTCGTCTAGGGAGCCGACGCCAATTCGACAAGTCGCCGAATTTTTTAAGTTGCTTGTTAAATATGTGATAGTTTCACCTTTACGGGTTTTACCCATTTTAAAAAAGAATCATGAATTATTTTATAACTGCGAGCCGTGTTGTTTCCGTGAGTGAAACGGGATTTTTAAAACTTTAAATGGTGAAGTCGCGAGTCGCCATATTGTCAATGTGCTCCCCTTCACTCTCGTACTTGAGTGTGGATAATCGGTGTAATCCTTTGTTTGGCGTTCATGATAATAACGTGGCCAAGGCTTTGAGAGGGGTTATCCTCGCGGAACACGATATTTGAGGCGGATGGAGGCCCGGCGCTGATCTATGGAGGGCGCGGTAAACGGCGTCTACCGAGATTTCACCGGTACGCACAACCGAGACTTTGAGCCTTTCCTGGTTCCTGTTCCCTGTGAAGGAGTCCCCATCCTCTGGGGCCTTTCCTGGTTCCTGTTCCCTGGTGAGGAGTCCCCAGGCCCTGGGGCCTTCCTCGGTTCCTGTCTATGGAGACCCCGCGTGCTCCTGGTCGCCTATTAACAGTGATTCGCGTCGGCGTTAGAGTCAGGATAATTTAGTTAAATTACGGTCCACAGGTATGCTCTCTTGCTTATGTGTTATTTTGTTATTTCTTTAGGAAATGTGGAATTCTTGACCCCTTGGAGGGCACCCATGTATACACAGTACCTTTAAAATATAGGTGATATTGTACTGCTAAATTATTTCTTTTATTTATCAAAAAATGCCCGAAGATAAAGACTGTATTTTCCTTCCCACAAACTTGAGGGAGATTCTGATGCTCTACCAAGAAATACACGTTACATTTGGCGCCTCAACTTTTTAAAGGTGCTCCTATGAAATACAGTTTTTTTTTCTGGTATTTTCAGATTGTTTTGAATAATGTCAATGTTATAGAGTTGTGACGCATCGTGTTAATAATTGACTGAATTTGATTAATGTCCGGTTGCGGCCATTATTTCTCACTCCGTGAAAATAGCATTTTGTTTTGACTATCGTAGTACTTACGGACTGTCAAATGTTTTGTGGTTATCTATCAATTAATGATCCATTCGGCTATATTTATCAAGTAAATCCTAATTGAAGCAAATAGAATACTTTAGTAAGTTCGTATCTTGCGTACAGTTAACCGGAATACCATTGCAGTCTGTATTAAATTATTGTTCTAATAATATCTTTTGTTGCAACAAACAACCGCGCTGGGAGTTATTATTGTTCCGACTTATTGTCAAAATATACATCTATTCTGCAGTATACAGGGACATGGGTCCGATTATTATTATTGGAAACCTGTTTCATATTTGTTTTTTTAAATTATTTAAAGGACTTAAAAAACACTTTAACTTCCCATTATTGTTTTTGTGTTCTTTTGACTGACGTTTAAATACTATAGATCACAATACAGACGGTTTGTTTACTTATTACAATTCTGACATTGTCTTCAGCAAGCAACTTAAAATTTAATTAGTTTGAAATTAAATAATTGAATTTTGTTTTCAATATATTACAGGGACATGCGTTCGATTGTAACTGTGACTGTTGACCTTTTCAAATGTCAATCTGACGTTTCAGAATTCCATAGATTCGAAGTATTTGTTTACAATCTCAACATGATAGCTGTTGTTATTATTCTTATCTAACATATTGTCAAGGTCGGTACCTACAGTATATTTCAAGGTGTTTGGTAAATCAGATTATAAATATTAAATTAATTTATAATTATGAATTATTTTCTAATATTTTCGTAGTTAATATTTTTACATTTCCTTGGAAATATTTTTGTAGTTTCTTTTGTATAAATAGAAACGATTTATATAACAAAATGGCGTTATATACAAAACTACACCGTGTTCCTCTGCTCTCTGCATGCGAGTTTCGCAGAAGTTCACCTCTCATCAAACTAAATATGGACGCATATTTTTTGATGACAAATTTTGGTGAGGATATTAAACCTCATAGGCATATTTTAATTAAAATCCTAGTTTATTTATAGGTATTTATAAGTAGTTGTTTATATATAGTTAGCTATGTTAAATTTGTGTATAGGTATACTTATCTTTATAATTAGTACTATGCATATATTAGTATTAGAATAATACTACTTTCATATAATTAGATATATTAAAAAAAACTATAAAGTTTTTTAAATATTTTCTTTTTTATGCGGTGGCATGAGGGAATACCAAACCTTCATGCTACTTCATTTCATTTTTTTTCTCTTGTGTGATACTTTGCTCACGTGACTTGCAGTTTGGTACCTCCAAAGCACGTGCTCAGAGTGAGCACTACATTCTAGTTTTTTGATGATAAATAAACTATTTACCCTCGTTTAACTAGAATCTGATCTTCTGATCAGTGGCGCCCAATTTTTTTTTTGTTTTGTTTAGGTTATATTGTCTCAACTTACCTTAACTTTTAGTGATCTATACAGTTACATATTTGTATACAAATTTTAGAATTAATATTATATTCTATGCCGCAAACTTCTATTTTGCTTTATACAGTTTTTTCAACTGACAAATCGTCACATCTCGATAGTATTATGAATATTGTTATTGTCATTTGCCTTAGAGTTAAGCCAGTGTTCTTCCTCAAATACTTTAGAATTGTATCACTTTTGTTTTTTTCTTTTGTTTTAAAGCTCCCAGGCTCCCTTACCTTTTCCAAGGAATTTGAAGAAGACTATTCTCAAATTTTGTGTATGGGAAAATTTAAAAAAAACTTTCCAATGCACGAAATTTGTTCTTGTTAATATTGTTGTTTTACTTGCTAATTTTAAGTTTAGTTTTAAAATAAGATAAGATTATTTTTGATGTATAAAATCAAATAAAGTAATGCTTCGGCGTACTTTCGTATTAAGTAAGTTCCAGCATGGAATATATAATACTCTACCTCTAGCACAGGAGAGCGTATTTTTGTATAGCTTATAGTTATAAGTAAAATAGTTGTATTAGTCTCACTGCTGAAACACCAGTGTTTCTCTACACAATTATGTACCTAGTGTCATTCAAATGTTTTGATTGATCACCAATTTAGATAGTGTCGATTATCACATGGATGTGTTCGATCACCAATACATATTGTCTGTTCAAGAAATTTTGCCTTTTGCTTACTTTTGAAGTAATATTTTGAAGGATCTCCGTCTTCGGTGTGATCTCAGTCTTTTTTCTTGTGCAAACTATGTACACTATTTTAGTTATTAAAATGGTTTGTACTCTATATATTTAATCATACTGGTTCACTACTATTAGCTAGGTTTTTTTGTTAAATTGTAATCCCTATGCATGCAGCTAAACATTCTAGACTCTGTTTTGCTTTTCTTTGTGTTCCTAACGATAACCTTTATCACCACCTTTGTAGACAGGTTTATTTTTCTATTTTTGAATATCCTGATCTAATTTTTTTGGAAAATAGGTTTTTTTGTATATGTAAACCCTACTTTAACCACTTTGATAGATAGGTTTTTTCTTTCGTAATTGTAAATCCTAATCTGAAAAATAACTTTGATAGATAGGTAATTGATGTGTAATCCCTATTCTAACCACTTATACTTTTAGTAAACAGTTTTTATAACTCGTTCTAACTAAGTCAATAATACATAGGTATTATATATACATTTTTCGATGCAACCTGTTGGATCTAGGTAGGAAGATTAGTTTTACTCGGTATTAAATAATTGACTTCAAATCAGTGCAAGTGAGGGCTGGTTGACCACCCTTGAAGTGAAGCCTAATAATGGCAAAGTGTCCTACTAAAGGAAAAGTGATGCCTTAAGCATACCTATTTTATATTTCCCTATAATTTTCTCCTTTTCTTATGTTGTTCTGTTCCTCTTGTTAAGATGTCTCGAGAACGGAAGGTTTTGGGCGACAGCCAATTTCGTCAACACCCAGTATCATCAATGCTGAAGGTGCTTGTGGACCACCTATTCTCGTGCCATTCTATTTTGTTGTTGTTCATTAATTTATCTAGATTTAAGTGACTTAATTTTAAGTTTATGTTTCTTGGTAACTAAATATTAATTTAATTTTTTTTTTAAATACCTGTTGGACCTATCTTTAGTTAGTTAATTTGTTCAGTTTTGCGGGCGTGGTTTTCTTGTTTGAGGGCAAACATTTTCGCGGGAAGGGGGGAATTGTCACGATAATATTTATTTTGATTAAATAAATATTGTCTTGACCTAGTTAATCTTAAACTCACCTGGCCGCTCACGTTTTATCATGATCGCCGTAACGATGAGTTCTTTACCGCTAGCAAATAGCGCCATCTATTTCCGGAGGCACTTTTTGAATTCTCGTCGTCTAGGGAGCCGACGCCAATTCGACAAGTCGCCGAATTTTTTAAGTTGCTTGTTAAATATGTGATAGTTTCACCTTTACGGGTTTTACCCATTTTAAAAAAGGATCATGAATTATTTTATAACTGCGAGCCGTGTTGTTTCCGTGAGTGAAACGGGATTTTTAAAACTTTAAATGGTGAAGTCGCGAGTCGCCATATTGTCAATGTGCTCCCCTTCACTCTCGTACTTGAGTGTGGATAATCGGTGTAATCCTTTGTTTGGCGTTCATGATAATAACGTGGCCAAGGCTTTGAGAGGGGTTATCCTCGCGGAACACGATATTTGAGGCGGATGGAGGCCCGGCGCTGATCTATGGAGGGCGCGGTAAACGGCGTCTACCGAGATTTCACCGGTACGCACAACCGAGACTTTGAGCCTTTCCTGGTTCCTGTTCCCTGTGGAGGAGTCCCCATCCTCTGGGGCCTTTCCTGGTTCCTGTTCCCTGGTGAGGAGTCCCCAGGCCCTGGGGCCTTCCTCGGTTCCTGTCTATGGAGACCCCGCGTGCTCCTGGTCGCCTATTAACAGTGATTCGCGTCGGCGTTAGAGTCAGGATAATTTAGTTAAATTACGGTCCACAGGTATGCTCTCTTGCTTATGTGTTATTTTGTTATTTCTTTAGGAAATGTGGAATTCTTGACCCCTTGGAGGGCACCCATGTATACACAGTACCTTTAAAATATAGGTGATATTGTACTGCTAAATTATTTCTTTTATTTATCAAAAAATGCCCGAAGATAAAGACTGTATTTTCCTTCCCACAAACTTGAGGGAGATTCTGATGCTCTACCAAGAAATACACGTTACAAATCTACAGTTTTATTTCGAAATTGATAAAATTTTGCGCACTTGACCTTCAAAGTAAAAGGAAGGTCAACGTCTACATGAAAATCACCTAACCCCTTTCCCACCCCTTAAGGCACAACGTTGATACTTAATAATAGGAAAATTATTGTCTTCATCTGATTTCGAAAATAAGTAAATAAATTCTGGGATAGGAACGCAGATGCTGGCAAGAAAGATGAAAGGAAACACAAGAATATTATATAAAGCTGTAGAATGTAGATCCCTAAGAGTACCAAAGATTCACATATGACGCCACAAAAAATATTTTTATGCCATTGTTGACATGTTTTCGAGTAGGTACATGTTTTTAAGCGACAAACATAAACAGCGCCGAAATTTGAGAACGTGCCCTTTTTTGGTGAAAAGTTTATGAAGGATCTCAGGGTTGGAAAGGAAGAGCATGCGAAAAGGTCGGTGAGTGGGTAGTTTAGGCAGATAGAAAAAGAGATTGAAAAGGCGGGGCCACAGTAAACCCGACGGTGACAATGAAATCCAAAGGATTTTAATTTACCTCGGTCTATCAGGCTTATCTGCCTGTCATGTAAAGTTACATGTTTTAATATTCCTTTAGCCTCCCAGGGACTGTGGAGCGATGGATCCGCAGGGGTGGCTGGAAGTGTATTAATCATCGTGACACGCCCAACTTCTACTGAAATAAGAGTGTTTTCAGATCGTAAATTGGCTAGTTTAACAATCTCATAAATCATTGGGGAAAAAATGTTGCAATTTTTACCATGTGTACTTTCAATTACAACATTCAAATTAAGAACATTCGTATGGAAAATAGATTCACTCCGAAGACTACAAATCCAGACGTCACCGTTGAAATTCCGGCCTGGGCATTTTATATTTATTTATTTAATTAGGTAGTTTGTAATGTTTCACTTTTAATTAATCTAAAATAATTAATAGTAGGCGTATTTGTGACATGATTCAGAGTGATCCATATGCTAATACTATAAAAGACCACCACTCAGAAACGAAACGTTTCCTACAATGATTTTAGACATGTTTGGTGATGGGCAAGATCCTCCTTCCTCTCTAACCACTTCACTCGTGATACACTGTAGCAGTTTGCTGCCTGCTCCAGGATATTAATAGTTCCTACAATCAGAAAGAATACAATCATGGTTGCTATGCAGTTCAGAAAAAACTTCTAGATGCTCGTTGCATTTGGGGAGCTCGGTCCTTTGGCGTGTGCCTTACTTTAGTGAGGATCGGGCATAGAGAGAATCAACATCTGTCAACGGGGACGAAGATTGGCAGCACACGACATGCCTTCAACCACCATCAACCAACGAGTAATTTGTAGTTTCTATTTTATGATTCATTGATTTACTTAATAATTATAGTTTTGAATGTAGCTAGAACTTTGTGGTTATCCATTATCGCAAAATGAAACAATACAACTTTGTATAAACCACTTATATCAAGCGCAAATCCGACCGGTTTCGGAACAAATGTTCCTTCTTCAGGGAAAGCTTATAATAATTTGACAGTTTTGAACAATGTTTTATTATGGTAGGGGTGGAGCCGTTGCTAGTTTGTAGATTGGGTGGGTAGGTATTAATGTAGAATATATAAGTGCTTTATACAAAGTTGTATTGTTTCATTTTTCTTCTTAATAATTATTTAAAACTTGTCGATTATGTAGTTATTCTTTTTTCTTTTGAAATCGTCTGTCGCCCGTAACATAATTTTTAAATCCACATTGCTATCATAAATTTTATTTAACATGTGACTAAATACCTCTACTGTCTTCTTTGTAGCACTCACTACGAGCCGGGATTTATTTCTTATAATTATAATTATAGAGTCTTAGTAAATCATACTAATCTTTTTATTTTGTAATTGAAATGATTAAAAATAACATTCCTAAACAGGTGTTTCATTTCAGATTATAATGATTGTTTTTATCACGCCTTCCTTCACTGACTGAGCTTGCACACTTTTAAATATTAAATTCACACATACATTACAAATTAAATAATTACCTTTACAATTTATCATAAACATATTATAACAACACCTGTAGGAATACAAAGTCCCACTGGCTACGGCCAGTTCGGACTCTAGTGTGATATTCACATGATTTTAAAAAAATCCTAATCAATAAGATTCCAAAGTGAATGTGCTTACTAAATTATATCGTTACTTTGTCATTTTAAATGAGTGTATCGTTATCACTTCCACTTACAACGAAAAGCTAAGTGTAAGAGCTCCACATAAATGAAACGTATTGTGACCCAAATAAAAGTTGTCTCTGAACGGAACAGAGATGAAATCGGTCAGGCTTATCACGCTCACAGCGCCAGCTGGCGTCGCGCGTCGCACTCAGCCTTTCCTTATCGCAGGCAGGGGCTCTTACATGTTTTTTCGGGATTAGGGAGAAAATAACAGTTGTTTTATATATTTTATAATTAGGTACATAAGTTTTATATTATTTCATGTATATGCTTTTTACGTTCTATACTTTTCATATTATTTTATATTCTATTACCTTCTTCCATACTCTTTTATATAACTCTATAGTCATTTACATTATTTTATATTCTTTAATATTCTGTAATATTATAATGTTCTGTATTTTTTTTATATATTCTCTCACATTCTTTATAGAAAATCGACCACCACAACACGGGAATGTGCCTAATGGTGGTCGAAAAATCCTCAATTCTTGTAACAAACAGTTCAATGAATAAAGAAAACTTTTAAAAAAGTCACATGTTGATTTATCTGTCACATTGAAATGTTGACAGATAAATCAACACATCATATATATTTTTTAGAGTTTATTGATTGAAGGGAAAACGCTTTTAGAAGGTCTACAATATTTTCTATGCAGACGGTACAAAACAGAAACTAATGAATGATGACTGGGATAATGTGCGATTCTGAAAAGTTATAAAACAAAAGTGCCAATGACAGTTTTTGCTTATTTAATTTGGGTACCACAAAGATTTCTAAAACTTCCCTTATTTGAATGCTATGAAAACATGTCAGGTGCTTTAGTTTGATGAAATTATGACCTTACCTAATGTAGAAGTCAAAAAATTGTTTCTATCGAAAATCGGTAAACAATTATTCCAGAGCGATTTACTACTTTGACTTATGCATTAAGCCCCACACAAATGTAGAAGTCGAGATTGAGGTTGCGTGTTGGAAGTATTTACTGAGTTCTAACAAGATTACAATTTTACAAATTACTTCTGAACTGGACAGCAGAACAGATTAAATACACTACCGGTACTAGGTAAACAAACAAACGTGGATTTTTACTGGGTAAGGTTGCGTCAGGCGAGAATACTGAACGCTATGTAAACACTGGAAACACTGTACTGTGTGCGTTGCTGAGCGTCTTTATATAGTCCAGCGAGTCGGGGTATTGCTTTGTATGGTAGTAATTCCTCACTAGGCGACTTTTTCGAAAGCGCCCAAACCGTGCATTTCAGGTGCGCAATGGTTCGTACCTTTTCTGGAACGCATGAGGGGTAAGTAGGTCTGCAGCTCATTATCGCTGCGATAGGTACCTACACATCCAGCCATCATAATGCCGGCGCTAGAGTATTTAACGAGAGGCGGCCGGAACGTTCTCGTTAGTTCGGTATTCAAACACTTTAACATGGGCGTCGCTTCTGGAAAGATCTATAAATTTCGTAAACAATCCAGAGCGTGTGGTAGCAGAGGCTGGATGCTACAACAAATACTAATATTACTATTTTCTGAGATTTTGTGGTCTATGATGATGTTCTAATACGTCGTTAGCAATTTCCGGAAAAATTGTACCTCGAAAAATAATTCCGTAAAATACGTGACTGTCGGTTTTCAAAATGTTTCCAGATAATATGCGCTCCTCTGTGAGTGTTTGTTTTAGTTATTATTTTATAATTAGTCGATGATATTCGATGAGCGCGCGTGAGCAAACAGCTTTTCAGGCGCGGGTGTTGAGAACCCCTTTCGTAGAACATTTGCCTTCCCCAGCTAAATTCTACACTCCCGCGATTCATCCGCTAAATGTAACAAAGAACGATCTGTGAAATGCTAAAATGATGAGCTACGTACGTTCGGCCTTGTTTCTTGCTTATCCACCCGCCACACCATCTTCTGTGTTTTACTGCTCCCGTTTATATGAACATATAGCGCTTTACGGACTAAATCAAACCTGTGCAAGAAACGGAGCTTTATCTTCCTTTATGGCCGCTTATTTATCACAACTAAAAACACATTCGTGTTCAAATAAACCTAATTTATAAGTACCTTTGCGACGTGCATACACGACACAATTTATTTGCTTACACGTAAGTAATATTATTATCACGATAAAGTTCGGAAATTAGAATTGCTGCGGAACGTGACTTAATATATTTGTAATATCTTTTTTACATTGTGACATCATGTAATTTTATAAATACCAAAAAATGTTAATAATATAGATATCGGATTACTTTATGCATTTGCATATTTGTTATGCAAAATGCATATTTGAGCCTCTTTGGGAGTTAAGTTTTAAGATTTTCACGGCCAAAAGCATTTTCGTTATTTGTTTTTGGGGTGTTATGCCGTGTTGCGCTACTCCTTCTTTAGCCAACGTTTCAGACATCCTTGCAGTGGCCATCATCAGGGCAGATCCGGTAGGTGTGATCTCTTTGGCAGTTATTAATTTTTGGGAGCCTTTTTTCGTAATTAATGCATATTTCAACCGTGACCTATTTTCTTCAAGATATGCTATTGAAATTAAGAATGTTCGAAATTTTTCATGTCAGAACCGGTGACTTTGTGAAAATTAAAAAAATATACATATTTGCAGGTGGAATGTACGAATTGCGAAATTACCATTTTAACGGTAATTTTAGGCATTGTGAGCGCATATTTGACGGCATGTCGAACCGCCAACCGAATTATTGTTATTCCGGCGGCCAAAAGGTACGTCCTACTCACCATCTTGCAGGACGGCATGTCGAACCGCCAAGCGGATTTTTATTATTCCGGCGGCCAAAAGGTACGTCCTACTCACCATCTTGCAGGACGGCATGTCGAACCGCCAACCGGATTTTTATTATTCCGGCGGCCAAAAGGTACGTCCTACTCACCATCTTGTAGGACGGTATGTCGAACCACCAACCGGATTATTATTATTCCGGCGGCCAAAAGGCGGACAAAAGGAATAATAATAATTCGGTTGACGGTTCTGCAAGCAGTTCTGTAAATCACACAGTGAGTAGGGTCTGTTTATCAAATGGAATAATTTTATGAAAATAATTACCAGACGCTAAAGTTTCACAGTTCCGAGTTTTTTTTTCCTTTTCTTCCTTTCTATTTTTTTATTTGTAAATGTGTGAGTAGTGTTTTAAACCAACCCATTTGAAATTATATTCCCTAGAGGTATAAATCATGATATTAAAATAATTAACAGAACTCGAAATTTTGAAGAGTTTTTATTTTATTGATTTATTCCATTGATTGCATAAGGTTGCATGAAGAGGTTAACCAAGAGATGTGAATTTAGGGCGTACGTGCATGTGTATACGTACGTGTTCGAAATAAGGTCAATTTTATCTTTACTTGGTGGTGAAGTTTTTCTTGGACATTAATAATATAATATAAAGATCAATTTCATTTGCCTGACTTGGTCCTAAGAGTCGAAAGATCTTACAATTGTTTAGGATTTCTCTTCTAGGAATTTTCTGTTTAGTGCAGTGATGTTCAATTTTTAACCGGAAGGCCAACTTATCCATTTTCATTTTTTTCGCCGGCCGCATGAGGCCTGCTACTGCTCAATATTATTAAGTTTGCAGTCAGCGGTATCGCAAACCTATGTGTTTGTTCTAAAACAGTAATTTTTTAATAAAACAATCGTAGAATTAAAAAAAAGCGAAAAAATATATATCTTCATAGCCAAAGAAAGTAATATTTAGTCATAATTTTTTTTGTTATTTTATAAAACAGAAACATCGTTGATAAAATAAACGTAATTTAATCCCTTTTTAATGTCACTATTTGATTTGTGTGCATCAATAACCTATTATTAAATTTATCAAAAAGTTAATTAATATAAAATCATATTTTAGCGATGCTAATTCAAGCTGTCGTCAAGAAATACCCCTCGTCAAACTGTAAATATTTAATTAGTTCCATTCGTAGATTTGGAATTATTTATCATGATCAGCCTTTTAAAGAAAACAGAAAAAATCTTAAATAAAGCTAGCATGCATTATTCCATTCTGCGGGAAGCCGAGCCGGCATAACACGGCCCCGTTTATCATGCTTGAGATAATGCACGAAATATAAACAGACTCTCTCCGTCTGGCCTTATAATAAAACGCGAAGATAGCCTTAAAATATTCTTTGTGCCAAAATATCGGAGCAATGAATTGGCCGTGGAAAGATAAAGGGTCCATGGCACAAAGGTCGGAGATAAGTAAAAAGCTCAACTGAGGAACATGGTGGCTTTCTGAAGCCAACGAATGATGGGCGAAATCATATTTTTTATAAGGGAAATCATGAGATTGCGTACCATTCGAAATTTATGTAAAAGGTGGGGTGCGGGCTGCAATACAAGTTTGTTTACGATGTAATAAATGCCTATAATGAATATTGTGTTGTTTATCATGCATGTAGCCATGTGGCGCTTTCTTCTTATTCTTAATCTAATGTATATAGGCGAACATCCACATGAAGGGAATGAAAGCGTGGAGCGATCCGCTAAATAATTGATTTCAACCTTGAGCGCTCGGGGATTTTTGATTCTTCGGTTAGAAAATTTTCCACCCTCTTTCAAAAAATTATATCTTCGAATTTTAGTATGGTGGCATATAAACTGCTTAAAGTTTTAGAGAGCCATTGAATGCTCCTGTATTTATCGGTTTATCACATACTTTTGGGATTAAAAAAAAATTGTAAAATTTATAAACGCGTGACTTCTGTATATTATTCACTTTTAAGGTGGAGTACGTAGTACATGTTTGGAGAATACTAAATATAATATTTGTAGTTTATAACCCTTTTGATAACCACAGATGAAAATCTCATTCACAGTGACTAAACGAAGAATATAAACATTCATAAAAATCTATGAAACTCGAGTGAAAATTTAACTAATAACAGTGAAGTAGTGTATATACCATTACAGTGGAATACTCAACACAAAAAACAGTGTCTAAATTGTCCGATTAATAAAAATATAAACGTTATAAAGTTCGATACGGATCTCCGCTATTCATTTGACAACAAACAAACAAGTCAAGAAAGTTAGCCCTATTGCGGACTTTACAGCAGACAGGCGCAAAACACTGAAAATAATTCTCATAAAAATTTAATAAGTCATACCTCTAAATTCAACATGAGTGAGTGCCGTGCCTGCCCAGAAAACATTCTCTCCGACGATTCTATGTTCGTTTGCTCAAAGTGCAAAGGGACATATCACCTCCACTGTGGTGGCGTGACAGAGAACACACATCGCCGCCTCACCAAAGAACGTCGCGCTCAGCAAAAATGCAAGCAGTGCATCAACTCGATGACGGGCAGTGATGGCAAACCATTGGAAGTACTATCCAATAAACAAAACAAGGATACCATAAAAAACTCGACCGATTTGAGTGTATATAACTCAAACGAGCTCCTTCAATCTCAAAATGCTATTATTAAACAAAATAATAAAATTCTGGAAACGATATCGAATATGAGTAAGCAATATGAAGATATACTCATAAGAGTTCATAATCTAGAAGAACAAAATGAAGAGCTAAAAAATAAAAACACTAAACTGGAAACCCGAATTGAATTTTTGGAAGGGCAAATGGATAGTATAGACCGTGCAAATAGGTCTAAAAACATTGAAGTTCGGGGAATCCCTGAACTAAAGGGTGAGAACTTAAAAAATGTGTTATATAACATTCATCAAACTACAAAGTCTAATGTTAATATAAACGAAGTTGAAGCAGCTTACCGAATTTCTCAAATAACTAATAAGGAACCTAAACCCATCATCTTCAAATTCAAAACTAACATGGACCGTGACCAATTTCTTTCCGATGTCAAAACCTACAACAAGCAAGCATCCAGTCCAGCCGAAAAATTAAATACACAACAACTGGGGATTGCTGGCACTAGCTCGAAAGTCTACGTTTCCGAACACCTGACTTTTCGAGCCAAACATCTATGGTACCTGGCCCGTAAGGCAACAAGAGACGACAAATTTAAATACGCGTGGATTAAACAAGGACGTATATACTTGCGTGAGGACTTTGGAACGCCTGCAATACTCGTCAGTGAAACAAACAAAGATCGATTACTGTTATCATTACCCGAAATGCCATCAACAAACTAAATATAATGAACATCTGTTTGATAATATTAATATCCTCAACTATTACTTCTTTCTACATAATATTTACCCTCGTAACACGATCATATATAAAATCAATATTACTCCAATGACTACCTCTTTGGAGCGAAATTCTTTTAATTTAATTCATCGTATTTTTGGCAAGCTTATGGATGTATGTCTCTCATTTTTAATTTTCTGTAGGCCACAATACTTTATGTTTTATTTTATTTATATGCTTATGTTTTATAATCTTTTTAAGCGTATGTTTTATTTTCTTTATATGCTTATGTTTATAATTTATATGCTTATGTTATACATTCGCAGCAACTATAAGTACATTTTATACACCTATGCTTATATTATAAATACTTTGTATGCTTATGTTAAATATCCACAACAACTTAATCCTTTTATCACTGGTATATTTTATATGCTTATGCTTATGTTTTATTTTCTTTGTATGCTTATGTTTTATAATCTTTTTAAGCTTATGTTTTATTTTCTTTTCAAACTTACATTCTATATTCTTTATGTGCTTATGTTTATAATTTATATGCTTATGTTATACATCCGCAGCAACTATAAGTACATTTTATACACCTATGCTTATATTATAAATACTTTATATGCTTATGTTAAATATTCGCAACAACTAAATCCTTATACCACTTATATACTTTTTATGCTAAGGCTGATGTTTTATACTGTTTATAAGCTTATGTTTTATTTACAGTTTATTTTTTACATGCTCATATTTTATATTCTATATACGCTCGTATTATATATTATCTATACGCTTATACTATATTTTCGCAACAACTATTTGTATACCTTATATATCTATGTTTGTATTACATGTACTATATATGCTTATATTATAAATTCACAACAACGAAATTCTTATTTCACAAAGCTAACACTATATGCTTATGTCATATATTCATTATGTGCTTATATTATATATTCACAACAACTATATTTACAGTTTATATATTTATGCATATGTTATATATTTATATCAACTAAATCTTTATCTCATAAACGTACTAATGTCACTACAACTTGGTTGTTAATAATTTATGCAAAACAAAAAACCAGAAAATGGAAGACATAGCAGATTTAATAGATAACACAACACCAATCCCATGTATATCTACCAATGATTCCGAAGTAGTACGCCAACTATTATTTAATTCAACCCTTTCGATATTCTCTATGAACATAAGAAGTATAAACAAAAATTTTGATGAACTCCTAATTCTCCTCACTGACCTTGTCTTAGATTTTGATATAATTGTCTTGAGTGAATGCTGGATTCAAGAAAATTTCATCCCTAAAACGATAAGAAACTACAATCACTATAATACTCTACACAACCAAACTCAGAACGATGGAGTCATTGTATACATTAAAAATCACATCTCACACTCAGTAAAAGAGATCAAAATTAAATCTGCAAACTGTCTACAAATTCAAATTGATAATCATATAACACTTCTTACAATATACAGATCTCCGAATACACATAATATAACCCCATTCATACATTCACTGCATGAAATTTTATCAAACATTGAACACTGCCAAAACACCTTTATAATTGGTGATCTTAACATAAATATAATTAATAAAATGCACCCTCAAGCAAATGATTATCTAAACGCACTAACTTTATTAGGATATTTTCCAGCTGTTACAGCACCAACTAGAGAATCAGATTCAAACACTAGCAGTTGTATAGATCATGTATTTGTTAAGAGTGAACTAGACACCAAATCCATTGTCTATCAATCAACTGTTACAGATCACTATTCAATCATCACTTCTCTCTCGCATAAAAATCACAAATCACCACAAAATACTTCTCCCCAAGAAAAGATCTCATATGAAACTCTCCTAAACAGTGTCTCTAAAGAAAACTGGGAACTTATCTTTTCTTGTACCGACGTCACCTCTGCATGTGAATTATTTATAAATACCTTACGTAACCACTTAACCGATGCTACATCATACACAAAAAGTAAAAAAAACGATCTGACACAAAACTCAAACCATGGATCACTGCAGGAATTCTCTACTGTATCAGAAAGCGCGATAAGATTCATAACTTCTGTAGAAAAAATCCCCACGATTATGCATCTCTCTTATTCTACAAACGTTATAGAAATAACTGCAAAAAAATAATTGACAGTGTTAAAAGAGATTACTACCATAAAGAAATCAGTGAAGCTTCCGGTGATAATAAAAAAATTTGGAATATCGTTAAAGATATAGCCAATATTAATAAAACCAATACACCCATTGTTAAGATTAACATCGAAGACCAAATATTACATGTCAATTCCGACCCCGAAAAAATTTCCGACCATTTCAATCAATTTTTCTCCAATATTGGATCTAACTTAGCAAAAAATATTTTAGACAGACACAACGTCTCAGACAAAGATCTTGCAAACAATATACCCCTCACTAATCTTAGCTATAACCCTTTCCACTTCACTCCCACTACTGACGCAGAAATTTTAGAACTAATCTCATCCCTTAAAAACAGTAACTCTGTAGGTATAGATCACATTTCAACAAAAATCATCAAACATATCCAAAAATATATAGCCTCACCTCTGAAACATATAATCAATCTAAGCTTTAAAACTGGTGTATTTCCTAACTCCTTAAAACAGGCCACAATAATCCCAATATTCAAATCAGGAGACAAACTGTCTGTAAATAACTATCGACCGATATCTTTACTTAGCACAATATCTAAAATCATAGAAAAAGCGGTGAAGAATAGACTCTACAAGTTCCTTGAAGATAACAAAATATTATCGGACAACCAATATGGTTTCCGCAAAGGTAGGAGTACCTCAGATGCAATAGCCGCCCTCACAAAAATAGTTTCCTTTAATCTCGACCTTGGTCGAAAACCGCTTGCTGTTTTCCTCGATCTCTCAAAAGCATTTGATACGGTCTCTCATCCCTTACTGCTTAAAAAACTTCAACAGATCGGAATAACTGGGATACCCTACACATGGTTCGAAAACTACCTAACAAACCGAACTCAACAAACTCTTATCCACTCTGACAAAATAAATAAAAGCAAAAAATTACCCATGTCTTACGGTGTACCGCAAGGCAGTGTACTAGGACCAATCCTATTTCTTTTATACATCAACACACTATGTACCATGGATATTGGAGGTAAGATATTATCATTTGCTGATGATACAGTCTTAATATTCGAAGATGAAACATGGCAAGCAGTTATAAACAAAACTAATAATGGCCTAATAAAAGTGAGGCATTGGCTTGACACAAATCTCCTTACACTCAATATTGACAAAACACAATATATGACGTTTTCCATACGCAAACATAATTTTCCCAACAACTGCCCTAAACCAATAATTCACTCGTGTTCACTAAACATGCACCCACACCCACCCGGAACCCCACCTATTACAAATTGCACGTGTCCTACCCTTAAATCATCTAAGGAAGTTAAATATCTGGGCATAATCATAGATGACCAATTACGTTGGGAAGCACACATAAGTGGCACAGTAAAAAGACTCCGTAAGCTCTGCCATATATTCTGCTCTCTTAGATCCATCTTAGACCTAAAAACCCTTAGAAGCGTATATTTTTCCCTTTTTCAATCCATTGCAACATACGGTATTTTGGGATGGGGTGGTTGCACAGAATCCGTCATTAATCCAATAATTACAGTTCAAAAACTAATACTGAGAATCATATTTAAATGCCAACCTACCCACCCCTCTAATGTGCTATTTACTAAATTTAAGGTCTTAGATATTCGCCAACTATTCACTAAGACAAGCCTATCCTACATACGTAAAAATAACCTACTGGTGGCTCCACAACATCAAGCCAAAACCCGCTTTTCATCAAATCTGGGATGCGTGGTCCCAAAAACTAGAACCACATTCGCTCACCGACAATTTTGGTTCATTGCCCCCAAAATATACAATGCATTGAGCACCGATATAAAATCAAATATTACCATACCTCTTTTTACTATTCGTGTTCAAAATTGGATATTCGAAAGGGGACGAGATTTTTTTAAAGAATATATGACTTCCTAACCATTTTAAAAGAAAAGAAAATAATTAAATTAACTAAATAAAATATCATACTTCACATCTTTTTCCAACCTGACTTCACTGAAATCTAATCTAACCTAAATATATACTCTTCTAGACGATTAATTACCTACATTGACAAACCTCCAGTAAAAATTTTAGCTCTCAAAAAAAAAAAAAATTATAGATTAACATATTTAAATCTTACTTCTTAGTATTTTATATAGTTATATTTTAGTATTTTATATAGTTATAAGTTTATATTTCAGTATTTTATTTTTTACATATATTTTATATAGTATTTTATTTTTAACTTCTTTAAAAATTTTTCTTTTTTATAATCCTTTATATATTTATACATATATATACATATATATGTATATATGTGTGTTTGTATGTATTTATATGTATTTGTGTATGTATGTGCATATGTATTTGTATGTGCATACGTATACATATATCTTGTTATATTTTACCTTAAATATTTTTATCTTTTTTCTTTCTCTTGTTTCTAATATCTTATAATTTCTATTTCAAACCTATATTTTGTTCTAGTTCATACACTGTATAACTTATATCATGTATGATTACCTTAACACAGGCATTAGCCTAGTATGGTAATCAAGAAAAAAAACATAAAAGTGTATTTTCAAAAATTGTATGAAATAAATAAAAAAAAAAAAAAAAAAAAAAAAAACAGATATAAATTTTAATTCGAACATGCATATTTAAATATGTAAATAAGTGATCTATGATATTGGGGTGCAATTTTGTTGTTATTCTAAGGATCTTTGTATGGTGTAATAATTAACCTCGGAGGTTGATCATGCGACGCAAGTTGGCGCAATGTACGCATTGCCAAGAATGAACTACAGGACATTCCGAAAGTGACGCAGTTAAATTCAAACAATTGTTAAGGGTCGTTAATATCGTTAATCTGCACAGCATGCGCGAATAATGACGGTATTCTTCTTGCACTACACTTTGTAGATACATTTGTTTTACGTCAGCGGTTATATCTATGGTTGGAAATTGGGAATAATGCGAAACAGATCACCTTGTATAACATTAAGCGAAAAACCTGAATCGGATTTCATACTCCAGCATCATGCGAATTTTGGACGGTTGATAGGGTAGTAGGCGGGGTAGGTGGAAGGGGAACGCGAGAGAGGAAGGGACGCGGGTTTAATGTGGGGACATTAATCCCGCGTGGGAAAGGACTTGCAGGGAGAAACATTTTATTTCTTTGATTCTGGTATTGCGACGCATGCCGGGAACCAGCTAGTAGATGAATAAATATTGCTATGTGTCCTGTGCACTCTATAAATAGCCCAACCAGATATGATCAAATATTTCAGAAATGATGCGGGTCATCTTTGTTGAAAAGTGAAACTATCAAGTTATCTTTGTAATCAATCGTAGTATAAGAGTACAACGTGCAGGAACTTTTGAAATAATTCCAATAAATGTTTTAAAATATATCTTCAAATTGGTAAAATTTTTGCCAGCGAATTCAAGAGGGTGTTTGAAAAATGTGGCCAAACCGCTCCAGTTTTAAGGAATGGCGATTGTACTATTTTTATTAAAATTGAAATATAATAAATAAAAATATTTGTACAAAAAAAATCTATAAATATCCTAAAATACTCGTATCTGAACGTTCAGATTCTGAACAACAATTTCTGTTAACTTTTTTGAAACACTATTATTTAATGTAAATATCAAGGTAGATAATAAAAATAAATGGCACACAAACTTACTGTATTACTGAAACATAAATATGTTCATTCATGTTGTTGTAATAATTTGGGAAGCGGATATGGGTACCGCCACCCCGAGAATGACTTATTGGATAACCAACACTTCTGCCTCAGGTTACCCTAAGTGGTTCGCTACGTTTGGTGACTTAGCAGGGGTGCCCATGGGGTGCGGTTTGTCCGGGCTTGACGGCGGATTCGTTTGCCCACCAGCTGCATGGCAGGCGGGATCGGGAGAGAATGGTTGAGGGGGTCCCTTTAACTTCTCCAGCCAAAGTCTCTCGGAACATCGGCTTGCACCGCAGTGGGAGTGATGGATTCATACGTCCGTCATTCCTAAAAACACTGACCCCCAGATTCCTACCCATCTCTAATACCTCTTTCCTTCCTAGAAATTCCTCTCCTTCCTTTCCTAAAATGATCGTGCACATAGCGTCCCCAAAGATGACATAGGCTTTGAGGGAAATTATTTTCCTCGGGGCCTCCTGTGTGGAAATAATGTAAAAAAACGTTTCTTTTTAAAAAATAAGCAAAATAAATCATTTGGATATATATACCTTCGTAATATAAATACATTTTTTTTATGAAATGTTTGATCGATCACCAAGTAGGTAGCAATTTATGCAAATAAAGTTACAAGAAAAGAGCGCCCAAATTACATATTTTAAATTTCAACCAGCTCACTGAACAATTTTCATTGTTTTCTTTGCAAACTTTGCCGGCTCCGTCATTGCTGAGTCAGTCGGCTTTTTCATAACTTTGACTAAAAAATGTAAACTGATAATCTTTACCCATAAACAGCATAGGCAAAACAAAACATACCGCATGCATGTTTAAAAATGATTGTAATATTTATTGTAATCAGGTTTAATTTCATTTTAATTTTAAGTTTTATATTTTAATTATATATTAATAATACGATTATTCAATTTATAATTAAATCACCTTTTTAGCATAATGATAATACCATTAATAAAAAAAAATGAAAGAAGTGTTTAAAAAGAATCATAAATTACGACAATAATTCGTTTGAAGCCTCCATGCGTTGTTACGTAAATACATATAATATGTGAGGGATATTCACAAAGTGTTCTAGATTTTTATATTTTTTTACATGTTGAAATTTATTTCCACAAAATCGCGATTCCGTTTAATGCATGTAGTGAGCCATGGCACAAGCTTCTTTCGAAGCCCTCCTCGAAGAATACTCCCGCCAGCTCCTTCCTCCACTTTGGAACCTCTTTCTCCACCTGCTCACTGGTTAAAAATTTAATTCCATCCAATTGTGCCTTCAGGGAGGTCAAAAGCTTATAAACTGAAGGCGCCATGTCAAGGGAATACGGGGGTGGTTCAAATCATTCCAACCAAATGAGTCCAAGAACCTATTGGTGGCTAAGGCTGTGTGAAGACGGACGTTTTCGTGAAACAAGCACACTCCTCTCACCAGCATTACTCTCCTTTTGTTTTAAATGCTTCTTAGGAGTATTTTTAGAGTACAATATCGTTGTGCATTGATGGTCTCCCCCTGAGGCAGAGATTTGATCAAAATGATGCTTTTTCGGTCGAAAAACACTTTTTATACCCGCAGTTGTGGTTTTGATTTTTTTGGCAGATTGGGAAGTGGTGTGATGATACTTTGACTATTGTATTTTTTCCCAGGCGGGTAATGAGCCTATTATTTATCATTTAGCACTATCATTTTAAGTTACAATAGAGCTCAGAAATTTTCACATTTTTTTCTTGTAGGTGTTGTTCCTCCCGTAAGTAAGAAGTGAATAATAGTACTTGGTGGGACTTTTTTCCGACATCTTTCACGCAACTGGATACTGAAACGTAAGTTTACGTACTACCATGTTCCTGCGATGCTTGCTCTGGTCAGGAAATCCCTCTCTATCACTCAATGCTGCCAACCCTCAAAAAATAAAAACCCACAGCCCGTTTTGGTCACAGTATACTTACTTTCTGAACACCCCTTGTATTATCTGCGTTTTTTTTATCTACGTTTATTATTATCGACCTAAGTTACTCTTTGTCTCAAAATGTACGTCAGACGATCGACACTTAATATTAACAAGATATAAATTATTCCATTGTTTCAACGAAGTACCCATTATCTAAATATACATTTTGATGTATAAAGCAATTTGATGACCCAGATGCAATGATAGCCATGTTTGATGGAGTCATAAGAAGTAAGCTGGAGTATGCCAGTGGTGTGTGGACTCCGCACCAAGCGAAATATATTAATATGCTAGGACAAATTCAGAAAAAGTTCCTTAGGTATGTCTATATGCGGATGAATGGAACGTACCCGAGATTCATGCACCATATGGAATTACTTGAGGCAACAAATAGATTCAGCTTGGAAACTAGACGTTGTGCAAATCTTGCAATTCTTAGTTTTAACATAATCCATAATCGTATTGACAGCCCATTCCTCTTGGAATGTTATGGCTTATACGTGCCTGAAAATTTCAGCCATAGTCGTCGACACGACTTGTTCAAAATACCATACGGCAGAACAGATGTTCTAGCATAGCATAGCATGACAAGAGGAATGGTGCTGTTGAACGAAATATCGGAAACACTAGATATATACAACTCTTCTTTAGATAGCCTTAAGATTTTTTTGTTTAATAATCATCTTCCTCGGTGTTAAGACTGTCAAAAAGAGAAAATTGTACAGTAATTGGATAAAAATCTGTTGTGCAATTAACAAAAAAAAAATCTTTTATTTTTACACTTATGTAACCATTTATAATTCAAATAAAAGGTACGTCTTGGTGATTACTGTTTACCCATTTACATATACCTACTTTATTACTTTGATGGATCATTTATCAAAAGTTTATAATTAAACCAATAGAATAATTAAAAATAACCCTCATCGGAACTATGCGCAGTGTTTCCAAATTAGTTCTCTTATTAGAGCTAGATTTAGCTACAAAATTAGGCCGTCAGCTCTAAAAAAAGGGAATTAGTTCTTAGCTCGTTTTTTAGGTTATCTAGTTTCTCTTTTTATACAAAACTCACGAACGAAAATTGACAATTTATATGGGTTATTTATTGGGGATTCGGTTTTATCGTATTGAAAACTTGGTTTGTACCTCAGAATTTTATTGCTCCAGTCGCCACCCCCAACCCCCCTCCCTCTCCTTACCCATAGGAATCGAATATAATTGTATGGCGAATTTAGGTAATTATTGATACCAACACAGGCAATACGAAATTTTAGCTCTTTTTTAGATCCTTTTCGGGGGCAACACTGACTATTTGGAGAATATTCACGTAGGCCAGAATCTCATTGACACATAATGATGTCAATATCCAAACAGTGAATGGACATTTTTCAGGACTCTTAGAAAGTTTACTTGAAAGAAGTTGGCTTTATTGCTGACATTCATCGTAAATTCCTACTTATTTTATATGAAATTGATTGTGATGTTATTCATCAGTTACTAAAATGAAGGTCAAAATCATTAAATTAAATTAATTGTCAATATATAAAGCATTGTCAATATTCGCATCTGCCAGAAATCAGTGGTTTTACGGCATCCCATACTAGATTTTTTTGTGAGGGTGAAGGAAGTGAGGGAAAGGTAGATGAGGTAGAGGAAGGTTGTGTCATCTGGTCACCAAACATGCAACTCGTAACTTTTCCATTCTAGATGATCTTTCACAAGATTGTTACTGAAATTAACTACCACCCTGGAACGTGCAGCAAATGTACTAAATGTGAAGGTACCTATTTTGTGATGTTTTAAATCATAAAATAACACAAATCAATAAAATTAAATAAAATTTACACCCGGAGCCTATGTTATCCTTGGGGATGCGGTGTGGGGGGTCATTTTAGGGAAAGGAAGAAGGGGAAGATCTGGGAAGGAAAAGGGTATGAGGGGTGGGTAGGAATCTTGGCTCAGTGTGTCGAGGAGTGACCGACGTAAGAATATAATTTCTCCCACTGTGGTGCAAGACGATGGATCGAGAGAGTCCGGTTGGAGAGGGTCAAACGATCTTCCTCAACCACTCTCTCTCTATCCGGCCGCCACGCAGTAGGCAAACGCATGCGCCAAGACCTAGACAAACCTCACCCCGTGGGAGGCGTCTACTAATATCTACAGGAATTCCAAAAACTGAAAAAATCGTACTAATATCTATGAGAAGGAAAGTGTTGACGAATATCTACAGCTCAAACTTTTGACGAATATCTATGAGAACCAAAGCACTGGCAGAGGTTGGATTTGCAATTATGTATAGCATATTGGAATAACGTAATATTGCGTATGCAGTTTAAAAAACTTAATTTATTTAAGTATGTATGTAAAAATCCCTAATATCGGACTATTGGACACATTAAGCTGATTAATCCAACCTACGCTCTGTACATATTAGTTCAATCTACGCTCTGTAGATATTAGTCAACACTCTGAAGTTCGTAGATATTAGTTCAACACATGAGCTGTAGATATTCGTCCGACATACAGGCTGTAGATATTAGTATCTGGAGTCACCCCGTGAACCCAGAAGCAAACATAACGAGCCACTTGGGGTGACTTACAGTAGGGGTGTTGGTTATCCAATAAATGATTCCTGATGCGGTGGTACCCATAGCAGCCTCCCAAATTGAAAATACTTTCATTGGACATTTTTAGAAGTAACAAATCTTCACTTAATAGTATAATTATTATGACATTGCATATGAAGGAAGCTCATTATAAATCTTGGTTTGTTGGTTTTAAATAACCTCCTTTCGGCGGAGGTACTCGGAAAAGCTCTCGGAGCTGCACTTAAACTAATTAAGTTTGAAATATGGATATCATTCTCCTTTACATTTCTCCACTATGTTTTCCTTTATGCTCCTGTTGTTATTATTGTTTTCCATCTACGCCGTTGAGACCATTCTCCACTGATAAAACCATAAAAATGCGTACTTACCCTTGTACGAAATGATTTATTACTCGGAATTTTAAAACACACATTTCCCTTCGCTGTTTACTACTCAATAAATACCGACCTGGGTAGATAATAAAACATACTCGTAACATTATTAGGTTACATGGGACCATAACAATGTTTTTATGCCTTTAAAATAAATAGAGATCAGTTTTCCATATTGATGGATACATTTCTGTAACATGAGATATAACAAAAGTTTTCAATGTTTTCAGCACGTAATGTTTCGTAGAATATTTTTATTAATATATTATTATGTATTAATAATGTATTATAATTAATGTATTAGTTAATGGCCAAGAAATATAAAAAATTAAAATATTTTAATTAATGTATTATATTTATTTAGAGATATGGTCGAATAGCTGAACGTTCTATTGCTTAGATACATATATTATTTAAATGAAAACAAATCAGTTTGCATTCATCACTTAATTGATAAAAAGTGGTTTTATTGTCAGAATAAAGTGAATTGGCGCTATTGAAATTTTTAAAATAACAATAGACAAACAAGTACACACAAAAACCTATGGACAAAAAAATATCAGCTTAAAACTAAGGTAGATAATTCTAAAATGTTATATGTGCTTTTGAAATGTGGCTTCACCGGAGAGTGCTCAAGGTCCCATGGACCTACACGATCACCAACAGATATAGAGAACTGCTTACATTAATAAAAAGCCGGAAAATTTCATACCTAGGTCATATACTTCGAGGGGAGAAGTATCACTTGCTCCATTTAATATTGAAAGGCAAGATAGAGGGTCGCCGAAGGCCTGGTAGGAGACAAATGTCTTGGCTGCGAAATATACGAGAGTGGACCGGCATTAGAAGTGTGGATGAGCTATTCCGGGCTGCGCAAGACAGGGAGACATTTTCAAGAGTAATCGCCAACGTCGGGGGGACCTGATACGGCACACAAAGTAGAAGATGAAAAAAAACATTTCAAAGAATGGTGATTAATTAGTCAAAGGTTAAAGGTATCATTAAAAACAATTGTTGTAGGTACCCAACGGCGATTTTATGTTTTATTTTTCTTTTGTCAATGGATGGTAAAATGATATCTTCATTTTTTAACCAGTGCTCAGTGATCGCTGGTTCAAGTCTTTACTAAATAACTTATAATAAATCTGAACTGCAAGTTATTATTTTTTTTATATTTACTGAACGCCTGTAAGGCTTTTCCATACAAAATACATGTCGAAAATTTACAAACACCATGTGGAAATACATATATATATCAGCACATTAATATTCCCATATTCCAGTGCATCTCAAAAATCTTCACTGGCTCAAATGTTCTGAAGGAATCCAGTTCAAGCTCTGCTGGATGGTTTTTAAGTCCCTTAAGGCAGTGGTTCCTCACCCATCAATATACTTTTGAAAAAAAAGTTTAAGCTATTATTATCGTTGTTCTTATGTATATTTAAAATTCAGATGAAGGTTAATCAGCGTAGTGATGCGGTATATGCCATTTTTCTAATGTATTTTGTATAAATTGTCTTATTACCTTGGTAACTAAATATATTTTTTTAAATAAACTGTATTTTATTTTAAAGACATGTTCAAACACGATTCAATTAAATTAATAAACATAAAACTTCAACATGAAAACTTTTAAAGAAAATAGATAAATAACTTACAAGTTAAAAAAACATACAACTTATGTACCACGATTGTGACTTTTATTATTATTTATTGTGTAAATATTTTTTTATGAAAAAAAAAATTCTCGACAATCTACCCTCAGGTCAGCAGCATCATCAGCTATCGGAAGGTCGAGGGAACCAAAGCGCAGTATCTGGTCTAAATTCGGTCAGTGTGCTTTCGGAGAGTCAGAGCCTAAAACCTGGAATGGACTGCCACGTGATTTAAGAATGATTTTGTAAAGGTCACTTCATGGAAATTCTCCAGTCCTAAACAGTCCTAAGTCTTTCAAAATAAATATTTACTCAACGTTGGCATTAATCTTCTTATAAATGTAATACCAACTGTGATGGGGGTAGTAAATGTAAAATCACGCAAATAATGTCCTCCGCGTGCAAACCCGTATATTCTCCATGCGTAAACTTTCTAATAAAGTGTGTTTATCGGAATCAACCTGCCAGGTAAGCATGTTTATCTATCTATTTGTAGGTGAAAATCCGTTTTAAAAATATTTTTACTCACAATAATTTCGACTCTCGAAAGAAGCATACGGCATAAACAAAATACGACATACTTATACATGCAGTCGGCTTAGCAAAAAACCACTTACGATTCCTACTTTCATAATATAATATAACTTTTTTATCTGAGAAAAACTGTCGGCCAGACCAACTGTCGGCGGACCAACTGTCGCAGGATCAATTGTCGCCGGACCAACGGTCATGGAACCCTATTTGTAAATAGTGAAGTTAGATAAAGCCTAAGAATTCATATTAAATTGTACACCACCCTTGTGATTTTTCAGAGGTGATTTTTCCGAGTGCCCGAGGTGATTTTTCGCAAAAACGGTGCTCTAGAAATTACCCAACTATTCTTATTATTTTAAATCATATAATGCATATCAGTACAATAAATACTTGTCACATTACAAACATAACATGGAAACATGTCAGTTATATTCACAAATAATTATTTTGGCTTTGATGTAGGACGGAACATATTAAAGAATGCACATTTACAATATTAATTATGGTATGTATAATATATTACCAATTTAGGAAAATTAGGTGTCTGCGATTGTGTACTATAACCCCCTTATAAACGTGCGTTCGTTGAAATTCCTATTTGAAAAACTTCTAATAGCTTTCTGAATTCAATTACAGAAAAAAATAACATTTTTATTGAAACAATACAACCATCAATTCCCAAAGGTATTAAAAAATTCCTAGAATCCATAAGTGGGCTGATACGTCACATGCTGGTATTTGTGATGTTTTCCATTCGCATTTCTATTATTATGAAAAAGCAAGGGTAGGTACTTGCAAGTTACCCGTCACACAATTTTTCCACATGCTTTTACTGGACAACTCTTTCATCATGGTGATTTTTTATTACCTAACTGACCACCTCATCGTGGGGCGGATAGGATGGACTGCCAAATGACTCAATCTTGGCACACACTTTTTGCTACATTTACATTAATAAATTTCATTCACATCTTATGTTATTTTGACTCTCGACATGGCCCAACTCAAGTATTTGATTCACTTGATAGTATCATATCGTCCCCTATTTCATCAAGTATTCCATTATTTTTATGCAATCGCTAAATAAACTATGCGACTCAAGACCCAACCACTTTGGCGCAAAAGTCATCACCCAAGCGAAAATACTTTTATTTTTGCAAA
Organism: Limnephilus rhombicus; assembly: GCA_929108145.2. Lineage (NCBI taxonomy): Eukaryota > Metazoa > Arthropoda > Insecta > Trichoptera > Limnephilidae > Limnephilus > Limnephilus rhombicus. The sequence goes on from OV815271.1 coordinate 46,029,366, forward strand.
TGTCCTCATATTTACCATCACGACTTTGATAATTGTGATGTTTATAAGTATAAGGACGGGTTGTTTCACAGAAATGAAACAATGTCATCAAATGACCATTTAGCGCCATTTTGTTTTTTTGACAGGTGAAAGTCACTTCAGCTTTTGAACAATTTTTGATCAGCCAGAAGAGGACAATTATCAGCTTGTCAGCTTATTACAATTTGTTTGAAAGTTGAAACGCACCTAGAATCGGCGTGACCTTTAAAACGTCAAAAAACACAAATTGGCGCTGAATGGCCACTTGATCACTTTGACACATGTAAATTTCTGCGAACAACTGGGTCAAAAACCATGATTAATTTTCCGATCGTATTAAATTTATGTTACTTAAACTTAATTCATACTTAAACATATTTTAATACGTTTTTCTAAACTGCAAATAAATGGTATTTAAAGTCCGTATTACGTTAAGAAGCGTTAGCCATAAACATATTAATATCGAGAGTCAGGTGTACGTGATGTTAGATTTTTATTCATGGGCAGGTACTCTATAATATATATCAAAATTCAATATTGCATAAGCCGATGTAAGTGATCAATATTCATGGCAGTTGTTTGTCCACCGCGACCCGCACCCCTCTTCAACACCCCTAGCCTTAATGTAAATGATATTCAAGCAGCTCTCGATCAGAAAGCAATAGACGAAGGCAAACTTCGCTGCGTCCCGTAAGAAACTCAGTCAACACACCGTTTTGTCATCGCATTACATTTGTAAACAGCAATAATGGATATTTGTTTGCCGATCGGTTGCAAACAATGCTATACTTTGTTTTCTGGCAAACTTATGAGACGGGGAGCAACTTGTGATAAAAAGATATAATCAAAAAATTCTCGACGGTATCAAAAGATTAACTTCTCGAGAGATTTTGTCCTCGCCTTTAACAATTATACCAAACGAAAGCTCTTCAGCAAATTTGCAACTTGTACACCTTTTTATTATGATATTCTGCGTTGCAAATACTGTAAGAATTAAAATTATTTTTTTCGATGTTTCTATTTTTGATTCCGACAATTAGTGAAGGAATTCCATTGTAATGATATGTATGTTGAAATAAATTTAATCCCAGGATACCAACAATAAAACGACTGCCTAACACTGAAAATGGGGATAATACATAGTATTTCCTAACTAAATATTAAATTATTCGAAAAACAATTTAATGTAGAAAATTAGGAGAACCAAATTATTTTTTAACAAAATCGTTATTTTCTTACCTCCTGCCCAAATATAGTGTACATCTGAACCAAATATCAAGAAAATAATAAATAATGGTACCACTCCGAAAATGGACGTGATGGGCTGAAACCAATAACGGTCAAAAATAAAAATGGGTTTTAAAGGGTATTGTTACCTACTTTTTATTGTATCTTCCCGCCATGACAGAGCAATGGGCAACATGGGCAGAAGAAGGGTGGTATAAAACACCTAAATTGTTAAAAACTAATCACGAAACCTTTTTCAAGCACTTTTATGTGTTTATTTGTAGGTATTCACCCAAGTGATTCGCTACGTTTGGTGATTTAGCAGGGGTGCCCAGGTTCATGGGGTGAGGTTTGTCTAGATCTTGGAGGCGGATGACCAGGACACACTAAACCCCAGATTCCTACCCACCCTTTAAACTCTTTCCTTCCCATAACTCTCCTCTCCTTCCTTTCCTTAAAAAACCCTCCACACAGCATCCCCAAAGATGACATAGGCCCTGATGGAAATTATTTTCCTCAGGCAAAATTATTTTCCTCAAAAAAAAAATTCATCAAAATAAACGATATTTCGAAAAAAATACTTGAGTTTGAGGGAGCGGGCCGTATCGGCAGAGACGGGACGAGAAATGAAAGGCGTCAGTCAGTGAAGTGAGTCAGTCTTTATTGTTGCGCTATGTAGCGAGGTCGGAGCTGAGCGGAGTGGCAGTGGTGCCGATAGTTATGCTGCTGCGTGATGATGAGTGAAGACGGTGAGGAGACTACGGCGGTGAAGATCACTGGTCTTCAGGGAGCTGGCGTGTTGCTCTACACCATGGCGGTGTAGAAGTGACCTTGGTCCAGGCGGTCGACCGTCGTCGTGTTGACGAGGTATGGCGGCTGTGTGGTCTTTGAGTCGACACACACACGTGACGCAGGAAGGAACCTTGAGAGGCGATGAGGATGCTGGTTGCTGGCTCGTTGCCGGTTGTGGTTGCTGGTTGTGGTTGCTGGCTTATTGCCGGTTGCTGGCTCGTTGCCGGTTGTGGTTGCTGGTTGTGGTTGCTGGCTTGTTGCCGGTTGCTGGCTCGTTGCCGGTTGCTGGTTGCTTGACATCTCATGTCGAGATGGTAGTTGGAGATGGAGGCCTCGAAGGTGGTACTGGTGTCACACTGGATATGTGTTGTTCACTGCTGACTGCGGAGGGCCGGTGTCCAGCGCAGGCACGTACTTAGTCGCGGCACTGCTCGGACTGTGTTGCTACTCGACCGATGAATGAAGACTGAACTGGAATCAGCGAGCGAGCGCTTGCTTATATACTCGCGGCGAGTAATTAATCTCACGGTAGGCAAGGCTGGGTGAATTCACGCAAAGCTGAGAAATCGCTTGAACCTTCTGTGGGCACTTGTATGGTACAGCCACACGTTCTAGGCCTTTCGCGTAAGTGGCGGAATTATTATTTACGAGGCGGCGCAGCCGTAGTAACTGTAGGTAGATGTAGTATCGGCCGTAGGTAGGTCCGGTCTGGAGTGTTCCTTAACCAGTGGCGCTGCGATGGTTTTATCAGAGCGGGTTAAGTGACCGCTACAAATTTAACCTATAACGCAAAGAACACTTTTCAGGGTGCTTTTATTCAAGTTTCTTCGGAGTGACCACGTTCTGCAGAACAGGGCAAAATGTATGGATATGATGTAAGAAAGTATGCGAAGTGCCAATCTAATAGGTGTAATAATATCACCAATATATCACCTTTTGTAAAATTGTAAATAATATACCAATATATTCCATACCCGTTGTTACGGAAATTCGAAGTCAATCGAAGACGAATTCGAAGATCGAGTTCCGAACCATTTAGTATGTGTTAGATACTAGTGAAATACCACCCTCCAGAACTGAAACGTTGTTTGAAATAGTTTTCACCGCAACCCCCTCACCTCCCCACTACCTTTATCCTCAAAACATATCCCGATTGGGGATGCCATAGTCGCATTGGCTTCAGACGGTTAAGAGCAGTTTGCACTTTTGTGGGTTTAGTCCAGTCAGTGGGGATAAAAAGGCCTTTACCTTGCAAAAGGTCATGTAGTAGCGATTTTGATTTTGATTTTACAACCAAATTGTTGAATACAAACTTAAAGAAGATAAAATTTCTTTGGTTTGACAAATTTTTTTCGCAAGTCTTAATAATGAATATTTTTCTTAAAAATGATGAAATTCCCAATTTTTGTTATTTTTTCGGGCTATTCATTACACCATTATAATAATTTTGTAAACTCATTTCCACAATGACGCATATTGTGGTATCCCCAGTAGGTCTTCTTCTTCTTACAGCCCATTTCAAGAAGTAGCCTCCTTTAAAATAAGCCTTCACCGCCCTCCACTGTCCTCGGCCGTCGTATTCCAATCTGCGACAAGGAGTAGTCCTCTTTCATCCTTCCTTACATCATCCTCCCACCTCAGCCTAGGTCTGCCCGCCTTTCGTTTACCTCCTGGGTGTTCTGTTAGAACCTTCTTCGGTACTCGTGTGCTTGGCATTCGGTGCACACATGTCCGTCGTCTTAGTCTTTGGAGCCTTAAAAGGGGCGCAACCCGGATTTCTACCGATTTATTACATATTTTCCACACGGTAAGTTTTAAAGCGCTTAAAAAATATATGTTATTCTTGAAGATAATATCTAGACTTTGCCCACGCCGAAACGCAAATTACATAAAATTCCCTCGATAGAAAAAAATCGCAAAGTATGCTCCAAAAATTATTATAAACACGTTTGTTTCAGTTATTTTACAAGTTATATGTATGAAAAAATTCACAGTGATTTTTTAAATGCTGTTTAAGATAATGCCCGCGAGATTTTTGCTCTATTTTAAACGAGTCGTGTTTTATTAAACATAAATGTTAGCGCTCTCCTCTAACATTCATAATTTGGTATATCTCCATCTTCTTCTTTTCGGGCCCAGTTGCAGAGCCTTAAATGGGTAGAGAGTCTGGAAGCTTGTTAAATATCATAGATCTGATTATTGTGGCGGATTCTCTATGGACGTTTCAGGATTTGAACACTGGCAGCAACGCAAATTGTTAGCGGCTGTGATGCGCTTTCTTACTTCTACTGGGTATTTGTTGTCCTGCGTAATGATGGAGCCCAGGTAGGTATACTGTTCAACCACTTAGAAATTATAATTGTCTTCAAATTTCACTTTTTTTAATCTGCGGTGTGGAGTTCTGGTTTGAATCATGATTTGAGTTTTATTCTAATTGATTTGCGAACCCACCTCTCTTACAGCCAGGGATATTCCGACAACGTTAAGGTCAGTAGGTCTATTTCACAGATTTTCCAGCGATGGCAGATTTCGAAATGGCACTTGAGCCGCGCAGAGTTCGACTAGTATTCGTAATTATGTTACATATTCCCTATTGCGTAAAAATATTTTTTTTGATCCCAACTGGTTTATATAAACATCTTAAAAATAGTCTTCGTCTTCAATGTCATGATCTGCTACTGAGATTCTGGGCTTCCATTGACAAAATCTCTTCATCTTCGTCCTCGATATCGTGGCGAATTTTGTCATAAATCATAACACTCACACACAATAGAACACTTCAATCCACTCAGGTGCTGGTTTCTTTGTCATTCTTACTGGAATAAGCCATTGGTGCTACGTTTCCAGCGCCAGTTTTCAGGATTTGATTCCGTCCCATTTTTGGACTTGATCGTACGACCTAAATGCATGACGCTGTACGACACCAGCGTCATTCGTTGGTGGCAAAGAGGCAAGACTGAATTTGCTTTTTGTTGTCGACTTTGCGAAACGTTGGTAGCGGACTTCTTCCAAGGTTTCCTCATCCATGTCACCCCCGTACAAAGCGACCTGTCTTGTGCTATCATCTTCGGCTGACTTGTGGTTTTACATGATGTTGTTTTCGTTCGTGTACTCGATGAAGACGCTCTGGCAGATCAGCTTTTTTAAGGCTTACTAAACCTTAATCATCACTACAAATTTGTTTCATCCGTGCACTTTATGACGTAGGGTTTGTCATAGTGAGATACTAGCCTGTAGCAATATAGGAGCTGAGCTGGCAACGCTGCAGTCAGAACTGCAGGCACGTGGTATGTTGCCGTCTCTTTCTCTCCTCTATGTAACATGAAAAATTACTGTAATTTGAAATAGATTTTGCTGTATAATTATATTGTGTTGTGGAAATACGTTAGGAAAACTTGGGTTTTACGATTTTTTGTCAAAATTTTTTTCTTTCTACCGCTGTAAGTCATTACACATTATAAAAAAAAACTTTATCAAAAAATGTACGTAATTTAGTCTTCTTCAAGTTTGCAATAGACATTTTTTTTATAAAGAAAGACAAACATTCCCGGGTTACAAATAACCCAACAATGTTTGAAAATCTCCTACTGCCACCACAGAAAGCCGAAAATGTTGCTTGTGTTGTGATGGAGGACTTAGCCAGTCGAGGAATCGAACCCAAGCCTTAGCCAGTCGGTGGGACCCAAGCGCTATGCCCACTCAACCCCTGACCGGTCCAACCAATTTTTTTTTATATCAAAATCGCTACTACATGACCTTTTGCAAGGTAAAACTCCCCAGTGACTGGACTAGTGATTCACATAAATAGGAATAGTGAACGAACATATTTAAATACGTAAACAAATGCTTATTTTCCAAACCCACGGAATATTAAAGGCGCATTGTGGGTATTAAAAAAAGTTTGTAAAAAATACATGAAATCTGGCCCATCATAATATTTATCAAATACGATTTTTAAGAATTAAAAAAAAAAACAGAGCGTTCCTTATGAAGGATTCCCAGAAGGGTAATGGGTAATGCATAACACAGCGAAAAATTGTGGAATGGTATATTTATATCGTGGTTTATGTCTCGCCCAACAAGTCCCTCTGCGTCGTCGCCGTATTCGAGCTTTGCGAGGAGCGAACTTTTTATGCCCGGCCGAAAAACATTTGGGAAAATGAATCAGGATTCTGTTAAAACTTTCATACAAGTTTATTATTCTCTTAAGCAGCCATGATTATGATGTTGGTATGGTGCATTGGTTGGATCCTATGGGTTTAGTGAGAAGGTTGTTCACCAATTTTATTTATACTGACTATCTTCCACTTTCTTTACAAGTCGAAGGTTAATAGTTTTAAGAAGTTAATTATTTATTTTCTTAGAATTTCCGTAACAACGGGAACCGAATACATAAAGTATTGTAGTTAGACAAATCTTTTGTCAACCATTTAGTAAGAGCTTAGTTATACAAGTATGATAACATTTTACATAAACTGCGGCCACGTTTAAGTGATACGACAAAAATTAGATATATAATTGGATATATTTATGTTATTTATAACCATAAAGTGATAATCTGTTTTTTCAACAACAAAAACTACCGTTCGGTAAAATCTTGCGCCGTATATTTTGCACCGCTTTTAGTATAAAAGTCTAGATTATCGCTACTATTATAAATTCTGACGTTACATCAAGTAATAGTCTTGAAAAAATACATTTGACTTTTAAATAATTAACGAAAAAGTGGATAAAATATCTCTAAAACAAATAAATTGTGTTTACACTCTGGCAAAACGGGTGAAGTTAGTTACAATAACATAGTTTAGTTATTAGATTAAGATTCCGAATAATTTTTGTAAATCCCGGTTAAAAACGCGAGCTTTTCAACTGAATACCTTTTCGCCGGTGGAAACTTCATTATTGCTTTTGTAACACCATTTTTTACAGAATGACACAATTTTGCAGAATAATAATCCTATTTAAGATGAAGCCAGAGTAAATAATGCAAAATCATATGTATTTGTTTTGAAAATTTGATCGCTTAGAAGTATTATAGATGCTTTAATTAAATACTGCGTGTAGAACATACCTTGGCCCTTAAAAATATCGGTCATTTTTTGTAAGTCTTTTAATAAGCCTATAAAAAAATAATGTATAAGTTCTATAAAAAACACTTTCAAGTTCAAACTCTCCTATTTCTAAACCCCTTTTCGGATATGGTTTTATTGTATAAGTGGCAAATTCAGTTTATTTTATAATAATCGCAAAAAATATATATATTTACGCCAGAACTTCCCAAATTAAAATAAAATATCCATTTTCGCATTTTTATTTTACAATACGGCCGCTAGTCGACGAATTTGGTTTTTCAAAGTGAACCCTATGGCATCCACCGAAGAATTACTGATCACGCCACACATAGGTATTTCATATCAGTCACGCCCCGGCCGGAGCGGGAGATGGACGTGTGTCCGCGTCGCTTGATTTCGTGAAATCAATTTTAAATTTCCATTTTATTACAATAAACAATGCGTAAAAAGGAGTTAATGTTTTTTACAGGTTTTTACGAAATAAACCTGTTAAAAAAATTTCTCAGATACCTTTTCCAACCTTTCAAAAGCTTTTTCTCAAGTATTTTCAAACTCCTACCTTAAAGGGGCGTGAAATCCGATTTCGATTTTTTCCTGGACTATTGGATCGCCTTAATGTTATTATTCTAGGAACCATAGAGTAGCGGAGGAAGGATGAGTAGACGTGGATGCCAATCCATTTTCTTGGATGTATCAAAGTAACAAAGAAGTATTAACTAATATGAAATCTAATTTTAAGTCGTATATTCCAGCAATTTAAGTTGTCTCCCCTGGATTAACCCATGTCTTAAGGAACTACTCTAATTCTAAACCCACCCATTTCAACTCAATACCTTTCTTTGACTAAGTCAATTCGACTCAGTGACGGGCTTTGGTTAATCCAAGATTCTTGTCTGGCATGAAATTAAAGTAATCTTAAACAATTTCAAACGTCAAATACGTATAACCCACCACTAACCAGAAATCTTATTTGTTAAGTAATCATTCTACTTTCGCCTTATATTAATGATATTCGTGAGATGTTCCTTATCCGTGGGTCGCGATACAAATTCGTATATTTCGAGAAACAATATTTTTTTAAGAATTTGACCCAACGTTATGCTTTTTCAAAATTGTATCGAACTAACGATCGTATGTTTCGAAAAACGGTATTTTTTAAGAATTTGACCCAACGACAACGTTACGCTTTTTCAAAACTGTATCAAACTAACGATCGTATGTTTTGAGAAACAGCGTTTTTTAAAGAATTTGATCATCGTTATGCTTTTTTCAAAAATGTATCAAACTAAAGTATTGTGATTTTGGCGCTTTAGAATGCTCAATTTTGAATTTTCAATTTTGAATCAATGTGGCTGTTAAAGAATAGACCATTGGCATCACATTTAAAAAAAAATCATGTTTAGCCAAATATTCTAAGACATTCCGTATTTTTTTTAATCGTATTTTTGAAACCCTGGGGATTTTTTGAAACTTTCAATCCGAAAAATTGGACCATTTTTTATAAACCGGAAAGACGGGAAATAATTGTATGGGTACGAAAAAAAAATAAAAAACCGACATATTCCACATAAATGGCACAGGAGAATAACGAGGCATACCAAAAATATTACATCTCATAAATATTTGTTTCCATTTTATTGATCACTAATTATTATAATGTTCAACGTCTACTACGACAAAATCCAATGTTATAAACTTGTACTTATAATTATAAGTATAATAATCTATAATATAAAAATTAATCGCTGAATGTCTTGCTAAGCGCATAACTTTCGAACCACTGCACCAAATTGGATAATTCTTTTTTTTGTGTGTTCGTTATTATTAGGAAAAGGTTTTTAAAACTTCCGGCATTATGGAAAGCGGGAGGAGGGAGGGGGAGGGGAACCTGGGAGGGGGGAAGGGGACCTGGGAGGAGGAAGGGAAACTCGGGAGGGGGGTTCGTGGGATGGGGGAAGGGGGGGGGAGTGGATTGGGGAGAGGGAAGGTGGAGGTGACGGAGTGGGAACGGGAGAAAAAAAAGGGAGGCGGAAGGGAAACGGGACGAATGGGAAAGGACACTCAAGGAGAAACATTTTTTTATCAAATGGCATAGCAACGTACGCCGGGACCAGCTAGTATATTATAAAATTTGATTTTGTTAAAATCAGCAGTATTACCATTATGCTCCTAAGTCAGTCGCTGCGGAAAGCATCTGTGCAATGTTCACTTTATACTATCTGTCAAAACGTCGAACCAAACATAAGTTCGCAAGGTAACAGACATACAATCTAGTGAACTTTAAATGTCAAATTAAAAAAAATTCGCCGGAAATCAAAGGGTTGCCATATAAAAATATAAAAAAATGTGTGGAATTTTACCAATTTTTCATGTAGTGACGTCACGAGCCCTAAAACGATTTTATTTATTTAAAAAAAAAAAAAAAACTATGAATTTCCAAAGAAAATTTGTAACATTTTCATAATCTTAGCAGAAAAATCTATCCACACGATTTTTTCCAAGTCATTACGAAATCCATGCAAGTGGCCTATTGCTTTTATTTTTAACTGCCAAATTGACTCAAAATTCAAAATTGAACATAAAAAAGTGCCAAAATCATGAAGCTTTCACAATATCTTCATGTTAAGAAAGATAGCTGGAGACTAGGATGTATAACTGAAGCAAAAATTTCTCACAGTATACACAGATAGCTCTGCGTCGCTGAAGAAATAAACATCTCTAAAGGTGTGTTTGGGGGCGTTTCTGGTGTTCCGAGGTACGATCGAATTCTTCATTTCGGGTGAAATTTATATCTAATATTTTTTTATAAATTTTTTTCATCGGTTTGTTGATTTATTTCTGGTATTCCCTCTTATTATAAAATATATATATATATATATAAAATATCCCTACGTCCGACATGCGCCTTCTAATTATTTATTTATTTACTACCCCGGCATGCGTTGCAATCCCACTTAATAAATAAATTGTTTTTCCCTGCACGTCCTTTCCCATTAGTCCCGTTCCCCTTCCGCTTCCCTTTCCGCCTCTTCTTCCTCTCCCGCTTCCAGTTCCCGTTTCCCGTGAACCCGCTCCCGCGTTTCGTACATTCAGTCCCAATGCGTTAAGTTTTCAAACAGCTCGCGTGCCATCTATTGCAATTTTTTATACAAATTTCATAATGCCAGAATTCACCAGTATATATAGAAACACAACATTCATCAAAGTTTCATTACAATCGGATGATTTCATGACTCCAAAGCTCACTATTGTATACAGAAACCATCGCGGGCATGCGCACATTCAATCCCCAAAGTTTCATCGCAATCGGATGAATGGTTTAGCAACGCATTAGAAACACACACAAACATATTTTGATTTTTATATGTATATATTATTATATGTAGATGCTCTTCCAACTTTATATGAAGACATCCCCTGTCATCATCATCATGAAGTAGGCGGTTAGTGAACACTTGTTGTTTAAAAAGTAGATACCTCACAGTTTGGGAATCAGCGGTATAGGTAGGCTGCAATGTTAATTTTGAAAATGGAAAATAGGAGTCATCGCCACATTTACATGAAGTTCTCACGTGCTTCGGTAAGTTTGCGTAAAGTTCTTTATTAATTAAACCTCTTCGTAGCGGGGGGTGATATATTACTACACGAAATATTGTTGAGATAAATTCTAGCATTTACTCCAATGAGATTACACGGAATAAAGGTAAACAAGTTCAATTAATCAACAAACAAACTACAATATGATCATTTTTAGTCAAAATATTAAGCTCTATTTTCTTTGGAAAATTTTAAATCACACGAACCAATTTTTACACTATAAATATTAAATTTTTACACTTTAAATATTATTTTCGGAATATTCTTGTTTTTTGCGTGATATCAGATGATTCATTTTGAGGTCCCTAAATATATATATTATTATTATTCAAACCTGCTACCTTTTGGACCACGTTTCATACGGAGCACGTTTCATATAATAATATGGTTAAATAAATTCCATGATTTAAAGCTCTATTAAGAACCAGGATTGCAGGACTAAGGGGAAGGATAAACCACTCCAGAAATATTCTCATAATAGAATCCCGTTTGACTTCAGGATCGAGCTTAGAAGAACATTGAAGAAAGACACTGGCTCCCATAATCCCAGACCCGATGGACTAATAAGAGCCTAATTAAAGTGTTTTTTTATTTATTTTTTTATGAAGACTTTTTTATCTATTAATGCCAAATACTTGTTTTTTTATTATTTTTTTATTATTTTCTTCTAATTACCATATTTTATAAATATCTATGTATATTATGAATGTACTTACACTCTATCTATATAGGATGTGTGGGATTGCACTCACCTCCCCACATTGTGGAATAAAGACCATTTTTTTTTATTGCACCAGATTTTAATGTCCGGGTTAAATTTTCCCCACAGGAAAAACTAAACCCTTTCACACACTCCCCCAAATGGTCATGTAGTCAATCCACGCTATGCAGTTGCACTATATAATTATTATAAATACAAAACAATAAAAGAACAACGTGTCAACCTACCAGAGACCAAATGGGAAAATAATTCACCGACTCGAGATATTTTCATATCAGAGGGTTCGGGTCTGTAGAAATCCTAATTGAACCTATAAATCCTACTAATCCCTCAATATAAATATTTAAAAAATCTTTTGTAATCCTACATGTATTTAAAATGACCGATTTTTGCATTTTTATATATAAATTCTTTGACAAATCTAATATGCCTAAATTTTGAATCAGAGACCTAGGTATAATGCCAGTAGCCGAAATAAAAAATGGTAATATTTTTATAGTCTGAGAGTGCCAAATTCTTTTAATCTCATATCCTAAATCTGTGTAGGTATTTTCTATTTTTTTCAGAAACAGTTTTTTGAATATTACAGGAATTTGGAATAACTACATCAATGATAAAAGCAGGAATTTGGAATTATTATTATTAAATAGAATAGTATAATTGTAAATGTATAAATAGCACATAATATGAACAATTACAAATGAACATTCAGATCATCAATATAAATGTAGGTAGGTAGATGGGGTATAATAAAATCCTAATATGAATTAGCAATTGGCAATATAAGGGCTTCAGTAGGGCATCAATATAGATCATCTGTATCCAATAGCCATTTTCTTAGATTATTTTGACATTGTATAATTGGTATTATGATTAATTTTCATTGGTTTCCTGGTCATTATTTAATATTTTGGATATACTATGTATAGTTTAGGGTTCTTTCGCCGTACTTATTGCCACTTTTTGGAACCACCAATCCTTAATTTTGAGTGAATTCTGAATTATGTTTACGATAAACTCTTCCCTATATAAAGAATCAGACAATATAATATTTTGACGTATACCTAGATACACAACTTTTTGTATAATGTCGCGTCAGAGAAATCAAAGTTATCCAAATATAACAAAAAACCTGATTAACCAATTAACCTCATTAAAAATTTTGTGTTAAAAAGTATGCAAAGTGCCAATGGTATTATAATGCCAGGTGTAATAATATCACCAATAAATCATCTTTTGTAAAATTTATAGAAGAAAACATAATCGTGTGCGTACCACGGTTGAATTTGGCAGCCACCTCTGGTCTGGAGCTCCAAAATACCTGCAAAAAAAAACCTTGACTCTGTGCAGAAACGGGCGGCCCGTTTGATAGATTCTTCCATCTTAACGGACGGATTGCAATCTTTAGAGCACAGGCGTCAGGTGGGAATGCTATCCGTGTTCTACCGGTATTACAATGGAAGATGCTCCGAGGAACTAGCGTCATTGACGCCCTCAGCACCGGTTAATAGTAGCCAAACACGCTCCCAACATTTTTACACGGTTGACGTTAATCACATGAGAACTGGTCGTTTCTACCACTCGTTCTTGAGTTCAACAGCTCGGCTGTGGAGCAATTTACCGGCCTCTGTGTTTTCTCCCTCCTACAACATGGGTCTCTTCAAGATCCATGTTCTCTCCTTCCCCTCCTCAAAAATACCCTCCACATAGCATCTTCAAAGATGACATAGGCCGGGAGGGAAATTATTTTCCTCAGGGCCTCCTATTGGAATTTTGTGTAAGTGCACAATAGGTCATTTTTTTTAAATAATATCCCAAAGATGGCCTTGATTTTAATGCGCTGACGGCAAATTCGCATTGTTCACCTGACCAAATATCCATGATAATTGATAACAATAAATGATAACTAACTTACCGCTCTCTAGATTTACAACATTGATGGCGCAAGTCCGTTTCCCTACGGCTTTTTCTGCAGTGACATTCCCAAATCATCCCGTTTCATTCGCTCACCTTGGGCAGCTTTGTAACGAGGCTGCAAGAATATGTGCTACAAAATGGAGGTCACCTTTCGGACAATATTTTTAAAAAAGAAGGATTTTACACACACACAATATTTGCTTTCATGTAGATTATGTTTTCATCAATAAATTTTACAAAAAATGATTTATTGAATGTATTTTGATTATTTGAAACGTCAAACAATTCGAAATTATTTGACGTTTCTAAATAAATGTAAATGTATTACAAAAGCTTTCCAACTACTCCGCGAGATGTCAGCAGGGAAGTACTTTTTCACTTGACCGACAGAGGCGCCAGTGTCACTTCTGCTGCCTCGAAGCCGCCACTGCACCGCGCGGCCCGTCCCAGGTTCAATCTTCCTTTCTTCCAGTTAGATCGGCTAACTTGTAGCCTTATTATTATAAATACCTACGTAAACATAAATAAACCAGATTGTTATTATTGAGAATCTACTAATCTCCATAAGTGAAAGTGTTTTGGAGCATTTAAAAAATATTGAACTAATGTGTTGTGGATTACTTGTCACGCAAGACGACAATAGTTTTGGCTGGGTACGAGAGGGCTAAGTCACATTAGAGGGCTAAGTCACACAGAGCGTAGAAAAAGAAAAGAGGATTGATCTCAAGGACCGAGGATCCAAGGAATCTGGATTGCATCTTAATATATAAAACAAAGTCGGGTTAGTTACACTATTTATAACTCGAGAACGGCTGGACCGAGTTTGATGACCTTTAATTTGTTGGATTTGCCTCCGCCCCGGATAACAGAATAACCATTAAAACATCGCAAAAATTCACGACAAAGAAAGTTATGAAGAAAATTCATTTCCCCTTACATTTTGTATGGAACGAATTCTCATATTTTGAAAGAGCTGCAGGAATTTTATGATAAGTACCTATAAATATTGAGAAGTGAGTGAGTTCCAATAATTCAAAAACGTCAAATGTCAATGTGCTGATTGTTTTTTTTTTATTCTTAAACATAATGCTGCCTCTCTTTCTTACACACTTAATGTCAATAGCCGAAAATGAGACAAACGGTGAACGTATGTCTCCACCCATCCAAAGAAAAGATACAATCATTAAAATAAAAAACCCTCACACGTATAAAGAAAATGAAAAGCAAAGTTTTTTTTACATGAGTTCCACAACACATAAGGCCCCGAAGAAAATTATTTTCCTCAGGCCTGTGTCATCTTAGGGGATGTTGTGTGGAGGGTCTTTTTAAGGAAGGGAAGGATAGGAAGTTCTGGGAAGGAAAAAGGTATGAGGGGAGGGTAGGAATCTGGGGTCAGTGTGTCCGGTAGTGACGGACGTATGAATCCAGCTCAAAGAGAGAGTCCAGCTCAAAGGTCAAAGGCCAGTCTCTCTCGATCCGGTCCGCCACGCAGCAGGTGGGCAGACGCATCCGCCGCCAAGACCCGGACAAACGTCACCCCGTAGCGAACCACTTAAGGTGCGATTCCTAAGGGTGACCTATGGGTGACGTATGACAGAGGTGTTGGTTTTCCAATAAATGGTTCCCGGTTTACAAATTATCGTAATTAAGTGAAGAAATAAGAAAATCACAAAAAATATAAATCCATACACAATGCCATCTCTGATACTGACAAAATCAAAACACGGACATTTGTGCATTGATGATTGCTTCATTGTGTAATTTTTGAATTAATAAAAAAACTGAATTTAATTCAACAGTTATTGATTCTGAGGCGGTACGAAGTTCGTCGGGTCCGCTAGATTTTATATAAAAAATTTTATCTATGTTCAAATCCACCAGATGGATTTCTTGTTTATTGGGTTATCTCACAGTTACGTTAAGTGCTTAATATCGTTAAAATTATTCCACATTTCTGTACATTATAATTTATTCTCTCATCACTGATGACTGATGACAAACTACAAAAGTAGCTTAGCAAGGTTGAATGAAAATAAAGAAAGAAAAATCTTAAAACTGAACTATTTTTTATTGGTATCATTCGATTCTCCGTTTTCAGGCTTTCGAGATGGAGATTGTCAATGTTTCATGGACCATGCTTATTTTACCACTTTCAGCCTTTACTGCATCAGTATAATATAATTTATTCTGTTGTCTTGTTCAGTGTTCGTGTTGGTACTTGTGATGATGAAGATGAGGACGAGGACAGGAAGATTGGGAATTATCTGACTATTCAGAACTGGTAACTAAACATGGCTACAGCCCAAAGATATTCAAATACAGAAGAGATATGCTATGGTGTCCGCGCAACTGTCGCCGGGCTACGCGCTTATTAGCGTAGTTTTCATACAAAAATAATTTGTTCATTTCTTTGATTTTTTGAAAATGTGCATTAATATTGGTTAACAATATATTTTGAATAAGGAAAGAATTCGTTCATTTAGTTTAACGTTCGTTTGGTTTATCCGTTAATTATTTGTTCTTTTAGTTTATTTGTTAATTGGTAAACAATTTTGGCGACGCCCGGAAACGCAGACCCACATAGTAAAAACAGCAGATAGCACATCTACTTATATTTCAATATCTTTGCTACAGCCATTTCCAGAAAAGTTTCGCTCATGAACAAGGGTCTTTCACGAAGACGATATTCGGAGTAGTTGCCAGTCTTCGTCTCTTCTGTCCTAATCTCAGCGTCGATCGATCGCTCTACGTGTAGCAAGTCTTGTTGCATTATTTTCGGATGCTCCACATTTCCTTTTTGGGCAAACAGAGTTTTACCACAAAATGCAAAATAGTATGAAAAACTTAATTAATTATTATAAGTCAATGAAAAGGGTCTTGTATCCATTTTCAAATTCAAATCAAGTGTTCCTTTGAAAGCCGTGTAGTCTCCTCTAGAGAGATTTTCTTTCACCTTACCTGCAGATGACAGTTCCCCGATTCCAGGTAGACCCTTCCTACTTACCTGTGCCTGTGTACAGCATTTAATATCCGCCAGCCACCACGGGAGAAGAACGGGAGAAATATGGATTTCGGCGGAGTGTGCAAATTACGATATCTTGGAACGTACGAAATACCTACATCCTACATGATATTTCACATTTCCTTCCGGAAGAGAAACTGCTTCCTTCGTACTTCCGGCTCTTTGCAGAGTTTTGATTTATCAATATAAACCATATTTCTTGACCAGAGGAGAGAGTTCGTCGATGAAAAGAGTTTTTTTTTCAAATATCGCTTTAGATCGTGAGTTTGGGTGTTGCAATTTGTCATGAAAGTGGAAAAAATAGATTCTGAGACCTTGTCGTCGTAAATGTTGAAAAAATATTCATGTTGCATTTTTATATCAAGTTAGCGCATTTCAGAAAGAATGCTAAACATAATAAAATGTATTTTTAGAAACATATTTAATGAATGTCATGTAAATTATAAATTGGAACCGATATGATCTGTTCACTGGCTTCCAGCCTGCATTGAGTTAAAAATAACAGAGGAAGTGCCCTAATAATTTTTTTTTTTTTTTTTTACATGAGCTCCACACAGGAGGCCCTGAGGAAAATAATTTCCCTCAGGGCCTATGTCATCTTTGAGAATGCTGTGTGGAGGGTTTTTTTTAAGGAAAGGAAGGAGAGGAGAGTTCTGGGAAGGAAAAGGGTTTAAGGGGTGGGTAGGAATCTGGGGTTCAGTATGTCCTGGTAATCCGCCTCCAAGACCTAGACAAACCTCACCCCATGAACCCGGGCACCCCTGCTAAATCACCAAACGTAGCGAACCACTTGGGGTGACCTATGGCAGAGGTGTTATACAAAGAGAGAAAACAAATAAATGTCTTATTAGCATCGCAAGGTTGCATTTCTTCTATTTCAATCGCCTATCCCTTGTTAGAAAAAGACTGTTAGATAGAATAGTTTCATCGCCAACGTTCTTTTTTAAAAACTGTATTGTCAAATTTCAATCTTTTGACCAGTTATACGTGTGACGCAATTGTTAATAGAACATTTATTTTGAACTGCCAGTCGGAAAATTATAAAAATATAAAATTACTAGCTGACCCGGAAACGTTGTTCTGCCATATAAATTATTTTTAGTGAATATTTTGGTTGTGAAATAAAAAAAATAACGAATGTATTGATTTCGTTCAGCTCGTGCCTCTTGTGATTGAGATGCATGCAATTGCGACATGCTCACACGCACATTTTCGTCATCTTGTTGGATTTGTTCGTCCGCTCTACTATTCTGCATGTTTGTTGCTTTATTCGTTCGACGGCCCTAATGGGCTTCACTGCAATTCACTTACACAAATAGATAAATTAAAATAAATCGTACAAAATTTTGCACTGCGTTGTGATACATAACACTGGTCAACAATGGTTTTGTTGCCCTTGATATGAAAGTGGTTCTGAATCATTTTATGCCTAAAATTTATGAAACTATGAATGATTTTGGAATATTGGCTCTAGTTTTTATCTTATATCATCATTACATAGTATAAAGTGAAGTCGTTCCCGTTGTACGCTTAGATCTTTTCAACTACGCAACGGATTTTCATGCGGTTTTCACCATTAGATAGAGTGATTCATGAGGAAGGTTTTTAAGCATATAGTTTGTCAAGGTTTTGTGTAAATTGGTTGAAATATATAATATACGTGGCAGCGGCAGTGGGCTGCGGGCGATAGGCAGCGGGCTGGCAAGCGGGCGATCTGGATTTGATAAGTATGCAAATTAACAGATGGTGTTGGTTATAAAGGTTGAGTAATTGCGTTGTCAGTAGATGGCGTTGTGTTTCGTTAGTCACAGTAACGTGTGGTTGGGTCTGGTAGTTAAAAATAATTTACACAGCTTTAGATTAAGACCATGATTATATTTTTAGTATTGCCATTTGGACAACAGTGGTGCCGTCCTATGTTTTCTACTCTTATTTGACAAACTGTAAATGAAAGTTTACGAAAACATTTCTGTGAAACATTTTTAAAAATTATTTTATCGTTCGGACATGTTTTAGGGAACCACATTTTGGTATGTAATTAGTTAATATTGTAATATATCATTGAATAAGAAGATAATAACAATAATCTAAATGAAAATATGAAAGAGAACAAGACACAAGACACAAATGGTCGCAAACTGGGACTCGTACCTAGAACCTCTCATCTATACGGGACGTGCGTTTACCAACTCCGCCATAGCACCGTACTATCAAACCGTCATAAAAGCCAATCTCATATTTCAAATTTTAGAACAATATTATCTTCAAATAATTTATTTTCCATATCATAGGCAACTACCCTTTTTATTGGAAACAATCATTCTTAGAATAGGCCACTTGCATGGACTTTATAACGACTTGGAAAAAATCGTGCGGATACATTTTTTTACTAAGATTACGAAAATGTTAGTGAAAATTTTTAGAAATGTACAGTTTTTTTTTTTATAAATAAATAAATCGATTATTATGGCTCGTGACGTCACTACATGAAAATGTGCCGTCGCCGAAAATGTACCTATTAATTTCATAAAATTCCACACTGATTTATTTTTTCTATATGGCATCACTTTGATTTCAGGCGAATTTTTGAATTTGACATTTAACGTTCACTAGTTTTATTGTTTGTTCTCTGCGAACGTATCATTTGGTTTGATTTTTTGACAGATGTTGTGAAGAGAACCCCGTACATTTCACCTTGTCCGTACGTGTTTTAGAAGTTTAATGATAATGGTGCGGATTTTAACAAAATCAAATTTTATAATATTCTTATGATTATTTTAATTTATAAGTACAAGTATATTACATTTGATTTAGTAATATAGACGTTAAACATTATAATGATTTGTGAACAATAAGATGGATCAAGGAAAAAAATATTTATGAGATTTAATATTTTTGGTATGCCTCGTTATTCTCCTGTGCCATTCGTGTGGAAAACGTTATTTTTTTAAATGATTTTTGGCTGTGTTATTATCGTTTTTTCGCACCTATTAAATTATGTCCCGTCTTTCCGGTTTATAAAAAATGGTCTGATTTTTCGGATTGAAATTTTCAAAATATTGCCAGTGTTTCAAAAATACGATAAAAAAATACAGGTGTCTTAGAATATGTGCCTAAACCGCAATTTTTTTAAAAAATGTGATGCAAATGGCCTACTGGTTTGTAACCTGGATAGCGTCACGGATAAATATATCCGATTTTATTTACATGGAACTATTGACTTTTTATAAAAGTCTAAATGAATATTCAATTTTTATAAGAAAAACACTCTTTTTATAACTTCTAAGAATCTCCATGACGTATATATCTGAACAAGGATTTTTCTGCTTACTTGTAATTAAAAGTCTCGGAATCGACAAAAATAAGTGATGGCACATGTATTGCTTTGAGCAATTATATTGGCCCCAGAATTCCGTAACAGAAAGGGATGCAAGATCATTCAAAAAGTGAAGGCTACTGCCATCTAGCGGCATATTTTGTAGCTTGACTGTTTGGATCACAGATTACAGGCTAAGGCCGTAGGGACGCACTGTTTTAAGGGCTAGACGATAAAGCAGATTTCTGGAATCTGTATCGTATTTATAGATTAACAATGGTGGTTTGTTTTTATGTTAGTATGTGAAACGTGTAGTTATAAATAGGACAATTTTTAATTAAAAACACTCTATTAATACGTGGATCTCCTGTAAACAGCTAGCATTACCTAGCAAGTGGTCAAATTGGCCAAATTCAGTGTTTTTGTTCGGGTCGGGAACAAATTTATTGTAAAATGTGCTTGTGAATAAACGAGAAGAATTCCTCCTTGAAGCCAGATGTTTTTCTTGAAGTCTTTCTGCTAAATTACCAAATTATAACACTACATTGAATTTTCTACCATTAATTTTAATTAAAGAATAAATTTTGAAAATTTTATTAAAATTTATTTTTATTCTCAGTTTATTTTTATTGTACCTTGTAGTTCTTGTATAATATAAATAAATATCAAAGTGTTCCCTAATCATTAAAAGGTCTGCTCCATATGGAATACTTCCGGCAACAGTCATGCAATTTCCGTCAAAAGAATCGAACTAAATTTCTCAGAACAATTAGTTTCGAATTTGGAATTCCTGCGGATGACATAATTATAAATATCTATAAGGCAATCAACGCGACCCTTATCGCTAAAAGAGAGATGAATACTTAATGATTTAATTTTTTTTAATTTAAAATAAACAATAACAGATTTTACTCCCCTGAATTAGTTTCGATAATAAATTATCATTAGAACAACTCGACACCCTATTATTGCAATAATACTGGCACAGATGCTGAACCATATTCAATAATACACCACTTGCACAAATAAAGTAATAAATATTCTAATATCGATCACATAGTCCATTCTCAGACAAAAGATGCATAAAACAAAATTTGTATGCAAGTACCATATAACAATAATAAAATCATAATAATACCTTCGGTTTATTATTATGCACGATTCTTCCAGTAATTCACCATTTTTTTCATTTGCTCCAGAGCATTATTTACTTTTTGTAGTTTATGTTTTCTACTTTTAACTTTTTACTTTTACTTTTTAGTTTTCACTTTTCACCTTTCGCCTTAAAATATTAAAAAAACGTTAAATTAAGTCTATAATTAGGGACTACAGAGTCGTTTTGAACTAACTCTCAGTTTTCTTTCCTTCACTTCTACCATCGCAGTAATTACAGTAATCTGAATTTAACTTAAGCCATAAATGGAGCGAAACGAGCCTTTTTCAAATCGCGTCGTCGAGGCTTTGTTCAGATTCATCACGTTTATTCCAAACAAAGTTTATTAATTTATTCCCTCACGAAAAGAAGCACACTGCTGAGAAGAAGCCATTTAATTTAATGATTCGCAGTATGATATTCTTTCATCAAACCCAACACCCTCAGTAAGTGGATATTTTAAACTACTAATGGAAGCGCTTTTTACTGAAACGTTTAAATTTTAAACAAGCTCGCCTTTATTACCCCGCTAAAGTGGTAACCATGGGCAGCCCTATTAAAGCTGTGTTTCCGGGAAAATCTCGTTAGAACTAACTTTATTTCATCTAAAATACATGTAATTATTCAATATCCTGCACACTAAGGATATATGTCGTTCTGTATCATTTTCCTGAAAATGAAACCATTTTCCTTTGTTACATGAAATTATTTAAATTTTCCAGTAAAACCAGCTGGTTACGGAAGGCATATTAAAAGTTAGCTCAATAAAAGTGAGTTGGTGCACTCAAATATTTCTCTTTTCTATGCTTCTCAAATATTTAACTGTATCGCAGTGATAATATTTTTCGTTTATTTTTATATAATGTACGCATCACAACGAGTGTGCGAGTGTGCGAGTCCCAACTGCTCCCAACTGACTGGAGACAGCGAGACTATAGCATCCCCAATTGAAATCGTAACAAGGGGAAGAAGATAGGGAAAGACTAAAGTTTGGAACTGATCTGATATTCAGATCTGGTCACCAAACTCGACTAAAGTCATTATAAGCGACGTTAGTTTCTGAATGGTGTTCTTACACTATACTGAAAGTATCTACCACTACGGAACATGCCTCAAATATACTACGCATTACTTTTAATTAACAAATTTATTGAGTTCAATTCTTGTTTCTGTTATTTTTCTTTTCAAGATTCGTGAGTAGGAGACTAATATATCGTGTACTAAAATAAAAGCTAGTGTAAGATCAGACAAAGGTTGTATCCACATGATCATGAAGCATTCGAAGGGAACATGTACATGATAACTAGCTTCTTATAATATTGCTGGGTGACAATAATCGTTCTTCCACAAAGGCCACAGGAAAATAATTTACCTCAGGACCGTCGGTATGGGGATGCTGTTTGAAGGGTATTTTAAAGGAAAGGAAGGCCAAGACGATATAGGAAGGAAAATATATGAAGGGTGTGTAGGAATCTGGGGTTCAGTGTGTCCAGGATTCAGTGTGACAAGCAGACAAATCCATCCTCCCACTGTGGTGCATGTGATGGGACGAGAAAGTCAAGATTAACCAGTTCAGCTCCCAATCCGGCCCGCCACGCAGTGGGTACCTCGTCCCTTGAACCCGGCCACCTCTGCTAAGTCATCAAACGTAGCGAACCAATGACTTATGATCCAACTGTGAACTTTTATATATATAAACAATTTTTCAGCCCAATAATATTGCTTATTGCTGAAGTACATGGCGGTTTAGCTTAGGCGAGTGGCTACGTTGCCGTGTACCTACTTCAGCAATGAGCGACGATATCGGGCTGAAAACATTGAAAAGTTTGTTCAAAATATGGATATGTGGTGAAAAGTTCGTTTCACTTTTATTTAACTCTACAATTTTTTTTTCCAAAGAAGCGAAAAAGGCTTCACACAAGATGACTGCATTAAAGGGTTAGAAATGAGAATGGGGATGGTTTTTCGAAAAAAATCATGTGAACGTTTTTTTTTTGTTTTGAAGGTTATGTTTTATTTATTCTTTCCGATATTTTGAAGGTCAAGTTTGTGAAATTTCATCAACCTCGAAATAAAACTGTACATAAGTATACAAATCAAATCCACGCCGCCCGCCCGCCACAGACCATGGAATTTATACATAAGACTAGAGAGTACTCGACACACTTTGCTTTGCCACTTAAAAAAAGAAAAAGCTTTGTTTTTTAATCCTGTTTACCGGAGTGCTACATATTATATAGTTTTTATTTTTTTCCGTCTGGAGCGTATATGAATAAATCAGAAGTAGCTTAATTTACCCCTTGCTCTCCCCTACCGCTACTATGTTTACTTTATAATCGCCCTTCACCCCACCCCTGCGTGTCCTATCCCATACGTTGCCGTTCCATTCTCAAACTTCTAGTCTGGAACGAGGTGCAAAGTTATCATATAATAATTTGTTTTCTTCCGGTTGTATTACAACTCCAGGTTTGTTTCAAACTTTTAATAAATACTCCGGGGCAGCAAAACGCTTTAAACTTTAATATGTTAGATTAACGATGATCTCTATTATCTTATTTATCAGTCGGTTGGTATATTTTTATGTTGGAATAATCTGGACCCCGACCTTGAGATTCCCACAGAATTTATTATACACTCGAACGGTACAATATCTATGGGTAACCTTATAGATTTTTATCTAATGCCACCTATACTAATACCAATAAACCAGCTTTTTCACTAATTTCTAGGATGTTATAGGTCGTTAAAAGCTTATGTAAATTCACAAATAAAAATTACACGCCGATTTTTTAACCCACCACACGTTCGAATCAAAAATCGATTTTTTTGCTATGCGTCGAAAGTCATTTCAACTAGAACTACGTTATGTGTTACCCAAATACTACTATGTGTTGGTTGTCGCAATAGCCAAAAGATACAAAGGTGATACTACTCCGCTAAGCGCAAGCATACAAATACAACGAATGGTCTAGGATCACCATACAAGACGATGCCAAACAGACCATACGCACTAATATAAGCAAACACCGATTAAAGATCACGTGACGACCGACTGACAATAGGCCACTTGCATCACATTTTGTAAAAAAAAAAATCTGGTTTAGGCAAATATTCGAAGACATTCTGTATTTTTTTTAAATCGTATTTTTGAAACCCTGGCGATTTTTTGAAAATTTCAATCCGAAAAATCAGACCATTTTTTATAAACCTGAAAGATGGGACATAATTTTATAGGTGCAAAAAAACAATAATAACATAGCCGAAAATCATTAAAAAAATAACGTTTTCCACAAGAAAGGGCATAGGAGAATAACGAGGCCTACCAAAAATATTACATCTCAAAAATGTTTTTTAATTGATCCATCTTATTGATCATGAATCGTTATAATGTTCACCGTATTTATTACTAAATCCAATGTAATATACTTGTACTTGTAAAATATAATAATAATAAGAATATTTTAAAAATTGATTTTTTAAAATCAGTACTTTTACCATTATACCTCTAAAACACATAGAAAGCAATAAAATGTACGGGGTTCTCTTCATAACATCTGTCAAAAAGTCAAACCAAATGATAAGTTCGCAGAGAACAAACATTAAATCTAGTGATCCATAAATGTCAAATTCAAAAATCAAATCGAGAAATCAAAGTGTTGCGATATAAAAATCAGTGTGGAATTTTACAAAATTAAAAGGACCTTTTTCGGACACGGGACATTTTCATGTAGTAACGTCATGTGCCCAAATAATGGATTTATTTATTTAAATATAAAAAAATGTACATTTCTAAAAAAATTTACTAACATTCTCGTAATCTTAGTAAAAAAATCTATCCACACGATGTTTTCCAAGTCGTTGTGAAATTTCATGCAAGTGGCCTATTGAAGAAGGCAATTTCCCCACACTGATTTAGAGGGGTGGGGACGAAGAAAGCTGTATCTCGGGAGAGAGAAGTGTTCCCACCGCCCAGCAACGGAAGCTGTCCAGGAAGAAGGCAAACCAACGCTCACAGAAGAATGCCATTGCTGAACTCGCGAAAGCCATGGCGAGCCTCGTGGTCCCGCTCTACGAGAAATACCTTCAACCACAGACCGCGTAAGGCGTAAGACTTCACCACGTTCGTGATTAATTTACAATAGATTTCGAGTCAGTAGATTCAGAGATCGTCTTTCCAAACCTTAGAAATATACCGATTTAATTTAACCCCCTTGATGTATGCTGTAATGAACCTATTTGTTCCTCCGTTTTGTGTTTTACTGTCATGAAAGCTGGAGTTAGTGGTATGAGATCGTCGCCTCAGTTCTTATTTGTCCAACAGACCATTTTAGTTTTTGTTCCATCTCCACATTAAAATTAAAAACAAAGTATGAAAAATGATAGTTAATCGTTTAACTAAGAATTATTTAAACTAATCGGACCTTTATCTTTACGGAAATAGCTTTATCTTAAACACCTATCTTAATGTTTTATTGAAATAATTATAGAAAACCTTCTCCTCCTGAAAAATTTTCTAATGGTCTGTTGGACAAATACGAACTAAAGCGACGAGATAGTGGAAATTGTTCATAATATGTTCAGAGGTAGCCAGCGGCAACCAAGAGGAAGGCAGAGAACTTGTCACACATGGTTGACATAGCACAATCGATTCTGGAAAAAGAGGATAGAATAGCAACGAGACTCCCGCAAGACGACATATTTCCTTTAAAACATTACCAACTACTATAATACTCTTCAAAATTACAATGATAATACCACTAAGAATAGATGTTTTGCAGAGAGATGGTTTAGTGTTCCCAAAGTGGTTGGCTCTAAGAAGCCAAAATTTTGGAAGCTATATGTAGCTATTTCGGGAAGTTATTTGCTGCCCCCCCGCTACATGGTTGGTTAAGTTTGATAACCATGTGCTTCTCAAGAAGTCGAAACGAAATGCGGTGGGAGACGTAAATTGAGAATGGAACCAAAAGTTATTATGTGATACAGATTACAAATGAAAAGTACACTCAAAAAGGGTTAATTATTTTCAGGAATCTTTCGTTCCCAAGAAAAATAATCCCATACGATTAAATTACTTCGTAAATTTTACATGGAAGATTTTCAGTCGGTTTTAATCTGCAATCAAATATTTTCAAATTATGTCCATATTGTTTCCACAAGATGGAACATATATACAAGTGCAAACGAAGCATATTAAGCAATAATAACTCTTTATATTTTATACCAAATTTTTATTTGTTTATATTTTAACCAAATAAAAAAAATTTATTAATATTTTTTTAAATTTAATAAATGTTACAAAAATTTCACGTTATTATGTATTCTATAAAGTTTTTTCATAAAAAAATATATTATTTAATATGTCTTACACCTTTTTTTTAGCAAAGCTCGTGTTAAGAAGACGAAGTCAACGAATGTAGATAACAATTTTTTATTTAAGGTTAAATAATATTTTTTTAATATATAGATCAAAGAATAGATAATTAACAGTAAACGAAAAAAAAAATCGTATATATCATATAATATGCATCTGTAGTTTTATATATATATATAACATATAATAGAAGGAATTTAACAGAATGAAGAGGAGATAAAAAATTATGAAGCAAGTACTTTTATTTTTCTTAAACTAATCTCCTGAGAAATCATTTTAGCCCTATAACATTAAAATCACCTCTAAGTTATTTGATCAATGTTTTCTTGTTTACAACGAAAATCCTCTGACTTACAATAAATTAAATCTTTTCAAGGACGTGGGGTCTGTCAATAATTACAATTTTCACTAAGAGAGCGACTCTTGCGAGTATAAGGCGCTATATCGCCAGTTAAATATTTCCACAAGCGGCTCACGTTATTTAATACATTTTTACTTAAAGCCAAATGACCCCCCTCCAATCCGCCCCTGTATCCGACTTCGGGCCATCCAGCACGCCTCACCTTTATTACGCACGACGCGCCTACGTGACGTCACCAGACACGTGTATTCACCACTTTCTTGCCGAAATTTGCGAAAATTCGCCGAGAACAGTACCCACCTACTCGAAAAAGAACGAAGCTGCGAAAATACAATATTGCTTATTGGAGTACTTCCGCAGAAATACAAATGCGGACATGATGAAATTCCCCGCGAAAGATGCTGAGAGATTTACCCGTCAGAATCCGACATATTCCCGGTACTTGGTACTTCTCAATATCTTCTAGAATTGACTTTTTTGGTTTCCTCTCACTAGAATAGAGAAGGCTTTTTACTGCGTGATTCAATCAATTCTCAGAGAAAATTCCACTGTTATTTGACGAGATTGCCTACGGGACAGGCATCAAACATATTATATTATATAAGATAAAATCTTATCTCCATCCTAGATTTAATCTAAAAGAATAAAGTGTCAATAATTAATATTTGTTTCGTTTCTTCCACTCTTCTCTTCCCTGTCTTGTGCGGCTCTTTTGAAGTCTGCATATGATGAGCAGCGCACGTCCACCAGCAGGTCCTCTAGGTACTCTCGGCGTGGGCGTCCCCTAGCAACGAAACGAATAGATGACATTGATGCAAACCAATCCCAGGATTGAAACCAGAGAGAGAGAATTAATATAATCCAATTATCAAGAAACGTTACATTAAGAGAGTATACAAAAAGTAATTCCATCCAGAAAATAATGGATAACCTTCCAAGGTACGCAACAATATTTTAAAATCAATCGATAATACCTACTCACTTCATAAAACAATTTCATTGTTTTCAGGCATTTCAATTTTTCATTCAGTGCGCCATATAAACGCAAATGTCAAAACAAATTGGATGGTTTTGCTGAATGACTAAAAAACGTAAATTTGTGTGAGTTTGGGAATTTTAGGTGTAGTAGTAATTAGTGAGAAAAGCATTTTGTCCCATGGGAGATTCATTTAAAGGTTGACCTACAAGTTTTTGCGAAGTTATGCAACATCCAGTCCACGCTTGGTCCAAATTATTAAACAATCAAAATGTAGGAAACAGCATTACGCATATTACGCTTACCCCACATGCCACGTCCTTATTTGAATTTCATCTGAATCTATTACAACAACCCTTAATCTCAAGCTTGAAAGAGTAGGTTATTAAAGTTCTGTGAAGAATTTCATTCGCATTCTGTTATTATTTCATAACGGGCCGGTTGAGTCGCAGTACTTGAATAATAAAAGTACTTTCATAGAACTTTCATGGAACTTGAATATTATCTTTTAAATTTGATGAATAATTCAAACTCTATGAAATAACCTGTCCTTATAATTCATCATGAAAAGGCGTTTATTCTTTAAAACAACTTATGTGAGAAGAGTTATTTCGGAAAACTGATAAAAAAAATATTATAAAACACCTAAAAATAGTGATTCTTACATTTGAATTTTTTTTCTTACACAAAACTTGTAGAATTACTTCCAAATTATATTGTCATAAGGAACTCCAGTAAAAAATATAACGGCTTTAAAAAAATATGTTCATATGGACCCTATGTAGCTTCTCAACCCTTTTTTGCCTTTCTTTGGGAATATTTTTATTTCTAGCGCCCCCTTGAATCCGAAACAATAATTGACCACAACAAAGAGGGCATAATGGGATATTACGACAAGTTTACATTTGCCACAACTTAGGGGGCCTAACGGGATACCACGATGAAGGGGGCGTGAGGGTATACCACGATGAGGTTACGTTGGCCACAACGGAGGGGGCGTAATGGGATAGGAAAAATATTTTAGTGGAAAGATAGAATGGGGTGGGATCGTGGGATGGGTTTCTCTGGGTCTCCTACCGCCCTCCCCTGAAAATCTGAAACCCTCTGATATAGACCAATAAACGCTGATTCTGAACATATAGTCCATTTTAAATCGTGTCTTTAAAACTCGCTGTCAAGTTGGTGTAGTCTATTGAAGTTGTATTGAAATGTACGACGCAAGCCATCGCCATCGGTATTATCAACATTTCATGTTATTGGTTTATTTACATACTAATAGAAATTTAGACATATTATATATACATTGTTTGTTTACTGAAACATTATTTAGGCCTAAATAATTCATTATCAAAAATAGAGGTATCTCTATTAGTTTATCTCTATTATTTAAAATATTGCAAAACCTTAAACTGTTCAAAAAATCGTAATGCTACTTCCACACCGATCGTGTGGTGGCTGCGGCCAACCGTCCAACTCTGAACTCCAAAATGGTGGACGTCAAACAGCTGATTCGGCGCCGCAGGCGATGCTTCGGTTTCCATAATATTGATTTCGATTCGTAAAGCAAAAAAATATTAATTTCGAACAATTTTTATACCACTCTCCCGTAATAATATTGAAAAATATAATAATATAATAAATGAAATAATATAATAGAACATCCCGATATAATATAATATATTATATATATATAATATTTTATATCGTGATGTTCTGTATTAGCGCCGTCCGAGTATACACTTAGGCACAATGAGGTGTTAAAAATAATTCACCCAAGTTTGGTAATTAAATATAACTTAATTGACTGCCGTAATATAGTACCATATTATGAATATGAACCAAATTCATTTTTGAAATGAAAATGCATTCTATAAAATATATCATGATAAAACTATACTAACAGACGGAACAATTAGTCATAATAGACCTGATATGGTTTTATATGACAAAATTTAAAAAAAATAACTTATATCATTGAGGTCGCTATTCCAAATTCCTGTAATATTCAAAAATCTGTTTCTGAAAAAATAAGAAAATATACAGATTTAGGAAATGAGATTAAAAGAATTTGGCATTCTCAGATTTTAAAAATATTACCATTTGTTATTTCGGCTACTGGCCTTATACCTAGCTCTCTCATTCAAAATTTAGGCATATTAGATTTGTCAAAGAATTTATGTATAAAAATGCAAAAATCAGTCACTTTAAATACATGTGGGATTACAAAAGATGTTTTTAAATATTAATATTAAGGGATCAGTAGGATTTATAGGTCCAATCAGGAGTTCTACCGAGCCGAACCCTCTGATATGAAAATATCTAGACTCGGCGAATTATTTTCCCACTTGGTCTCTTTGACATGTTGTTCTTGTATTATTTTATATTTTTTATAATTATATAGTGCAAGTGCATAACGTGGATTGACTAGGTGATCATTTGTGGAAAAGTGCGTGAAAGGATTAAGTTTTTCCTGCGGGAACGATTTAACCCGGACATAAAATCTGAAGTGTAATAAATATAATGTTATAAATAAATAATTCCACCTAAATAATGTTTTTATATTGACTAGTTTCTTCCATACAAAATGACAATACCTGTTGAAAATAAATAAAACTTTTGGAGAGTGATGACGTCACACGATTCACCATACATACGGTGGTTATCGGGGGATCTTGAAAAATTAAAACTTTGTCAATTATTTTATTTATTAAAACTTGCTATAAAAATAAATATGCAGTTATTTAAGTTAGAAGGCTCATTAACATTCATTAAAAAAAAATAAAATTTGACTGAAGTTCGTTATTCGCTTATAGAAAGTTATCCCGGGCGACCGTAGTACCTACTTCCGAAAAATGCAAGCATGCTATGCATAAAAATTAGATTATCAATTTAAAATAATAATAAATATATCTTTTTTTTGTTGGTCACTCTGAAGACTGCCTTTTCAAATTGACTTGTAAATTCAAAACACTTTCCTTATACCAGGAGAGAATAAATAGGATAACAAATTGTGGAATGAATCTTGCCCACAGACTTACTTTGTTAACTGACTGCACTATTTTAAATGGCCGCGTTCTCACAAACACATACAATAATTATACTGAGAGTATCCCTGAGCGAATGATATACCGTATGTGAACAGACGTGATTAACAATTTCTTGGTGTCTATCAACATATGTGCTATTGAATATATATCACCGATATAATATTTGTCCCTCTGCCTTTAAATTAAATTCCTTTATTAATCTACGGGCCTTCTGGGAATTACCGGCGAATAATTATTTTGTGGAACGTTTTGCTCCGTACAATGGCGAAAACCTTTCCACAATATTACATTTCTCATAATTTCTTTGAGGAAAATAGCCAACATGCTATAATTATACTGTGACCACCATGGTCATTTTATTTTGCATATAAAGAGCGAATTTTGTTCTTAATTCACACTACCCTGATGTTACATTAATATTTTTCAATTAAAAAAAAAATCGAAGTAACGCATTGTCCATGAACTTAAGCATTTTTTATGTGTACGAAATCGGTGAAAAAATCCTTAATATCATCTTGTTTTTACTACGAGCTAGTTAAAGTCGACAATCAAGTTGTAAGTAAACCTTATTTTTGCTTCGAGCTAGTTGAAGTCGACACCGGTCTCTCAGTTGAACAGCAATCCAAGGATGGGTTTTAAAAAAAAAATAACAATTCTCAAATATTGGAAGATAATTTTCACGTTCTGTGAAAGTCCTATTCAAGTATGAAGCAACTGGCGTAAAATGATATAATAAAATAACTTGAATAGAATTTACAGGACAGCGATTTTTTAATTTTACCAAAAAAATTACGGAATTGAATTTACAACAGCGAAAATTAACCTCAAATTGTAGAAGAATTGTCCAAAATTTTTAAATAAACCGACCTAATAATATTCCCAAAGGTCCCCAAGAGTTTGTTAAGTTCCACCCTAAAATAGCATCACGCCGCTTACCCGTGTTACGCTCCACCCTAACATAGCTTCACGTCGTCCACCCCTTGCAAGAATTACCCCTTCTTTCCCCCTTTCCGCACGGCCCCGCGGGAGCTAGCGCTTCCCGCAGAAATTCACGAGCCTTCGTGCCGGCAGGCCGCGTGTACCGCGTACACTCAATAAGTTCCCGCGGAATTGCCGATTTTAGCGACATCCAAATAAGAGTCGAACTTAACGGAAATAAACCGAACAGGCCGCGTGCCCCCGTCTTGTGCCCAGTAATTCCCGCTAGTGTCGGTCTTAATGGCCCGCTCGACCGACGAGTTACCGCCGCCAGGTAGAAGATTGGAGCTACCTGCGCGGAGCTGACCTTGGACTCCCACTGCTTCCTAGCTAGGCCCTGTTGTTGATTTGTGATTTCTAATTATGTTGTTGTTGTTAAATGTTGTAATTGTGTACACCAGACAATACAGAATTGTTTTCTCCTAGCTATCTCTTTCATTTGACGAATCACGTAGGCGAGTGTTGGCCTTTACCTATGTACATTTCCACCCCCCCCCCCCCCCCCTTTTAGCTATCAACGACCCTGGTGAGGAGAGTTTTACCCGCCTGCCGAGAACATTGAGCTAGCCGAGGGCAGAAGGTAGGTGGTTCCCCCCCCACGGGACCCTCAACAAGTTGTTGTCAGAGAAATATTCGTGTTATTGTCAACGGCTTCTGTTTTCCAGTAAATCATCTTACTTTTTTTTATACGAAAGATAACTAAGAGAATCATAAGCAAGCGATCGTTATCTAACCAAAATTATTATATTCGTATAATGCCGTGCTTACATTATCTCCTGAAACACCTACAGACGACGGAACAAAAGTACAGGTCAACAAGAAAAATAAACAACAACCATAACAAGAACAAAAAACTCCTAGCCTGTCTGAAGGAATTGTGAATCCATGCATGCTTAACTTCTTAGTAAATAAAAATCAAAACAACATGCCCAGAGCCGACAACTTGTAGCAACTACCGCCCCTCTCCGACACAGGTAACATGCAAAAAACAACAATAAAAAACAACATTAAAAAGAAGAATAAAAACAACAATAAAAAAAAAACAAAAAAAAAACAAGAATAAAAAATATCAATATAAAATATTAAAAACCTACTACAATAAAACAAACAAAATATAACTATAAAAACCAAAGCTTATGTACCAACCCGGCTAGTCACCGTGGAAGATCAAGACCAAAACCCTCTGAAGAAGAAATTCTATCCTCAAAAATACAAGAAGTGACACAAACACAAAAAATGCTTAACCCTACGAACAAAATAACAGATAAATTAAATTGTTTAGAGGAGGCCTTCGCCTTCGCCTGAGAGAAGAGTTCTTGCTTATGAAAAACTAAACTTTTATTACATTTTTCGTAAATAGCATTAATTATACTTTTTCTTACTATTCACAACTCTGTAATATACCTATTTGCAAGAAATAATAGACTTTTTTATTTATTTTATTTTATTTTATTTATTTATTTATAATGCCGTGTAGTCTCATTTTATTCGTGTTCACAAAACAGTGGTTGTTTCATATTACTACACAATTTTTCAAAATAAAATCTTATTTTTATACGAAATTGTCCATCTGCAATAAATCATAATTAGAATTAAATAAACAAAAGTATCAAAAATTTGGTAGGCATCAAAAGGAGAGCAAATTACAAAGATTCGATAACATCCAAGAATTTAGAATTCACAAGCAAAAATAGTATTATATATTTACGTAACCATCATTTAGGACGGGTTGTAAAAAAAAATTGAAGGATTCATCAAATATTTTTAGTGAATTTTCTCGTTCTGTGTAAGTTCTATTCAAGTTCTGTGATTGTTTCAGTTTTATAAATCAACTGGTCCATAATGAAATAAAATAATAACAGAACTTGAATAAAACTTACACAGAACGTGAAAATTAACCGAATATATCTGATGAAATCATCAATTTTTTTTAAACAACCCATCCTTCCTAGGTTTAGATGTTTCTCAGAATTTGCACAACTCATTATATTTCAAAGTTAATTTCTAACTTCTGTGAAAGTTCTATTCAAGTTCTATTACTGTGAAGCAACTGGCCTAAAATGACATAATAACACAAATTTCACACAATTTGAAAACCATCTATGAAATTTGATGAATTAATCAAATTCTGTGAAGCAATGCTTTGTTGAGTTGACAAGTCTCGACATTCTGAACAGAGGAGAATGCTATTTTTTTATTTAAGCGACTATATAAAATAATTCCATGAGTATTCAAAATATAATGGTTATGTTAGATAAAGATATTGTATTTCTCAGTCCTCCTCACTAGGGGTTCCTGCGCCGAGGCGGACTAAAATTGTTAAATAATTATAGTTTTTTTATGTTCTAGGTATGTCATTTTTAATGTCTTCATTAGAGTGTTTTCCTTGACCTCTTTCAGCCGTGTTTGTATTCTTGATTTGTGCTCATTAAATTTTTATATTAGTTTTATTATATTTTAAATTTTTAAATTAAAATGATATTATATTTTACTTACGAATATAGCTATTAATTTGTCGTTATCCATTATAGATAAATGAAACAATTTAACTTTGTTTGAACCACTTTTATACTTGAAAAATTAAACTTTTTGGATTTAACTTTATCTATTATAAATAATAAAATCGATTTTAGTATATATCGTAAGCCCACACACACTGACATAGTAATTCATAAAACCTCCAACCACCCTGTCTCACAAAAACACTCCACCTTCCATTCCATGATACACCGCTTAGTAAATGTCCCAATGTCAAATAATAATTTCCTTTCTGAACTTTCTATAATAAAAGAAATTGCTGTAAATAACGGATATTAACCAAGTTTAATTGATAACATCTTAAATAAAAACTTACAATTCTAATAAAATTAATGATAAAGAATGGAGTAAAATTTTGTATATTAATAATTATTCAGTTCAATGTTGCAAAAATCTTCCTTCTACTATTAAACCAGCTTTTTATACAAGAAATAATATCGGTAATTTTTTGAGAAATGCTAAAGATAAAGACCATAAATTGACTAATTCCGGAATATGTAAACTCAAATGTTATTTTGAAATTACGAGTTGTTACGAATTTTGTGACCATATCTGAATAGCCGGGTACTTCCCCACCTTCCTCTTCCTCATCTCCTTCCCCTCCCCACTACCTTCAGCCTCACAACATACCCCGATTGGAAATGCCATAGTCTCACTTGCTCCAGACGGGAACAGTTAGGACTCTTGTGCGGTATTCATGTGAAAATAAATATTAATTAAATAAAAATGTGGCACCCCTTTTTAAAAGAATAACCATGTTCGATGGACCTATTCTAGTGAAACCATACACTTTGTCCCAGTAACGTGTTTTCACACTATTAGTTCATCTAAGCATTTGTCGAGCATTTAAACTAAATAAATGCACATTTCGGAAAAAGATTTATTAATTCATAAAATGATTTTGGGATCAACTTTATCACTTGTCTGACATGACAAGTAGATCATTTTTTTTTAAATTAAAATTCTTTGAAATTGAATAATGATTCGCCAGAATATTTCGCATTACAAACCAACTTACCCTTAGGTACACCAACAACCTAAACGAATATGTTTAATTTATTATTAATCTTGACTTGAAAACAATGCTCGCAATCTGACCCCAGGTCCTAATTAGATGACAGTAGACAGACAAGCATAATTTAGTGTATAAAAAAACTCGTAAATGATTTCCACAAAATCAGAAATTTAACAAAAGTAACGTAGAGAAATTGATTTTTGCAATTACGATAATTTAATAAGCCTAGTTAATAAAACATTATAGAAAAATGAAACAATACAACTTTGTATAAACCACTTATATAATGCGTAAATCCTACCGGTTTCGGAACAAACGTTCCTTCTTCAGGTAAAGCTTATACTAATTTGACTCGAACAATGTTTTATTATGGTAGGGGTGGAGCCGTTGCTAGTTATTAATGTAGATTGGGTGGGTATGTATTAATGTAGAGTGGGTGGGTAGGGGAACAAATCCATGATTGGGCTATAAGATAATATTTTTTGTTATTATTTTGTTATAAATATATTCGTTTATTCGTTTACTCTCCACGACCTTTAGCCTCACAACTTACTCCAATTGGGGATGCCATAGTCTCACTGTCTCCAGACGGTTCGGAGTAGTTGGGACGCTTGAGCGATATTCAGATAAAAATGTGGTTTTTCGCAAAAGCAAAGCGTCGCTTTAAACCATCAAACATCAAACTTTAGGTACTTATTATTCTTGTAAGAACGAATAAAATTTTATTAATGATGATAAAATATTAGGAAAATTATCAATATTTTCGTATTAGAGTGAATAAAATGTTTTGTTTTACGGTGAAATTATTAGGCAGAAATTCCTGATAATTTATCCCAAACGCGTCTTAGTATTTATTCTCCGAATTAGACTCCGGATCTAATATAATAATGCATGCAGAATTATATTTAGATACAGAACGTATGGCATCACATCAACAATGTTTACGGAATTAGGACTCCGTGGATTGCCAGCCTGATGAGACACCGGGTCACTGGAGCCAGGATGCGACTAATGGCCTCCGACAACACGGTGATGACCGCAGCCTTCCTGCACCAAGCGCTACGCCTGAGCGAGCGCACACTCAAGACCACACCCTGCTTTTTAATGTAATATTTATTTTATTTTTAATTATTTATTTTTTTTCTATTTATGTACTTTTTTCTTTACTGTGTAAAATACGTATAACCATATGGAACATGTTGGATTGCACTATCCTCCCCATATCCTGGAATAAACAATTATTAATATTAGTACGTTATTAAGCCGTTCCTGTTAATTCATTCGTAAGAACTGTAATCTCTCTTAACAGGAATAAGGAATAAAATAACGAGAATTTTCAATAAACACGGAATACATTTTTTTTTCTTGACAAATATCAGACTAAAATTTTAAATCAAAAAATTCACAGAATGGCAGATATCGCGCGTCTCAGAAGAAATGTTGGGAATTTTTAGAAGAAAATTGATTGTCCATTTTCTCTTTTGAAAATATGACGATGAAAAAGTAACGTTGTGCCTCTGGAGCTACATTCTGACCAAGGACGGAATTTCAAATCTACGGTGTTCCAGAAAATGTGCGAGATCCTGGTAATTAGAAAGACGAGGACTACAGCACTGCACCCGCAGTCTGATGGAATGGTTGAAAGGATGAACCGTACAATCGGCAGACATCTGGCGAAGGTTGTCTTGGATCACCAAAGAGACTGGGACCGACACCTGCCCTTGTTCCTGTTGGCTTACCGATCGGCAGTTCATGAAACTACGGGGCAGACGCCTGGAAGTGTACTCTTTGGACGAGAGTTACGACTGCCCTGTGACCTGAAGTTCGGGTGTAAACCGAAAGAAGACGTAGCTGGTGAAGATTACGTGTCAGACCTTCGTAGGCGTCTGGATGATGCCCACGACCGGGTCCGTGTGAATATCGAGGCTGCTAGCGACCGGATGAAGGAACACTATGACATCAGGGCGGAGAAGGGGGGATATCAATCTGGCGATCTAGTCTGGCTGTTCGACCCCCGGAGGCGCCGAGGTTTCTCCCCAAAACTCCAATGTTCTTGGGATGGCCCCTACGAGGTGCTAAAGCGGATCAACGACGTGGTTTACAGGATAAGGAAGAGGCCTAACGGGAAACCACGGATCATCCACTTCAACCGACTTGCTCCCTTCCTGGGTGACAATCGGGAGGACCTAGAACAGCATGTCCGAGTCTGTAATGTCCCTGAGGATGAAATAATCTTCGAACAATTCATATCGCAGGCTAGCAAGGGGCACAAAACCCGTCATGGAGTGACAGGAAATAGCGCAGGACCTGTTCGGGCTTTCAAAAGAGCATGCTGTGGCCTTCTGCGTGACGCACGACTTTGACATGTCACGGGGAATATCGAGGGTTTTGCAGCATAAATTTCTGGTGCAACAGGAATTGGAGCGGCAGGCACCAGGCATAGGAGAGGTGGCGCAACTCAACAGGGAGGGACAACTGATCTTCTGCTTGGTGACCAGGGAGACGACCCAAGTTACGCCATTTGGGACTGTCTGATGGTTTTGAGGGACCGCTTGTTGCAGTCTGACATCAACCGGATAGGGATGCCGAAGCTGGGTGGCCGTGAGAATGGACTGGACTGGGGGATCTTGCGGAGCATGTTCGAGGAGATCTTCCGATACACTGGCATATCGGTTCTAGTATGCTGTTACCACAGTGGGTCAGATGCAAGTCACGGTAAAACAGTGGCTTGTCACTTCTTTGCGTCGGCTCGATGCAATCGAGGACCAGATTGCCGATACCTTCATGAAGGAAATTCGGGGCCTGTTCCGGGACGAAACAGCCCTAAGGAGGGGGCAATGTAAAGGGAAGAACATTATGGTGCCAACCTAGAGTAAATAAATGCATCACCATGGTAACGGAAAAATGCATCACCATGGTAACGAAAAAAATAACAAGCAGTACAAATAAAAATGTTATGGATAAATCACTGAAATATAAATACCTCTAATGCTCAGTGGTCAGAGCATTCGACCGGCAATCGGAAGGACACGGATTCAAGTCCCGTTGGAGGCAAGTATCTTTTCTCGGGAGATTTTTCAATGTAAATGAGTGTTTCAGGCTGACAATTATTGCTTGTAATAATTAATAAATACCTCTGTAATAAATAAATAAATAATGCAAATAAATAGTGTAACAGGAAATTGTGTTGTTTTTAATAGTTTGTGAACCCAGTACGTAACTAAAAACGTAACAATTCAAGAAATTCTTTAAAAGTTCTTGAATAATTTTTAAACCTACCTACGTTAGGCAATTTGTGCGGTGAAGAAATAAAAACCGATATTTTCATGATTGTTAACAATAGGCATGTTTTATTTGGTTTGAAACAAACTCTTCATAATAATATCAAACTGCCATCTTAAATTGCAATGAGCGTTGAGCATTTTGTTCAATAATTGCCTTCACAACAGTTCTGGCAAAAAATGTTGAACAATTTAGATCCTTTTCAAGTCGCACTCGAGAAATAATGATTATTCTAGGTATTCTGCCATAGGTCACCCCAAGTGGTTCGCTACGTTTGGTGATTTAGCAGGGGTGCCCGGGTTCATGGGGTGAGGTTTGTCTAGGTCTTGGAGGCGGATGACCAGGACATACTGAACCCCAGATTCCTACCCACCCCTTAAACCCGTTTCCTTCCCAGAACTCTCCTCTCCTTCCTTTCCTTAAAAAAAACCCTCCACACAGCATTCTCAAAGATGACATAGGCCCTGAGGGAAATTATTTTCCTCAGAGCCTCCTGTGTGGAGCTCATGTAAAAAAAAAAAAAATCTAGGTAACGAGCAAGATTCCCTGGAATTCGATTCGTGATATTTGAAATCCTGCAAAGTAATATGCCATTTTCTATAAATTTATCCATCCTTCTACAACTCACTCTCTGTAACTTTCTAAACTGTAGTACAATATGTTTTCTGTTCATTTTTTTATAATAACAAAAAAAAAATTTAAAATCAGTACGTTTTTTCCATATTTTTATAATAGCTGAAAAAAACCTTTTTCACTTATTCTACCTATGTAATACTAACTTTTTATACTAACTTTATATTGTATATGTTTTTTAAGTCTATTTTATACTTTGGCCACTTGGAAATAGAGTGTTTTGTTTTAATATTACCCACACTCAGGCAGTGCCTTAGTGGGTTTTCATTTCTTGTTCATACTATTTGTTATTATATATTATGTTATTATATGTATACTATTTGCTATTATACATTATATTTCCAAAGAAATGAGAATAAATAAAGTTAAAAAAAAAACCTTTCCGTGGTTAAATCATTATAATGTTCAAAGTCTATATTACTAAATCCAATATAATAAACTTGTACTTGTAAGTAAATTATAATAATAATAAGAATATTTTAAATTTTGATTTTGTTAAAATCAGCACCACTACCATTATACCTCTAAAACACGTACAGACAGCTTAAAATGTACGGGGTTCTCTTCATAACATCTGTCAAAAAGTCAAACCAAATGATAAGTTCGTAGAGAACAAACAATAAATCTAGTGAACGTTAAATGTCAAATGCAAAAATTCGCCTGAAATCAAAGTGTCGTTTAAAAAAAACAAATCAGTATGGAATTTTACAAAATTAATAGGAACATTTTCGGAGACGGGACATTTTCATAAAGTGACGTCACGGGCCCAAATAATTTATTTATTTAATTAAAAATAAAAAAAAACGTACATTTGAAAAAAATTTACTAGCATTTTCGTAATCCTTGTAAAAAAATCTAGCCACACGATTTTTTCCAAGTCGTTATGAAATCCTTGCAAGTGGCCTATTATTGTTCAGACACTTTAGTAAAAAACGTTGCAAGATTAATCTGAACTCTTTAAAAGTACGAATACCAATGCAGTCAATTTATCGTTTAGCGGTAGACATTCTGAATATTACTTTAATAAAATAAAAGTGTATGATAAGCGAGTTCTTATTTTTACAAGCATCAGTTAGATATTTAGATCAACCAACAGTCCACCGCCTATAATATTGTCAATCCCTTGACAGGAAATCTCCCTCGGAAGCTTTCTCGAACACAAAACATCGTTACCAATAGTCCAGGAAAAAATCGAAATCCGAATTCACGCCCTTTATTGAAGGAGTTTAAAAATACTTGAGAAAAAGCTTTTGGAAAGATTGGAAAAGGTATTTGAGATTTTTTTTACATGTTGATTTCATAAGGCCTGTAAAAAATATTAATTCCTTTTTTACGCATTGTTTATTGTAATAAAATGGGAATTTAAAATTGATTTCACGAAACTAAGCGATGCGGAGTCACACGTTCATTTCCCGCTCCGGCCGGGGCGTTATTGATACGAAATAGGTGTGCCCAGTGCATGGTTCTTGTGCCCATACCATAAGGGTCACTTCAAGAATCCAAATTCGTAGACTGCGGGCCGTATTGATTGATGTCAAAAATAACAACGAGAAAATGTATTTTTTATTTTATTTTTGGAAGTTAGGGCGAAAATATCATTTTTTTGCGATTATTATAAAAAGAAACTGAATTTGCCATATTGTACAATAAAACCATATCCGAAAAGGGGTTTATAAGTAGGAGAGTTTGCACTTGAAGTGTTTTTTAGAGAGCTGACTTTATTTTTTTCTAGGCTCATTAAAAGACATATTAAAAAAAATGACCGATATTTTTAAGGGCCTAGGTATGTTCTACACACAGTATTTAATTGAAGCATCTATAATACTTCTCAGCGATCAAATTTTTAAAACAAAAACATATGATTTTGTATGATTTTGCATTATTTAGTATGGCTTCATCTTAAAAACTTAACTTCATAATTGAGTTTTCTGCAGAAAGATAGAATAACATATTCTGTAGAACAATGATCCGTTATACGAGTTGGAGCATTATATAAGAGCACCCGCAGTGGAATTAAATAAAACATGTCAAGATAAATGATCTCTCCAAGTGTTGACCAATAGTGGAGAAAATACACCCTCTTGTTCCAACTGTAGCTATTCATGTTCACAAAAATCTAATTAAAATAGTTACATACTGACTCACAGTGGAGAAAACGATCAACGTGTCCCGACTGCAGCTATTCATATTCATAAAAGTTCACTTTCAAGGCACATGCTGACTCACAGTGGAAAAATACCAGTCTCTTGTTCCAACTGCATGTTCACAAAAGTCTAATTTAATAGTTACATACTGGCTCATCGCGGAAAAAACATTCTCTTCCAAGAAACTGTAACTTTGCACGTACATAAAAGTTTAATAGTCATATACTAACTCACAGTGGAGAAATTCATTATCGTGTCCTGATTGTAGCTAATCATATTCAGAAAAGTCCAGTTTAATAGGTAAACACTAACTCACAGTACAGAAAAACCATTATCTTGGCCCATGCGTAATTATTCATGTTCGCAGAAGTAGAATTTAAATAGTCACACACTGACCCACAATGGAGAGAAACCATCGTACTCAAATTGTGAGTAACAGAACATCAAAATTATGATTATAAATATGAATAAAAAATCAGTAAACTTTGCGGTCCTTGGAAAATTTTAGGTCGTCGAAGCGGCCTGTGGTGCAATTTGGGTGGGCCAGACCTGCACTAGACACATGTACAAAAATATCCTGCATTACTCTGTAGGTTCCATTCAAATCACTCACTTGAATTAACATAAGAATAAGTTTACGAATTTAAAAAAAAGCTTTGTTTTGTGTGACTAAAACTTTCATATTTTATAAGTGTTTCTAAATCGATGGTCCAGTTGATTAGTCAGACATCTCCAAATAAAAAGTTTTGAGAAATGAGGAAAGCAATATTTAAACGCTCACTATACATCAAATATCATTTACATGCTTTTGTGTTTACATATTAAGATGAAGTTATACGTGAAATCCAATTTAGATACTATTTTGATTAATCTTTACGACGAATTGGCTTACAGTATGAACATCAAAAAATATGCTACGGATAAATCGAAGCTTTTACAAGCTTTTCTATGTATTGGAATTACGATAAATGTATTATTTACATAATAAAAAATATAAGCGTAAACCTCCAAAAAAATGTTTTTCCATGACTTACTATGAAGTAATGCAAAACAATTTTTCAAAAATACCTCTTTCTGGCTTAGACTATTTTCGAGGTTTTCCATCAAATCAAAACCACTTTTTCGCTTATTTGCCTCGTGCAAATAAGACGAAAAATTTTGCAGGTATGAGATTCGAAATATTTCTAACGTTCATATTTTTTTTTTTTTTTTTTTTTATTAATAATTTTTTTTTTGTTACATACATAAAAATATTACAAAAAACATTTCTTTTGATAAGAAGTAAAAAAAAGGAACTATAAAATTAAATATGTAGCTTAAAGATAAACAATATTACAATTTAACAAAAACAAAAGATATTACAATAGTATACATACTTGTATGATAACAAAAAAAAAAATCCCACATAGGCATCGCCAGTTCGTGGGTATATTTAAGTTTTTTTTAATGCAGTTAAGTTACAACATGGCAAATTAAACTTTAAATTAGTAAATTAAAACATAATTATGGTTTAACATATTTATAGAACAAATAATTCCGTATTTACAAAACTAAAGTTAAGAAAAGAAGAAAAAAAAAATATATATATATATGTAAAACAAAAAAGGTTAAATAAAAATTAGGATTTGTAAAGTTATAACAGGTATGATGTTATCCTCTTAAGCATGCTATAAAATGACACCGTGAGGCATAACGGTCCGCTACATTAGTATGAAATTCACTAAAAATTTTCCTGCGTTATAATTGATTTGGTGGGATTTATGAGTAATCTCAGTATTGTACCGAATATAGGGATACACCTACTCATCGAAATATTATTGTTTACGTTCACGACGTTAATCATGTACCATAATAATTATAATTTTAGCCTTTGTCATAAACAATGTACAAACCATAAATCTTGATATAAATATAGGTTACACATAAGTGTTGTTTAGAATAACATGTTTTGTGACCGGAGGAGTGGACATATTTTTCAATAGTTCTGCAAATCTCCCGTACGTGCACGGAATACTGAAATCAGCTAAAAGGCCAAAGATTTAAGACTAACCCACATAACGTATGTCAAGTAAATTTGAAACTAAATATGATTTACGTTTTCTTTTGCTCGGGCTTATCATAATATGATATACGCTTAAAGGTAATATAATTCACCTTTATTGTATGACTTCAAAGAAAAGAAGTATTTCCCAGAAGGATAATGCTCTATTAAATTATTGTATTGGACAGACGTTCAACATAAAAGAAAAATTGTTGCGAATTTATTCCAGGAATGAGCACAATTTAAACACAGCAACTTCTCTTTATGTGTGCTTTTATCGTTAAGGGTATACTTAAAATAATTCATAATTGATTGAATCACCGATACAATATTGTATTTGAATGCTTTACTTGAATGTATTGCGTTTGTATACAGACAAAACTCT
Organism: Limnephilus rhombicus; assembly: GCA_929108145.2. Taxonomy (NCBI): domain Eukaryota; kingdom Metazoa; phylum Arthropoda; class Insecta; order Trichoptera; family Limnephilidae; genus Limnephilus; species Limnephilus rhombicus. The sequence continues at coordinate 46,072,972 of OV815271.1, forward strand.
TTATTTATATTCATATCTTCAAAAATATAATTATATATACATATATTTAGTTAGCAAAAAAAACTTTCTTATTCTAGTACTCCATAAATTGGGCTCCGGTTATGGGAGGAGTCATAATCACAAAAAGAAAACAATGCTTCAACATTTATTAACGAATTTTTTTTATTTATTTATCTATATTAAAATATATTTACAATGGTTTTATTTGTATGCCTGTTTCACTAGGGTATACCTGTGTCGAGACAGGCGTACAGGGATATAAATGAATATAGTAGTTACAAGGATATTTCAGGTAAAATACATATTATGAATAGAATTAAAACAGAAGGGTGGTTGGAAGGGTGGTAAATCTTTTAAAGAGAGTTATTTTATAAATGTTGGAGATGGAGTAATGAAATAAATTCTGCCTAATCTATTTATAGGTTAAATTTGACAGGATTCCATTACCAGAGTGTTTCAAATATCACAAAAACCGGTTGCTAACTTTTGAAAAAAATTATACTTTAAAACTTTCTCATTATCCTCATGTACTATCACAATCTATTAAATATAAAAAAACGATCGCAACCTATTATAAATAATTGCACAATGATAACATACTTTTATGTAACAAATGTATGCTCAGTATGTTGCTTACTATTCAAAAACCTATTTCTGTCAACATTAATGACAACTGACACAATAGACAAAATCATGTACCACAAAAAATGAAAAAAATGTTGTTATATTACTTTTCAGTAAATACTTTATAAATATTGTATACTTGTTATTTTTATGTATTTCAATTTTGTATTCAAGTTTTCAAGTTATGTATAAATAATACTTGCATTGTTTTTCAAGAGTTTGCTTCTGTGAAAATGCATATGTGATTACTGCAGACACATTAATCTAGGAATACTTATATTTGTATTTTAATTTATTATATACTACCCACAAAAATGTTGTATAAATATCCTGTTTGTGTCTCAAATAAATAAATAAATTCAAAATAGCTGGTGACCGACCGAAAGTTCGGTTTCGGTTTCGGCAAGTTTCGGCAAAAAATTCTAGTTTCGGCATCAGTTTCGGTTTCGGCAGAAAATCTGCCGCACCTTCAGCCGGACCGAAACTCTGCGTTCGTGAATTATCGCGCATTGTTTGGCTTACTTCGGGTGAGTTCGTGGCTCATGTGTAACCCGCCATCATCAGCTGAGTTCGCCGGCCGGCCCGGTCGACGTGATTATGTTCTGGGTTTGTGTTTCTCCGCATAGTTATTAGATAAGTGTTTGTTTTTGTTATTACTCGTACTTCTCTCTCACATATTTTATTGGCGTTTATTAAACATTGTAGTTTTTTTTCCGTAGAGTTATTCACTCAGATTTTTTGTGAATGATGAGAATTGTGTATATATGTGTGTGTAAGTGTATGCATCTGTGAATATATGTATATGTACCCGTCTCAAAACAGACGTAGTCTAGTGAGGCGGGTTACTTACTTGTTTATATATGATACTTTAAATTATTTAAATACCCCAAAAACTAATAACAAAATAAACGCTCGGGTTGCCGGCATAAAAATAAAACAAAAAAAAAATAAAATTAAAATTATGAAAAAACAACAGAGTTTGTATTCGATCCACACATTCATTCTATACTTACAGTACATTTGATTTTACTTTATTTTTGAATATTTTTGTATTTGTTTTATAGCAGTAGATAAAATCAAAAAAAAATATTATTTTTTCACAAACCATTGTTTTTTTTTTATTTAATTTAATAAGTGTAATAAGAATATTGTGATTGTAAACACAATTAAAATTAAAATACTCGATTAATGAGGTCCCTCCTTTATAATGTAAGTGTTGATTGTTAACATTTTTTTCCATGAAGTAGTTAACAAGTTTTGTTATTTTTGGTTTGTTTTATATCAGTAATATAAATTTAAAAAAAACATTTCACATACCTCAATTATTGTTTTTTTTTTATTATTTCATTTAACACGTGTTAACGTCTGTATAAGTGTAAAAAATAAGCCATATTTCAATAAACAATAGATTTTTAACATATCTTAAAAAGTTTTGGCTTCGGTTTCGGCCAAAACTGAGACAGATACCGAAGATTCGTTTTCGGTTTCGGTAGAAAATTCTGTTTCGGTCGGACACTAGAAATAACTACAGACGTAATTCAAATACACAAGTTTAGAAAGATGGTTTTAAATTAACAACAAAAATTACCAAAAATATTTTTTAAAGCTTGATATTATAGATGTAAAACGCACATTAAGAGTGCGGTGTATCATCATCCAATTTCGGGGAGTTAATTTGCTTTTGGATTTGTACCTATCGAATATTATAAGGCAAGAAAAATAACAGCGTATACTTATTTTCTTGACTTAAGTAAAACCTTCGATCGGGTATCTATGTACTGTTTTGGAAAAACCAAAAGAAAGAAAGATGCCAGGTTCAATAATTAACATTCTGGCAGTCTGGCATCATCAACCAGAGAACCACGTTATCGGGAAAAATAAAAGGTTAACACCAATAAATATGGAATGCGGCATCAGACAAGTGGGAAGTTTATCACCGATTCTATTTAACGTCTATATGAACGATTTAAGCGATAAACTCACGTCGGCAAATGTAACCTGCCACCTGAGAAACACCTACCGTACCGGTACCCGCCCCGGGAACCATTTATTGGATAACCAACGTTTCTACCATAGGTCTCCCCAGGTAGTTCGCTACGTTTTGTGACTTAGCAGGGGTGCCCGGGTTCATGGAGTGATGTTTTTCAAGGTCTTGGCGGCCGATGTCTCTGCCTATCGGCTGCGTGTCGGGCCGGATCGAGAGAGACTGGGTGAAGGAGGCCTTTGACATTCCCAGCCGGTCTCTCTCGACCCATCGCATTGCACCGCAGTTGGAGGGATGGATTCATACGTCCATACATACTAACCCTCAGATTCCTACCCACCTATCATACCCTTTTCCTTCCCAGAACTTCCTATCCTTCCCTTTCTTAAAAAGACCCTCCAAACAGCATCCCTTAAGACGACATAGGCCCTACGGGAAATTATTTTCCTCTGGGCCTCCTGTGTGGAGCTATTGTTAAAAAAACATTAATTAATTAAAAATTATATACCATATTTGAGGTCAAAAGGTCTCCCTCAACCGGTATCATCCGATCCGGCCCTCCACACAGCAAGTGGTCAAACTCATCCGTCTAGGTTTAAAGACCAGAGGTTCCCAAACTTTTTCTCGTAGACCACTTTCAAAATTTCACTGATTTCGGTGGACCCCCTGCTGTTACATTATATACATTACATACATGCTACTTGAATTTAAATGCAGAGTCGTTCTATAAAAAAAAATAGAGTCATTGTGAGAGCCCTGAAGGAGTAACCATATCTTACTTATACCGGGGCGGGTATGTGGTAGATAACCTTCAATGCTGCTACATTTCTACCATATTCCCAAAACTCGTAAAAAATTATAAGGATTAGATCTAATGATTTAAATTTGCGCCGCGGCTGAGTTCCAACCATAAATTCGGAGTGGTAAAATGAAAAGAAAAATAGTGTATTTTCTTGTGTTTTTATTAAATAATATGATTACAAACTTTTTCACCGAAATACAGCCTGTCAAAAATCATCAAAAAAAGTTGGAATTTTTTTGCTCCCTTTTTTTATTTTGAGTAATTTTTGAATACATTATATGCCTACATTGATAGGTAAAGCCAAGCAAACATTTTTGTTGTTTAATATCAAAACCAGACTCTTGACTTACAATCCGGAGGTCGCGGGTTCGAACCCGGCATGCGCAAATAAATTTTATTTGATTAATTTGTGTTATTTCACAATTAATTCATTTAAAATAATATATAGTATATTTGCGGCATGTTCCAGAGTGGAAGATACTATCAGTATCGCCCTGGTGTAAGACCACCATTCAGAATTGAAACGTTGCTTGAAAATGGCTTTAGCCGTGTTTAGTGACCAGATCTGAATAGCCAGGTACTTCCCAACCTTCCTCTTCCCCACCTCCTTCCCCTCCCCACTACCTCCAGCCTCACAACATACCCCAATTGGGGATGCCATAGTCTCACTGGCTCCAGACGGGAGCAGTTGAGATTCTTGTGCGGTATTCACTGTAAAAAAAAAAAAAATAAAATAAAAAAAAAAAAATAAAAAAAAAAATAAATAAATAAATAAAAAAAAAAATAAAAAAAAACCCCATTTTTTATAAAGTCTACGTAGACCCCCGAGGAGTCTCCCGTGAACCCCTGGGGGTCCACCTGGATAACTTTTGGAATCATTGATCTAGACGAACCTCATCCCTTAAATCCGGGCAGCCCTGCTAAGTCACCAAACGTAGAGATGCACTTGGGGTAACCTATGGCAGGGGTGTTGGTTGTCCAATAAATGGTTCCCGGGGCAACGGTACCATGCCTCCCAAATTGAATAATATTACTTGTTTTTTTTTATAAATTTTATTACGTTAATGAACTGAACACTTTTTAGCAACGTAAAAAACAACTCCTTTGTGTGTAAAAGCTTTAAAGGCGTAAATAAATAAATTACCTTTCAAGAATCAATGCCGTTTATCCTGATTTAATCCTGCTTCGTTAAGGAAAATAGTGATTATTTGTTCTTCCATCTTTTTTGAGGCTTTACTAAAATCAGTATGGGCAGAGTCTACTTATTTTTTTCTTTGAAAGCAGTGATTATAATTTTTTTTACAAACAATTAAGTAGGAAAGAGTTCTTCTACCTGGCATAAATCCAAACTGGTAAGGTGATATTACAGATTTTTTATTTGTGTAAAAAGTTTGTCAAGTATTAAGCTTTCAAAGAGTTTCGTATGGTGGATTGAATGCATATTGGACTGTAATTACAAACATTAATTTTATCGTCCTTTTTGAAAAATGGAGTCAAAAAACTAATTTTCCACTTATCGGGAAAAATTCCACTGGATAAAGCTAAGACTTTTCACTTCTGCAGCCATTGCACTTGTAACAATTTAGAAGTGAGATGTTGTCGAAAACCCGATATCTAGCCCATCCAATATTCACTTTTTCTAACACAGCAAACTTATGTTGTGGCATCATTCTGATTAAAATTAAGAAAATACTTTGTTTTTACCACTTTTATTATTTACAAAACCATTTTTATTGGTAAAAACAAAGTATTTTCTTAATTTTAATATTAACTTTACCTTCTTGTTACATTCTGTCGTAAGTTTTTCCATCTACTACTATATAAATATTATCTACTTAATTGAGAAACCACTTAAAGAATTCGTTGTCATACAAAAACATTGTACCTATCTAAAATATATATTAACCAATAACAATTCTTGCATTTATATAATCATATATTCATAATAAGACTACCATAATACGGGCATTTCCCTACCGTGGTAGTCGAATCACCTGTAAAAACTGTATAAAAAGTTATATGACGAATAAAGGAAAAAAAAACTTCTGTGAAAATGGTGTAGTTAACATCATCTCGTTTGGTTTTCACTTCTTTTACATATTTTATGTCAATTTTCACTTCAACTATTTGTAAATAATCATTTTGCATCTTAATACTGAAGTAATACATCTGAAATTACAAAAACAATGAGAATACATTGGAAAATAATAAAAATAAAAGTAAAAGACTAAAATAATAGACGTTTACATTAAGAATTCATTAATTCATTATTTTCAACTTAGCGCTTCAGTCATCCTAATTTAAAAAAATCACTTAACAAAATTTATCACCAAGGTTATTAAATATCTGTATGGCAAACATTGTAAGAAATAGTTCATGAAATGGTGCTGTACTTTTTATATTTCGTTTCTTGAAAGAATAACTTCAATAATCCCTTCTATCAACCTTCATTGATATATCCAACAGGTATTTCCTGATCTCCGCAAATCCATTGTGCAACGTGCAATCCTGCCATTTCCCAGATCGTTATAAAGTTGGAGAAATAACGAAATGTCCAGGTTTATATCCTCCCCGGCTACAAAGCCACCAGGACTGGATTCTGTGTAGACGATTGGCCCTGCTAGAACAACATCAGTTTCAGATACAACAGTTTCAAAAGCACGTACTTGCTGGGGGTAACCACACATTAAACGAAGAGATACAGAAAATTTTGTTTCTTTTTTTGAAGTTAAAATTCTGGTGAAACGGAAATGCGTCACAACTCAGTTCTACACAAATACTCGGTTCTAATGCGGTAAATTCGCACCTCAGCTCGTGCCTTCCATAGCGTGGTGTGCAAGGTGCCTGACAAGTTTCAGCGGCCAGAGAGACAGACATCAACGGGGGTTCGAATCCTACGAAATCCAAAAAAAAAAAACATTTATATTTTGTGAAATTAATATCCAATCTTCAAACCATTTTAAAATAAAAAAAGGCAAAAGAAAAGAAAGCGACATCTAGCGACTTTCTTGTTTCATTTCTACCGCATATAAATTATACACTATGGTTTTTATTTTATTTTTAATAATCGCGCTGAATTTAACTGGACAATCGGAATTAAACACATACGCAAATAATCAGTGGTAACTATTAACACGGGAGCTCCTACTGTTGTATTAATAGCTTGCTGTCAATGCATCCTTTTTTTGTATACCGGAAGCCTTACTTTTTATTCTCTATAATAAAACATAATTATAATGTATTGTTCTATGTCTGTCACACTGGAAAATTCCATTGTCGAGATGGGCATAGGTGGTACATAAATAAATAATATAATAAGGTTAAATACAGTAAAACAAATTTTAGTTCCCGATAAATGATAGAGAAAAGCAATATGAAATAAAATGTAAAGACAGTGGTAATATATGTAGGTATGAAAGATAAATTTTAAATGATTATTTATTTTAATTGTAACTATGTTGTAAGGCTGTAAAGAATGGGGAAGGTTCGGAAGTTTCTGCCTATTCAGATCTAGTCACCAAAACACACGACTAGAGCTATTTCAAGCAACTTTTCGATCCTGACTGGTGTTCTTTCACTAGGGTGAAACTTACTGAATCTCCTGCTCTCAATTGTTTGTTTTTAACACTGACTAGATGATACACACTTCTATATAGGTTTGAATTGAAACAAATGCTTCCATTGACTTAATACCTTCTGGTTTTAGCCAGTATAGCTATTGATCTGCCTCTCTTATGCTTGTCTGACATCATAACATGTATTATATTGCCATTTGAATTTCTTAATGATAATGAAACACCGTTTTGTATTGGAATTTTAGGCACGATTAGTCAGATTTTTGGATCACGAATTACGTTCACGCTGCATTTCTTGTGTTTTTTATTCTCTGGTTTTCAACGTAGGTATGTTAGGCATATTATGTAAATTTATCTTCTCTAATATTGACTTTGAAAAAATAACGCGTGTATTTTCGTAAATTTTGTAATCCCGGCCGTAAAATGTCGAATTATTAACACCCATTGGAGGTAATATACCTGATATTGGATTGTGAGCCCGCCGCAGACAAAATAAACTACGCCGAGCGAATGTTTTCACCGGTGTGCTTTTCAGAAAGCTCCTTTAGCGAACATAAAACTTACATCGTATCGAACAGGGCAGTTTTTGTTAGGTAGTCGTGATGGTCTATTATGGGATTACAATTGTACAAACATTTTAGTATAAAACCATTGCAGACCAGTGGAAAATCACGTCATAATTGTAGAGTTGATGTTAGTTAAAAAATGAAATTCATATTAGTTAAAAAGCGCAGTCTCTTGAAAAACCGCGAAATCTGTCTATACTCTTTACGATTAACCCTAAGAAATCTCTCTATACTCGTTACGATTAACCCTAATAAATCTGTCTTTACTCGTTACGATTGACGGTAAGAAATCTGTCTATACTCTTTACAATTAACCTTCTATCTAAAAAATCTGTCTATACTCGTTACGATTAACCCTAGGAAATCTCACTATACTCATTTCGATTAACCCCAAGAAATCTGTCTAGACTCATTTCGATTAACCCTAAGAAATCTGTCTAGACTCGTTACGATTAACTCTAAGAAATCTATCTATACACGTTACGATTGACCCTAAGAAATCTAGACAAAAGAAAAATGTACACATTTAAAATACCGAATGTATTACTATAATACAATGTAACTCTGGTTCTATGAACTCGGACTTGTTTGACATTTAAACAACTACTATGACAATAAAGTAAATATTAATATTTATTTTAAATGTCATTTTCAAAATTTAAACTGATGTGTCATAATAATATTTAATAATAATATTTGGCTAATTTATATAGCGCCGTTTTCGCGAAAAATCACCTCAAGGGCGCTGTACTAATAGTAATAACGACATTCATAATAGTAATAACGACATTCTGAATTCTTGACACATCAGTTCCAATTTTGAAATGAAAATTAAAATTAGGAGGTACTCCATCGCTTTCCGCTTAAATTCAAAACAAATCCCAGTTTACTAAACCAGAGTTCACAGAGAGACAGACCACAACCGAAATTTGTGGTTTTTTATTATAATAATCATTTTTTCAGTTTTGTAAAACCTTGTGAGCTTTTAAGAACTTGTATTAAAAATATACAAAAATAACCTTTTTTATTTGCGTTTTTTTTTAGATTATCCCAAAGTTTAGGCAAGTTTTCGATTCTAAACTGAAGAATTGGTTTCATCGACCCGCGATGCGTTAACTCCCCACATCACAAAAAAATAAGGTGGCGAGAAGTTTTCATTGTTGTACTTTTTAACATCTTACCGCAAGAATAGAAAAATATTCATACACATGTTTTAAATCAATTAATGTTTTCAACAAGAACAACTGTCTGGAGCCAGCGGGAAACTGATATCCCTAATTGGGGAATGATATATAGGGAGGGAGGGAAACGAAGGAGATGGAAGAGGTGAGGAGACTTTTTTGGAGGTCAGGAATTATCTGGTATTCAGATATGGTGACCAAACACAGCACAAATCATTTTAAGCTTCGCGTTTATTTTGAATTATGGTCTTTTACCGGGGCGATACTGAGGGTAAGCTACGGATCAGTTAATAACAACTGTGTACAAAATTAAAAACTCACATGTGGATTATATTTACACGTTATGTTTTTTTAAGAAGCGCATTTTAGGATCAAAAAATAATATTAAATTACCAAAATAATCTTAAAAAAACTTTTTTTATTTTCGTTATTTGTTTTTGGGATGTTATGCCGTGTTGCGCTACCTCCTTCTTTAGCCAACGTTACGGACAGGGTCAGATGTGTTTTTTTCAATTTTTTTGTAAAATAATTAAAATAACGAGCCTAAAAAAAGCAAAAACTATCAGTAGTGTTTCAGTTGTCGTAATAATATCGATACATTTTACAGGCCCTCATAAAATAGAGACTGAATACTGGCATATTCATCAAACCATTGACAAACGTTGACTTCTTTTTGACTTAGAATAAATCCCGCATATTTACTGCCAGGCCTACTTTAGTCAGGACTTTAAAACATTATTTAAATTTAATCTAAGGCGGGATATTAGAATTTAGGCCCTTTACTAACCATGCGTAAAGGCTTTCCAAGCAAAAGTGTTCTTGCTGGAGGTCCACGACGCAACGGCTGTAATTCAGTTGTTTTGAGGTAAAAGTTTTTGAATTAATTAGGAACACGGAAACACAAGTATTCTGGGAGCCATTAGCATATTTTACCACTTTCTCTCTAAGTCCCTCCTAAGGCGGCCTTTGGACACAGAATTAATACATTCCGGGAGGAAATGTTCTCACTCCTGTGGAAATAATTGCGCCAAACTTTTAAATATGCACTCGACGGTGAAACATACGTATTTTCCAATTCATTTTATTTATTTCTCAGTCGTACGAAAAGAGGGGAAAAAATTGCTCTTCCATTTCATAATGGAAGAGCTTCTCTCCATCATTGGAGAGAATTTTTTTTTTCACATTAACTCCACACAGGAGGCCCTGAGGAAAATAATTTCCCTCAGGGTCTATGTCATCTGGGATGCTGTGTGGAGGGTCTTTTTGAGGAGAGGAAGGAATGAACATTGGTCTTGAAGAGACCCATGTTGTAGAAAGGAGGAAACACAGAGGCCGGCAAATTATTCCACAGCCGAGATGTTGAACACAAGAACGAGACGAAGAAACGACCCGTTCTCATGTGACAAATGTCAACCGTGTACAAATGTTGGGCACGCGTTTGGCGTGTTTCCCGATAATGCACCGGTGCCGAAGGGATCAATGATGTTAGTACGTCAGAGCATCTTCCATTGTAATACCGGTAGAACAAGGATAGCATTCCCACCCGACGCCTGTGCTCTAAAGATTGCAATCCGTATGTTAAGATGGGAGAATCTATTAAACGGACCGCCCGTTTCTGCACAGAGTCGAGGGTATTTTTCAGGTATTTTGGAGCTCCAGACCAGAGGTGGCTGCCAAATTCAACCGTGGGGCGCACTTGTGATTTGTACAGGGTTAGCAGTTGTGCACTATTAAAGTATCTGCGAGCCCTGTACAGTACGCCCAGTTTTTGGGAGGCTAACTTTACTCTGGCTTCGATGGAGCCCCCATACCTGAGCTGGTCACTTAGGGTTACACCAAGCGTATCAATGGAGGGCCTGTTCGGAAGATTGCTTCCGTTGAAGGATACTAGATATTCATTTCGATCCCTTTTAGACGTAATCAGACAAGGTTGGGTCTTTGAAACATTAAATTCAACGAGATTATTTTTACCTGTGATGTAGAGTAATTAATTAATAATGGAAAGAATACGATAGATGGCGGTAAGCATGTAGCTTGCACCATAGCTCGCCAGATGGCATTGGCGTACAAGAAGCAGTCTCAGCGATAGACTTGACGAGCTCCACTGGCAAGGCCGCAGAGATTTACCTACCCCCGAATAGTAAACAGTCGTGGCCATCCAGCTAGGTTATTCCAGTAAATAAACACTTATATATTTAAGAACCTATTGTATTTAATAATTACTATCTGCCGAGGAAAGGGCAGACATAACAATTGGCGCAGCCGTATAAATATAATTGTGTGGAAGTTACGCGTGCGAATAATAATTGGTGCTGGACACGGAGGACTAAGTCACTGCTGGAGTGACTTGCAGTTTTGGCGAGGAATCGGAAGAGATTCTGCTCGAGATTAAGGAGCATTTGGTTCCGTGGCTACGGGCTGGATAAGAAGATTTTTGTTTTAGGAACAGAAGTGATATACCGCAAGGAGGCGATCTGGTTCTGGATCAGTGGATTAATCAAAAGTTTCAAGGTCAAAACGGATCATTGGGTTAATAGTTTCAAGGACGAATCATTGGATTAATCAGAAGACAAGGATAAAACCCAGAGGGAGACCAGAAGAGTTCCTGAGATAAGTATTTTTGCTTCTTTGAGAGGGATTATTTGTTATTGTTTTCTGGTTAATTGTTTTTGCCGATTTATTTGTTGGGAGTTATGGAATCGGGTAGAATACCACCGTTTTGCCATCTCTCCGGAGACTGGGGATTGTTTCGACTTCGGATAGAGCAATTTTTCGTGATCCATGATGACAAAGCGTCTGTGGAGAAAAAACGGGCTTTTTTATTGAATCTCCTAGAATCAGAAACGTTGACCTTACTAATTAATCTGTGTTTTCCAAGTAAAGTAACGGACTTATCTTTTGATAAACTTTTAGCGATTCTCGACAAACATTGTAACAAAAATCGTTCAGTTTTTAAAGAACGGGAGAATTTTTTTTTAGCAAGACAACAACAAGGCGAGACGATAAAAGATTTCGCGGTTAGACTTCGTTCTTTAGCAACGTATTGTCAATTCGAAACGAGGCTTGAGAAAAACCTTATAGACATGTTTGCAATCGGGTTGTTACCGGCGCGCGCGAAGGAGAAAATTTTCGTAGAAGGGCAAACGTTGTCGTTTAATGAAATAGAAGGACTTGCAGTTAGTATGTCAACTTTGGATAGTACTAATACAGTTAAATCAGAAGTAAACCTAGTAAAAAAACGAGTTACTAGCGATGGGTTCAAGCGAGATCAGCGTAGGGAACGATCGACGAGCCCCAAGGGTAGTTTTAACACGAAACCAGCTTATAGGTTAGGATCAAATACAGGTACGAATTTTAGATCACCCGTGGGTAGTGTTAAAAAACAGTGTTTTATTTGCAAAAGGAATGATCATCTTTCGTTTGATTGTAAATTTCGTAATGCGAAATGTTTTAAATGTAAGGGCGTTGGGCATTTACAGAAATTTTGCAAGAATAATCCGATAAATCCCATTTTTGAAAATCACAGGGATAGTAAAGTTTTAGTTGCGTCAATTAGTCCGATTACTGCTGAAATTGAAATTAATAACAAGAAGTTTACGGCAATGATTGATTCCGGTTCATCTTTATGTGTGATGCCGGAGGGTATTTTTAAACGACATTTTAGTTCAATCATTTTATCACAAGACAAGCGGATTATTTCAGGTTATGGAAATAATCGTTTAAAAGTCGTAGGAAAGGCGATTTTTGATGTGAAATTTAAGGGTAGGAACAAAAATATTAGTTTTATTGTAGTAATTAAAGGAACAGAATTAATTGTGGGTAGAGATTTTATGGAATGTTTCGATCTTGGGATAACTTCTCAGGAGACAATTAATTTAGTGACGCCGCAAATGAGGAATGGAGAAAAGTTTATTCAAGATTACCCGGAAGTGTTTTCGCAAAAGTTGGGAAGATTTAACAAATATAAAGTCCATTTTAAAGTAAACCAGGAATCGGATCCAATTTTTTTCAATGCAAGGCCGGTTCCTTTTTCTATTAAAGGGAAGATCGAATCCGAATTAAGATCGATGGTAGAAAAAGGTATAATCTCCCCGGTTACAAGTAGCGAATTCGCTTCACCGATTGTTCCGGTGGTCAAGAAAAATGGAGATATAAGAATTTGTGTAGATTATAAAAGGAGTCTTAATTTGATTTCCAATTTAGAGAAATATCCGATGCCAAAGATTGAGGAGGTCATACATCAGGTTAGTTCGGGCAAAGTTTTTGCAAAATTAGACCTTAAAGAAGCATATTCACAGTTAGAATTAGCGGATCATTGTAAAAAGTTTACAACTATTAACACACACTTAGGTCTGTTCCAATATAACAGGTTGGTTTTTGGGTTTAAATCGGCTCCGGCCATCTTCGCAAGAACAATATCAAGTTGTTTACAAGGTTTAAAAGGCGTGGCCTTTTACCTAGACGATATTATTATTTCAGGGGTCGATGAACTTGATCTGTATAATAATATTTGCGCGGTCTGCGAGCGGTTGAAAGAATGTGGTCTATGTGTCAATACTGGGAAGTGTCAGTTTTTTGTTAAATCTATAGAATTTTTGGGATACGTTATTTCGGGAAGGGGCATTGAACCGCAAAAAGATAAATTGGAAGCAATTAAGAATGCGCCGTACCCATCCGACGTGCATCAATTGAGGAGTCTTTTGGGATTTTTTAATTTTTATCGGAACTTCATACCGAACATGTCATCAATTTTAGAACCTTTGCATAATCTTTTAAAGAAGAATGCAAAGTTTGAATTTGGGAAGTCATGCATTGACGCAGTAGATAAAGTAAAGGATCTAATGGGTTCTGATAGAATTCTCACTCATTATTTTCCCAACCTTCCTCTTAAGTTATATACAGACGCGAGCAGCGCAGGCCTCGGGGCCGTGTTATTGCACACATTTGCGGATGGTTCAATGAGACCGATCGAATTTGCATCAAGAAGTTTGTCTAGTGCAGAGAAGAAGTACAGTATTCTAGATTTAGAAGCGTTAGCTATTGTGTTTGGTTTGAACAAATTCTTTCAATACCTATTCGGTCGGGAGTTTACTTTATGCGTAGATAATATGCCTTTGATGAGGATTTTAGGGGAACACAAAAATATTCCAGTTTTGGCGGCTAACAGATTGCAGCGTTATGGCATTATATTAGCCGGATTTGCGTATAAGGTAGAATTTGTTAAGTCATGTCATAATCATGCGGATTTTATATCTCGGCTTCCGGTAGAAAATTCTCAAGAAGAATTTGAAGATGATTATGGATCAGATTTTGTGTGTTATGTAGATAAATGCGAGCACATAGATATCAAGCTCATTTCCACAGCTATAGAGACAGACACGGTTATTCAGGAAGTTTTAACGTGTTTGCGTAAGGGCTGGCCAAAACGAGTTGGTCGAGATGATGTACTGTGGAGATTCTGGGTTAAGAGAAACGAAATGTCCATAGTCAAGGATTGCCTTTTCTGGCAACATAGAATTGTCATTCCGAGTTCCTTACAAGAACATGTGCTAGAGTTATTACACAGATCTCATTTAGGAATAGTTAAAATGAAGGGCCTAGCAAAAGCTTATTTTTGGTGGCCATCACTGAACAATGACATTGAAAAAATGGTTCTAAAATGTGATGATTGCGCGGCTATGAGGCCGGCACCTTCTAAGAGTCATTTGTCAGTGTGGCCGAACCCTGGGGCAACTTGGAGTAGGGTACATGTAGACTACTGCGGGCCGGTAGCAGGAAAAATGTTTCTTGTAATTTGTGACGCTTTTTCCAAGTGGATCGATTGCTTAGAGGTTCCAAGGGCGGATTCGTTTAACACGATTAAGGAATTGAGAAGAATTTTCTCTAATTTTGGTAACCCTGATTGCATAGTTTCGGATAATGGAACAGCATTTTCTAGTGTAGAGTTTAAAGAATTTCTTAAAGAGAATAACATAGAATTTTTAAATTCACCGGTCAAATTCCCTCAGTGTAATGGACAAGCTGAAAATTCAGTTAGAACGGTAAAAAATTTTTTAAAAAAAATTATGGTTAGGAATAATTTTCCAGTAAATTATGGAAGTAGATTATGTGATTTTCTATCGGATTATCGAAATTCGCCACATTGCACAACGGGATTAGAACCGGCAGTCTTGATGTTTGGTAGGAGACTGAAATCAACTTTCAGTAGTTTAATTCCTAAAACCACTCAGGAAGATGTGTCAGAACAGAGAAAAATAGCTAACGATAATATAAAAAGGAGTCAAGATAATCAAATAAGGAATTATGGGGGCGTAAAAATTAGGAATTTACATGTTGGACAAAAATGTCTGGTCAAGGACTTCCGTCAGGTGAATAAAGTTGGTTGGGTTAGAGGTATTGTAGAAAGGAAAGTGGGTAAAAAAGTTTATATCGTTAGGATCTGTGGTACTCCGTTGACTTGGAAGAGGCATATTGATCAGTTGAAGAGTTTATCTGTGAATTGGGAAGAGGAGAGTGAAGATAATAACCCACCTACCGCGTCTGAGGTCACGAAATGCGCTTCAGACGAGTTGGGAACCTCAGCTTTGTTGAAGGGGCTAACGTGGAGTTCTCTTGATTTCAGATTACCAGCGGATGATCGAGAGCAAACTACTCAACTAAGACCTTGGGAAGGAAGGCTCCGTTCAAAGCGTTCATAGAGGTCCCTCCCAGAGAAACAGAAATATTTAAGTTGAAATATTTAAAATCATGACTATGTTTGGTTGAATTTAGTGTATAAAATCGTGTATAAATGAAATATTTAAAATCCTTTTTTTTTGTTGTCAATTGTATAACTTCTTTGAAAAGAACATGTCTTGTATTTATTGTAGCCAGGGCTTGAGGTTAGGTGGGGGAGGGTGTGATGTAGAGTAATTAAGTATTTCATATGGAAAGAATACGATAGATGGCGGTAAGCATGTAGCTTGCACCATAGCTCGCCAGATGGCATTGGCGTACAAGAAGCAGTCTCAGCGATAGACTTGACGAGCTCCACTGGCAAGGCCGCAGAGATTTACCTACCCCCGAATAGTAAACAGTCGTGGCCATCCAGCTAGGTTATTCCAGTAAATAAACACTTTTATATTCAAAGAACCTATTGTATTTAATAATTACTATCTGCCGAGGAAAGGGCAGACATAACATTACCCCAAGAGAAAACACTCTCGAGGTAACCGTCCATTCTTTGCTTCAAAGCCCTCCGAGCCGTTGGGGTTTGTGAGCCCTTTGGGGGCTTGTCAAACAAAAAGTTATCATGGACCGTACTGTCAACCGCGTAACAGTGAATTGGTGCACATGACAAAAGGTCGCTGATGTGCAACAGAAACAAAGTCGGAGACAGAACCGTTCCCTGTGGGACGCCAGCATTTATCGATTGTGGGGAAGAGGTGAAACCATCGACTACCGTCTGAATCGACCTCTCCCTCAAAAAGTTGGCAATCCACGTACACAAGGATGCGGGAAGTCCGTAAGAAGGCAGTTTGTAGACAAGTCCTCGGTGCCAAACCCGGTCAAAGGCCTTGGAAATGTCCAGTGCAACCGTTTGGGTCTCACCAAAACATTCCAGGCACCGCCCCCAAACATGCGTCACATACGCGAGAAGATCACCGCACGAGCGGTTCCGCCGAAATCCGTATTGACTTAATAATTTTAATAATTTTGTTCTTCTCGAGGTATGTGAGCAGTTTGTCGTTGATCACACGTTCCATCACCTTAGACAGAACTTATGTGATAGCTATGGTGCGGTAGTTGGCCGGTTTGGAGTGGTCACCCTTCTTTGGAATAGGATGGATAACCGCTTTTTTCCAACCAGAGGGCACAGAGCCAGTCTTCAGGGACATTTTAAAAAGCTTCGTCAAAATTGGAGCTATTTCTGAAGCGCACCTCTGCAGTACCAGGGCAGGTATTCCATCAGGCCCACTAGCTTTATTAACATCTAGCCCTCGTAAAACATGGAGTACTTCCCGATGCCGGATCCTCAGTTTTTTCATACGAAAACCGCAGTGAGGAACCGACGTCGGGACAGCACCTTGGTCATCCAGGGTTGAGTTATCTGCAAACATTTTACCTAATAAGTTTGCCTTTTCAGTGGCGGTGTTTGCTAGTGAGCCGTCAGGTCTGGTGAGAGGTGGCAGACTGGAATTGCAGAAATTGCGACCTATTGAGCCCGCAAGCGACCAGAATTGCCTGCTGCCATGCGGGCATGGCAGCAGGCAATTCTGCAAGATCTGCAGGTCGTGCTCCAATTTTGACCTATTTATGATTCTTTTGGTTTTCTTTGCCATTTTGTTGTAAGCTGTTCTGTCTTCGGATGTTCTAGATATGTTGTAGGCTCGGAAAGCCGCGTTATTTCGTCGCACTGTTTCAGCGCATTGTCGACTGAACCACGGCTTTGAGCCTACTCCAGAGTCCTTAACAGTAGATTGGATGAAGCCATCCATCGCGGATGTGATGACTTCACCAATTTGTCTGGACATCAGGAACCCTTGTAGGCTCCTGAACCATTTGCTCCAATCCGTAGCAAAGGGCAAAGGATTCCGCTTGGCGTCCGGCTGAGTCTGTTGATCCTGAGAACTTCAACCATGGTTCGTTATGAACATTGAAGTCCCCCAGGACCACAAACTCTGCCATAGGGTAGCGGGGAAAGAGGTCATCGATAGTGCCGCTTAAATGTTTGAAGAGCTCGGACGTGTCTGATTCGCTAAGGTTCGGTGAGCGGTATAAACACGCGTAGAATCTTACCGTACTGGCAAAATTGACGCGTACCCACATTACGTCGAATCTGGAGTTTTTCAGATTCAACAGTCGCACACAGTTGACGTCAGCTCGACTATAGAGACAGACACCTCTTTTGGGTCTGAACTTGCTTGCGAGCGTGAAGCCCGGGCGGTCCAGATAGGAGGCGTCTACAGGCTCGGCTATCTGCGTTTCAGACAGGAATAGTAGGTTGGGGCGTTGAGAAAAAAGATTGTGATGGACAGAGTTTAAATTGGTATGCAGGCCGCGAATGTTGGTGTAATTCACCAACATCTTTGGCCTGCGCCGGGGTCTCCTACTACTTGCCGCTGTAATGTGGGGGAAGGAAGGTCTGGGAAGGAAAGGGTATGAGGGGTGGGTAGGAAGCTGGGGATCAGAGCGTCCAAGAGTGACGAACGAATGAATCCAATCCACCCACTGCGGTGCAAGGCGATCAGGGAGAGCCGGCTGGAGAGGTCACCCAATGCGCCCCAAACGCTGCTGCTGGGTCCCCTCCGGTCACGAACCGGCACAACAGCAGCGGCAGGGTTTTTACACTCGTTGATGGGGCAGCCCACCCTCAGTCGTGAGCCTGAGGGTCGGGCCCCTGTACTACCGAGCGGCCCGGACAGCGGTAACCGGTTGTAAAGGGTCTCCCATAACCAGCATCTCCCAATCCGGCCCGCCACGCAGAAGGTGGGCCGACGCACCCACCATCAAGACCCGGACAAACATGACCCCAAGAACCCGGGCACCCCTGCTAAGTCACCAAACGTAGCGAACCACTTGGGGTGACCTGTGGCAGAGGTGTTGGTCATCCAATAAATGGTTCCCAAGGCGGCGGTACCCATACCCGCCTACCAAATGCCTACCTAAATGCAATTGTCCAAAGAGGCGAAACTAGCAGTGCACAATGAAGTACTAATGCCAATCCTGATGTTAGTGAGCAAAGATATTGCAATATAAGAGATATGCCAAGATGGCCGCCCGAATGTCGGCGGACTACGGTCTAATGGTCCTAGTTTGAATACGTAATTTATTTAATTTTTTGAAGGTGTGCAGTTGTATTGGTTAACAATTATACTTTGAATAATGAAATAATTCGTTCATTTTGTTGATTTTTGAAGGTGTGCAGTAGTATTGGTTAACAATATCGGCGACACTGGGAAGCACATTTCCTAAAAACTGCCGATAGCATATCTATTATATTTAATCTTTGGTGTGAGGCATGGAACTAATGGAGAATTTCTGCAAAAACCATGCATGACCGTGTGAAAAATGTGGAGCTCCGCAAAGTATGCAAAGTATGAAAGATACGCTTAAATGGTTTGGGCATGTAGGGCGTACGAAGGAAGAATGGAGTAAAAGGTGAAGAATGATAGAAGAAGTCGAGAACGCCCGAAGAAAACGTGACGTGATCAAATGAACCAAATACTTCGAGTCGGGTCATTTCAAGAATCAGAATATTAAGGGTATTTATGAGACGATGTATGAATATGACTGAAGCAAGTGGTGAGGGCCAAGACCTTGTCATTTGCCTACCTCTCAATATCTACCGTTACACAGAAACGGCGTGATGTTAGTTTAAAAGTGTAAATTTAAAGATTTTTCAAGTACCGAAAATTTCGAATTCTGTTAAAATATCTTGTTTCTCTATTTTGGATGGACCGAAATTCTTTAATATCTTTAATAAATAAAACGTCTCACCCCGAGTTTTAAATAATTTAAACCACCAAGAAGCTCTCAAATTATTTAATGTCATCATATTACATGATACTCAAGCGTTTTAGGATAAACATAGCACACATTAGTTTGTTGCTTATTAAAAATTACGTATTATGGAGATATTTGTCTATCAATGGCATTCCGTGAGTTTTCAGAGAGCTAGAGTGCTAAGATTGAAAAATATGAGGTTATTTATTTTGTCGTAGCCGAAAATGCTGTGCACTCTCAAACTGGAAGATCTTTGTACAAAAAATTGAAATCTGGAAAAAAAAAATCATTTTCAGCTACAACAACATCAATAACGTCCTATTTTTCAATCTTAGCACTCTAGCTCACTGAAAACTCACGGACCGCCACTGTTGATAAATATCTACATAATACGTCATCTACGTATAACTCTTTACGAAACACATGTATTTCCTACAAAAAAAAATAAGTGCGCTTGTGAAATGGTAAAAATTTGTTTCTTTTGACTTATCAACGTATGATTTTATGTGACTTCAATATAAACTTTACCTATCAATATTGTTATTCCGGTATATAACAAGCATCTGGCTGATGTGCTTCTCGCCAAGTTAATGTTTCTTGCTCTGAGATCCGAAAGCGATATTTTAGGAGCTTGAATATTCGCTCACTTTCGAAAATTAATAAATTTCCCCTCCTGCCTCCCGTTAATAAATCCACCATAAGATCAGTTCCCATATTTTTTTTTTACATTAACTCCACACAGGAGGCCCTGAGGAAAATGATTTCCCTCAGGGCCTATGTCATCTGGGAAGCTGTGTGGTGGGTCTTTTTGAGGAGAGGAAGGAATGAATATTGGTCTTGAAGAGACCCATGTTGTAGGAAGGAGGAAAACAGAGGCCGGCAAATCATTCCACAGCCGAGCTGTTGAACACAAGAACGAGTCGAAGAAACGACCGGTTCTTATGTGACAAATGTCAACCGTGTACAAATGTTGGGCACGCGTTTGGCGTGTTTCCCGACTATGCACCGGTGCCGAAGGGATCAATGATGCTAGTACGTCGGAGCATCTTCCATTGTGATACCGGTAGAACAAGGATAGCATTCCCACCCGACGCCTGTGCTCTAAAGATTGCAATCCGTATGTTAAGATGGGTGAATCTATTAAACGGACCGCCGGTTTCTGCACAGAGTCGAGGGTATTTTTTAGGTATTTTGGAGCTCCAGACCAGAGGTGGCTGCCAAATTCAACCGTGGGGCGCACTTGTGATTTGTACAAGGTTAGCAGTTGTGTACTATTAAAGTATCTGCGGGCCCTGTACAGTACGCCCAGTTTTTGGGAGGCTAACTTTACTCTGGCTTCGATGGAGCCCCCATAGCTGAGCTGGTCACTTAGGGTTACACCTAGCATATCAATGGAGGGCCTGTTCGGAAAGATACTAGATTTTCATTTCGATCCCTTTTAGATATATCTAAATCATATCGTTAAATCATATCATATCGTTGTAATATCGGATAAACTGAAACTCGGTCTCGGCGTATTCAAATAAAGCGTCCACAGCGGGTAAACCCTATGATTTTTTAAACATTCCACGATTTATTCACCTAAATCGTTTAATGAGTGTTGTAATGCATACATTACACTATTACAGGATTGTGTGAGAAATTTTAACAAATATCAGAGTATATCTAAGTTAAAATAGCAGTGAAATAATCTTATTAATTTTATGTATTAATTATTAATGTTTTTTTTCGACGCATTTTTTAAAATAAAAGTAAGAAATAAAAAAAAAAATTCTACGGCTGAAAATTGAACTCCCATCACCTATTTGGAAGGCAACAATGTTGACTAACTAGCTATTGTAAGAACTATCAAGTCCATATACAGGTTGTCCGGGGGTAAAGTGCATTATCTTCGGGAGGTGATTCTAAATGATTGTTGAGGGAAATGTTGTGACCTCTTAAACAAAACTCTTTCGGAACATCGCATCGCCTTGCACGCAGTGGGAGGGATGGATTCATACGTTCGTCACCCCTGGACTCACTGACCCCCAGATTCCTACCCCCCTCGTACCTTATCCTTCCCAGAACTTCCTCTCCTTCCTTTCCTTTAAAAGACCCTCCACACAGCATCCCAAAGATGGCATAGGTCGTGAAGGAAAATATTTTCCTCAGGGTCTCCTATTGAGGTTTTGTAAAAAAAAATACAGAAAAGATGTGGAAAATATTTAATACATGGTACTTAAATATACCTAGAAGTATATCTTGAACGATCGTTAGAATCTTGAAAGGCTAGTATAAAATACTAACAAAGTTCATTTTTCGTACTTCGAGTCGGATGACTCTATTTAAGAAATTTCATTCCTACCACCCCAACGACCTACCTACCTTGCTAAACTTCACGAATCTAATAATAACTTTCCAATAAAAACTAAATTATTTCGAAATTAATGATGTCGGACGACCGAAGCATTATTGTAAAAGTTACATGAGAGCCACTCTCTACTTAGTTTAACAAGTCACGTGCGTACGAGACGTTTTATCTTTTACAAAAAATAATTTGATTTGAGCACGACGCGCGGCGCCAGCGTCTCCGCAGAGCAATGAGGGTCTAATGAAATCTTACTCTCACGCCTCTGATCAGAGTCGCGTAAGCTACTTACTCCGTAAAGCACCTAAATAGTTCTCGTCGTTTCATCGGCAAACAATCGATAGTGCCGGTTTAAGGTTTAAGGCTTAAGCGGCCCAGACGTGGTTTCGTTTACCGAATCGGCAGTTAGACTTAAACTCGGGCCGTGTAATACATTAGCCACCCGTGAATTGTAATCCGTATTTACGGGCGGTTTACCGCGGCTGTCTGAGGTAAACTGGGGGGGAAGTGTGTGAGTGTCTAAGTCCTAAGTGGTTGATGACTTTACCTAATTAAAAGTTTGCTCAAACGAATAATTGTTCATTTTAAAACCAGTCTTCGGCGCGTGAGGTAATTAACAAACGTGTGTATTTTAGCGCTCTGTTTTTAGAGCTCCATGGTTTTAAAATATGGAGTTTTTTTTAATAAGCTCCACACGGAGGTCCCGAGGAAAAAAATCCAGAATTTCATCTTTGGGGATGCTGCGTGGAGGGTCTTTTAAAAGAAAGGAAGTTCTGGGAAGAAAAAATATATGACGGGTGGGAAAGAATCTGGGGGCCAGTGTGTCCAGGAGTGACGGACGTATGAATTCAACCCTCCCATTACGGTGCAAGGCGATGGGTCAACAGAGTCCGGCTGGAGAAGTCTCCCTTTAGCTGGTTAGATATATAACAAGCACGACAAATCCTTTATGAATAAAATCTTCTATCTTCTATCTATATCAATTTGGGAGGCGGGAATGGGTACCGCCGCCCCGGGAACCTTTATTGGATAACCAACACCTCTGCTATAGGTCACCCCAAGTGGTTCGTTACGTTTGGTGATTTAGCAGGGGTGCCCGGGTTCATGGGGTCAGGTTTGTCTAGGTCTTGAAGGCGGATGACCAAGACACACTGAACCCCAGATTCCTTTTTTTTGTTGTGTTCGTTATGGTCAGGACAAGGTTTGTACAAAACTACTGGTGAGCTCTGGCATTATGAAATTTATATTAAAAAAATTGCAAGAGGTGGCACGCGAGCTGTTTGAAAACTGAATGCACCGGGACTGAATGAATGGAATACGGGAGGGGGGAACTCGGGAGGGGGGTTCGCGGGACGGGGGATGCGGAAGAGGAAGGGGAGGCGGAAGGAGAACGGGACGAATGGGAAAGGACACGCAGGGAGAAAAAAAAATCTTTATTAACTGGTGGAGCAACGCATGCCGGGAACCAGCTAGTCGAATAATAATTCTTGCAATGGCAGACAAGCTGACATGAGGCAGTTTGTGGGATTTTATTTGACATCGTAAATTGCAGCTCATATACATATACATTTTTTTTTTAATTTACGTTTTGTTGCATTCTATGAGTTATCGGTAAAAGTAAGTAATCCATTTTCAAGCACAGTTCAAAAATCTTTAAATAATTTTATTAAAGCGACAGTCAAAAATCAGAGAGTGGAGCAACATTGAAAAGTTTATGATGTCATTATTTTGAAATAGGGAGCACTTCTTGATTTTGAAGATATTTTTCTTCTAGGGCGGGGACCATTTAGAATATTATTTATCCCGCGATCCAGCACCAGTGATCCGGTCCATTTCTAGCATCTCTGAGAATAGATGTGGATGGGTTGGATAAACGCCATCTTCCCGCGGATCCATCCCTTCGGGTAACAATGGCGCCCAACATGAGCTTACTCCAGCCAAATTGTGAAGAAGCGATAATGGGACGCGGCAAGGCGGAAAATCCTCTAATACTAATTCATTCCGACAAACTCCCAGAATGAATTGTGAGATGTCCTCTGCCGTACTTGAATTTACTCCCAGGCGAATAATGACGTAACAAGGATTAACTGAATGTAAGGATTAACTGTTTCATATGTATATGGATTTATTTAAATGTATGTATATATATATCAAAAGCTGCCTAAATGTTTGGAATGAAACACATGTTATTATTTTTGGATTAATGAGAGAAAAGAGGGGGTTTTCACGCTAAACTGTTTTCCGCTTTAACCAAAAAATATTTTTATTTTCACGGAGCTTCCGTACTGCCTGTCTTCAAATTATGCCTTGCATAATACAAGACTTAGCGCCCAAAGTATGTGAAATATGAAAAAGTCTAATCAAACCTAAATTATTATTATAATAATTGAAAAAAAATATCTCACCTCCAATATTATTAAGATTTTAACGAAAATCCTGTCTGTTCTATTAAATCATTTTTTATTTTATTTTTTTTATTTATTAGGGAAAATCAACAGATATTTTACATTTATAATAATAACATTTATAATGCACATAATATTCAATAATAGATTTTCACATAATTAAAATTATATCTTAAAAGTATGGGTCCTGTACCCGTAAGAAGTTAACCAAAATATAACTGGAAAATTATAAAAAGAGACATAAAAACACAATATAAACTAGAAATCTGCTAACTAAATTTCAAAACATAAAGTAATCAGAGAGAGAAAGAATGGCAAGTAAGTGGAAAGGATTCACAGCAATAACATGATAACTTGCAAAACGGTAAAAAAAATATTTAATGTTAGCTATGACATACTTTTTAAGGTACTTAAATTACATGATAATATGTCTATATTATTAAAATTCATATCAAATACATTGCATGCTCTGAATATAAAAGTATTTTGTCTGAGATTAGTAGAACATTTTTGAAGATGAAAAGTGATATATTATATCTTAATGTCATAATGACCAAGTATGAATATGGTATAAGCATTTTATGTGGTATTACTCAACATCCTTACAACCTGGAGGTAGTGGATCAAAGGCACTCCCAAGGGTGGAAAGCTATCAGAATAAAGAAGGAAGAGGTATTCTTGGAATCACTTGGCTTTTCAGAACTAGTTTTGAGCTTTCCTGAAACGAGTCGAAATTGCTAAAAATATGAAAACATAAAATAAAAACAAATTCTAGGACTCGCATCATCTTGTATAGTAGTTGAACCATTATGAGTCCCACGATATGGACATGAACTCTTCTCTTTTATTTGTTCGTCTGCTTTGAAGGAATTTAATCAGAGCTCTGATATCAATTTACTCCAATCAATAAAAGCAGAAAGGCATACAGTTGGGTTTTCATCAACAAGGAATAACCAAATTTGTAAAATTTTCAAAAATAAACTGCGTATTTCGCTAAGAGAATTTCATTTCATTGTTTGTGGCTTATTAATTTCCAAACTGTTTTATGTGAAAAACTTATGCTTTACCATATCAATTTTATTCAGATAAAAATCTAAATTTTAAAATCTGGTCTGATCAATTGTGAAAATCTGAATCTTACGATACACCACTTGTTTCGTAATGCCATTGATCCCGGTGACTTCGTCCTGCTTCCACCATTGGAGATCTATAAGCCCGGCCGCTGGCCAGCTAGTGTCAACTCGCGTTCCTCTTGAGTCCTACTCCACCCTACGGTACGCCGTTAACCCTGCCGTATACATAATGCAACGATATTCTACATTACTCATCAAATCTTCCTTATCTCCGTAGATACATTTAATATAAACTCAATATATCCTAAAACAAATATTATTAATTTTATTTTTATCCTTATGAGTAAAACCTCAAATTGTAATATTTAATTAAATGCAGACAATATTAACGAAACTACATCGAAAATCTGGAGACAAATAAATCAGAAAAAGATATTGGCACCTCTGGGACTGGGATCGAGTTCCAGAGGTGCCAATATATTTTTCTGATTTTTCTGTCTCCAAATTTTCGATTGAATTTCGTTAATATTCTCCAGATTTTCGATTGAGTTTCGCTAATATTGTCTTCATTTAATTAAACTTTTGCAACGATTAAACATATTTTCAAAATTGTGATACTTCTGGATAAAATCATAAAAATATTTTAATGAATATAAACAACAAATTTTACAAAAAAATGAAACAATATAACTTTGCATAAACCACTTATATGATGTGCAAATCCGACCGGTTTCGGAACAAACGTTCCTTCGTCAGGGAAACCTTATACTAATTTGACAGTTTAGAACAATGTTTTATTGTGGTAGGGGTGGAGCCGTTGTTAGTTAATAATGTAGATTGGGTGGGTAGGTATTAGTGTAGAGTGATAACCACAAAGTAATAGCTACATTCAAAAATATAAATAACAAATTTTACATTTCACTTTAGCACCAATTCAATATTTGCTGTAAAAGTTAGTTTTGAATCCAAATCAAACCCTTATGTATTTGATTTCATTTACTTTTCGAATTTTTTTAATAATTGTATCCGTCTATAATTGTCAAATTTAACTCCGTGTTGTTTTGCGTTACGCGTATAATGAATGTTCTTCTCCTTCTTCTTCTTTTTTCGTAGGTGGTGGGGTCAGAGGGGGACATCTAGGTCTGCGAGCCAGTCTAGGGCCGCAGGCGTTGCCCTGTGGACCTCATCAATCCCGCCGGGGAATAAATGGTTAATTTATTATGTTCTAAAATGTATAAATACATGTTTCATAGATTCGGGGACCTAATATGCTTATTTATCTGTATGTATCTTCCTGCTAAACTTAACTCATTTAAGGCTCTGCAACCGGGCCCGAAAAGAAAAAGATGGAGAGATACGAAATTACGAATGTTAGAGGAGAGCGCTAACATTTACAGCGACAAAATCAATGCGAAAATTGCGAAAATGTTTAATAAAACACGACTCGTTTAAAATAGATCAAAAATCTATAATCTATATCTCGCGGGCATTATCTTAAACGGCATTTAAAGAAACACTGTGAATTTTTTCATACATATAACTTGTAAAATAACTGAAATAAACGTGTTAATAATAATTTTTGGAGCATACTTTGCGATTTTTTTCTATCGAGATAATTTTATAAAATTTGCGTTTCGGCGCGGGCAAAGTCTAGATATTATCTTCAAGAATAACATATATTTTTTAAGAGCTTTAAAACTTACCGTGTTTAAGAGAAATATGTAATAAATCGGTACAAATCCGGGTTGCGGGCCCTTAATGAAAGAACTCATGGAGAAGCCGTTTAAACAGATTTTCAAAAGGCTTTTGATAAAGTGAACCATTACGTTTTGCTACAGAGCATTAAGGGACAGGTATGGTGACCTACTTAGATGGCTTAAATCATATTCAAAAAATAAAACTCAGCAAGTACTTATTAAAAGGTATGAGTCATCACCCACATTCGTGACCTCGGGAGTACTCCAGGAATCCAAACCTGGCCCTTTAGTTTTTTTTAATATTCATTAATAATCTTGGCTCAATTTGCGTTCAAAATACGTTTTATTTGCTGATGATCTATGTACCGTAAAATTCGTACTGCCTCTAATAACTGTAACTGGTAAAGTAAATTATATGTTTTTATAACTTACTGCTATACTTACTACTTACATATCATACTATAACTAACTGGGATTTTCCGACGCTGTGTACGGAAACCGCTTCCGTACGTGCGACCTAAAGTTTAAGTTTATACTTACGGATTTCAATACTTCGTTTATGTGTAAGAAAACAATAAATAATTTTACTTCAATGGCAAGCCAGAGATAACTTACACCTGAAAAAGATGTAGAAACGATTATCCATGTTCCATTGACAATAATTACAAGATGAAAGTAATTACTACCAAAAGAAATCTAGACATATAACTCTTGATTCGAAATTTATGTTTGATTGACAAATTGACGTTGTTGAAAGAAAATCATTGTAAATCACCGAATATCAAAGCCGTTTAATGGCACAAAGCACTCTCTTTAGGGTGAATTGCCTATTTAAAAAAGCCATTCAACAGTCTCCAATCATTTGTTTCCTTATATAACTCATTTGTCAGAAGTGTTGTATGGAAACCACATTGAATAAAATACACAAATTCTATTAAATCTGTACAAAAAAACGAATACTGTTTATTATCATTCAAAATTACTTCCTTATGAGGATCGGCTACAATACTTTAATTTTATTGCATTATGAAAAAAGAAGACAATTTACTGATTTAATATGTTTATACAAAATTTCTCACAACAAGCTTAAAACCTTTCATTGTCTAAGTAATATTCACATTAAAGCTTCTAATAGACGTTATTATGAAGTCATAAAACATTTCATCTTGATTAAATATTTTTCATAATTTAAAAACAATATTGCCTTTTCAAAATGCGCGACGTCTCGAATGTGTAGATTGTGTTAAGCCGTAAAATATGACGATATAGACATTTTTATAAAAAGCCTCGTAACCTCTTATACGAGAACGAGGCGTAAAGATTGCGTTGAAAAAGCACCTCATAGCTCAAGAACGGAATGATTGAACACGATTGTTAAAACAACTGGGTGACTGTTTCGATTAAGGGTTTCAAAAATATTCATGTATGTTGTGTTTACGTACCACCAGGAGTCAATCGGTCTCAAGACATAAATGATTTCATGTGTAAATGATATCACATTCGACATTCGAGTACTTCATCACTATGATTTTTTTTTCAATTTACCATTAATTAATTGATCTATTAATAATGATACCAGTATGTAAAATATGAATGGTTATCAATCTGATTTTTTTTCTGATTCTCACAATACTGCACCTCTCCGAATAATGATTATACATTCCTAAACCTTTTTTTTTACTTCGATCCCTGTAAATGCATCAAATACCGACCAGTATCTCATCCCAAAAAGTAAACACCATAATCCTTGGTTCGGTCCAGCTCTGATAAAATTGACCAACGAAAATATTAAATGCGGAAAAAGTTATCCAGTCCTTTTGATTACAATGAATATTGTGTACTTTTATCACGGCAAAAGATTATGTCTGAGGAATTTCTTGAACAATTTATAACAAACTGAACTTAATATGCCTCGTGACCAAAAAATGTTTGGGTCACGGGATATACTAAGTTAAAGAATCTGAAAATTATCTGGTCTTGTGTTAAAGGAAAAAGAAATAATTCGGGTTTACCGCTAGGCGATATAACTGCTGTGAATCCTTTCGCAATATGCAATCTATTCTCACAGCAATTTGTTTCCACTTTTAATCACAACTCTCTTTCCGATATACTGTACTTGTAGACAATCAAGTTAAAATCTCTTCGGTAACAATTTATAAAGAATAAATATAAAAATAATTGATACTATTCTAGCTAGTTGGGTGTAAAAAGTGAAAAAATTTCTGAATTCTTTATGAAAATGTAAATGGTAATCCGAAGCCCCTACTATTGCTCTTTCAAACCTCTTCATTGACATTCTTGAAAGAATGAAAGATACATTCTTTGAAGGAAAGTGTGCTCTTATCACACCAGTATTGGGGCTAAAAATGATATCAAGAAGTATCGTCCAATAATTAAATTACCGATCTTTAGTAAGATTTTTGAAAAATTGTTCGCGATCTAATATGACTGCATCCAGTCTGTAATAATTGTGAACCAATACGGCTTCATGAAAAATAGATAGGTTGTCTCTTATCTTGTGGTTTTCATTGAAAATATTACTAAATCAATGGATGATCAATTTTGATAATAGATTCATAAGGTCGCGCGAGGCAATCGCGCAAGGAAAATAATGTCGGACTGATATTTTTAACACTTCATTTCTTTCTTTGGGGATCAAAGAACAGTTTCTGTGTTTTACAAAATTAATTTTCCAAGCTACTGACGTGCAAGCATACAACATGTTCTCAACACCGACAAACGAACTGTTTCCCATTAAATTCATTTAAAAGCATGTACCGTGTATTTAATTTTAATGGAATAAGTAATAATAATGGGAAAAGTCACACGCCTTATATAAAGGGGATTAGGCCATAAATATAAAACCTTACGTTCTTTCTACCCTTCGAAAATTCCAGGCAACCATGATAATGGTGTCATCGGCATTTCAAACACGTCGGCCTCAGTGGCGTGCACTAACACAATTAATTACACACCTTTCTCGAAAAGCCAAAAAGTGTTTATTTTCTTCTCTGAGTGGCACTCCAAATTTGAAAGCTTATTTGAGACGAGAGCGTAACCCTCTTATGTTCGTACCATGAGGGTTTTTTTTATTCCGAACATTTTCAAGCATTATTTAATTTAAAGATTTATACCTAAGTTCGAAGAAGTTCCCACTCCTTTGTTTGCTAAAAAGAGTAAGGCAACACAGTGAGCGTGAACAGAACTGAATAACTTTCATTGGAAAACATGTACTGTTTTCCATATTGCCTTTAAGCCAGTTTTTTTCTGGGCGGACAACAGTTTGACTGTTATTTTTTTTTACTTTGGAAGACCGAACCATCTAATAATGCAAATTTTTTTTTTGGCCACAATAGTCGTCTTTTATTTTTTTTGGATTGATAAAATTTTTCAATGTCTGAGTTTTGATACATGACACTTAAATGTCTAAATAATTGTTATAGTTGACTAAGTAGATGTTTTTAAAGCACAATTATTTATAATTATTAAAGAAAAGGTCGTCCCCTTCAACAGTTTTCATTAAAAAATGAAAACCTGGTCCCCTTCAACGGAAGCAATCTTCCGACAGGCCCTCCATTGATATGCTTGGTGTAACTCTAAGTGACCAGCTCAGATATGGGGGCTTCATCGAAGTCAGAGTAAAGTTAGCCTCCCAAAAACTGGGCGTACTGTACAGGGCCCGCAGATACTTTAATAGTACACAACTGCTAACCCTGTTCAAATCACAAGTGCGCCCTACGGTTGAATTTAGCAGCCACCTCCAAAATACCTGAAAAATACCCTAGGCTCTATGCAAAAATGGGCGGTCCGTTAGATAGATTCTCCCATATTAACAGACGGATTGCAATCTTTAGGGCACAGGCGTCGGGTGGAAATGCTATACTTGTTCTACCAGTATTACAATGGAAGATGCTCCGAGGAACTAGCGTCATTGATCCCTTCGGCACCGGTGCATAGTCGGGAAACACGCCAAACGCGTGTCCTACATGTACACGGTTGAC
Organism: Limnephilus rhombicus; assembly: GCA_929108145.2. Taxonomy (NCBI): domain Eukaryota; kingdom Metazoa; phylum Arthropoda; class Insecta; order Trichoptera; family Limnephilidae; genus Limnephilus; species Limnephilus rhombicus. The sequence goes on from OV815271.1 coordinate 46,103,712, forward strand.
ATTTGTCACACGGGAACGAGTCGCTTCTTCGACTCGTTCTTGTGTTCAGCAGCTCAGTTGTGGAACGATATGCCGGCCTCTGTGTTTCCTCCTTTGTACAACATGGGTCTCTTCAAGACCAATGTTCATTCCTTTCTCTCCTCAAAAAGCCCCTCCACACAGCATCTCAGTTGACATAGGCCCCGAGGGAAATTATTTTCCTCAGGGCCTCCTGTGTAGAGTTAATGAAAAAAAAGAGGATAATATCAACAAATCTCAGGGAAAATATGAAAGGCACAGTAAATAACAAAGGTAACGGACTCTACTAAGAATAGAATCCCGATGCTTTAGTCTTATCGGGTCTGGGGTCTCTAACTATAACATTATAAGGAGGCGTCTACTAATATCTACAGGAATTCCAAAAACTTAAAAACCCGACTAATATCTATGAGAACCAAAGTTCGTACGAATATCTACAGCTCAAACTGCTGCTAATATCTATGAGAGTCAAAGTGCGTACGAATATCTACAGCTCAAACTGCTGACTAATATCTATGAGAACCAAAGTGTTGACGAATATCTACAGCACTGGCAGAGGTTGGATTTGCAATTATGTATAGCATATTGGAATAACGTAATATTGCGTATGCAGTTTAAAAAACTTTATTTATGTATCTAAAAATCCCTAATATCGGACTATTGGACACATTTAGCTGAATATTAAGGATTGGGGTTTTTGTTTTAACAGCTTTCTTTATTTCGAGTGCTTCTAAATTATTTAGTCTGTTACCATGACCATTTCTATGTCACTTAGGTTAGCTTAGGTTGTGGTGCTGTGTATTTTGAAATAAATAAATATCTTTGTATTATGACCTCCATGTTTGTTCAATAAATTATTGTCCTCGTAAACAGCAAAATACGTAATATTATTCAAAAACTTCATGTACGTACTTTAAACGTTTAAGCCTTTACGTAATTGAAGTAATTTAAGCTTTTCCGTACAACCTCTTGCTCAGCTGCCCTCTGTAGATATTAGTTCAACCTACGCTCTGTAGATATTAGTGAACACTGGGACCGTCATAGATATTCGTCCGACCTTAGCTCTGTAGATATTAGTCAACACTCTGAAGTTCGTAGATATTAGTCCAACATATGCGCTGTAGATATTCGTCCGACATACAGGCTGTAGATATTAGTATCTAGAGTCCATTATAATGGTACTACTTCATATGGCGTTGCGTATTGGTAGTATTTGGCAATAGCTTGAATTGGCAATAGTTGATATCGGGCTATCGAAAAAAGGGCCACTGTCCGTATGTGTCTCGCTCTAACGAAGTAGCGGAGTGTTCCGGACAACAGTATTGTCCGATATAGTGAGCGAGTAAACAAGTTAAATGTGGGGTTAATTAAAACAAATCACTTTGTTTCATACTTGACTGTTTGCAAGAAGCCGGTGAAATGCCCCCTTTTTAATTAGTAACAATATATTTATTTATTTTTTACAATTTTTTATGGAACATGTTAGGTACATATTTATTTATTTTAGGAAAATCAACAGCTTGCAAATTGATTTATTTATACATGTGTAATTTACAACTGAGAAACCAATTTTATAGAATTCCTCATCGTTCTTTTATATTGTGTCTAGAAATTAAACAGTAATCTAACAACATCTAAAAAATATTACATTATTATAATAGGATGTAGGTAGAACATAATATATGTCATCAAATAATATATCATTACATTAATGCATTTTTGTACTCATTGAATACATTTTTAATTCACTTTTGACAAAGTTTTTATATTTATTTTCGTCACAATTGAAAAATAATAATAAATTTCTAAATTACTCATAATAGACCCGATATACTCGTAGTTTTAAATGACAAAATAATAATAAAATAAAAAAATATATCATTGATGTCGCTTTTTCCAAATTCAAGAAACTGTTTCTGAAAAAATAAGAAAATATACAGATATAGGAAATGAGATAAAAAGAATTTTGCATTCTCAGAATATTAAAATATTACCATTTGTTATTTCGGCTACTGGCATTATACCTAGCTCACTAATTCAAAATTTAGGCATATTGGATTTGTTATAGAATTTATATATAAAGATGCAAAAATCAGTCATTTTAAATACATGTAGGATTACAAATGTTTCTAAAAATATTTATATTGAGGGATCAGTAGGATTTATCGGTCCAGTTAGGAGTTCTACCGAGCCGAACCCTCTGATATGAAAATATCTGATATGTGAATTCTTTTCCCATTTGGTCTCTGGTAGATTTACATGTTATTCTAGTACTGTTTTGTATTAATTATACTTATATAGTGCACTTACATAGCGTGGATTAACTACATGATCATTTGTGGAAAAGTATGTGGAAGGGTTTAGTTTTTCATGTAGGGAAGTTTTAACTCGGACATTAAATCAGAAGCATAAAATCCCCCAGGTCTCCTCACTAGGAGATGAGGGGGATTTAGTTATGGATAAGTTTTCAGCGACTTCTATGGTTTAACTTCATGGTTTGGGTAAGGTTTTCCAGAAACTTCTACGACGATATTTTAAATATACTGACTGAAGTTTAGTTATTAACCAAGTCTAATTCTACTCTGGACTCTATTTTGTTATGCACCTGCATGCCATAAATCAAGTAATAAATATCGATAACTTACAAATAACAAGCATAAAATGTTATACTTGAAGAATAATAATAATATTAAAAAAATTATATATGGTGATTATGATAATAATAACAATTATGATTGTAAATAAATATCCTCTACGTTAATAAATTGATGTCCCTAAAGAACAGTGGAAGGTATGTAAATGCACAAGAACTTTGGGCCGGTGATTTATTAATTAGCCCCAGCCGGCGGTTTTATTCAAATTATTTCATTGCCGCATTTTTCGATCCCATTCCAGTGGTTAATTTCGTCGAACGAGTAAAAATTAATCGTTGAGGCCCCATCAAGACCCGGGTTTATTCCTTCCCTTATTCCAAAAAACTCTTCACACAGCAAATCTAAAGATGACATAGGACTGGAGGGAAATTAGTTCTCTCGGGGCCTCCTGTCTGAAGATAACATCAAATATACATACAAAAAGAAATTTATGTTTAGTTTTTTTACATGAGTACCGCACAATACTCCCAACCATCTGGAGCCAGTGAGACTATGGCATTGCCAATTGGGATATATTATGAGGCCGAAGGTGGTGAAAAATTAAAGTAGATCAGGAAGAGGAAGGTGGTGAAGTACCTGGATATTCAGATATGGGCATCAAACATGACTAAAGCCACATTAGGCAACATTTCAAGTCTGTATGTTTATCTTTCACCGGGGCGATGCATGCTGAGATTATATTCCACTCTGGAATATGCCGCAAATATACCTACAATTATTTTTTATTATTTTGAAACCTCGAACAATCAACTTTTCAATTCTGAATGGCGGTCTTACACCAGGGCGATGATGAGAATATATTTCACACTATATTGTATATCAAATATAGGTACCGACTAGATATTGTTTTTAACTAATAAATTGTGAAAATAGCATAAATAATATTTACTTGCCCTCAAATACACAATATTCTCATTTTAGTTGAGTAGGTAGTAATTTAGAGAAACAACTGTGAAAGACACTGATTAATTAAATGGAATTTAATTGTGCATGCCGGGATTTGAACCCGTGACCTCCGGATTCGGAGGTTATCCACCACTTACCCGCCTTGGTGTAAGTATCAAGACTCAATTTTTTTTAACAAATTTAGTTCTCAAATGTCCCTGCTTACGCGATTAGTGAGCAGTATGCAAGTGCTTGCATAATAAAATAATAATAATAACCCGCGTACAGCAGTAATTTTATTAAAAAAAATAAAAATAAAATAGTAATGTTATATTTTGCATTAGTCAGAAGTACACTGGAATATGCCTCGCCAATTTAGAACCTGCAATACAAAGTATACATAGATAGCACAGAACATATTAAAAAAAATTATAAAACATTTTACTTTCAATTTCAACAATAACTTTGAATGTACAATTCAAACTTTGCAACAAAGGCAAGCAATAGCTGATTGGACATTTATACACAAAATTTTAAATTATAACATTGACTGTACCGAACTTCTTTCTCTAGTTAATTTTAACATACCATTAAGACGTACACGCCATACAGAACTATTCCACATGCTTAATTACCAGACAAATGCAGCAACTAATTCACCAATCAATTGTGCTCTTCATGTGTTCAATAATATCGGTCTAAATTCTAACATCGAAATTTTTTCCGATTCACTGCCCAAATTTAAAAAAAGCATCATGTCAATACACACATACTCAAACACACACACGCCTTCCCACTACACACATAACCCGGTAATTACTTAATATGCATACCATAAATAAGACACATAATAGGTATCGACCATGAATTATACTTATTAATGTAAATTTTTTTCTCCCATGTAACTAATGTACTGTTTGTTTTTGTTTATAAATAAATAGGTAAACTTGATGCAATGGTGTTAGTAAAACATACGTGAGGGCATGGAAAGGCGATAGAAAGCAAGACGAAGGATAGCAGCTATCAGGGGAATTGTATCTTGCGTATGCTTCAAGCACCTGCAAGAAAGGGATAGGAGAAAAGACAAACATAGTTAGATATAATAAAATGGCTCTGCAGTCGGGAGGGTTCCCTCTCTCGTCGCGTCGTCTGGCAGTACCAGCATGAATGTGTGTGGCGGTCGGTCTTGGAGTAATAACAATTTCGACACAATAAATAGGTTTGTGACAACACCGACTGCAAAGTTAGCCGTGTTAACCTGTGTGTATCGTTCCCACGCGGCCCGCGAATATATTGAAAACGGATATATTGGCCCTCCCTCCGGTTGAAAAGGTTGATCATCACTGTTTTTTTTCCTATTTGCGTATTTTTTTTTTCCATCAAGCGTAGAAAACCGACAAGAACGCGGTAGCGAGTGCATGGTATTGACCATCGTTGCAGAATATGCAAATATGGACAGTACTTTGTCGAATGTTCTACTCATACACGGAGATTGTTGCCAAATATGACCAATACATGCATACGGTTAGCCAAGTAAAGGCTGCAATGGCTCAATAGGTAGGGATGTCAGGCTTAAGGCTAGAGGATCTAGGTTCGAGACCCAATTTCGTATGTTGCCTTTTTATTTGCTGCATCTTTATCTCTTTCATGACAGTTTTGTAAGCTTCAATAAGTTGATGCTAATAAATTGAACAATTTTCACTGGTTAGTCAGCTCTTGTTTGTATGTACATATATCGTCAAGAGATTTGGTAAAAATTTTAGAATACGATTTAAAATTAAAAATATTTTTACTGATTTTTTACGATATCAACACTAAATAAATATTTAATATTCCTCTCCAAAACTAGAGCACTCCAATTCAGAACCTGAATTATCTGATTTCCAATATTATCGAAAAACTCTTATTTGCCAACAGATTTCTGATATCGTGCTGAGTTTCTGTACCTTAATCCAATTTATCGTTAGTAGGATATAAACATACCGACGCCAATGCGGAAGCTTCAAGTATATTCGCAATACATTTGTGTGCACCAACCCGACAAATCTAATTTCCGCTTTCCTATTTCCTGTTTCCTAGACATAAATAAGTAGTGAGCCGTTCGCCATTCGCCTTTCGCCATTCGCCATTTGCCTTTCACCGTTCGCAAGTTGTTCTCTGCGGGACTAATTCAGCATGGGATCATTCCGTTTGAAATTTTATTTACAAGCTAAGTGAATAATTCAACCCAATTATAATTCTACAACAGTTTTTAAAGTCATCAACTTTTGTAAAAACCCAGCTAAATAGCGAGAATGTTGGAGTTAAGTTAAGCTCCGATCTTGAATATGTTTTAACGACATTATTTATTTACATTTGAATAACATAATGGAATTAACAAGATCTTTTTCCTTATTTATTGACCAAAATTAATTTAGGATACTTATCGCAAAAGAGTGAAATTACGTTGCAAGTTTTAAAGTTATAATTTTTATTATCCGGAGACATTTACATTTGTACTGGGAAATACCCAGAATTATGTATCTCATTATGGCTATTCTGTTTATTTCGTAGAAGTATAGTTTATGTATTTTTAAATTTGTAAATCAAATTATATTAATTAGTGATAATTTTTGCGATTTTCTTAACTTATCGGAAATTATCTAAAGTATTATTAGCTAGCCTCAGTACCTACAAATACAAATCGCAAAAAATAGGGTTACTAAAATAACATAAAAATTAAACGAAATAGTTGCTAATCGCCATGGACACTGAAACAGCTGTCACAATAATAACTATTTTTTTTAAATAATAAATTGTGCAATTTATCCAATGAAACGTTATTATGTCAATAACAATTCGGTTTTCAAAGAGGTATCTTACAAACAAATTCACGGACATATTAAATTCAAAATGGCCTGTGTTAAAACGGGACTACGCTACCCTTCGATAATTAAATTTGATTTGCTTTAAATGAATATTAAAACGGTGGTTCTTTGTGATGTGAAAGCAATTAGAGAACAAAACGGAGAAATAATGAAAAATTATTGGCTTTTTAAAACGAGCACACAAATAAAATAATTCCCAAAAAACATACAAAGGCACCTCGTAGATTCTAAGTAAGTATGTTTGTTTAACGAGATTTTTAATGCTCGTAGGAAAATATTTTTTCGTAATACCTTGAAAAAATGTATTACGATATCACGTTACCCGCAGATTTGAGCCCGCAAACCTTAATGCTCGCGTTTGCATGTTTCTGGAATTTTGTTTCCTGCACGGTCGGTAATGCAAAACATGTTGGAATGGAACAAAATCTGAAAATATTATGATCTCAAAATGTATAAAAGTACGATTAAGCAGGTAGTAGGTACATATTGCCTTGTGTACAAACAAATTAAATTTCATTTTTAACCTTCAACTGTGGACGTTACATTTTTGTTACAATACTATGGACGTGCGGTCTCACAAACCGCTATCTTTAAAGGCCGGAATCTCTCTAGTTAAGTAAATATTTTACCTAAAATTGCTAATTCCATACTAATCAAAATCAAAATCGTATTACAATTATTATCAACTCAATTTCATATTTTAAAGCGATCCTACAAAGATATGTTATTTCTACTAGTCCAGGGAAGTACAAAATATTGTCCTTAATTCATTCATGCAGTCGTGAAATAGTGCCCCAATCCTCGAATCAGCGCTCCGTTCAAATTATTCAAAACAAATTCATTGTAATTCCCGTTGCGTTGATCTATTATACATCAAACATGATTAATGGGACCTGGGGTCCTAGCATGGTCGGTCGACATAGGTTTTATCGAAAATGTCGGTAACTTGACATCGCTCCCGAGCACGACTGCAGGCCGCTAACGAGCAAATAACAGTTCCCATCGACTAAGGGTTCTTAATTTATTTGACATAAGTTGTTATTTCTTCGTTAGCGTCCTGCAGTCGTGCTCGGGAGCGATTTCAAGTTACCGACATTTTCGATAAAACCTATGTCGATTGTCCATGCTAGGGGGCCTGGCCCCCTAGCATGGTCGATCGATGTAGGTTTTATCGAAAATGTCGGTAACTTGAAATCGCTCCCGAGCACGACTGCAGGCCGCTAACGAAGAAATAAAAGTTCACATAAAATAAATTAGGAACCCTTAGTCGTTGTGAACTGTTGTCTGCTCGTTAGCGGCCTGCAGTTGTGCTCGGGAGCGATGTCAAGTTACCGACATTTTCGATAAAACCTATATCGACCGACCATGCTAAGACCCCTGAAGACATACGTAGATAAAACTATGTTGGTGATAAGGCTTATGTTTTATTGTTGAAACGTTTCTGATTCATCTTTTTCTCTTTCTACTTATTTTAAAATAATCTGCACTTTGCAAACAGCTGACAAAGAGTTCGTAAATAAAATATTAATAAAATATTATTAATAATATAATATTTCATTCCATTTTATTCTGCATTTCCCAAAATATCCCAATTGGTTTCGCTCAACTAATCTCAAGGTGCGTAAGCGTAAGTGAAGAAAGTAATTACATCTACGAAATAGTCAATTTTTGATGTTTCTATTTTTTAATGATGGAAAAAATAAATTTAAAATGGGATCAATGTTTTCATCCATACATCAGTTATAAATAACCCAAACTTTTCTAAAAATGTCCACGACAGGGTGAAAGTTGTCTGGTCCATAATAAATAAGTTGAACAAAGTTATACAACTGTAATGACGTTTTCCAAAAATACGCAATCACCGCTATCAGAAAAACGCCTAAAATAATTTGGACAGTCACTGGAAAGATCCATTCGCATTTCGCGTAGATTCGAAGAAGTTCATCTTCTAAAAACTATTAAAAAATAAACCTCCTTTAAACGTCTTCAATCTGTTTCGGTCGGTGCTGAATCTCTTTTTAGATCTCTTACTATATTTTTATCCGCCAGTAAGCCATCACTCTCATTCGCCTGGTTTAACCGACCATCAAACCAACATCTTTTTCGCACCATTTTATTAATTCAGAATATCGAAAAATATTTTAAATATTCCTTTTTGCCTTCAAAAAAGAGTACGTTCAATGAACGTGGGTTGTGCGAGAGTGGTACATTATTTATTTTAAATGAGCTGATATCCGCCAATGGTATTAGTAAAGCATAAACGAAAGAAAATAAGCATTACCATTTTACTCACAAAAAATTAGAAAATGTTTACTGAAAAGGAAAAAATATATAATTATCGTTTCCATGAATTTTCGGTAATTCAAGATGGCAATAACGCGATTTAACGCGGCATATCTACAAAACTTGCAGATAGCTCATAGATAAACCGTCTTTATCAAATTGGAACATTAGAGAACATTATCTGAATAAAAAGCCATTAAAATAATTCCAAGTCCAATTAAAAACCTTTATTTTCCTTCGTAAAACGAATAAACCGCAAGATAAGGAATTCCCATCTTAAGTATTTCGAATCCATTATCTTTCAAGGCATAAATCAAGAATACAGTTAAGTAAAGAAAAGGGATAACATCAATACACTTTTTTATTTGTGATGCTTTTTATCTCTTTTTTAACTCTTTATACCCCCATTTAGGGAGGGGGGGGTGGTTGTACACCTGGTGGTAACCACGGCAGCCGTTCTAAATTACCTCCCCTTAGGAAATGTATTTCCCTGCCAGCGATGAAATATCACCCCAATTAATGCCTTTAGAGTGGTAATTTTAAAAGAGCCTGTAGACTTTATTTTGACTTCCATCGACAGATGACTGAAAACTCTATCATCCACAGACCGGAACTCGCCGTTGGTCTTGGTTAATGATGAAATTGCTTCCGGAAATTGGTTTATTTACTTATACTGACGATATTTTCAATCAAGAAAATCAATGATCTTTCTAAAAAAAAACTGTGTACGAAAGAAAAGTGAGATTTGGCTACATGATTATTTATTTAAAAATCCAGATTTACATTATCTTTAATGGCACTGGCTGAATTCTGTAGAACCGAGAGCCTGTGTAATTTTGTGCGGTTACAAATGTGGAGATCCAGAAAGAACGTAAGGCTGAATGAAGAAGTAGTGGATCAAAATGAGGAGATGGCCGTTTATATGGTTTATTCGAGTGGAGCGGATTAATGAAAAATTCGTGCCAGAAGGTTATGCGCCCTTGAGGTGGATTTTCTTATGAAAATGGCGCTTTAAAAATCATCCAATAATAATTATTATTATTATATGACGAGAAAGAGAAGTTAATCCGGAACGCCATAGTAAGACACGACACTAAGTGAATCAAACAGAGTTATTTAAGTTAAGAAAGTGAAATAATATTTATTTTAAGATATTATATACATGAGTCGAGTCATGTCAAGGGTAAAAATAAACAGCATGCTTATGAATGAAGCAAGGAGTGTGATACTAGACGGACATTTATTGCGATACATCACCTGTGTCCACCCGTGCTCGAAAATGAGTGTTTGTTTGTTAGTGTGGGCCAGGTTTTTCACAGAATATGAGCAATTCCTCGAATTTCAAAGCTTATTTTCGAATTCAGTCCTGTGAAGCAACTGGCCCATAATTAAATAATAACGGAATTTGAATAGAACTTTCACGGAACTTAAAAATTAACCTTAATATTTGATGAATTGTTAAATGAAATGAAACAACTGGCTCTTAGTTATGCCCTTTATTTATTTATATTTTCATTGTGCTAACAATTATTTCCGCCCAGTACCATTACATGTAAGAACTAAATGATATTTTTAATTTGAGGCTTCTATGTTAAAATTGTGTTAAAAAACCAAACGATTATCACTTCTTCGGATTGATAATAGTTTTTTTTGTTTGTCTGTTTGTTAATTTCCATTTTAACATGGCAAAAGAACCATTGGTTTCAAAACATGCTGATAATTTTGATTAAATGAGTGCTATTTGATGATACAGTGATTGGTTTTAATTTAGAACTATTTTCTTTTTAGTTGACTGGTTAAGACAAAACATAAACACGTTTATCGGGTATTTGCCCGAGGCTCACATTTTAATTAATTTCGGCGAATTCGTAATTGAATTATCATTTTTATTTCCATGATTCACAAGGGCTGCGAGTTATTTATATTTTAGATTAATAAAAACAGTACGTTGCTATCATTTTGTTTAACGTACAACGCTTTAAAAAAAATTAATACGTTGTACAACTAAAGTTAGCGATGAGCACCAGATTTTATTTTTCTATATGATGAATTAATAACTTCGGAAGGTATTAATTTAGACACATCTTAAATATTAGTAAAACGTTCTTCAGAATTAATTGAAATGAACCTGGCGGAAAGGTTTAATCTCCAGGCCTGCTTAGACGAATTCGACCATTAGTCCGTCTAATACGCCGTGCCGCGGGCGCATATTTGTTTACATGCTTTCTTCACTTATGTCGCACAATGGGGTAGCTCTATGGACCGCGTTGGCAGAAAATCAGAAAGTCAAGTGTTCTCTACAATGAAACTAGTACGCTAGTTTTGAAGTTCATTAAATTAATGTTTCATAATTCCCCCAAAGCGTGTCACTGTTATCGCAATACTGACGGAAAGAGATCATTTTGAACTTGAACTTTGTGCGGGTGACCGTGTCAGTTTTTGTAGTCGCGTAAATTTCAATACGTTTCAAGTTTAAAAAAAGTGAATTCTACGAAGTGTTTAGATCCAATTCAAGATGGATACGATGTCTGGTGGTATGTACTTTTATTATATTACAGTAGTTGTTGAAAACCTTACAAAACATGTCAAAGTTTTTAATTAAAACGAACACCTATTTGAATGATATATTTGTGTATTTTTGAATATATTAAATATCGAGGCAAATAGTTAAAAGTTCCACAAGATTCCGTCATATTTTAATTTGTTTTGTGTAGTTTAGTATCTAAACTACTAGATTAAATTGTAAGAAGTTGCTTTTATGCACCATTTTATTAATTATAATACCTGAAAGTGAGGACTATCAGTTTTCATGAAAAACGGTTCTAGTCTTATAATAATCAATGTGTTTTGTTTTACATGCAATTTCTGAAGTGGTTAGTACAAGATTTGAGTTACATATAATCATATGAAGAACTCTGGCTTTAAGAAATTTGATCATAAAGTAAAACTCTTGAAAAAATATCACGTATGAAATATTTTTTTGTGAATATATTAAATATCGAAGGCAAATAGTAAAAATTCCACCAGATTCCGTCATATTATAATTTGTTTTGTGTATTTTATTATCGTAGCTACTAGAATAAATTGTAACAAGTTGCTTTTGTACACCATTTTATTAATTATTGTACCTGAAAGCGAGGATTATCAGTTTTCATGAAAAACGGTTCTAGTCTTATAATCAGTGTGTTTTATTTTAGATCCAATTTCTGAAGTAGTTCGTACGAGATTCGAGTTATATATGATTATGAAGAACTCTAGCGTTAAGAAATTTGATGATAAAGTAAAATTTCTGACAAAATATCTCTTAGATACACATTGTCACCTGAATCAAAAAGATTTTTTTAAATTATTATTTTTATTGTTAAACTAACGTTTAAGACAAGATTTTTATGCATAGCACAAAGGGTAACAATTATTATAAGCAATAATTATCAGCCTGAAACACTCATCCACATTGAAAAAATCTTCCGAGAAAAGATACATGACGCCAACGGGACATGAACTCGTGTCCTTCTGATTGCCGGTCAGCTGCTCTCCCAGCTTCTGTTAGAATTTTTTTAATAAAATAGTTGTTTTCTGTTGTAAATTGAAAATCAGATGGTTGAAGTGTCGCAGAAACAATAATAAATAATGGTTTGAAAGCAAAGGCTCTAATAATAAATAATGGCTTGAAAGGACTATTTTATCTAAGAATTGCAAATCTTTAACAGAAATAGTAAAAACAAAAAGAGGTCGACCCACGTTGTCGTTTGATATTATGTCATCTGAGCGTACAAAATGCCAAAAAACTATGATAATGCGATCTAAAACTCGAAAAATAAACAAAAGGACAGGGAAAACAATTCCAAAAGATGTACTGTAAATGCTAAAGATACCAGACCCTAATACGACTACAGTGATTACTTGAATGATTCAGTAGTTGAACAAAATAGTGATGACGATAGTATATTGTCACAAGACGATTAAGACGATCTATTCTGTGAATAACTGTTAATAAATAGCTTCCGAAATGAAGTAAGCATTATGACTGATACGTATCACATATTTTTCTATTTTATATTTTTGTACTAAATATGTGTGACCTGTCGAATTTTTTTTTCACTTATTTTTATCAACGTGTCTATACGGAACTAAAAATCGAAAAAGGTTTGATGCAATTGCAACCACTGATTTGATGCCAAGTTTCGGGGTTATCCACCCCATTGTGCGTCGTTAAGATTCCCACAATATTTTTCTTAAAGCAAATTCGACAGTGGGTCCGTCCAATACACAGGTCGCGAGTAGAAATTTGTATACACGGCTTCTTTAATTACGTCGTTAAGATTCTGAATATATTTTAGGGTATAGTGTCGTCTCAAATAGATTGAGAAACCAATAATTCCTCTATCAGCTAATCGAATTTTATCGGGTCAACCCCGTTATACCTACATACAAAACCCCGTGACGAAATTTAGCATGAGCTCTGCAAATAACTCAACGGTTATTTCACTTTCAAGTCAGGGTATTTTAGAATTATTAGCGCCAGTGGACTCGTAAGTCAGCCCCAATGGATTGAACGGTCGATTAACGGAATTGGAAAATGGATGATATTTAAAGGACTACGTAACATTGCTCAATGTGTTGATATTTTGATAGAAAATATCAAGCACACTTATAATAACAGACGCATCAAATCGGTTATTTTATGAATATGATTCCGTATCGATAGGCCAAAAGATCCTTACAATATTTTTGAAGGTGAACCGACACTGTCGAGGGATTAACTACCCCGACAGTTGGCTCCCCGAAAATATAATTGTTGTTAAAATTATATTTTTTCATGCATTATTTACCAACTTCAAAAATACCTTTAATAATAGTTGGAATACAGATAATAAAATTTTTAAATCTGTTTTTTTTTTTTTTACATGTACACCGCACAAGAGTCCCAACTGCTCCCGTCTGGAGCCAGTGGGACAATGGCATCCCCAATTGGGGTATGTTGTGTGGCTGAAGGTAATGGGGAAGGGAAGGAGATGGGGAAGAGGGAGGTGGGGAAGTATCAGATCTGGTCACCAAACACGGCTAACGCCTTTTCAAGCAAGGTTTCAATTCTGAATGGTGGTCTTACACCAGGGCGATACTGATAGTATCTTCCACTCTGGAACGTGCCGCAAATATACTATACTAACTAACTAACTAACTAACTAACTAACCATCACGCCGTTTCCCCGCAGGGGTAGGCAGAGAGGACGGACCGCCAAACAACTCGGTCTTGGCACACACTCTTTGCCTCACTCACATTCATACATCGTCTCATACATTCTCTTCTATTATTCTGACTTTTGACATGGCCCGACTCAAGTGTCTGATTCACTTGATCGTGCCATATCTTCCTCGGGCGTCCCCGACTTCTTCTACCATTCACATTCGCGTCGTATATTCTTCTCACACTACTTCCTTCGTTCATTCGCTCTACATGCCCAAACCATCTGAGGGTCCCTTTCTTAATCTTACTCATTATGCTTACATCAGCCTTACATTCTTTGCGGATATCCACATTTCTCACACGATCTCATTTCAACAGCATTCAGTTTACTTTCATCCTTCCTCTGCCAGTTCCATGCCTCACTGCCATACATCAGGGTAGGTACCAGGACTCCATTGTGGACTGCTAGCTTCGCTTTTTTTTGACAGTTTTTTTATTAGCGCCAACGGCATTCAGTCCACCATTAATGGAGTTACCGGCATTCACCCTTCTTTCAATATCTCTTTCAGCCTTCCCATCTCTCGTAAACATACTACCCAAATACACAAACTCATCCACCTGCTCCAAGTATTCATCATTCACAACTATGTTGCATACTGTTTTCGTACTCTCCCTTTCAAACACCATGACTTTAGACTTACTTACATTCATCATTAGCTCATTCTTCATAAATACTTCGTTCATCCTAGATACGAGAGACTGTAGATCTTCCATAGTGTTAGAAATCAGCACCGCATCATCAGCATACAACAGGCAACATACTTTCAGATTACTCAGTCTCACGCCCAATCCCACCTCTTTCAATTCTTGCATACAATTATCCATGTATAAATTGAATAACCATGGTGACATTACGCAGCCTTGCTTGACACCTTTTGTAATGTCAAACCACCCCGTAAAACCACCGTTCACTGTAACACACGCAACGCTTCCCTCGTAGAGAGACGCAATTGCCTGTATGAGATTTGTATTCACTCCATACTTGGACAAAACCTTCCATAGCTTTTTCCTGTCGACTCGGTCGTATGCTTTTTGTAGATCTACAAAGGCGCAGAAAAGTTTCTGGTTTTTCGCCAGAAACTTCTCAGTAAGCATACGCAAGGAGAAAATCTGGTCCATGCATCCCTTTCCACTCATAAAGGCACCTTGCACATCCCATATTTTATCCTTTGTTTCCATTCTTATTATACTATGTATTATTATAAATGAATTAATTGTTAAATAACACAAGCCACGCCGGGATTCGATTCGAAGAGCCTTACCGCTGGACTACGCTGGCCGTCAGTGGTGCCATCTATTTAATACGATGTATAACATCTTTAAGAAAAATAAAGTTTGTCTATTACGAAATAGCAATGTGTTTAAATAGGTTATGGGTCCAGTTAATGATATGTATAACAAACGAATTTATTTATAGTGTACATTTTTGTACTTTATACGCTGACTAGCTGACACAGCGAACCTCGTACCCCCTCAGAATCAATAACTGTTGTCTTAATTTATTAGCTGAATTAAATTCAGTTTTTTTTATTAAGTTCAAAATTACACAATGAAGCAATTATTGATCCGCAACTGTCCGTGTTTTGTACCAGAGATGACCATGTGTACGAATTTATATTTTTGTGATTTTTTTACTTTTCCACTTAGATACTTATCCATAAATTACGTCACACGAATTTCATGATGTCACACATCGTCACATTTATGAGACCCCTCCCCCCTGGTGTGACATCTAAAAATAATCAAAACAGTAGTTCATTTTTTCTTACATGTGACGTCACAGAGCTGATGACCACCCCATATCCCTAGTCACACTTCCTACTCCCCCCCCCCCCTCCCCCCCTTAATGTGTGACGTAATTTATGGGTGGCCCCTTTACGGGAATTGCGTTTCATTTTCTTTATACGTGTGAGGGAAATTTATTATAATTATTGTATTTTTCCTTTGGAAGGGTGAAGACACACGTTAACCGTTTGTCTCATTTTCGACTGTTGTCATTTAGTGTGTAAGAAAGAGACGCAGCATTGTATGTTAAAGAACAAAAGCGAAACAATCAGCGCATTGACATTTGACGTTTTTGAATTTTTGGAATTCACGCAATCTTCAACTAACGCAACATTGCTACATCTTTTTCAAATACATTCATTAATAAATTAACCGCTGTCAGCGATAGCGAGTGGACGTATTGTATCGAGAAATTATATTACTGAAAGTGTTACATCCTCAAATTATTTGGCGGGAGTGAGATAGAGAGCAGTAGCAAGTTTTGCCGGGAGTGAGGTGGTCCGCGGGGCGGTCACAAGCTTAACCCATTATGGACGTGCTATCGATAATAGAAAACATAAAATCAGAAATTTCAAATATTTCTACACTAAAGGACTCGAAGGCTAAAAATAATCTTGAATTAAATATAAAACTACTAGAAGAAAAATGGACTCAGGAAAAAATATCTTTACAAAACGATATTGTTTGTCTCCAGTCAAAACTAATCGAAAAATTAGAAAAAAAAATCGAGAATACGAGTGATTTAAAAAAAAAAACATACGCAAGTTGTCTCAAAGTAATCCCGGAATCCAAATTCTCATTGATCATCAAAGTTGAAGATGCGAACATGACATCGGATGCTATTAAAGAACAAATCGTTAAGAAAATTAAAATAGCAAACTTGGGTATCGCAGTAAATGGAATACAAAAAGCCTCGAAAAATAAATTAATTATATCTTGCCCTTCAAAATTACATGCAGAGAAATTGACGGATGAAATCAATAAAACCCTTAAAAAAAATCCAAAAATATTCTTAAGAAATCTTCAAGTAGATTTAACTGAAGAGGACATAGTTGAGGCTCTAAAAACGCAAAACGATGGAATAAAAGACATCGTGAATAACGATATTAAAAACACAATTAAATTAATAAAAATGTTTAAACCAAAAAACCAAAATGGACTTACTAATTATATACTTGAAACCAGCGGAGCAGTAAGGTCATACCTCATGGAAAAGGAAAAAATCAACATTGGTTTTAGCAGAGTACGAGTGGAAGATGCCGTCCCCTTGACGCAATGCTACCATTGTCTCAAATTTGGTCACACTGCATAAAAATTTTAAATAGGGATAAAAGTGCGACGTGTTTACATTGCGCCAAGGATGACGAATGGAAAGAATGCCCTAACAAAAACACTGAAGAAAAATGTAGTAACTGTGTTCATCAGAACACTATATTCAAGATGAACCTAAATACAAATCATAAAGCTAATAATACAAATTGTTCTTACTACAAAAAGATGATGCATATCGCTCAAAGTCGTATAGACCTTGGTTAGGTATGTATTATAATTCTAAAAAACAATTACAATCCTAATCAAAAAAAAAAATTTAACTTCATATTATCATTTTCATTTATGCATCTTAACGTATACAATTTATTGAGACATAAATATTTAATATCTTTGCGAAAAAAATAACTCATTTATATTACAATGCATTATCCCATTGCCACAGTGTTAACGCTAGTGTACTGAAATCTACCAACTACAATAGTATATTGATGTTCGCTCACTCCTTGTATATTCGTTTATGTAGAAAAAGTATAATATGTATTTATTGGTGCCATTTAGTAAACCTACCTTGTTCTGAACAAAACCATAATCTACACATGTTTAGTAATTACTGCTGCATTTTAAAACATTACATCAATATGGCGATTTAAACGGAGAATTTGACATCTCTGAAATCGATTATGAACGCACGCAAAGTATCGATAACTGGATTATCAAAAAACATGTATCAGGAAATAATAATTTAACTGCGATAAACTTAAATATTCGATCTTTATCAAAATATTGGGAAACGTTTCTTCTCATTACCTCTAGCTCTCTGAGTAATATTGCTATAATAATATAATATTATAATATAATATTGATATGCTTTGCGAAACGTCGATATATCAAAATGATATAAATCTATATACAATATCGGGATTTAGTTAGATAAAGAATCTGTTATGGTACTCGGGGATACGAACATAAATTTATTAAATTATCAGGAATCAATTGTAATGCAATATGAAAACATTATGGCTAAATTTGGATTTGTAAAATGTATTTATGATGTTACCCGTGAAGCCATACTGACTAACTATGTAACAGCTACATGTTGTTAGGAGCGGGCCCCCAAACATGTCCCAAGCTAGCTCTCAGGGGAGGCATGATTTACCCTCTATTCAGGTGGTGGGTCGCTCGAGGCTTCAGAAATTCCTTCGCATCTCAGTCGTCTGGCAGGATGCTCCCTCTCTAGGAAACCCTCCTGCCGTAGCAGAATAATAACAGGATTGAGTTAAATAGATTCATGTATTGCAAATTTAAAACACAGTACATAGGTCATTACAGTACAATTCAACACAAGAAATACATACTACACAATCCTAGCTATCGTGTTTATAAC
Source organism: Limnephilus rhombicus (assembly GCA_929108145.2). Classification (NCBI taxonomy): domain Eukaryota; kingdom Metazoa; phylum Arthropoda; class Insecta; order Trichoptera; family Limnephilidae; genus Limnephilus; species Limnephilus rhombicus. The sequence goes on from OV815271.1 coordinate 46,122,108, forward strand.
CTCAAGATCCCTAAAAGCGAAACTCTCTGAGTGATGGCTTTGCGCGGGAGTTTACAGTCTATCGTTAAAGGACACAATCAAATGAGGAAACAATTGTACAGCTTACATGATGTTGGGGGGTCTTCGTCTTCCGGCTTCCAGGGGCACCTCCCGAGTTTAGGACAGAACCGAAGTTTACACAGGCATGGTGAAATATCAGCGCTAAACCCGTAGGTTATTGAATTAACATTGCAGGTTATATTTGAGTACAATTCGAGCGATAGTACGCCGGGCGCGAACAGTGGGAATCAACGCGCGGGCTTAACGTGTGCCCGAGGCGGCTCGCAATTCTCAACTGGTGGAAGGGATCGCGTGCGGGTGGGCGGATGGGATAGGAAGTAGGAAGCAGGGAACAGGGGGGAGAGCAGGGTGTTGTGTAGTTTGCGGCGAATTAGGAGTTTGAATTCTTTGTCGTTTGGGCGTACCATAACACTTCCCCCCGCGCTTGGAAAAAAAGCGACGTGGCAATGGAGCTGTAGGGAAAAAAAAATCCTCTTATGCTTCCATCGGGGTTTTTGAGAGATTCGTTGCTTGAGAGATTTCCTAGCTAGAACATACAGTTTTATGCTATAGTTTGGGTCACAATGTTTGTAGGGAATGGGTGGGGGTACATACAATGTTTGGACAAGACAAATTTGGGAAAAGTACATGGTGTAAAACAACATACAAGGTTATGCAATTGAAAATAACAATACACATGGTTATGCAATTGAAAGAATGACAATACACATGGTTATGCAATTGAAAGAATGACAATACACATGGTTATGCAATTGAAAGAATGACAATACATTTGTACAAGAGAAGAGAAAAAGGTGTGTGATTCTAAGGTTTCATTGGTCTTGGAGCTAAGTTTGTGAAGCGTGGATTTGTTTGGTTTCGGAGAATTTCGAAGAAAAGGACGTGACTTCACGGATTCTAAGGATTACATTATCACTGTAATCAGACCCATTTGAGACAACGCTCAGGAGTACACTTGGGCCTTAGAAAACACTTGGTTTTGTCGAAGACGTCGAAGTTCACGAAGTGGAGACTGTGGTTGCTGTGCCGCGACTATGGTTACAGAGGTCATTGAAGAGAAGAATCCAGTATCTGCAGACATGCCAGTGCGAATCCTAAGTGTTATTATGGTAAACACGGATCGTATATAATGGTTATTGAAGCATAATGTAGCTCAAGATAACTTGTATTGGTGCGCATTCAGCGAATACTGGTGGGTCAAGGTAATGATGGTTTACACATGACGATATATGCGTCACTGCATGACAGAGCAAGAGACGACAAGGTTGGCATTGATAGCAAGAGTAAGAACAAACCTAAGAGCTAGCGTGCCCAAAAGGTAGTTTAGAGTGTCATAAAGTATAGTGGGACAACTCAGCTTGCTGTGGCACGACAAGACAACATACGTATGGGCGGTATGGTCTGTGCTTTCAGGAACAATTGCGTAGAAAATGGCAGCAGGAGAGACCTTGTAACCACAGCGCGTGCTGTCAGGAAGTGAAGCTCAGCTTGGCTGTTGGTGATGACATCCGCCTGGGCTTCTTTTTAAATCCGGGAGGAATTATTATTAGAGCAAAATTCTTGAAGTTTACCTGCCTAGGGACCAATGAAGAAAAGGTTTGGAGAGAAACAAAATGTGTCCAGATAATGAAATAACGAAATTTTAACCACCGACCCAGAGAGTGACGAAGAGAGATTCCTAACTAAATTGTGATTACATGAACATTTTCCTTTGCCAGGATGACTTGGCGTTTGCCTAGTGACAATATGTCTTGGTTAAAAAACAACCGGCCCTCTATGGCCTATGCTAACATGAGATGGTAACATTTTCGTAGAATTTCAAAGAACGAGACAAAGAATCGTGAACTAGTCACGGCAAAGGGAAACCAATTCATGAATAAAGGTTGTCAAAAGGAGACAGACGGTACGCCAAGTGCATATCGTACATATCCAACATTCATGAATGTGTTTCGTGGAATTGAGAAAAGAGAGAAAAAACTGGTGAGACATATGCAGAGATTGAGGGGGAAAACCTGTAGATAACCGGACAGTTACCTATTCGAACTCCAAGTGAGGGCGAGATATGGTCAACGACAGATTTTACACTTCATAACATAAGTCTGAAACATGGGGAATGGGAGGAGGAGGGGAGAAGGGAGACGAGTTGCGAAACTTGCTAGAGACTGGACTAATTTCCGATTCAAACTCTATGTGAAAATGAAACATAATCAACCAGCAGATTTCCTGACTCTTTACATTTATCAAAAAGGATGAGGAGACATTTGAATACACATTATATCAAAGAGGCTAATCTTTCGCGTGTATTGGGCAAAAGATTAGGGGTCATTTTAAAAACTTCTACATGATTGTGAGAAAAGACAGACCCTTGCTCCAATTTCACAAACCTGGGGGTTTTCTTGTTCGTTCTCCAGACAACGAGTTAGGTGGTTTTTGTGCTCAATCGATTAACTCCCACAGCACTATGCCCCATAATTGACAGTGAAGCTGAAAACTAGTCCTTTTGGGATAGTAGATATTCCTGGGCTTCTTTCCTTTTTGCAAAGAAGTAAAAAAACAGGAAGTCCACGGGCATTGGCGTTGAATGACAACAAAGGGTTGTGGACTACATTTCGTAGATCGCACACAAAGGGTTTGATATTATTTCGTTCGCACGACTCATGGTAAGTGTTTTAACGTCTCCACGTATAGTGTACAAAATATGTAAGTACATACAAGATATAACTCAATTATAGACAGAAGTCAAAGAGTTTATACAATGCATCCTAAAGAAGATAGCAAAGCCGATATTATGTCGTTCACACGAATCACGGTAAGTATTGTTATTACGTCTCCACGTCTCGTGTACAGAGTTTATACACAGTTATACATAAAAGCGGTACTCATGACAAATAAATGACACACGACCGGAACAGGTTATACAAAAAGGGTGGTACTCATGGCAAATGAATGGCACACGACCAAAATAGAACGTACAAAATGGTTCTCATGACAAATGAATGGCACACGACCAAAATAGAATGTACAAAATGGTTCTCATGACAAATGAATGGCACACGACCAAAATAGAATGTACAAAATGGTTCTCATGACAAATGAATGGCACACGACCAAAATAGAATGTACAAAATGGTTCTCATGACAAATGAATGGCACACGACCAAAATAGAATGTACAAAATGGTTCTCATGACAAATGAATGGCACACGACCAAAATAGAATGTACAAAATGGTTCTCATGACAAATGAATGGCACACGACCAAAATAGAATGTACAAAATGGTTCTCATGACAAATGAATGGCACACGACCAAAATAGAATGTACAAAATGGTTCTCATGACAAATATGTCACACGACCAGCTCAATAACATTTAGCTATGAGAAAAAAGTGATTATGACGAACTTCTCGTATCGCGGCAGGTATTTTAAGGATCCCTCCTATAATGGTGGATGTTCTAAGGATCTCTCCTATAGTGTAACAGGGTTACGTTTAAATACAACACAATAAACGTTAACTATGCTTGTTTTGACACAGTTTATAAAGATTTGTTAGATTAACTAACTCCGTAGCCCAGGAGCGTACGATAGGATAACAAGGAGGTAAACAATTTAATGTCACTTCGTATGTTATAAAGGCTGGGTGATGACAGAGTACATTTCTGTTTACACCATGTGACAAACAAAGACAGACCTACATGGTTTTACATACTGTCTATTGCAGCAAACTTCAGTGGGGACAAATAAAAGGGACCAATTGTGGTTTTACATACCCTTTGTGCGGTTACAACATACCAGGTTATGTGCAATTTAGGTTGCAAATACTTGGTTAAATGGCGAAACAGGAGTTGAATGCCTATGTTTGTAAAACGATGATCAAACAAAACATTGATGATTTACGTTAAACTGCGGTTATTTATGTACGGAAATCAGGGCTGCCGTTAGGTTTTATTAACCTTTTCCGTAAGGGTTGAAGCATGTAATACAAGACATACATGTTGTGAAGAGGGACAAATCGAGGACTTCTTATAACAACAAAAGACCGAGTATTTGGTTTTACGTACTTTAGTTGAAACGAGTCCATGAGGATTTGTACAAGGATGGAAAGACCAATTTAAAGGCTTTTCCTTTATTTATATACATATGATTTCAAAATGGATGTGTCAAAATCCAATTTGTTAGCAAAGAGCTCGGGTAGGACGCCATCAATTTTTGACATTTGAGAAAAAATTGAAAACTACTATACACAAGGAATGTGATTATGTGAGTAACCACTTATCTTTACCATGATGGGTAAAATATGGAGCATGTTGAGATGGTTTACTAGTCCTGGGTCGTGATTTAACGCTTTGGAGTTTACCAAATCGATTTTAGAACGACGCTCCAGTATTTACAGAACATAAAAAGGAAAAAATTGAAGAGATTCCTTCCGATATGATGAAAAAAAACAACAAACAAAAATGGTGAAAATTACAATATTGCATTACATGGCAAAGCGTGCCATGGCATGAACGTTGCGTAGTGTGAGGGGTTGAGAGGCAATGATTGGGTTCATGACTTCCCGAACACTGTCACTCGAGGGGTGTCTCTGCTCTAAAGTGATCAATTTTGGAACAGGTGAGAAAAAGAAAGAAAAAAAAAATAAAAAAACGTGTGAGACAAAAATTACGGTGGTTGCCAATTCACGAACATGAACGGGGCAAACTACACCGTGGATTGTACATAAATTTACAAAAATGATTTTTTAACAATATTCGTTTTATCAACGAAAGGGTGGGCATGTAATTGACACTTTACATGCCAGCCATTGTAAGACTTGGTGTGCTTACAAAAAGGTTGTGGTGATACACACTGGATCATTTTAAGTTTGCTGAGATAGTGGGGGCAGTTTTACTTGACTCCTCACTTCCAGATTTTGCGATATCCTTAATATGGTAATTACCAATGTGTTTTCCAGAGCAGTCAGACAAGGAGTACACTAGATCTGATATCTTTCTTAGAACTTTGGCCTTCACGAAACGTGGTGCCAGCTTGGCAGAGAAATACATGGCTCCTTGGGAAAGTGTGTTGTTCTTTCTCCAAACTATGTCTCCTGTATTGAAGGTGACATGTTTCCTACGTAGGTTGTATCTGTCCGCACTCTTTTGATGAGCCAGGAGCAAAGCATCAGTGACTTCACTGTAGATGGCCGACAGTTCTTTCAGACGATGGGCATAGTCCGCGGTAGGGTTGCTTGTGGTGGCAATTGACGTAGGAAAGTTTGTGTTCCTATGTAGAGAACCATGAACAACTTGTTCCATACCGTGTTTTAAGAAGAAAGGTGTGTAACCAGTGGCCAGATTAACAGTGTTGTTTATTGCAGCCTGAATTTTATCTAGGTTTTTACACCAAGTACGTTGATCTTTATCAACTAGAATAGCCAGAGCTGTGTTGATTGTTTGGTTATAACGTTCGACGGTGTTATTTTGTGGAGTATACAAGGTATTATAGTAAATATCCTTGATTCCGTATTTGGCAAGAAAATCTTTGAATTCTTGGGCAATAAATTGTTTTCCGTTATCAACAATTACGGTTCTGGGTGTTCCGTAAGGTATAAAAATGTGTTTTTCCAGAAGTTTGATGATGGCGGACGCGTTGGCTCTTTTTAAAGGAAAGATCCAACAGAATTTAGTGAAAACATCCACTACACTAAGTATGTGCATGTGTCCGGCATAACTTCAGGGAAAGGGTCCGACGAGGTCCATTGACAATGATTGTAGGGGTCTGTCGGCACGTTTGGGATTACCCATTAGGCCGGCAGGTGCTGCCGTGCTATGTTTATAAGCTTTACAAGTTTCACATTTAGAGATGTAATTGCGAATTTGCTTGAAGAGACCAGGCCAGTAATACTTCAAGGAGATCTTTTTATACGTCTTGAAATTTCCTGGGTGTATGGAGTCGGGAGCACTATGATTGTCAATAATTATTTGTTCTCTACCTTCGAGGGGAACGACAAGTTTCCACGAGTAATCTTCGAGGATGGATAGTGGTACCTTGCAATTACGGTATAGTTGTCCTTCTTTTATGATAAAATTAGGAAACTTTTGTTGGTTATTTTTACAACCTTCGAAGATTTTCAAGTACCATTCATCTTTTGTAGATGGAGGGGGGGCAATTGTGTCAACATTTAATGAAGCCAGTTCAATTCTTGAAAGGGCGTCGGGAACAATATTGTCCGCGCCTTTACGGTGAACAACATCAAAATTGTATTGAGACAAACGGGAGGACCAACGAGCGAGCCTACCGGAGGGATTACTTAAAGAGATCAACCATTTCAAACTACTATGGTCTGTAACTACAGTAAATTTGCTACCGTCTATGTAACCGCGGAAATGGTGAACAGAATCCAATACAGCCAATAACTCTTTCTCGGTAATTCCGTAGTTTTTCTCGTGTTTGTTTAATGTACGGGAAAAATACGCTACAGGGTGTTCGCCATCTGGGAATTCTTGAGTAAGGACTCCACCGATTCCTACATTGGAGGCATCCGTGTGGAGGGTAAAAGAGAGTGCAAAATCCGGGCAATTCAGAACGGGAGCTTTTTGAAGGGCATTTTTTAGAGTTGTAAACGCTTCTTCAGCTTCGACAGGCCATCGGAAATTGCTGACACCTTTACGGATGCCGGTAATTTTATTTAAGGGGGCTGCGATAGTGGAAAAGTCTTTGATGAATCTCCTGTAGTAACCTGCAAGTCCAAGGAAACCTTTGACTTCCTTCGCGTTTTTGGGTCGGGGAAAATTTGCCATGGCTTCCACCTTAGCGGGGTCTGTTCTTAGACCTTTTTCGTCGATAATGAATCCCAAATAACGTAGACGGGACTTACAGAATTCAGACTTCTTCAAGTTGATGGTTAAACCAGCGAACTTGAGTTGTTGAAAAACTTTTTCCAGCATTAATAGGTGTTTTTCAAAGGTATCGCTGACGATGATGAGGTCGTCAAGGTAACAAAACAGGCTGTTATCGACTTCAGGACCGAAAAGTTTGTCCATCAGTCTTTGTAACTCGGCGGGGCTGTTTTTTAGACCAAAGGGTAATCTTTTAAAATGGAACATTCCCCTACCAGGTACAACGAAAGCAGTTTTTTCGCACGATTCTGCGTCCAAGGGTATTTGCCAAAACGCTTTGCTGAGATCGACAGAAGAGATGAACTTGGCGTTACGCAGCTTGTCTAAGGTTGCGTGAACGTGAGGTAAGGGATACGCATCAGCTTCCGTGCAAGAGTTTAAACGTCTACTGTCGAGACAGAAACGTGCAGAGCCGTCTTTTTTCGAAACCAAAAGAGTTGGGTTGGTCCATGCACTTCTGCTGGGAACCACCACACCCATTTTTAACATTTCATCAAGTTCGTTTTCTAAAAGTTTAAGTTTTTGGGGGGCTAAGTTGTAATAACGTTGCTTGATGGGTGGGCCATTGGTTTTGATATGGTGTTCAACCAAATTTGTCAAACCTAATCCACATTTTTCGAAAGATATTGACTCGAATTTATTGACCATTTCTTTTAGTTGGAGAGCCTGGTCCGTGCTTAAATTTTCGTGAGGTATTATTGTGCGGATCTCACTAATTTGAGCAGCAGTGGAGGTTTCGCCAAGAGTATTAAATACTTGGGGAGCAACATTGAATGCCTTCCAGAAGTCAACGCCAAGGATGAAATTCTGGGATATAGAGGGCACTATTAGAAAATTGATTGTAACTATTTTATTGTTACAATTAATTGGCAGGGCAAGGGCACCGATGACCGGTTGAGAAACATTATCCGCAGTCGTCAGGTGTGTTGATTGGGGCGAAATTCTAAAATCACTGTTAACAAAAGGCAGGTGAGCGTTGTTGCCAAGACAGCTGACAGATGCACCACTATCAAGTAATCCGTAAAAGGGCACATTGTTAACAGAGAAAAAAGCATAGGGTCTCCCATCTTTAGCTTGTTTGCAACAAACCGAAGAAACATTTAAGGTCTGGTTAAAATACTTAATGTGTGCTAACCAATCAGTCCATTCTTTAGACCTTGGTTCAGAATGGGTGCCTGAGAGGTTATTATTTAGTTTTTTGGCCTCTTCATGTAGAAATTTGGTGGGGGCTTGGAGAAATCCACCTGAGGTCTGACATCGCTTGGGTTTTGTAACCTTTCCATGTTGTGCCTTGATTTCTTGAAAATGTTGCGCAGTTCGTCGCTTGGAGGAGAGCGGTCCCTAGAGTGATGCCTCTTGAAAGTTCGGGGTTCCTTAGATTCCAGAAACCTTGCTTGCTTGAAACAAGTAGTGGCCAGATGGCCTACTTTTTTGCAAAAAGAGCACACTTTTTTGTTGTTGAATTCTGGTTTTAAACCAGACGAACGGCTTGGCACAACTACATTATTTGACACATTCTTTATGTTTTTCCTATCCTGGTACGATTCCAGAAGGAGACAGACTTCGTTTAGCTGGGCTAGGGATGCAATTTTCTGTGAGGTAATGATGTTCTCGTATTTGCTTAAAAGGCCATCAGTTATGACTGGTAATAGTTCAGCTTCCGAAACAGGATGTGAAAGCTTGATGTTAATGGATTCAGCCCTTTCTATGAATGTTGCTACAGGTTCATTTACTAGCTGTTTAATAGATAGTAAAGATAATTTGATCCGGTGCTGGGCTTCCGTTTTTCCGAAGCTCGAGATTAGGGCAGATCTGAGTTTATTCCAATCTTTGCATTTAGTTTTTTGAATGCGGTGCCAGGGTATCAATTCTGGGGAGATGAGTTCTATGAAGTTTTTTCGTAGAATCTCGAATGGGATATTTTTGATTGTAGCCGTTTCTTCAATACGGTCAATGAAATCCAGTACATCGGAGACGCCATTATATTTGATTTTCCACGAGGATAAATCGTAGGTTTTATCTTGTGTCAAGGTGGGTGCGATGTCCTGTTTTATCATTACTTGTGGCATAGGTTCTTCGTTAGGAACAAGATTATTCAAAACTTGCGTAGCCGAGCGTGAATTATTTTCGCTTGAGGGGGCGAGGTTTATTCTCTTAATGTACTTTTTGTTGAATAAAAGTGCATAAGCCTTTAATGTAGGTTTAGATTTGCTTGATGGCGAGAGTCCTCTATCCCTTAAAGCAGTTTGTAAGTGAGTTTTGGATAAGTTGTGCACGTTGGGAATGATGCCCAAATTGGATGATGCCATAGCTTGATTGTTTTCCATTGTGAGTTTCCCAGGTGGTGAAAAAAATTGCCAGGGGTCTTCTTTAGCAAACGCAAAATTAATTTTGTGAGGCACTTTTCACTTGGTAATCACTGGTTGGTATTTCTAAAATAGTTATAGAAAACTGTATTCCATACTACAATTTGGTATATATGACACCAGAATCTTTGTCAAAGGAAGGCACAAGAAAAAATTTTTGCGTGGAAAGACCTAAGTAGTAAAGGTTTTTGTGTTTCACTGACCACTTTTGAGAAAACTTGTGAAATTCACAAGTATTTATTTTTTTCCAAAAAAATTTTGCCAGGACTGACCTTTAGAAAACGGGTTTTTTTTTTTCACAAACCACTTTTGAGAAAACTGTGAAATTCACAAGTATTTATTTATTTCCAAAAAATTTTGCCAGGACTGACCTTTAGAAAACGGGTTTTTTATTTTTCACAAACCACTTTGCACTGAGAAAGGCACTAAAATTCACAAAAGGCACTCTTCTGGCAAATAAGGACAAACTTCCGGATGAAAATAACTGAATATGGGATTTGTTACGAAACCACATTAAAATTATTTTATTTTTTCATGGAACCAATCATTGGTTTTATTATTATTTCACTTTTTTTATGTAAGGAAAAAAAACACAATTCACTTTACACTTATGCTGAAAAAAAAATGCGGTACCTATAACGTAGAATGTGGAAAGAAAGTCATTATTTTGTCCATTTGGTGAAATATACGTGGTACTAATTTGACAGACACAACAAGTGGGCCGATCGGTATATTGTGCAAGAAAAACGTGAGTGTGAGATTTTTTAATTAAAGAATCCACAAGGTAATTGGAATTCCAAAACCAAATTTACAATAGCGATCTCCATTGCTTCCGACCTTAGTGACAGAAGGGCGATTTTATTATTCAAAACACTGCATAGTGACAGGGAATTGTTCTGCCTGATTCAAACGGATTTTTGCCGTTGGAGTTTGGCGCGATAAACGCACTTTTGTGCTTCGATGCGCGTGGGTGCGCGCGCAACTCAGAGATTAGGTATGTATTTACCGCGTGAAACATCGGGCCGTTGATTTGGCGCAAATTACTGTTGCTCGTCCGCTGCTTTGTGAACAAAGGGGTCGGCGCGTGCGCAGTCAGATTCGCGGTTTAAATGCTGCCGTCTTTCTGGTTAATACAAAATGGCCATGTTTTCAACTTTGACGCAATTTTTTTATAATTGCAATCAAATCTGCGTTATGGACTTAACTTGCACATGGATTTCTGTGGTTTCCCACAGAATTCATTATTCACTGGGTATAAAACACCAAGACACAGTACAATCAATGTTTACAAACAGTTCCTATGCGGGGAAGATTTCGACAGGGAGCACTCCGTAAGGCGACTGAGACAATGGCAAAAATGAAAAAAAAATTCTGGGCCCCACTATGGACGCCAGTGTTAGGAGCGGGCCCCCAAACATGTCCCAAGCTAGCTCTCAGGGGAGGCATGATTTACCCTCTATTCAGGTGGTGGGTCGCTCGAGGCTTCAGAAATTCCTTCGCATCTCAGTCGTCTGGCAGGATACTCCCTCTCTAGGAAACCCTCCTGCCGTAGCAGAATAATAACAGGATTGAGTTAAATAGATTCATGTATTGCAAATTTAAAACACAGTACATAGGTCATTACAGTACAATTCAACACAAGAAATACATACTACACAATCCTAGCTATCGTGTTTATAACCTCAAGATCCCTAAAAACGAAACTCTCTGAGTGATGGCTTTGCGCGGGAGTTTACAGTCTATCGTTAAAGGACACAATCAAATGAGGAAACAATTGTACAGCTTACATGATGTTGGGGGGTCTTCGTCTTCCGGCTTCCAGGGGCACCTCCCGAGTTTAGGACAGAACCGAAGTTTACACAGGCATGGTGAAATATCAGCGCTAAACCCGTAGGTTATTGAATTAACATTGCAGGTTATATTTGAGTACAATTCGAGCGATAGTACGCCGGGCGCGAACAGTGGGAATCAACGCGCGGGCTTAACGTGTGCCCGAGGCGGCTCGCAATTCTCAACTGGTGGAAGGGATCGCGTGCGGGTGGGCGGATGGGATAGGAAGTAGGAAGCAGGGAACAGGGGGGAGAGCAGGGTGTTGTGTAGTTTGCGGCGAATTAGGAGTTTGAATTCTTTGTCGTTTGGGCGTACCATAACAATGTCTAGATCATATCTATATAAGAGAGAGAGACAAATGAAATCAGCTCATGCGTATGTGAAACAATAATTGCGGACCACTACCTTATCGCAACCACAATTCGTTTCTATACTTATGAGACAGGTATCTCCAATAAATCAAACCATACGAAATATACTGTAATATCGGAAAAAAAGTGGATCTACTGATTGAAATCACTGATTGGAGTGAAATACTAAGCATAACGGAACCTTAATATATGAAGACATTAAATCTAAATTTAAATATATTTACGAAAAAAGTACCATAACAAAATCAAATACAAATAAACATCGTAAAAACCAAAAAGGCTGGATAAATTATAACCTCATTGAAAATATACAACTACACTATGGAGAAAATGGAAAAACACGCCGAACAATAAAATATATGAAATAGAATTCAAGAAATACAGAAATAAACTAAATTTTAAAAATATTAAACACAAAAAAAATATTATAATGAAAAATTTAATCATTGCTTCAAGGATATTAAAAAAACATGGAATGAAATAAATCAAATATTGGGAAGGAAAAATAAATCCGATTGTGACGAAATCATATCTAAATATTTCTTAAAATCTCAAACGGCGGATGTGGCGGCAGAAAACTTTGCAAATTTCTTTGACGAGGGTGTAAATCAGTTACTACACGAATGTACCGTTCGAGCGTCTGAGTGGAAGCAAGAACATTTGCAACATTCAATGTACTTACCAAGAGCTAATACAAAACAAACTGAATGCATTATCGGAAGAATGAAAAATTCCAAGACACCGGGCGTGGATCTAATTCGCATGTATGATCTAAAAAAACATGTAAAATTATTTAGTCCTATAATTACCCACCTAATTAACAGAATTATTGACACAAACATCATCCCAGCTGAACTAAAATGCAGCATCATAAGGCCCATTTATAAAAATGGAGATCACACTGTAATAAATAATTATAAGCCCATTTCATTATTACCCGCATTAGAAAAAATCTTAGAAAAATATTTGTCGATAAATTTGGATAGATATTTAAATAAATTGGGCAATATTGATGAATGTCAGTATGGCTTCCAAAAAAAAAAGCTGTGATAAACTTCTCGAAAAATTTTCAAATTATATAAATTCACAACTTAACTCTTGAAAACATGTACTAGTATTATTTATTGACTTCTCAAAAGCTTTCGATACAATGAGCCACACACAATTAATCAAAGTACTTGAATTCATAGGAATCCACGGTAAACTTCTATCATTTTTCAAAAACTATTTAACAAATAGAAAAAAGTATGTGAAGATTTTGAATAAAATGAGTAGTTTTAGATTTATCAAATCAGGAGTACCGCAAGGGTCAATTTTAGGCCCAAAATTATACATTATTTATGTTATTGCCTTGTCTAAACTTTTTAAAATAGCCCGTAGATTCATTTTTGCAGATGATACAGCACTAGTTGTATCTAATGAAAACCCGGAAATAGCTATTAAAGAATTACAAAGAGACTTTAACGAGCTACTCAAATGGGCTCACGATGTAGGTCTAATTATTAATGTCAAAAAAACTAAATGTATGTATATAAGATCACCGAGCTTGAAAATGTGGAATTTACCTAAAATAATTGCACATAATTTTGAATGCATACATAGGAAAATTGAAAATAATTGCCACTGTGAAAAAAATGATTTTACAAATGAATACACTTACCTTGGCATAATCGTAGACAATAACCTCAAATGGGATAAACAAGTTATCAAAATCTGTAACCCGCTCCGATGTTTGGCGAGTATATAAATTAAAATTTGTGTTGCCTCGATGCACTCTCAAACTTATATATCATTCGATGGTCGAATCCATACTTAGATATGGAATTCGAACTTGGGGACACTCGAGCATAATTAATATTAAATTCATTCAAAATTTTCAAACTGTTATAATTAAAAAAATTGTTAAACCTAGCATTTACAAACAAAGAAACAACTTAAAATTATTTTATGGGTCTGAGGGCCTACTTCCAATTAAAGGGCTTCTCTGGTATCTTTTAATTATGGATAATTCGGGAGAAAGCGCTTATAAAAAGTTATTGGTGCATAGTCACACAACAAGATTTACTGAAAATAAAGGACTAAAAATACCACGAATATCAAATAAGTATGGTACCAGAACGCTAGAATATATGATACCTTTGATCTATAACATGTTGACTCAAAACATTAATTTTAAAAATAATGAGGAACCCTGCCCTAAACTGACAAAAAAGTGGTTAATAAGTGAAAAACACATTTAACTAGCCTAAATCTTTTATTATGTATTAATATTGTAAATTAAGCTAATTTGTGTTATTTAATAATATTATACGGTAGAACCTAAAGACAAGCTGATTTGTTACAGCTTTGTGGGACTACCCATATCTTTATATTGTATTAGATGTAATTATATTGAAATTTAATAAAAAAAATAAAAATTAAAAAAAATAAAAATTCTAATCAAAATGTATGAGAAAATGAATTTTGTTCATAACTTTCTTTTCCTGAATTTTTGCAATTTTTTAATAGTTATTCTGTTATCCGGGGCGGAGACAAATCCAACAAATCAAAGATCATCAAAATCGGTCCAGCCGATCTGGAGTTATAAATAGTGTAACTAACCCGACTTTGTTTTATATATTAAAATATAAGTAAAAAAAATTATTTAAGCATTTGAATGAAAATACCTATGTTTTATGCTTTTGATATTCAACGGTGTATCCTCACTGCATGCGTGCACACCCCTTCGGCGGGTAACCGACGAGTTCATCGAAAATCAATTCATTGAAAGCAAATTCATCGAAAACGAGTTCATCGAAAATCAATTCATCGAAAGCAAATTCGTCGAAAACGAGTTCATCGAAAATCAATTCATCGAAAATCAATTCATCGAATGATAATAATAATAATATTTGGCTAATTTATATAGCGCCGTTTTCGCGAAAAATCACCTCAAGGGCGCTGTACAAATAAATACATAAAATAATAAAATTACTGGCTTACAACTAAGATTTACAATTATTACTAGTGACTTACATCTAAGACTTATAGCTAGTGGCTTATGACTAAGACATATAAACGCTAACCCAATTCATCGAAAAACATTTTTTTGTAGATATTAGAGCTGTCAAAATTATATACCCAAAGAGTTAAATGTGTTTAGCAACTGTCAGTTTCGTAGTGACAATGTAAAATTTATAGGTTATCTCTTCGATTTCCGATTGTCTGATACTGCAAAAAAATGGATATCTAAGGAACGGTGACCAGACAACTCATAATGAAACCAACTCATAAACAACTCAGAAAGGTCATTAAGAGTGATGATAAAAAAATATTTAAAAATTGGTTAAATAGGTTAAGTTAGGTTAGGTTAGGTTAGGTTAGGTTAGGTTAGGTTAGGTTAGGTAAGGTTAGGTTAGGTTAGGTTAGGTTAGGTTAGGTTAGGTTAGGTTAGTTTAGGTTGACCAATGCTTTTTTAACTTATCGGTCCGCTAGGCATTTCTCTCAAATATCAACCAAATATATTTTTTCGATGATTTGGCGATTCGATGAATTGATCATTCGATGAATTGGTTTTCGATGAATTGATTTTCGATGAATTGGTTTTCGATGAACTCGTTTTCGATGAACTATGACCAATATAAGTAATATGTTGTGTAAGTAGGTACGCCGTGTTTTATCTAAACCAACTGCAAATTCTATACAAGTATGCCGAAGGGGCAACGAAAAACTTCATGGAATGTCACCTGATAGTCCTGATACTAGAAAGGAAGAGAGAATTAAAATTTTTTACGTAAAGGGAACAAGTGGGTCTCTTACAATAGACAGAAAACATAAATTATTTTTATTTATTTATTTCAAATGACCGTATTAAAAACGTGAAAATCCTAAAATAATTCTTAGACTGGTGAAAAAACCGATGTAGATAATGCAAAGACTGATGTATACGTAATGGATAAGATTTATTACTTTTATGATTTTGGTATGTAGATCAGATGAACAAAGAAAGGAGTTTAAGAAGAATGTATTATATGAGGCGGAAGTCAGGGGTAGAAGAAGTCGAAGACGCCCGAAGAAGACATTATGGACAATCAAATTGATCAAATACTTGGGCCGGGTCTTGAATCAGAACAACAGGAGCGTTATTCTGTTTCTTGAAAGACCCGATATACAGGATGTCCGGGGGTAAAGTGCACTAACTTCTTGAAGTGATTCTACATGATATTATAAGTAAAAAAGTTAAATAACTTTTGTCGAAATTTCAACTATTAGGGGTAGTTTTGTGGTAAAAAGATTAAATTAAACCGGCGTGTGCGGCCAGCTTTATTATTTTCCGCTGTTACCATACGGGCCAATCACAACCATGCAATGTTGCCACAATCGTGCCCGGCAGGCTCTCAGCAAATAAGATCGTACCTCTCAAAAAAATCTCTCCCCTTTCTTAAACTCCTTAAATAAACTTCTTGAACAACACAAACAAACTCAGCAATTAATTATTGCCGGTGACATGAATATTGAAAAATTAAAATGTTTACCAAAGACTAATAAAAATACAAGGAATACTTGAATCTATTTACTGACTACGGACTTAAATCGACAATCAACTCACCTACAAGAAGTACATTTTACTCCGAATCCTGCATCGATCATACATTTTTTAAAACTAGAAGAAAAACTTTTTCACCCATTATTCGCTCAACTGTCACAGATCGTTCACAATTATATTAAATATAGGTACATCTAAACAAAGAACAAAAGGAAAACAAAAATGACAACTTGCGAGAGAAAATAAACTTTAACAGCCTTACTAAAAAAAAACCACAGCACGCCAGATAACCCGTGTTATTGCAGCAACATGAATAAAACAAAAATACACTAAAACACGATAACATTACTATTAAGATTTGGTCTTAAAACGTATTATAAATCCGGCAACAATGCATATTTAAGTACTAAATTGTTTGTTTTCCTTCATAACCGCTAGGTGGCGCGGCGGCGCGGCGCCTGCGCATTCGTTGTTCGCGCTCGAAAAAGACGCTGGAAGCGAGAAATGATTTCTGTGTGTGCGAAATGATTTTTGTGTGTGCAATATTACTTATGTGATGGTTAATTACTATGAATATGAATAATTTATTCTTATATTTATATCATTGATATATTTACCGTGTTTTTTGTGGTTTTTTATAAGTTTTAGTCAAGTTATAAAACAATAATTGTACTTTGAAAATTGAAGTGTCAAAAACTATTTTATATGATACATGAGAATTCAAATTTACATTAAGGTTTTATTTTACGATAATTTTATGAAAGTGGTGTTTTTTTTTAAATAATAATATCTAATGCATGTGTGCCTAAATGCATCAAACAAATTAACGTCTTTAGAGATGCAAGAAATCTGATATAAAAGACGGTATAATTTTTAGGTTAGTTTTTTAGCAATTAATTATTATTTTTTTATTGTATGCACGAGGAAAAAGTGAGGTGATAGTTTCCTTCCAAATTTATTACATAAAAGAACTGTGTTTTTGAAATTTTGTTTTTTTTTTAATTTCTCTACATTTTAGTCAAAAAAATTTTGGTAAGAAATTTTTTTCCATTTATTTCCGAGTTTGAATCTTAAAATATGTCAGTTTTTGAAAACTAAACTGTATTTCAAATATACAAATCTAAAAGGTTATTTTATCTAGTTTTCATAAATGGTATTTGTTTTTACGACAATTTCAAAAATAAGAAATATATAGAACATTCAAAATACTATGGAAAAATTACAAATATCGTTCGGACATCAATGGTTAAAACAGAGATAAACTACCCTCTCAGGCCGTGGAAACCAAGTGTATTTCTTTCAAAGAACAAATTTTTAATTAGTAATGTTTTTACATCCACGGCCGTTTGTCAATTGAATAAAATTTTCACTGGGTTTTTTAGCAAGGCTGTAAGTCTTTAACATTGGATATGCACGATAAATCTTGGACGAATGTACTAAATGAAATAGACCCAAATAGAAAACTGAACACATTTATGAATACGATTGAAACCTATATAACTAAACATACCACAAAATATCTTTAAAAAAACTACACACTGTGATGGTGCCACCCCCCCCTAATGAGAAATTTAAAATATTCCTTTTTCTCGCATTTGAATTAGAAGGTTTACAACAAAGATCGGTGGTGACGCTCTCTCCTCGGTCACGGAACCACTTGCTGGTGGTGCAACCCTTTTCCTCGGGTTTTATACCCCTCCCCCTCTCTCTCGCGCGTTCAGATCTCCGGTTGGTAGATCTTCCTCTCGTACCTACTGAATGATTCGCCAATAATGTTTGAATCATGACTCGTTTTTCCCACCCCTGTGACTGAACACAGTAAAAGGTAGTTTTCCGGGAAATTCTTACAATAAACCCTTTTCTCCACGTTGTGTGATTTTTTGCTTCGGAGCACCTAGGACATCTAGGATAGGTATTTAATGTATTTCGTGGTAACTTTCGGTTCTTTTAGGTAAGGTGTGGAAGAATTTCTCTGTATCTCTTAAACGTCTGAAGGACACGTCCGGTCTAAACTATCCTGAATTTGTCCCCACTATGATCCTAATGATATACACTGCTCCAATATTTACATAATGAGCACGGTTGCTATTACTCTCGCTAGGCTATAAAATTGATCTCTCTCCCTCTACGTCCTAATGATTTTTTAATGTACATACCTTGAATGTTTCACTCGGATAATTGGCGAATTCTCTGCACCGCTTTCCATGGCTAGATCCTATACATAATCGTGATAATACGTTCTGTTGTTAGTAAACACAAATTTATACCTAGGATGGAAGTATAAAGACGGGATAGAGGATAGGATGGATGGTGATGGGGAAAAAATTCTTTGCAAACTAGTACTGGCTCCTCCACTTGACCAAATTGACTAGGTGGTCAGCTCTCAGGACACGACCCCTCGACCAATGCATGATGAGGCTATACCCATGGCACCCGGAAAATCTCTTGACGATAAACCAGATACCCGGACCCCTCCATAACAAAAGAAGAACGACATGCCTTCAAACCTTTCCTGATCAACTCCAGTATCGAACACCTCCGGAACTACTTTACTGGCTCTAGAAGGGGTAATCTATTTCGTCCCTTATCAAGGCTCTACTCACGGTACAAAGTGGCGTAAGCTTGTGACAGGCAGATCCTTCCTCCCACGTGACCGACCTAGCGTACAGACCACCTCTGGAAACCGACTTATCCCCACCCTTGTAAGAGATACGTTTGCTTCCAGGTCGATAGGATTAAAAAATGTGATGATGCTGCAGGAATCTCTTCGCAAGAAGCCATGCTCATGCCTCCATCCACACTACCTTGCCGGTAACTCGAGATGCTTTTGGCCAAGACGCCTCCGACAGCGAACCATGCCCTTTCATACAAATTGGCTCCTCATTTCATACGGTCCTTCGCGCCCAATCACTCGACACCGTCCCGCGAAAGGGAATTGCTTCCAGAACCTCGCGTGACCCGATCAGTCTATGGTGAGCATCCTCCAACATGACAATGCGGAAAGACCCTTACCGGTGGACCACCAATTGACACTTATGTGTGGCCTCGGTGTCGTCATCACATTGTTCAATCATAAAGATTTAAAAAGCGTAAATCAAAAAGTAGGAATTCAGCGGAGTACCTGTTAGTTTTATTTGTTTCATATTTAATATTGTGATTCTGCTCTTCTGCTCTCTTGTCTAAAGATGTTCAGCTGTTCGGGTTGCAGATAATCGCCTTCGATTCGATATGTCGTACTCTCGGAACGCCCTCCATTTGGTTGAGTGTACAACACCCCCGAGATGTACATAAGTACCTCGCTTGCTCGTTCATTTTTTTTGTATGTGTGTGCGCCTCCGACCGCTCGGCATCAGCTGTCTGGGAGAAAACATCACTACCCTAAATGATAATAACGGTTAAACATGTCCATATGAGCTGCCACAATAATATTAAATTTTCTCGGCGCAGGAGCTGTTGAAACTTACTGCCCAGGGCTCGCGTTCCATTCATGTCACTCTGCAACCAGGTACCTGTAATTGAAATATAGATTCTTTAACTTACCCGTACGTAATTGTTTAATTCTCCGGTCGGGAAAACACGACCAATTGCATCTTAATTACGTATCCTGTAGACCTGTACCTGTGGGGAAAACACAAAGGGGCCCTTCCTACGATTTCCTAAATTTTATACGACAAGGCCTAACGTAGCCTTAGATTTATGACTAAATTTAACCCCCCTTTCCTTCTTCTTCTCGCAATTGTAATGTACTCCGGTTGACCGATGTTTGTAGGCTCTTTCAAATATATCGTCCCTCTTTAAATATGTGTATTCCCTAAGGTTAAATTAGCACTTGCTATATCTTGGTATCGAAACCACTAGATTGAACGTTTTTCGTAAATTATTATTATTATTGTCTTATTTCTAAACAATTCGGTACTTATACATTTTTCCCATTTCAAAAGAACGATTTTTTTTTCGTAATTAAGTTTCTTTTTTCTATTATTATTTCTGATATAAAATCCGCAATTTTATTATTAACATTTATTTGTCGACCCCGTTTAAATTGTAGTAATACTGAAGTTTTTATTATTAGATCACACCTGTTTAAACCGAACTAATATCTGTTATTATAACTCAATATTTTCACTGTCCTTAAATAATTTTCACAATTTTTTTTAAGTTCCTAAAAGCTTTTCACCACTGGCTTGTATCCCTTCTCCTGAATCTAATTAAACAACACTTTGCACAAAATCCACTGAAGTTAGATCGACACTCCGCCGGAACGATTTTTCTCCACACGAAGTCTCCGAAAAAATTCCACAAACACTTCGATTTCGCGCCCTTTTTGACAGCCTTTCCTTCCCGAGATCTCACCCTGAACTTCCTCCTCTTGCCTAAAACCGCCCTTTTTGTCTCCTCCGCTTACCCATTAATCAAACTTAAATTTTACAATTACGACCTTTAAACGCACAACCTTCATAGTTCCCAAATCTAGTATCGTATTCTGCGGTTTATGACATTTCGTCCTGAACGGTGCTCCCAACACAGAATTCGTATTGCGTGAAAGCACTATCTCGTAGAATCGGACAGGGGCGTACTCGGTCTCGTCCCTACGATATACACACGAATCTTCTGCAAGACTAGCGCCTACAAGATATCATTTACCAAGTGAATAATTAATTCAACTTTTTCTCGAAAATCTATTGTGTCCGTTCTACCATTTTTAAAATCGCTTCCAGGTACGGTGTATCCTGAATTTTTGATATACTCTCCATACTTTTCTCGGTAACCGCAAGTCTTATTTCAACTCGGCAACCTACAACATTTTCCGACCATCATCTACTATGCATCTTATTATCGCACAAATCGCATAACACGTCACCTTCTAGGTATTTTGTCATTTTAGCATTTGACTATGGATTTTCTAACAATTAGTGACCGAATATTCTTATTCAGACGTACCCCTTATGTGGACATGCGGCTGTGTTTGTCTCTGGCTATATGACGCGTTCCTTGTGTTCGCATACATTTTCTTAATATTTCCCGCGTTTGCAAATACCTAAGTATAATCTCTAGTCATTTGACCCCTTCCTAAACAAGGCCGCGACACTCGTAGAACCTTATTTAGTAATAGCCTAAACTTTTATGATCTCGATTCTTCCTTTTACGGGCCGTAACCTCTACCAAAGTCTAATTCCATACCTGCCTCCGAACGTTTTTTCATCTGCATCTTTAGTTCCTCCTTCCATATCCCATCTCCCTCTGGCGTAAAACCCAATAAATCTCCGTTGTTATGCACCTAGCAATTAAGAAAAATACTTGAGAATTCAAATAATTTTAAATCCTGACAGGCCGTTAAATTTTATAGCTTTTCCTAATTTCCTATTACCTATATCTCGCGTATAAACTCGAGTGGTGATTTCAGCTTAATGAATATCCTAATGACTCAAAACCATGTTAGATATTTCTCACTTGAAAACACTTTAATACGTAAGAGATCGACAACATTTCCTCCCCTCTAATCTATCAGATGTAAAATCCAACCCGAAACCTTAGATTTTATTTGGTCATTAACGTAATCGATTCCTTCCCGACTACCCTGACATTATCAGCTTTTGTGTTTTGACTACCGTATTACGCTCCTTCCCAATACCTACACGCAAATCCCGCTAGAATTTTGTTTGGAAAAAGCGATATTGATTGTCAATGCCTACTCCCGTTTCTATTCTCATACAATCGAAATCGTTCGTTACTTCATGTTTAATTAACGCATGATTTTTGTTCCTTTTGAAACTTCCGTCAACGAAATACTTGCAAACCTCGCCGACCCCCGATGCGAAATCAACTGTTGTCAATTCCCTCGTGCTCCCCATAAAAATGCGATTTATCACCAAGCTAGAAGTGTTTTTACCACTTAAAATAGCTATCAGTTTGGACCGTGGGATAACTTTTGTGTCTCAATTTGACACAACCCTCTCACACCACGCCCCAAGATGTGATTGGCTGATATGCGTCTAATGTTTTCCAACCATACTAGGATTTGCTAGTCGTTTTTTTCTTCCAAAATTTGTTTACACCCTTCGTAGCAGAAAAAATGTCCAATCATTACAGTTTCCCTTAATATTGCTTTCAAAATTAACCAATAGATGTCGATAGTGTGATCATTGCCCAGTTGGACAGACAAAGTATCATATTGTAATGTATTGTAATATATATGCATATGTAAATAAATAAATAAATAAATAAATAAATAAAATATTCGTAAAAAAAATATTATCCAAACAATCCAACAAAGCAGGTTCATCACAACACCTAAAGAGAAAAAAATAACACCATGGATCACGAAAGGAATAGTCAACAGTATTCATGGAATAGAAGCAATGCATATGCGAGTGCACAGAAACCCAAATGATCACAAACTAAAAAAAGACTAATTACTACGTAGAAACCTGGGTAATAAGTTAATTAAACAAGCCATATATAATTATTACAAAAAAGAAATAAAAATCGCCAAAAAGGATCCAAAAAAAAATTGTAAAGTGGTAAAAGATATTACTTATTCCAGTCCGAAGAAAGACTCAAATATAGAAGAACTCGTAATAAATGGAGATAAAGTCTTTGCAAAAAATGAACCTAATAAAAGAGCTAATTTTATTAACTCAATTTGCAAAAGTTGGCACTACCTTTGCTATAAAAATTCTCCGAAAAAACTGCACAACGGAAGACTCCCTATCTAAACTATGCTCTACCATACGACTAAATCACTCATTTAATGCATACAAAGTAAAAACAGGGGAAATATCGGATCTCATTAAATCTCTCAAACCAAATTGCGCTATGGGACCGGATAACCTTTCCAATCGAATACTGATGAATCTGCGAGAACACATACTTATACCACTTCAACACATTTTAAACCAAAGTTTTAGGCTCGGAATTGTCCCTGATCACTTAAAAATAGAATTTATTACTCCAATACATAAATCGGGAGACAAAACCTTAATCCTTAATTACAGACCAATCACTTTGCTAAATTCAATATCTAAACTACTAGAAAAAGCTATGAAAAAAAGATTACTTGCGTACATTGAAAAACACAATCTTCTCTCAACCCGCCAATTTGGATTTCGTGCAAAAATGAGTAAAGAAGACGTTTTATCAGAACTAAGCAACTGCATAGTGAAAAGCATTGATGGCGGATCAAATGTGATAGGAGTATTCTTAGACCTAGCAAAAGCATTCGACTCCATTTCGCATAACTTACTACACCAAAAACTTAAAAATATCAGCATAACCGGTCCACCGCTAAAATGGTTTGTCAGTTACATTAAAAATAGTAAAAATAAACAAACACAGAAGTGACAAAGTGGATATCGGGTATGGAGTACCGCAAGGCAGCATCTTGGGTCCTATACTATTTCACATCTACATAAATAGTCTAATTGCGATAAACTTAGGAAAAAAAAGACTACGAAGTAATGAGTTATGCAGACGACACAATAATTTTATTCAAGGCACAATAATGGGAAAAGGTCTTCAAAAACACAGAAACAGGGATGATTGAAGTAAATTAAACGGCTACAAAATAATCTACAAACACTCAATATTTCAAAAACAAAATACCTAACAGTCAGCAAAACAAAGCTGGTCAACCACATAGCCATCCACAACTATATCTTCACCCTGCACCAATACTTTCTCAAATAACACATATTGATCACGCGGATAATATTAAATACCTAGGCTTAACTGTTGACGATAAACTAAAATGGGATCTCCATATTAATTTTTTAAAAAATCGGAAATTATCAAACATCATCAAAACAATACGAAATATTATGTCATTAAATCAACTAAAAAATGTGTATTTCGCACTTTGTCTAAAATATGGTATATCAGTATGGGAGGGGGAGCAGCAGATACTTTCCTCAATACTCTTAAAATAAATCACAAAACAATAATTAGAATTATGTTTAAAAAACCTTACCAACATCCGACAAAACGGCTTATGATTAAAAACAATTTACTAGACGTAAATAAACTATTCATAAGAAAGATCGTCTATAAAAACTGTATCAAGATATCATCTCACCACATACTTCACTCGCAAAACACAAGAGCAAAACTGAATAATCACTTTCTAGTTCCCTATTTCAAATCAACTTTCGCAAAAAAACATGAATCGTACCTGGCTCCACACATTTTCAATATCTTTCTAACACAAACAAAAACTTACGTAACCACAAATAACTCGAACTAGCTGTTCAAAAGATTTGTAATATGGTTGACTGAAAAGAAAAGAACATATATTCAAAATATCCTAAATAACTAATACGAGTACATTAGACACATTCTACATAATTTCCTAACGAAATTATATAATATCAAAATCCACATTGATTATCATGTTTCCACTGTATTTATACTTTCTTATTAATTAATTATCATGCACCTAATGTATTTACATTTATTTCCATGTGAATTTTAAATTACATATGCAATCTTTTTATGGAAATATAAAAAGAAACAAAATTTAATGTATTATAACAACATTATGTTTGTATGCATGTGTGTATATGCATATGTTTTTATATGTATGTATTTTTTAATTTTATTTTGTTTTATCTTTTATTTTGTCTTCTTATATTATTTTTTATAAAATTTTATTTTTTTATATCTATGTCTACTTCGATACATATCTTTTTCACTAAATAAAAATTGTTATTTACCCACCTCGGAACAGACTTTGTCTAGTGAGGTGGGTAAAAGAAATCTATGTACATAATGAAAATAAACACCCGGGTTACCGGCACTGAAACTGACCTCACACTAAAGATTTTTAAAGGCACTGAAACTGACCTCACACTAAGGATTTTTAGTAGGTAGGTACGTATTTTCGTATGGGAAAAAAATTTGGAATTTCGGAAAAAGTTGTTTATCTTTTTTACTCCCACCATCAGGTAGAATCGCCTCCCGAAGTTAATGCACTTTACCCCCGGACACCCTGTATAGCAAGGAGTGGGTGCCTAGAGAGGGTTGTGTGATGGTCTAACCTCTCTGCCTGCATCTGTGGGGAAACGGTTTAATGGTTAGTAACCGATAGAATAAAATGACACATATAATAATAATAAATGGTCGCGTGGTCTGCTGAAAATGAACTAGTCCGTACTGTGGAAGAATAGCGATAAATATAACAATTATAAGAGGTGGGGCATAATTAATCATCCAATTATGTTTTTGAATAACTTTTTTACTAAATACTAAAATGATTTTGAGTAACAGAAATATTTATTTGGACTTTTACAATTTTTTCTGTTAAGTGGAAAAGATGATTTCCGTCAAGTGACTGCCGCCAATGTTGATACACATTTGTGCCCGTTTTATCGCATTTTCCATGACTTGCCGCAAGATTTCCGGTGATAACTGTTGGCATTCCTGTCGAATATTCTCCTTAAGGACTGCCATTATCTGAGGCTTGTTGGCATAAACCCGCGACTTCAAACTTCAAATAGCCCCAAAGAAAGAAGTCTGGGATGGTTAAATCGGGCGATCTTGCTGGCCATGCCAAATCGCCAAAACGAGAGATTACGCGACCAGGAAACGCTTCCTTCACAATATCCATTGTGGCTCGTGCTATGTGCATGGTTGCACCGTCTTGATGAAACCACATGTTCACCAAGCCCCACTCATCCAATTCCGGAAGTAAGAAGTCGTTTATCATGGCCCTGTAGCGGTCGTCAGTAACAGCGACCATAATGCCTATGGCGTCCTCAAAAAATACGGCCCAATCACTCCTCCCGCGTGAACGCCGCACCACACAGTGGCTTTGAGTGGAGGTTATGGCTCTTCGTGAATCATACGCGGATTTTTAGTGCCCCAGAAATGAATATTTTGCTTATTGGCGTAACCGTTTAAGTGGAAATGCGCCTCGTCGCTCATGATGACTTTCGACACAAGATAGCTAAAAGCGTTAATGCCTAATTCGGCATAATTATTCTACGCTATTGCGGAGTATAGCGCTCCATTGCTTGTCTGTTTGTATTTTGCAGCTGTCTAGTTCACAAATATCAAATATGATTGACGTACGACGCCATTTGCAAAAATTATAACATCTTCCGATAGGGTGATTAATTTTGCGCCACCTTGTACTTCCTACTGTATAAGTGCAGTTCCATGCCTCACTTACATTCTCGTATATCAGGGGTTATAATATCAGTAGGTACTCCATGGCTGGCTGCTTATAATGAAATTTAACATAAAGAAAGCATAATTAAGTATAATAATTAGCAGTATTATTTATGCATTTCATTCCTTCATAATCCATCCATCTGCATAATCATTATTTCTTCATTAAGAAATGCATTTCACAGTTTAGTGCTTTACTTGTTACACAGGGTACTCCTGGCTGGGGAGGTGGTTTGATCAATATTCCTTTTACTGAGAATGTTGAGTTTGGAAAGCTTCAGGTAAATAGTCAAACAAGGTGACAGGCTTTATCCTACCTCTACAGATCTCAACGAGTTCTCGAGTAACTTAAATGTGGTCTTTTTTCCACACAAATCCCTACGCTGGTCTCAACAAGTTACAACAAAATAAAATGAAATGCAAGTGCTTCAGACTCCTTGTTTTTTTAGCTCGGGAGATAATTCTTACAATATTGCCTTAAGATAATTTTTCTACTTCGTGATTAAATATTTGAATAGTTGTTTATCTTATGCTATTAATGCCACTCAAAATTTCCAACTGGCGGCGTAATCTGCGGTAAGGCTCTTGACTCGCAATCTAAAAGTCGTGGGATAGATTCATAGCGTAGGAAAATAAATTTTATTTGTTTAATTTGTTATTTCACAATTAATTCATTTAAAATAATATAATACTTTATTTGCGGCACGTTCTAGAGTGGAAGTTACTCTCAATATCGCTGGAGCAAGACCACCATTCAGAATTGAAACGTTGCTAGAAACGACTTTAGCCGCATTTGGTGACTAGATCTGAATAGCAGGGTACTTCCCCATCTTCCTCTTTCCCATCTCCTTTCCCTTCTTCACTACCTTCTGCCTCAAAACATACCCCAATCGTCGATGCTATAGTCTCACTGGCTCCAGACCAGGGCCAAATTAACCATGTCGGGGCACCTCTCGGGGCCCCTTTACCAATGGCGGACTAACGGGGGGGGGGGAGGGGGGATTGAATTAACAAGGCTTGAAGGGGGAGGGGGGGGGTAAGGTTTTAAAACTTTTAATTTTTTTTTCTGAATGTAAAACATATCAGTATATTGAGTATTGTGTCAAAATTTAAAGTAAATCGGAGCAAAACTAACGAAGGTACAGTATTTCAAGCGACCGGTCCTAATGCTCGAATCAACCGGCAATCAATCAACTCGAATATAAAAATTTTAAATCGGTTTTTTCGCAAACATTTCTGAAGTTTGTGAACATCATAACATAACTCAAAATCTTGACTTGACTGCGTGATGTGAACATTAGTTATTTATTGGGTTAAAACCGAATTATTATAATTTGTTGTTTTCTTTAATGCGTGTACCTAATGTTATTAACCTGTAAATGTTCCTAGTAAAAAAATAGAAACATCTTGAAAGCTGACTTTTTCCGTCATTTTTTCGGGACGCGGGGCCCCTAGCCGATGCGGGGCCCCTAGGCAGTTGCCTACTCTGCCTTAGGGATAATCCGGTACTGCTCCAGACGGGATAAGCTGTGAGGTATTCCATAGGAGGAGGGAAGTGAGTAGCAACTTATGATTAAAAGCATAATTTCTGTTCGGATTATTTATCTAATTACGCGCATGCGTATCAGAGATAATTATTATTGGAAATGTTAATCCAACTCGTAATATTGTCTCGGGGTTCCCGAACAATAATGTCGTCTTCAAAATTGGATTAAAGGATTAGATGTTCTCTAATTTATCTCTCCCGATATAATACGTAACATCCAAGTGGGAGATACCATATTTTCAAAATCATAAGTGTATGTGTTTATGTGTGTGTAAATGTATGTGTGTATGTATGTAAGTGTATGTATGAATGTGTATGTATATGTGTAGGTATATATGTGAATATACATGTATATGTGGGTATGCATTAATACATGTTTATGTAAGTATATATATGTATGTAAGTGTGCATGTATGTATGTGTATTTATGTTTATACATAACAGCTACCTTATTTATTTGTGTTTATTTTCGTGGCAACTTTGGAAATGTGTGAGTTATTTTCCTAATTTTTTTTATAATTTTACTTAATATGTTTACACTTACTAGACTTCATTTCAAAATAACTATCCTCCGTTGGTCACCATGAAACAGGCAGCTGCCTAGTATAGTGATCTAATGTATCTTCTCAAGTAAATGTATTAATTGTGAAACATGTACTTATAAATAAAAAATAAAATAATCAATATATTGTGAAGAAGTTATTTATACGATCAACATCATGTTTTCGAAATAAGGTATTTGAAATATAAAGAGAAGCCTCTTGAATAACCATTTCTGGAGCAATATCCGATTTCCATATCAATTTTAGAGTATTTAACAAAACGGGCGGAAAGAATACGCCATACGCGGAAGCGCTTTTCCCCGCGGCTGTCAATTAATAATCCACTTAAACTTTTGACTTGTGACAAAGTTGATCCCCGAAGCTCTTCTTCAACTATATTTCTCTCACCCTCGCTCCCCGCAAGGCGTAGCAGAAAGTTTCATTGTGTTGACATTTCTCGCAAGATGTAAAGTCGTTTAACTGAAACCGTACGGAGCTTTTGTGGTGCCAATGTAGGTATTGTATGTGCACTCAGAAGGTGAAAGTTTGCCGAGTATTTCTTTTGTGGCTCCAGGCAATCAAACGAAGAGTTATTTGGTAACTTTCGAGCCATCTTGTAATTTTCTCAAAATCTAATAAACCAGTAATTATAATTCCCCATGTTTCAAGAACAAACACGCAAGTTTTCGATTTTAAGTTGTGTATCGGGTGAACAAATATGAATTATGGTATTTAAATCCTAAATGTGTATACTAAAGGTCAATATTTCTTTGAGCATCGATAAATCTTTGAAGTTTCGTTTATTTACACTAAATAGATATACATTAGTATACCACATGTTATAAGGTCGCAAGATAAAATCCCAGTTTAAAATTATTTTATTAATTTGTGTTATTTCACAATAGATTAATTTAAAGTGGTATATAGTATTTTTGCGACACGTTTCAGAGTGGGATACACTTTTAGTGTCGCTCTGGTGTGAGACCACCATTCAGAATTTAAATATTGCTTGAAACAACTTTAACCGTGTTTGGTGACCATTTCTGAATAGCCAGGTATCTCCCACCTTCCTCTCCCCCATCTCCTTCGCCCCCACTTCCTTCAGCCTTACAACATACTCCACTTGGGGATGCCATAGTCTCACTGGCTCCAGACGGGAGCATTTGGTGTAAGACCACCATTCAGAATTGAAACGTTGCTTGAAATGGCGTTAGACTTGTTTGGTGACCAGATCTGAACAGCCAGGTACTTCCCCACCTTCCTTTTCCCCATCTCCTTCCCTTCTCCACTACCTTCAGACTCACAACATAGTCATGCCATAGTCTCAATGGCTCCAGACGGGAGCAACTGAGACTTTTGTGGGGTATTACTATCAATAAAAAAAAAGATTTGGAACTCTTGTGCAGTATTAACATAAAAGTAAAAATAATAAAAAGTAGCTCTACAAATTACACATTTCTTGGTTATTAAATTGTTTGAACATAATTATTATCGAGAGTTTTACATTAATTTATTTAAATTTTTCGCATTTTTTTTCTTTACATTAACTCCACACAGGAGGCCCTGGGGAAAACAATTTCCTTCAGGGCCTATGTCATCTGAGATGCTGGGTGGAGGGTATTTTTATGGAGAGAAAGGAATTAACATTGGTCTTGAAGAGACCTATGTTGTAGAAAGGAGAAAATACGGAATCCATTTACTTAACTAGGGTATTTATATATTAAAAACTGTTCACAGTGAAATAATCGTATGTATCTACAATGGTTTTTACTAACATGAACCCGTTTGTTTTCGGACTGCGAATAAAGCAGAAATTCAATCTAGCTCTTTATGAATAGTAGAATCAATTCCGAGAGAAATTTGTCAACAAAAGCCATTAATACCTCATTTAGCCCGAGCACAATCGGCGCAAGCGTCATATTAATACTTAATGTAAACCTTTGGAATTATAATATTTAGCTCCATTATTATATCCATTCTCTTATGAAGAGCCAGCTTTATGTATTCAACGCGGAATTAGGTAAACACCTGGTATTATAACAAATATAGTTGGCTTGGGATGAAACGCACACAGTTAAGTATTACCTTTCCACGTTACACAGCGAAGAATAAATTATTATCTTTGAGTAACTTCCGCCTTTTTTCCAACCCTTCCCTCCAGCCCCCAGGCTCCAGCCTTGGCACAGAATATTTAATATTTATTCCTGGCGAAGAATTCTTAATCATTTGACGCTCGAGGAAAACATAATATCACATTTGCTTAAAACGGAATTACTTCCCCGGTTGAAAATGCCTCTGAAACGCCACAGTTATAATACATATTAAAGTGTTAGGAAACATGAGCTTTATGCGAAACTTTGGAGGTTGGTTCTACAAGTATAATTAGGTAATTAATCAAATAACGTATCACTGCTTTCACGCTCCATTATGAAACCTTGATTAGTTAAAAGAAATTTTACAGCGGTAGATGATCAGAGTTGAAGTAAATAATTATGTTATATTATATTGTATGCTTACCATATTTATTAAATACATGGTTTTCATTTAATTAATTTATTAGAGAAATGATTTTAACACTAACATATTACTTATCACTTAACAAGAATAACAATTTCTTTTATTATTTAAACTAAAATATAATATAATGTGCATAAAGTATACTTTTTTTAACAGTTAAATTTATTAAAAACTGGAAATAGATTTTAAACGTACATATATTTTTTCAAATTAGGCGAGTTCCATCATATTTTTTTTTACTATAGAGAGAATAATGCAAATTCGGTTTTTATCCTTGGTGTTACAGAACCTTCAGTGCTTGTTAAATTGACTTGTGATAAAAAATAAGGAAAGATTGTAATGAATTTAAAAATAGTTTTCAAAAATTAATAAAACCTTATTTTGACATTTTCAAAACTAAGAAAAAGTTTTCAAGGGGACAGCAAAAACTAAAATATTATTCTAAAATATTATCCTAAAAAACGAAATAATACATAACCCTAAAAATATTTTAAACCAGAATACTAAAATAAATAAATAAATAACTCGGTAAGTTAATTATATTATTTCAAATAATTTAGCTTATACTTAGAAACTTACATGTTTTTAAGTAATAGTTTAACAAAGCTTAAAAATATGCGTGACCTTTTAGTAGATTTTTCTTTCAAGTAAGTATGTAAAGAGGATATACGGTCGTACAACCAAAGTCGATGTATATCTGAAGGCATCTTGAGTGAAAATCCGCTGTAAAAATATTTTTACTAACAATAATTTTGACTCTCCGAAGAAGCATGCGGCAACACAAAATACGACATACTTATACGTGCAGTCAGTTTAACAAAAAATCTGTAAAAGATTCCTACTTACGAATAACTTTTTTATCTGAAAATTACACTAGAGTCCCAACTGCTCTTAACCGTCTCGAGCCAGTGAGTGCCAATGGCATCCCCAATTTTGGTATGGTGTGATACTGAGGGTAGTGGGGAGGGGAAGAAGATATGAAAAACGTACCTGGCTATTCAGATCTAGTCACGTCATTTCAAGTAATCCGACTAAACCTACGTACACTGTACACCAGTGAAC
This sequence comes from Limnephilus rhombicus, assembly GCA_929108145.2. Classification (NCBI taxonomy): domain Eukaryota; kingdom Metazoa; phylum Arthropoda; class Insecta; order Trichoptera; family Limnephilidae; genus Limnephilus; species Limnephilus rhombicus. Next base: position 46,153,971 of record OV815271.1, read on the forward strand.
ATATTACAAAAATCATATGATATAATTTTTATTTTTATTTTATAGAACTTTTATCACAACACAAGACTCCCAACTGCTCCCAACCGTCTGGAGCCAGTGAGACTATGGCATTCCTAATTTTGATATGTTGTGAGGCTGAATATAGTGGGGAGAAGAAGGATATGTGAAAAATTTTCCTGGCTATTCAAATCTAGTCACCAAACACGCCTAAAGCCATTTCAACTAACGTTTCAATCTAATTAAGATTTCAACATCTAATTAAGATTTAGGAGGCGGATATGTTTACCGTCGCCGCGGGAACCATTTATTAGATAACCAACATTCCTGCCATAGGTCACCCCAAGTGGTTCGCTACGTTTGGTGAATTACAAGGGTTGCCCGGGTTCTTGGAGTGATGTTTGTCCAAGTCTTGGTGGCGAATGCTTTTCCTCAACTTTTGCGTGGCGGTCCGGATCGGGAGAGAATGCTTGAGGCAAACATAATCAGGACCTCTCTAGCTGGACTTTCTCGACCAACCGCCTTGCACCGCAATTTTTCTGGCTATTCAGATCTAATCACCATACACGGCTAAAGCCATTTCAAGTAATCAGACTAAATTTACATACACTGAACAACAGCGATTTTTTTTTTAAATCATGTGTTATAACTTTTTTATATATTATATATAACACAAATGCTTCTAACCGTCTGGAGCCAGCCAATGACATATTCTGACTGGTACAGTGAGAATATGTCATTGTCTATCCTTTTTACATACTTACTTGAAGAAAAAATCTTCTAAACGATCAGGCCGGATCAATTGTCGCCGGATCAACTGTCCGCCGGATCAACTGTCAGCTGGATCAAGTGTCGGCTGGATCAAATGTCGGCCGGATCAAATGTCGCCGGACCAACTGTCGCCGGACCAAATGTCGCCTGATCAAATGTCGGGTCACCATTCTTAAGTACGTTTGTCCTGTTGTGTATAGTTAAATGTTTACTGCAATGGTATTTATGCGAATTACACGAGAGTCGCTTTTCCTTGGTAAAACATGTCCGTCCTTTGTCCAAATATATTTATATCTAACTAGCTGACCCGGCGAACTTCGTACCGCCTCAGAATCAATAAACTGTTATGTTAACTAATTAGCTGAATTAATTTTTTTTTATTAAGGTAAAAAGTACACAATGAAGCAATTATCGATGCGCAACTGCCCATGTTTTGTTATTGTCTGTATAAGAGATGGCGTTGTGTACGGATTTATATTTTTTGTGATTTTCTTACTTTTCCACTTACTTACGGGAATGGCGTTTCATTTTTTGAGGGAGATTTATTATAATTTTTGTATTTTTCGTTTGGAGGGGTGCAGACAGACGTTCCCGTTTGTCTCATTTTCGACTGTTGTCTTTTAGTGTGTAAGAAAGAGGGACATCATTATAATATGTTTAAGATCAAAAGCAAAACAATTAGCATTGACATTAGACATTTTTGAATTCTTGGAATTCACCATTGTTATTAATATTCGTATTATTAATAATAGTGAATTCCAAAAATTCGTATTATTATTAATATTCAGTATTATACTTATCACAATATTGCTGCAGCTCTTTCAAAAGATGACAATTCGTTTCATACAAAATACATGAGGAAAAGAGTTTTCTCAAATCGGTCCAGCCTTTCTTGAGTTATAAATGATGTAACTAACCGGACTTTGTTTTATATATTAAGATAGATTTTATTGACTTAGCTAACCAGATTAGGTAGTTTTTCATTTATGTAAGTTTTCTCCGTGGAGTCTCAATATTTTATTTCCTCTGGGCTCAATTCTCCTTTAATCTTTTTTTGTTTATTAATCCTATTCTTGATTCTTTGAATTCAAATGAATAGTTGTTAATTGTTTACTGGTATTGTTGTAATAGTTTACTACGGAATTGTTTTTGCAAGGTCACTGCATTCTAGTGTCTTTAACAGAAGTACTATAGGATTTTTGATGTCTTCATTTTTCTTCGCAGCAATTCCTTGGATCTCAACAGATGTCTCTAGCGAACTCGGTTGATGTTTTTTACAGATATTTCGTTTTTTTTATCAGTTCTTCCATTTTTGTGTCATTATTTTTTTAAATAAAAAAATAACTTCATGAACACTACTTTTATTTTTTATACTTTACGTATAAATAAAGCATAAAAACAAAAGTGTTGTTTACAAAGTTATTGTTTTATTTAAAATTATAATGTCACGTCACAAAGTAACTTCTTCATATGAACAAAAATGATTTTTTAGGTGATATTAAGTTTTTTTTAGTTCACTTTCAAATCATCGATTTTATTTGAGCAGGATTTCATACCCTTTACGAAATCTTGGATAAGATTGATGTCCATAAATATTTTATTAAAATCATTTTTTAGAAAAAAAAAGTAGCACGTCTATTTTCTCGCACATTGTTCTTTGTTCTTTGAAACTACCCAAATTTTTATTCGATTAAAGAATCACTTTTATCAATTTTTGGACGCATTCTGATGCTTCTTAAGAATTGATACTCTTATTCTGTTATAGTGTGTGCAATGTGCATTAATTTATTTTAATTATACCAGCAAGGATCTCAGATCAAGGATCAACACTATTTTAACGTGCGTTGAACTTCTTTAATATGTAGATCATCAAAATTTGCGGTTTGAGTTCACACGTGTTACAAGGTGAAAACCAAGATCCAGGGAAATTATGCAATACTGTTGAATCCTTCAATAAGTTTGCACAGCCATCTTTGAGGTGAACACTTGTGTATAGTGTCCTAAAATAAGCGGAAAATTGGTAAATCTACACCACAACCCAAAAATACTTGTTTTTACCTATCGAAGCATTTGAAAATTTTTTTCCCATATTTTTGGCAACTAATGGGTTAAAAAAATGTATGGATTCAGGTCAGTGCTTCAACGCATCTAAAAAATATTTACCAGTTGGTATGAAACCCTGGCGACTGATATTAAAATAAAATTCCATCTTCGGACTCGATTTACTCAAAAACGTAAGCACAATTCATAAAGTTATTCCACAAAATCGAATCTAAGCTTTAAATTCAAAATAGTCTCACCAGTTTTCCGTTTGTACTACAAGTTTCCGGATACCGCGTATACATATGTATATATGCTTAAATAATTAATTCAATATAACTCACTCCAACGCTTTTCAATCATCACTCCTTCCACGTAACAGCACTGTCTTTTTTCAAAACCAAAGGGAATTTATCACCTGGATGGCAATAGATAACGAGTTTTCCCTAAGCACGACCTACCTGGTTCGGGTAAATTAACAGGCGTATTGCCTCCCCCCGGATTCACCCCTCACCACCCCGCTGCCCCAAGCTTTCCTGGTCCTTCCCTCTCAGTCTGATCTCATTATCGCCTCCCCCACTCAAACCCTCAGCTCGCCAGGAACGCTTAGAAGGAGTGAACTTCCTTTTTTCTTAGTCCGGGAATTTTGCGTACAGCGGATTTTTCTTTGGCGAAACTTTTTGCCCGATTCCCGCATGGCCCGCGCGAGGGGTGGCCGTAGTCAGGGCGGGTATTTTCAGGCAGTTAGTTGCCCAATACTATTCGCCGTGGAGGTTTTTCTTTCCAACTTTGTAACGCTAATGGTCTGGAACACTGCTTCAACATTATTTCACTGGGGATATTTTATTTTATTATTTAGCGGTCGGTTTTATTATTTATTTCATTGTCCTAATGATGAGCCGTCTGGAGTTGGTTAAATTTAAAAAAAAAGTAAATGTTCTTGCTAAAAAATTTAAATAAGTCGTTAAGTTATCTTCGCGATTATGATTTCAAATCGAGGTTTAGATAGTGCTTCGCGCTTGATTCAAATTTCCAATTAGCATGTAGAATGTATTGCTAATTTGTAATCAGTGGAACTTGGCAATAAACCACAAGAAAAAACGATGAAATACATATTTTTTCGGCATAAAATTATAGTATCAACGAAAAAATAAAATTATTGTATGTACGATAAAATAATAACTGGCGATGCGATTCTGAGAGATCCTGATTTATTTCAGAAGTATATTCGAGTAATAAATAGAACATTTTATCAATAAAGCTAACATAATTGTAATATTAGTGACCTCACATTAATATAATCATGGAACAAATGGTTTATGTGAAGACACACTTGTTAACGCGTAAATTCGTTGTCAATTATATTGAATGCCAATAATTTCATAAACCTCTTACTCTGATTAAAAAAAAATGGTTCAATTTAGCTCACATTTTGATATAGAATATAGTTGCCTATTATTATTTTTGTTTCATAAAAAGCTAAAATCAATACATCATACAGAGCTGCATTATGTTATTTAAAAAAAAATGTTGTTTACGATAACAATGACTTCGTTAATCAAAGTTATTTATATTCTGTAACAAAGTATAATAACATTATGTCAAAGTTTGGTGGAAAACCTTAATAAATTATTAGAAAATATATGTGATTCTACGACATGAAGTCGCTCAATTTTCCTGGGGGTCAAGCGCAGAGAAATCGAAAACTTTACAATATCGAATTGTTAGGCCTAACTTTCGATGAATTTATACCGATTTACCGAACACTGCTTCATTGTTGACAGCCGTACCGACTACCGATATTGATAGAGAACAAACAAGAAATCTGAATGCGCTGGCATCACAGGGGAATCTGTCCACGAATTTACCTTTCGAACGTCAAATTACGTTAAAAAAATAATAAAATTGCAAAGTTGAATTTCGTTATTTCAGTCCGTTCATAAAATAGGCCAGTAATTTTGAATATCGAACAACACTATTAAAAAATATTGATAACTATCGGTTAACTAACCGAAACTATCGATGATTTCTTGTAAATACACAGAAATCATCAACTCAAACGATTTCACTATAATGAACAAAATAAACAAATTACATGCAACACGTATTACAGAAAACACCAACACCATTATTGATCACATCATCTCAGACGTAAACCTTTCGTATACTATAACAAACTGTGACACCTCAATATCTGATCACAACCTACTGATTCTTGACATACTTCATACGTACACTAAAAAAAACTCGCAAAAATCCTCTTACAAATATACAAAAATTGATTATGATAAACTAGAGGAGGATATCCGACAAAACTTCTTTTCTATAAACAATAATGAGGACTCGGAACTGAACTACAATAACTTTGTAAACTATCTGATAAACAAAATTAATTGCAACAGTTCAATAACAATAAAAACAAATAAAACCTCTCTTCCTGATTGGAGAACTTATTAAAAATTATTAAAAAAAGAAATAAACTGCATCCTAAAATTAAAAAACAACCCTGTAACATATTACTAAAAACAGAATTTACTAAAATACGTAACGACATAACTATAAAAAAAACGAAACTTAAAAAAACAATACTACAGCAGCCTATTTAAAAAATGTGAAAATAATACCAAAAAGACTTGGAACGTAATAAACAGCATCATTAAGAACCAAACAAACACGCAAAGTACACCATGTACAAAATTAAAGAACGGTAATGAAATCATCACAGAAGACATCAAGATATGCGAATACTTTAATAACTACTTTTGTAATATTGGCGCTTCTTTGGCTGATAATATAATCAACAAATACACCCATAAACTGGATGATAAAATTACATTAAAGTATGAAAGTTCGGAATCAATATACTTGCAACCCACAACTGAACCCGAAATATTAGCTATCATAAAATCCCTAAAATCAAACGCGAGTGCTGGACATGATCAACTAAAATGTACAACAGTACAAAAACTTGCCCCACTACTAACTCCTACACTAACTAAACTGATTAACCTGAGCCTGAAAGAAGGGCAATTTCCGGACAGTTGTAAAATTGCAAGGGTTATTTCAATATATAAAGGGAGCTTGAAAACTCAAATATCTAACTATAGGCCCATTTCTGTCCTACCAATTCTATCAAAAATATATGAAAGAGTAATATACGATAGGCTAGACAACTTTCTGAAAAAAAAAATCATTTCTATATGCCAAACAATACGGTTTCAGAAAAAAATGTAATACTCTCTCTGCAACTAATGATCTCATAAATAAACTTAGAACTAGCATAGATAATAAAAAACTATGTCATAGCAATTCTCGTAGACCTTCAAAAAGCCTTTGACACCGTAAGTCATGAAATACTGATTAAAAAAATAGAAAAAACAGGTGTAACCGGTCCAGCTATCAAACTAATAAAATCCTATCTGTCCAACAGAAAACAATGTGTTAACATAGGAGATAAAAACAGTCAACTCGAGAGTATAAACTACGTAGTTCCACAAGGATCAATACTGGGGCCACTTTTATTCCAAATATACATAAATGACATCTGTCAGCTAAAACTACATGGTGAAATTTTCTTATACGCAGATGACACGGCAATTTTTTACTTCGGCAAAAACTTAGAAAGTCTATTAGAACAATCTCAAACGGATCTTAATGTACTAAACGATTGGCTAATACAAAATATATTAACAATAAATATTAATAAAACCGGTTACATGATCTTAAGCAGGCGCGGCCGGTGCCTCAAATTATAGGTGGTTCACCAAGCCATTCATAAAAAACGAAAGGTTGATATTATTTTTTTTTTTAAATCTAGACATCATGCATAATTTTACATTATTTGCTAAGTATCTAAAAATATCATGTAACTGTAATAGTAAAAATATCGTGCGATGTAAAAACATGCTGATGTCTAGAGTTTAATATAGTGAATTGACCTGCCAGGTAAGTAGGTATGTTTTATGTATCTGTTTGTTAATTCAAATAATAAAAATACATATAGCCTAGGAACTCATAATAAATTGTACAACGCAACATAACTAAAACGGCGCTCTAGTAATTATCCAATTATTATAGAATTATTCTGGTATCAATATTTTTAGAAGCATTTTACACTCCATTACTATTGATATTACATCTATTAGAAGATAAGTGGAAAGGGTGGGTGTGATATCCATTTAAAAATACTCAACCTTCCAAAGATAATAATAATAACGCAATAATCCAATAATAATAATTAACACACCAGAAACACTCTGCGGCGTGGATCGCCAATATCGCCATTTACTGTCGTGACAACTTCGATCAATGGGTGACAAACAAATAATAATGTCAAAAAGGTACATCCCAAGGGCTCGAACAAGATAATGTCACACGAGACGCATAGCTGACCCTTTGACTAATGGTTACATTTTAGAAGAGAAATATTATTACTTAATATTATCTTGTTCAAACCTTACTACCGCTGGAACCAAAGCTTCGGAATATTTCCGAAGAATGCCGAAGCTCTTTGGGTCGGCCGTGCAGCGCACGGTCAGCCGATTTTTAGTATGACATGTTTCTGACGTTTCGGATTTTTTTACTACGAGGATCATTCAAATTACGGGGCGCTTAGCTCTGGCGTGCAGTTTGGCATTGTACCTACCTCGGTTCCTCGCTCCTAGCGGGTAGCCGCCGTAACTGGCGGGTGGGAACAATGCGTTTATTTGGCCGTAATACATTATTAATTGTTAGATTGATAAATAATTATAATTAAATTTAAAGATTGTGCTCAATTTTATCAATTTAATAAATAAACACATTACGTAGAAATACGATGAGTTGTAAAATGATGTTGAATTTTTTTGGCGGTTCAGCGCCCCATTGCACGTTAGCGCCAGCCGCGCCTGATCTTAAGCTCACCTAAAAGAATAATACCATCGCATAAACCATTACAAATAGAAGAAAGAGACCTACATATCCTAGATAGCGAAAAATACCTGGGCTTATATATTAATAAACATTTAACATTTAAACAACACGTAGAAAAACTAAAAACAAAAATCATCCCATTAATTGGTGTATTTGGTAGAATTGCTCATCTTCTACTAACAGAGGTAAAGAGGGGCTTATACTTTAGCTTAATCCAGTCCCACCTAAATTATTTAATAGAAATATGGGGAAACACATTCATTACGTACTTAAACGACTTACAAATAATACAGAACAAAGTTATTAAAAAACTCTTCAACTATAACCCAGACACTCCAACAAAAAAACTATACCAGGAAATGAACCTTTTGAATATAAGAACATTGTACGAATATAACATATGTCTTTTAATCTACAAAATACAAAATGGACTTATACACACAAACACAACATTTATAAAAACATTAAAAGTACACGAACATTATACTAGACAACACAATAAATTGTACACAAATACTGTCAAGACTGAAAGTGGCAAGAAAATTATTGGTCACGAGGGAGTTCATATATATAATCTCCTTCCAGATAGCCTAAAAACGGAAAATAACATAAAAACCTTTAAAAAAAACTATTTACACTCAAAATGTTGGAACAAAATTAAAAATATTACTTCTTACTACTGTACTATATATGCTCTGTATTTAAGTTAAGAAAGCGAAATATTATGTTTCTTTTAACTTAATAATAAAAAAATAAAAAATTAAAAAAACTAATGTGATACTATGAGGGCCGCGCTACAATTTATCAGCGTCCGTCAGAACGGTCGGAACAATCGCAAATATTGATAACTGAGCACAGATGATGGATTTAGTTAATATCGTATTGATATAGGATTGTATTTATCTACCATGTCAGACCTGCTGGGTATTTTCAATCCTACCGATTTTTTCATCGATTCGCCATGCTAAAATAATTTGCAAAGATAGAGAGAAAGCTTAATTAGGCATTTAGTTATTAGAAGATGGTTGGTTACAGCGATAACAGATATAACGTAATGTACATCGCACAGCATCCGACGCCGAGTGCCGTCAATAATAATCCCGGGTTGACGCCTCTCCCACTCCCAGTCAACTGGCGCCGAATAATACAACAACAGGGGTTATCAATTGTCCCCTGGGAAAAAAGATAAAACCGATTTAAATAATTTTACTTGTCCATCATATGTTAGTGTTGATTGCACGATTGAGTGAAACTTATTAGAGATTGGAAAACGACCATTTTGATTAAATTGTAACGAAACATATTAGATATCGGCCATAAAATCCTTTTCAGTAATTACTGCGCGTACAGAATATAATAATTAATAATTTAAAAGTACTAGCAGTCACAACTTTAGGTACGTTTTCTGTGCCTTGTTATTATAGAAATTTCGTGGAAATAGAAATTTCAAACAATATTTTCGGCTCAACGTGGTGGTAGTAGGAGATTTTCAAATTTGGCTTTAAAAAATATGCTCATATAGACCAATAAACGCTGATTCTGAAAATATAAGTTTTATTAAATAACATTAATTTTCCAGTCTTTGTATTCAAATGTATGACGAAGTCAGCGGTATTAACAACATTTCATAATATTCGTTTATTTACATACTATTTATAGAGATTTTATTGTTTTGTTTATTAAAACATTATTTAGGCTTAAATAATTCAGTATAAAAAAAGTAACTCTATTAGTTTATCTCTATTATTTAAACTATTAAACAAAATTTAACTGTACAAAAAAATCGTAATGCTACTTCCACGGCCACGAACTCCGAATTCCAAAATGGCGAACATCGAACAGCTGTACCGGCGCCGTATCTTACCAGTTGCTTCGTTTTTCGATTTTTCGATTCGTAAAGCTAAAAAATAATAATTTCAAACAATTTTTATACCGCTCTCCCGTAATAATGATGAAAAATATAATAATATAATAAATATAATATAATAGATGAATAATTTCACCTCAATAATATTTTTACATATTGAATAGTGTGATGTAGAGTAATTAAGTATTTCATATGGAAAGAATACGATAGATGGCGGTAAGCATGTAGCTTGCACCATAGCTCGCCAGATGGCATTGGCGTACAAGAAGCAGTCTCAGCGATAGACTTGACGAGCTCCACTGGCAAGGCCGCAGAGATTTACCTACCCCCGAATAGTAAACAGTCGTAGCTATCCAGCTAGGTTATTCCAGTAAATAAACACTTTATATTCAAAGAACCTATTGTATTTAATAATTACTATCTGCCGAGGAAAGGGCAGACATAACAATTGGCGCAGCCGTATAAGTATAATTGTGTGGAAGTTACGCGTGCGAATAATAATTGGTGCTGGACACGGAGGACTAAGTCACTGCTGGAGTGACTTGCAGTTTTGGCAAGGAATCGGAAGAGATTCTGCTCGAGATTAAGGAGCATTTGGTTCCGTGGCTACGGGCTGGATAAGAAGATTTTTGTTTTAGGAACAGAAGTGAAATACCGCAAGGAGGCGATCTGGTTGTGGATCAGTGGATTAATCAAAAGTTTCAAGGTCAAAACGGATCATTGGGTTAATAGTTTCAAGGACGAATCATTGGATTAATGAGAAGACAAGGATAAAACCCAGAGGGAGACCAGAAGAGTTCCTGAGATAAGTTTTTTTGCTTCTTTGAGAGGGATTATTTGTTATTGTTTTCTGGTTAATTGTTTTTGCCGATTTATTTGTTGGGAGTTATGGAATCGGGTAGAATACCACCGTTTTGCCATCTCTCCGGAGACTGGGGATTGTTTCGACTTCGGATAGAGCAATTTTTCGTGATCCATGATGACAAAGCGTCTGTGGAGAAAAAACGGGCTTTTTTATTGAATCTCCTAGAATCAGAAACGTTGACCTTACTAATTAATCTGTGTTTTCCAAGTAAAGTAACGGACTTATCTTTTGATAAACTTTTAGCGCTTCTCGACAAACATTGTAACAAAAATCGTTCAGTTTTTAAAGAACGGGAGAATTTTTTTTTAGCAAGACAACAACAAGGCGAGACGATAAAAGATTTCGCGGTTAGACTTCGTTCTTTAGCAACGTATTGTCAATTCGAAACGAGGCTTGAAAAAAACCTTATAGACATGTTTGCAATCGGGTTGTTACCGGGGCGCGCGAAGGAGAAAATTTTCGTAGAAGGGCAAACGTTGTCGTTTAATGAAATAGAAGGACTTGCAGTTAGTATGTCAACTTTGGATAGTACTAATACAGTTAAATCAGAAGTAAACCTAGTAAAAAAACGAGTTACTAGCGATGGGTTCAAGCGAGATCAGCGTAGGGAACGATCGACGAGCCCCAAGGGTAGTTTTAACACGAAACCAGCTTAAAGGTTAGGATCAAATACAGGTACGAATTTTAGATCACCCGTGGGTAGTGTTAAAAAACAGTGTTTTATTTGCAAAAGGAATGATCATCTTTCGTTTGATTGTAAATTTCGTAATGCGAAATGTTTTAAATGTAAGGGCGTTGGGCATTTACAGAAATTTTGCAAGAATAATCCGATAAATCCCATTTTTGAAAATCACAGGGATAGTAAAGTTTTAGTTGCGTCAATTAGTCCGATTACTGCTGAAATTGAAATTAATAACAAGAAGTTTACGGCAATGATTGATTCCGGTTCATCTTTATGTGTGATGCCGGAGGGTATTTTTAAACGACATTTTAGTTCAATCATTTTGTCACAAGACAAGCGGATTATTTCAGGTTATGGAAATAATCGTTTAAAAGTCGTAGGAAAGGCGATTTTTGATGTGAAATTTAAGGGTAGGAACAAAAATATTAGTTTTATTGTAGTAATAAGAGGAACAGAATTAATTGTGGGTAGAGATTTTATGGAATGTTTCGATCTTGGGATAACTTCTCAGGAGACAATTAATTTAGTGACGCCGCAAATGAGGAATGGAGAAAAGTTTATTCAAGATTACCCGGAAGTGTTTTCGCAAAAGTTGGGAAGATTTAACAAATATAAAGTCCATTTTAAAGTAAACCAGGAATCGGATCCAATTTTTTTCAATGCAAGGCCGGTTCCTTTTTCTATTAAAGGGAAGATCGAATCCGAATTAAGATCGATGGTAGAAAAAGGTATAATCTCCCCGGTTACAAGTAGCGAATTCGCTTCACCGATTGTTCCGGTGGTCAAGAAAAATGGAGATATAAGAATTTGTGTAGATTATAAAAGGAGTCTTAATTTGATTTCCAATTTAGAGAAATATCCGATGCCAAAGATTGAGGAGGTCATACATCAGGTTAGTTCGGGCAAAGTTTTTGCAAAATTAGACCTTAAAGAAGCATATTCACAGTTAGAATTAGCGGTATTAACAACATTTCATAATATTCGTTTATTTACATACTATTTATAGAGATTTTATTGTTTTGTTTATTAAAACATTATTTAGGCTTAAATAATTCAGTATAAAAAAAGTAACTCTATTAGTTTATCTCTATTATTTAAACTATTAAACAAAATTTAACTGTACAAAAAAATCGTAATGCTACTTCCACGGCCACGAACTCCGAATTCCAAAATGGCGAACATCGAACAGCTGTACCGGCGCCGTATCTTACCAGTTGCTTCGTTTTTCGATTTTTCGATTCGTAAAGCTAAAAAATAATAATTTCAAACAATTTTTATACCGCTCTCCCGTAATAATGATGAAAAATATAATAATATAATAAATATAATATAATAGATGAATAATTTCACCTCAATAATATTTTTACATATTGAATAGTGTGATGTAGAGTAATTAAGTATTTCATATGGAAAGAATACGATAGATGGCGGTAAGCATGTAGCTTGCACCATAGCTCGCCAGATGGCATTGGCGTACAAGAAGCAGTCTCAGCGATAGACTTGACGAGCTCCACTGGCAAGGCCGCAGAGATTTACCTACCCCCGAATAGTAAACAGTCGTAGCTATCCAGCTAGGTTATTCCAGTAAATAAACACTTTATATTCAAAGAACCTATTGTATTTAATAATTACTATCTGCCGAGGAAAGGGCAGACATAACAATTGGCGCAGCCGTATAAGTATAATTGTGTGGAAGTTACGCGTGCGAATAATAATTGGTGCTGGACACGGAGGACTAAGTCACTGCTGGAGTGACTTGCAGTTTTGGCAAGGAATCGGAAGAGATTCTGCTCGAGATTAAGGAGCATTTGGTTCCGTGGCTACGGGCTGGATAAGAAGATTTTTGTTTTAGGAACAGAAGTGAAATACCGCAAGGAGGCGATCTGGTTGTGGATCAGTGGATTAATCAAAAGTTTCAAGGTCAAAACGGATCATTGGGTTAATAGTTTCAAGGACGAATCATTGGATTAATGAGAAGACAAGGATAAAACCCAGAGGGAGACCAGAAGAGTTCCTGAGATAAGTATGATGGTAGAAAAAGGTATAATCTCCCCGGTTACAAGTAGCGAATTCGCTTCACCGATTGTTCCGGTGGTCAAGAAAAATGGAGATATAAGAATTTGTGTAGATTATAAAAGGAGTCTTAATTTGATTTCCAATTTAGAGAAATATCCAATGCCAAAGATTGAGGAGGTCATACATCAGGTTAGTTCGGGCAAAGTTTTTGCAAAATTAGACCTTAAAGAAGCATATTCACAGTTAGAATTAGCGGATCATTGTAAAAAGTTTACAACTATTAACACACACTTAGGTCTGTTCCAATATAACAGGTTGGTTTTTGGGTTTAAATCGGCTCCGGCCATCTTCGCAAGAACAATATCAAGTTGTTTACAAGGTTTAAAAGGCGTAGCCTTTTACCTAGACGATATTATTATTTCAGGGGTCGATGAACTTGATCTGTATAATAATATTTGCGCGGTCTGCGAGCGGTTGAAAGAATGTAGTCTATGTGTCAATACCGGGAAGTGTCAGTTTTTTGTTAAATCTATAGAATTTTTGGGATACGTTATTTCGGGAAGGGGCATTGAACCGCAAAAAGATAAATTGGAAGCAATTAAGAATGCGCCGTACCCATCCGACGTGCATCAATTGAGGAGTCTTTTGGGATTTTTTAATTTTTATCGGGACTTCATACCGAACATGTCATCAATTTTAGAACCGTTGCATAATCTTTTAAAGAAGAATGCAAAGTTTGAATTTGGGAAGTCATGCATTGACGCAGTAGATAAAGTAAAGGATCTAATGGGTTCTGATAGAATTCTCACTCATTATTTTCCCAACCTTTCTCTTAAGTTATATACAGACGCGAGCAGCGCAGGCCTCGGGGCCGTGTTATTGCACACATTTGCGGATGGTTCAATGAGACCGATCGAATTTGCATCAAGAAGTTTGTCTAGTGCAGAGAAGAAGTACAGTATTCTAGATTTAGAAGCGTTAGCTATTGTGTTTGGTTTGAACAAATTCTTTCAATACCTATTCGGTCGGGAGTTTACTTTATGCGTAGATAATATGCCTTTGATGAGGATTTTAGGGGAACACAAAAATATTCCAGTTTTGGCGGCTAACAGATTGCAGCGTTATGGCATTATATTAGCCGGTTTTGCGTATAAGGTAGAATTTGTTAAGTCATGTCATAATCATGCGGATTTTCTATCTCGGCTTCCGGTAGAAAATTCTCAAGAAGAATTTGAAGATGATTATGGATCAGATTTTGTGTGTTATGTAGATAAATGCGAGCACATAGATATCAAGCTCATTTCCACAGCTATAGAGACAGACACGGTTATTCAGGAAGTTTTAACGTGTTTGCGTAAGGGCTGGCCAAAACGAGTTGGTCGAGATGATGTACTGTGGAGATTCTGGGTTAAGAGAAACGAAATGTCCATAGTCAAGGATTGCCTTTTCTGGCAACATAGAATTGTCATTCCGAGTTCCTTACAAGAACATGTGCTAGAGTTATTACACAGATCTCATTTAGGAATAGTTAAAATGAAGGGCCTAGCAAAAGCTTATTTTTGGTGGCCATCACTGAACAATGACATTGAAAAAATGGTTCTAAAATGTGATGATTGCGCGGCTATGAGGCCGGCACCTTCTAAGAGTCATTTGTCAGTGTGGCCGAACCCTGGGGCAACTTGGAGTAGGGTACATGTAGACTACTGCGGGCCGGTAGCAGGAAAAATGTTTCTTGTAATTTGTGACGCTTTTTCCAAGTGGATCGATTGCTTAGAGGTTCCAAGGGCGGATTCGTTTAACACGATTAAGGAATTGAGAAGAATTTTCTCTAATTTTGGTAACCCTGATTGCATAGTTTCGGATAATGGAACAGCATTTTCTAGTGTAGAGTTTAAAGAATTTCTTAAAGAGAATAACATAGAATTTTTAAATTCACCGGTCAAATTCCCTCAGTGTAATGGACAAGCTGAAAATTCAGTTAGAACGGTAAAAAAAATTTTAAAAAAAATTATGGTTAGGAATAATTTTCCAGTAAATTATGAAAGTAGATTATGTGATTTTCTATCGGATTATCGAAATTCGCCACATTGCACAACGGGATTAGAACCGGCAGTCTTGATGTTTGGTAGGAGACTGAAATCAACTTTCAGTAGTTAAATTCCTAAAACCACTCAGGAAGATGTGTCAGAACAGAGAAAAATAGCTAACGATAATATAAAAAGGAGTCAAGATAATCAAATAAGGAATTATGGGGGCGTAAAAATTAGGAATTTACATGTTGGACAAAAATGTCTGGTCAAGGACTTCCGTCAGGTGAATAAAGTTGGTTGGGTTAGAGGTATTGTAGAAAGGAAAGTGGGTAAAAAAGTTTATATCGTTAGGATCTGTGGTACTCCGTTGACTTGGAAGAGGCATATTGATCAGTTGAAGAGTTTATCTGTGAAATGGGAAGAGGAGAGTGAAGATAATAACCCACCTACCGCGTCTGAGGTCACGAAATGCGCTTCAGACGAGTTGGGAACCTCAGTTTTGTTGAAGGGGCTAACGTGGAGTTCTCTTGATTTCAGATTACCAGCGGATGATCGAGAGCAAACTACTCAACTAAGACCTTGGGAAGGAAGGCTCCGTTCAAAGCGTTCATAAAGGTCCCTCCCAGAGAAACAGAAATATTTAAGTTGAAATATTTAAAATCATGACTATGTTTGGTTGAATTTAGTGTATAAAATCGTGTATAAATGAAATATTTAAAATCCTATTTTTTTTGTTGTCAATTGTATAACTTCTTTGAAAAGAACATGTCTTGTATTTATTGTAGCCAGGGCTTGAGGTTAGGTGGGGGAGGGTGTGATGTAGAGTAATTAAGTATTTCATATGGAAAGAATACGATAGATGGCGGTAAGCATGTAGCTTGCACCATAGCTCGCCAGATGGCATTGGCGTACAAGAAGCAGTCTCAGCGATAGACTTGACGAGCTCCACTGGCAAGGCCGCAGAGATTTACCTACCCCCGAATAGTAAACAGTCGTAGCTATCCAGCTAGGTTATTCCAGTAAATAAACACTTTATATTCAAAGAACCTATTGTATTTAATAATTACTATCTGCCGAGGAAAGGGCAGACATAACAAATAGTTTCATAGCTTCTTCCATATAACTGTCTTACCAAATGACAACAACTGTTGAAAATAAAACAAACTTTTGGAGAGTGATGACGTTCACGATTCACCATACCTACGATGGTTTTCGGGGAACTCGAAAAATTAAAACTTTGACAATTATTTACTATTAAAACTAACTTTAAAAATAAAAATAAATATGCAGTTATTTAAATTAGAAGGATATTATTCATTAAAAAAAAATTAAAAAATTGGACTGGAGTTCCTTATTGGATTTGTACCTAAGTTTCATGATGTAAAACACACCGCTCGATTTGTTGCCAATACCAACAAAAGATTTCCTGCTTCACAAGATGTAACCTACCATTTAATAATTTTTGTTTTATTAAGGGGAAGATGTTGGGAATTGTAGCACGCGTAGTTCTAAATCTCCGCTGTTTATTTGCGTATTCAGATATATTTTCCGTGCAGAAAATGAGTAATTATTTAATCGTTTGTGCTTGGTAAATAGGGTGAAATGAGTAAAATGAAACTAATAATTATAAAGATAATAACGAGTTCCCGGGATGCTTTGTAATGCCATTTAAATAAAGAATTTTTTTCTCCCTGCGTGTCCTTTTGCAATCGTTCCTCTTCCGCTTCCCCTTCCCCTCCTGCGTCTCATCCCTCATTCCCCCTCCACCCTCCCAGTTTTCCCCCTTCCCTCTTCCGCTTCCACCAGTCCTGCGAACCCCCCATCCCGCGTTCCTTTTTCCCACTCCCGCATTTCTCTCCCCCCTCTCACGTTAACCTTCCACCTTCCCCGCCATCCCCTCTCCCTCATCCCACCTTTCGTGAACTCCCTCCTCCTTCGTTCCTCTCCGCCTCTCCCGGATTCCCGTCCCCCTCCTTCCTTCCCTCCCTCCTGCTAAACTATACGATATATTTTTCAAACAACTAGCGCACCACGTATTTTTAATTTTTATACAAATTTCATAGAGCCAATTTTCATAGAGCCACAGCCAGGGCTCACCAGAATATATATAGTAACCTCCACGGGCGTGCGCACAATAACTCACCTAAGTTTCATCGCAGTCGGATAAATAGTATAAGAAATAATTTCATAACACCAGAGCTCACTATTATATATAGAAACAATCGCGGGCATGCGCACGTCAGTCAAATCACCAAAGTTTCATCGCAATTGGATGAATGGTTTAGGAGCGCACAAGGGACAACAAAGAAACATTGTTTTTATATATTAAGATGTTTATGTATGTATGCAAAAATACAATAAAGTAGTACTTGCAATGACTTCAATCTAAGAGCTGGTGAGTTGTAAAGTTCAACAATACCGTATATCGCTCACTGACTCGTGATACCTCGATGGAGATTATTAACGGAGAAGCAACAGATTTCAGAGGGTCGGTGGGTTAGTGCGCCCCTGCAGCCCCTAGCCGGGGGTAGCTCGAGCCACCCGCAGGCGGCGTCTGATTTGATTAGGTCATGAATTGGAAACGAGATGCAGGCTGCAAACTCAGCACGGTGTAGGTAGCATGTACATAACACTCATCGGCTGCAACTGAATGTCAACAGGGATGTAGGCCCACTAACCAACGGATGCTACGGCATTCCCAGTCAGTCTGCGGCGGAATTTGAATGTCGACCGCATTAGGGATGTTCATTTGAATGCGTGACTGTGTGATGTCATCGTCATAAACGGACTTGGAAATCTATATATTGTAATTGTACGTTCGGTAGATTCTTCCAAAATGAAGACAGTATATAACTAAAATTAAAAAAAAAATGTTTTAAATGCCACCTGGTGAAATATTTGTTTCTTTCCTAAATAACTTTCCCCAAAGCCAATATTATTAAAAATACGGCCGAAAATTGTAGACAAATAATGATCATCTACTAAAACAATACATACTTAACATAATAATAGGCCTTTTTATTCTGGACTTCTGTTAGGTATGAATACTAGGCATGTTCTTGTTTGTTATAATATATCCCGAAGCTCAGTTTGCTTCTTGGCATAGGCCTCCTCTAACATTTTCCATTTGGACCTGTCACGCGCTACTCTTCTCCAATGATGTCCAGCCGTAAGTTTTATGTCGTCTTCCCATCTTATTTGTTGACGTCCTCCACTTCTCTTGCCTCTCTGGGATACCAGTCAGTTACATTTTTGCACCATGTCTCTTGTGGATCGTGGATCATACATACTTTTATACAAATAGTTTTTTTTGTGGAATTATCAGTAAAAAAATATTATTTAAAGATTTTCAAGATTTAAAAACTTCCAAAACTAATGCTGTAGCTTTATGAACAAAACCGTATTTTAGATTATAAATATGGTACTTCCCGGTATAAACGTTGTTCATTTTAAGAGCCATGACTCGGTTGCGGTAGTCCAGTTATGGGGATTATAATTCCATGCAGTAGGTTCTCTTCAGATTTTAAAAAAGAATTTTCGAAGGAGCGTGCAATATAGTGATAAATACTTGGAGTAGGTGGATGAGTTTGTGTATCTGGTAAATATGTTTAGGAGAGATGGGAAGGCTGATAGAGATATTGAAAGAAAAGTACCTAACTGCATGTAACTCCATTAATGGAGGACTTAATGCCGTTGGCACTAACAAAAAGCTGTACAAAGAAGCGAAGCAAGCAGTCAACAATGTAATGTTGGTACCTACCCTGATGTATGACAGTGAGGTTTGGAACTGGCAGAGGAAGGATGCAAGTAAGATACCTGAGGAGTATGCGTGGACAAAACCATGTATGATCGTGTAAAAAATATGGAGATGTAAGCGTAATCTCCCTCGACCAGTTTCTCGTGATCCGGCCCGCCTCGCAATAGGTGGGTAAATGCATGTGCCGCCAAGACCAAGACAAACCCCACCCCATGAAACCTGCACCCTTGCTAAGTGCACCCCTGCTAAGTCACCAAATATAATGAACCACTTGGGGTGACTTATGGCAGGGATGTTGGTTATAATGGTTATACAATAAACGGTTCCCGGGGCGGCGGTACCCATACCCGCCTTTCAAAGTTTACACTATCGTTAAAGCACATTCACAGAAGAAGGCATTTATTAATTTAAATATTATAATTCAATAATATTACATTTATTTCAGATATTTCAGATATTAGCTTATTTGTGAAGTAGTTTTTGATTAAAATATTTGATGGCAATACCAAAAAAAACACAGCGAAAAAACAGAAAAAAACCATATAACATATTCTTTGCATTACAGAACAAAATTAAACAACAAGACCTAAGAAAAATATATTTCGGATTGTGCAACCCCATCTTCGTAGAGCGTCGGGTAGAACAATTTTAGATCCGCTTGTGAAGGCCCAGAAATCCATAATTAGAGTCATTTTGCGTAAACCCTATAGGTATTCTAGCGATCAGCTCTACAAAACCTTTATGTACTTGATATTCGTCAAAACTATATAAAAAGGATTACTATCCACGTATATAAAAATCCAGATAATATTAAAAAAATTGATCATAAATATATCACAAGAAGTCACACCAGAAAGGATCTTGTGGTCCCAGGGAGCAATACGGCAAAGTATCAAAAAACATGTACATATCTTGGACCAAAAATATAAATAAAAAGATAAAATTCCCCTAGAATTAAATATTAAAGCTTGCAAAATGTCCCACGTCAGTTCAATAATAACAAAATGGTTGATTGGCTTAGGTGGAATCTGAAAAACTATTAAATAATGTCAGTTAAAATTTTACATGGCCTATTAACGGCACATTTAGTAAAAATTTAGTACGTCTATTATTTAAATAAAAAATAATAAATAAAACATTTTTCCTCTCTTTCGCTTTTTTGTTACAGAATAAATTTTGTTGCATTTTTATTAATGTATATTTAATTAAAATAATTAAAATGAACATTTTGTTAAATTTTTTTTTTTTTTGCATTCTCACCAGCATTTGGTTCCTTAGAACGGGCAATCTGCCTAGCTAGGAACTAATATCGACCCACAAAACATAATAACACTTGTACACATTTTATAGTTATTTTTCAATATTATTATTATGTTATTTTTGCCATACAAATGTATCAAATGTAATGTTATAAATAAAAATAAACTCAACTTATCTCAAAACTTTGTAAAATGTAGTTTCTGCCTTCTTCCTTGTAACAGCAGATTAGTGGTCGTTGGTTATTTATGATGAGAACATTATGGAAACAATTACACAAATGTATTTTTAGATCGTTTTCGTGAAAATAATTGATATACCTTGTTCACTTTTTTAACCAAAAGTTTGCGTGGAGCTTTAAAGCGATATTATGTTATTTGTAATAGTATTCTGTTACACAGATCGCTATTCCCTCAAAACCATATAACAAATATTAAGGTACCAAGATAAAAACGTAATATTTATTATAAAACTACTGTGTACTATAGATACAGCTACATATTATTAGTTAAGCAGTAAGGCTCTTGACTTACAATCCAAAGGTAGAATATTATTTGATTAATTTGTATTAAGTATTTCACAATTTATTAATTTAAAATAATATATAATGTATTTGCGGCTAGTTCCTGGAAGATACTCTCAGTATAGTCCTGGTGTAAGACCACCATTCAGAATTTAAAAGTTGCTTGAAATTGCTTTAGCCATGTTTGGTGACCAGGATTAGCCAGGCTACCTTTCAAGATGGATAGTGTGACATAAAACTAAATTAAATCCCTCCCCACTCCCTATCCCCCCACCTTCCTCCACCCCTCCCCCTTCCCTTCCTTCCCTCCCCCCTCTTCTACCCCACTCCGCCTCCTCCACCTTCCCTCTCCCCACTCCACTCCCTTATAACCTCCCTCCCCCCTCTCCCTCCACCCACCACTCCCCTCACCCCCTACCCCTCCACATTCCCTTTCCCAACACCACTCCCCACCATCAACCTCCTTCCCCCCACCCCCCTATCCCTCCCCACCCCCTCCACCATCCTTCCCCTTTCCCCTTCCTTCCCTCCCCCTCTCCCTCCCTAACCCCCTCCTCCCACCCTCCTCCCCCTCCCCTGTCCCCCCCCCTCCACCAACACTCTCCCAACACTTCCTCCCCCCCTCCCCACTCCCCCCACTCACCTCTCGCATTCCACACATTCATTCCCGATACATTCACTTTTCAAACTGCTTGCATGCCACCTATTATAATTTCTTATACAAATTTCACAATGCCAGAACTCAACGGTAGTTTTATACAACAAAAAAAAAGAATTATCCAATTTGGTTCAGTCGTTCGGGTTTATGCGCATACATACCTACATTTCCGTGATTCAGTTTTAGAGATTACGTTTCAGATTTCAATTCAGTTTTAGATTCTTTTTATACATCTACCAAAAAATCCAGTACGGCAGTTTTATACTTAAAAAATGGGATACCTATCTATCCAATTAAACCAATAATTGTTGCGTGATAGAAAATGTCAAAATTTGAGAATGACATTTTGCAAAACAAAGATTCTTAAATAAAAATTCTATTTTAGAAAATATTTAAATGAACAAATTTATTTGAAGTACCTACTTCCCTAATAATTTAAATCGATTAAATAATTATAGATATCTTACTAATCGTGCCACCTATTGCAATTTTTTCATACAAATTTCGTAATGCCAGAGCTCTGAGCTATAACCTATGTGTTTATATTATTGTAAAGTTTCATTAAAATCCAAATACGAATTAGTATTTTATACATATTTGAATTTTAAAATCAAATGGATGTCCATAGTAACCTAATTTAAAAAAAAAACATCGTTTCCAAGGCGACAATTGGCGTTTGCAATAAATCGATTTTGTTAACGACAGAAAACGTATGATAAATAATTTCATAACGCTAGAGATTATTCATAACGCCAGAGCTTACCAATTTATATAGCCTATAGATCTCGCAAATAATGCAGCTTTCTATTAGTGAAACACCACTCATGTGAATTATCTATTCAGTAGGTTTTGTGTGAAAGAGTAACAAACATACATCCATACAAACTTTCACCTTTATAATATTAGAGTTCCTGTAAGATACTCTCAGTATAGCCCTGGTGTAAGACCACCATTCAGAATTGAAACGTTGCTTGAAATTGCTTTAGCCGTGTTTGGTGAAAAGGAATAGCCAGGCTTAAGGAAGGTTTGAAAGGTCAAGATGGATAGTATGACATAAAACTTAATTAAATTTTTGATTTTATTTGGTATTAAACTCAAATAAATTGATGTTTTACAATGTTCCACAGCAAAGTTATTAACTTTAAAAATAATTAAAAAAGAATTACTTTTAAAATTGAAATAGGCCACAAACTTGCGTGGATTCTATTTATGTTCGTTACGTAGGTTCCCTCCTCTATGGAATAAATACATTGGCGCGCTCCATTCGACATCCAGTACATACTTAGAAACGTGTTTCTTTTTTTAATTTCGCAACCGTATTTATCATTCAATTAAAAAAGGATTTATACAGGCAGGTACCGCGGTCGAACCGCATAACCTTTCAAATAAAGTCCCCATTCAACAAAGTAACCGTGAAGAAATTTCCACTGACCGCACACATAAAATAAACTTCACATAAAGCAGCAAAGTTGTGGATTTGACATGGAAACTCAGCCATGCCCACATCGCCCACATCGCCCACATCGCCTACAACCCACTGCCCTTAGTGGAGAGTGGAGAGGAAATGCACTTTGTTTCCATTTGATAAACTAGGAACTGTTTATTCTTGGGGAAATAATACTTTGCACGATCTCAATTTCACAAAAAGGATCTGTAACTAAAAATGCAATAAGTAAACATTCTTCACATACTCCAGACACTATCTAGATAGCATTTAGTTCGGGTTTGAATCTTGCAATCGTACATAAAGATAGCAGCCAATAATATGTGCGTTAAGAAAATGATAATGTTGGTAGTTCGTAGTCGAAGTATGATGCGGTTAAAAGGGACCGAATTTGATATAGACACCTTAGCTCAGTTGGTAGAGTATTTGCCATGTAAGCAGAAGGTCCTGGGTTCGCGTTCCAGAGGTGCCAATATCTTTTTCTGATTTTTCTATCTCCAGATATTCGATTCAGTTTCGCTCATATTATCTTCATTTAATTAATAAAACAAAAACAAAAATAATTGGTGCTTATAGCGGTATGTTATCAAAGGGGCCACAGACATTCAAAAACAAACATCTATTGATGTGATATTTTTGATCCGTTTATTCACTTGGCTCCCGAACAAGACTGGGATTTTTTTATTACATCTTATCCTTTTTTTTAACCTTTCCCATACCATCCTAAAAATACCCTCGACAAACCGTCTTGTAACACAGCGTTACTCTGTGAGATTTGGAAATTATTTCGGGTCTTTTGTAAAAATATTGTTGTGAATATTTTTTATTTGGCTTACATTAATTTATTGTTAGAAAAAAATATTGATTTTGTGCCCCAAAACTGAAATATTGAAAAAATAATCATGCATAATAAATAATCTAATATTATTTGAAACGCCCAACAAGGCGGGCGGCTTTGACAGCGACCGCCTAGGGTCACGTTAGCCTCCAGAATAGCACCATTGTTTCAGAAAGCCACATGTGGAATGCGCTAGGTACTAGTAAGGGCTGACACCGACCTACTATCATTTTTAAATACATTTAAAAAAAATACTTTATCGTAAATAGCTTTTTTATGTTTGCTGATCTAAGTTAATACCAGATTGAATGGTTTTACTAGTTTCATAGAGAAATAGATTACAAGAAAAAAAAATACTTAAAGAACACTCGAATTTTAATTTTTTTTACAGTTTTACGCAAAAGCAAACCACGAAAAAAAAATTTTTGAAGTGAAAACTTCTTTAGCACCGTTGTGATTTGAAACTGGATGAAACGAAAAAGCGACACTAAAAGAAACAATAAGCAAACCACGAAAAAATAATTTTATAATTATTTTGAAGTTATAAACTTCTTAACCACCGTTGTGATTTGAAACTGGATGAAACGAAAAAGCGACACAAAAAAAACAATAAGCAAACCAAGAAAAAAATGCTATAATTACTTTGAAGTAAAAACTTCTTTAAAAATTGTAATTACTTTGAAGCGAAAACTTCTTTAGCACCGTTGTGATTTGAAACTGGATGAAACGAAAAAGCGACACTAAAAAGAGACAAACACATGCATCTATAGCATTTATAGAGAATGTCGGTCAAATCGGTCTCCTCTTTATGCGGTGCTTCGTAGCCTTCCGACTCTTTTTTCTGAAGGTTTCGCTTCTACCGGTGTGAACTGCACACTAGTATTTTTTATAATTTAGAGATAACCTTTAGGATAAAATTAACTTTTATGAGTGGAAATAGTTTACATGGCAAATTAAAAACATTTATTTCACAGGAACATAATGACAAAAACCAATTAGGTAAATTCTTATTTAAACATTAATCTGACGTTTTTGTTATTAGTTTTTGGGGTATTATGCCGTGTTGCGCTACCTCCTTCTTTAGCCAACGTTTCGGACAGCGTTGCAGTGTCCATCATCAGGGCAGATGTGTAATAGTTAGGGGTGATGTTTGTACTTGTCTACTTAGGAGCGGTACCGTGTCGCCAGCTCCACTCCTCTACGAGCTGGCGCCACAATATACTTCAACATGTTTTTTTGCGTTTAGCCTTGATGTAACCGTCAATTACCGGATACCAAGAACTACTGAGCTTAGCTCCGTCGTCTCTATTAATATTTATAGGATTTTTGCGAATTTCAATTGCCTCCGTAATCAGGCGTGCTCTATGAGTTTTGGGCCTTCCCAGGACCTTGGAGACAAATCCAAAGTAATGGCCGGTTTCAATTAAGTGCTCGGCAATTGCCGATTTGTCAGGGTGGCCAAGTTTACAGGCACGGAAGTGTTCTGATATCCTTTTGGAAATCGTCCGCTCTGTTTGGCCTACATAAACCTTGTCACATCCAGAACAGCTGAGTTTGTACACTCCATCTGTTTCCAGAGGAAACTTGGTCTTTGCAGGCCTCAAAAGTCTCGTATTTTTGTCGTGGTTCCGAAGACAGTCTTGATGCTTTCTTTTTTCAATAGCCTGGCAATTCTGTCTGTCACATTGTGAACGTAAGGCAGGAAAGCGCAGACTTGACTCTTGACTCTTGTTCAATTCTGTCTTCGTTTGGTGCAGATTTGGCTCTTATGATTTGCCTTGTCTGCCTTGCTGGGTAACCGTTACGCTCCAGTGCATCGGTCAGTTTTATAATTTCTGCTCCGATTTTCGTTTCTTCACATATTCTGGTCTGGGTGGTGATAAAGAATTGATAGAGATTTTTTTTTAATTCGTTTTAACTTTAGCCCTATGGCTTTGAGAATCATGGTCTGTACACGAATCAATAAAAAAATCTACAAAGAGATTTTTTTTAAAAAGATCATCGTTTTAACACTTGGGTTCGGTTGTTTTAGCACTTGGGGTCGGACGTTTGAAAACTTGGGGTCGGTCATAACTTTGGCCTTATGGCTTCAAACCGTCTGAAATTTTGGATTCTTACTAAGAATCATGGTCTGTACACGAATCAATAAAAAAATCCACAAAGAGAATTTTTTTTTAAATTCGTTTTAACTTTGGCCCTATGGCTTAGAGAATCATGGTCTGTACACGAATCAATCATAAAATCTACAAAGAGAATTATTTTGTAAAAAATCTTCATTTTTAAAGTCCGAAATTTTGGATTCTTACTAAGAATCATGGTCTGTACACGAATCAATCTAAAAATCTATAAGATTTTTTTTTTAAATTCGTTTTAACTTTGGCCCTATGGCTTCGAGAATCATAGTCTGTACACGAATCAATATAAAAATCTACAAAGAGAATTTTTTTTTAAAAGATCATCGTTTTAACACTTGGGTTCGGTCGTTTTAGCACTTTGGGTAGGACGTTTAAAAACTTGGGGTCGGTCATAACTTTAGGCTTATGGCTTCAAATCGTCTGAAATTTTGGATCCTTAATTAGAATCATGATCTGCACACGAATCAATCAAAAAATCCACAAAGTGATTTATTTAAAAAAAATCGTTTTAACTTCCGCCCTATAGGCGGCCAACCAAGGCAACCAAACCGTATGAAAATTTGAATTCTTACTGAGAATCATGGTCTGTACACGAATCAATCAAAAAATCTACAGAGATTTTTTTTTTATAAGATCATCGTTTTAACACTTGGGTTCGGTCGTTTTAGCACTTTAGGTCGGACGTTTGAATAATTGAAGTCGGTCAAAACTTTGGCGTTATGGCTTCAAACAGTCTAAAATTTTTGATTCTTACTAAGAACCGTGGTATGTACACGAATCAATCAAAGAATCTACATAGATTTTTATTTAAAAGATCATCATTTTAACACTTGGGTTCGGTCGTTTAAGCACTTGGGGTCGGACGTTTGAATAATTGGCTGTACACGAATCAAGCAAAAAATTGGCCAAAAGAAGAATTTTTCACAAAAACATCGTTTTACAGGCGCTTTGTAACAACAATTGTTGTCTGTCGTAACTTCCGCGCTATAGCACCGAACCGACTAATATTTTGGATTCTTTCTAAGAATCATGGTCTGTATACGGATCATTAAAAAAATCTACCAAGATTTTTTTTTAAAAGATCATCGTTTTAACACTTGGGTTCGGTCATAACTCTGGCCTTATGGCTTCAAACCGTCTGAAATTTGAATTCTTTCTGAGAATCATGGTCTGTACACATATCTACAAAGAGAATTTTTTTAAAAAGATCATCGTTTAAACACTTGGGTTCGGTTATTTTAGCACTTGGGGTCGGACGTTTGAAAATTTGGGGTCGGTCATAACTTTGGCCTTATGGCTTCAAACCGTCTGAAGTTTTGCATTTTTGGGAATCATCGTCTGTACACGATTCAATCAAAAAATCAACAAAGAATTTTTTTTTTAAAGACCATCGTTTTAACACTTGGGTTCGGTCGTTTTAGCACTTGGGGTTGGACGTTTGTATACTTGGGGTCTGTCATAACTTTTGGCCTTATGGCTTCAAACCTTCTGAAATTTTACATTCTTATTATTATCATGGTCATTATCTAATCCATTATTATCATGGTCTGTAAACGATTCAATAAAAAAATCCACAGGGAGATTTTTTTTAAATTTGTTTTAACTTAGAATCATGGTCTGTACACGAATTAATAAAAAAATCCATAAAGAGAATTATTTTTATAAATTCGTTTTTACTTCCGCCCTATAGCACCGAACCGTCTAAAAATTTGAATTCTTACTGAGAATCATGATCTGTACACGAATCAATAAAAAAATCTTCAAATTGATTTTTTTTAAAACGATCATCGTTTTACCACTTGGGTTCAGTTGTTTCAGCACTTGGGGTCGGACGTTTGAAAACTTGGGGTCGGTCATAACTCTGGCCTTATGGCTTCAAACCGTCTGAAATTTTGGATTCTTACTAAGATTCATGGTCTGTACACTGGTTCGTTTGAAATTTTTGGTTTGTTCGTGTCTGGTTCGTTTGAAATTTTTTTGAAATTCAAAAAATCTACAAAGATTTTTTTTTTAAAAGATCATCGTTTTAACACTTGGGTTCGGTTGTTTTTGCACTTGGGTTCGGACGTTTGAATACTTGGGGTCGGGCATAACTTTGGCCTTATGGCTTCAAACCTGAAATTTTGCATTCTTACCTTAGTAACGATTCCAGCCCTTAGCCCTTCCTACGATTTCCTAAATTTTATACGACAAGGCCTAACGTAGCCTTAGATTTATGACTAAATTTAACCCCCCTTTCCTTCTTCTTCTCGCAATTGTAATGTACTCCGGTTGACCGATGTTTGTAGGCTCTTTCAAATATATCGTCCCTCTTTAAATATGTGTATTCCCTAAGGTTAAATTAGCACTTGCTATATCTTGGTATCGAAACCACTAGATTGAACGTTTTTCGTAAATTATTATTATTATTGTCTTATTTCTAAACAATTCGGTACTTATACATTTTTCCCATTTCAAAAGAACGATTTTTTTTTCGTAATTAAGTTTCTTTTTTCTATTATTATTTCTGATATAAAATCCGCAATTTTATTATTAACATTTATTTGTCGACCCCGTTTAAATTGTAGTAATACTGAAGTTTTTATTATTAGATCACACCTGTTTAAACCGAACTAATATCTGTTATTATAACTCAATATTTTCACTGTCCTTAAATAATTTTCACAATTTTTTTTAAGTTCCTAAAAGCTTTTCACCACTGGCTTGTATCCCTTCTCCTGAATCTAATTAAACAACACTTTGCACAAAATCCACTGAAGTTAGATCGACACTCCGCCGGAACGATTTTTCTCCACACGAAGTCTCCGAAAAAATTCCACAAACACTTCGATTTCGCGCCCTTTTTGACAGCCTTTCCTTCCCGAGATCTCACCCTGAACTTCCTCCTCTTGCCTAAAACCGCCCTTTTTGTCTCCTCCGCTTACCCATTAATCAAACTTAAATTTTACAATTACGACCTTTAAACGCACAACCTTCATAGTTCCCAAATCTAGTATCGTATTCTGCGGTTTATGACATTTCGTCCTGAACGGTGCTCCCAACACAGAATTCGTATTGCGTGAAAGCACTATCTCGTAGAATCGGACAGGGGCGTACTCGGTCTCGTCCCTACGATATACACACGAATCTTCTGCAAGACTAGCGCCTACAAGATATCATTTACCAAGTGAATAATTAATTCAACTTTTTCTCGAAAATCTATTGTGTCCGTTCTACCATTTTTAAAATCGCTTCCAGGTACGGTGTATCCTGAATTTTTGATATACTCTCCATACTTTTCTCGGTAACCGCAAGTCTTATTTCAACTCGGCAACCTACAACATTTTCCGACCATCATCTACTATGCATCTTATTATCGCACAAATCGCATAACACGTCACCTTCTAGGTATTTTGTCATTTTAGCATTTGACTATGGATTTTCTAACAATTAGTGACCGAATATTCTTATTCAGACGTACCCCTTATGTGGACATGCGGCTGTGTTTGTCTCTGGCTATATGACGCGTTCCTTGTGTTCGCATACATTTTCTTAATATTTCCCGCGTTTGCAAATACCTAAGTATAATCTCTAGTCATTTGACCCCTTCCTAAACAAGGCCGCGACACTCGTAGAACCTTATTTAGTAATAGCCTAAACTTTTATGATCTCGATTCTTCCTTTTACGGGCCGTAACCTCTACCAAAGTCTAATTCCATACCTGCCTCCGAACGTTTTTTCATCTGCATCTTTAGTTCCTCCTTCCATATCCCATCTCCCTCTGGCGTAAAACCCAATAAATCTCCGTTGTTATGCACCTAGCAATTAAGAAAAATACTTGAGAATTCAAATAATTTTAAATCCTGACAGGCCGTTAAATTTTATAGCTTTTCCTAATTTCCTATTACCTATATCTCGCGTATAAACTCGAGTGGTGATTTCAGCTTAATGAATATCCTAATGACTCAAAACCATGTTAGATATTTCTCACTTGAAAACACTTTAATACGTAAGAGATCGACAACATTTCCTCCCCTCTAATCTATCAGATGTAAAATCCAACCCGAAACCTTAGATTTTATTTGGTCATTAACGTAATCGATTCCTTCCCGACTACCCTGACATTATCAGCTTTTGTGTTTTGACTACCGTATTACGCTCCTTCCCAATACCTACACGCAAATCCCGCTAGAATTTTGTTTGGAAAAAGCGATATTGATTGTCAATGCCTACTCCCGTTTCTATTCTCATACAATCGAAATCGTTCGTTACTTCATGTTTAATTAACGCATGATTTTTGTTCCTTTTGAAACTTCCGTCAACGAAATACTTGCAAACCTCGCCGACCCCCGATGCGAAATCAACTGTTGTCAATTCCCTCGTGCTCCCCATAAAAATGCGATTTATCACCAAGCTAGAAGTGTTTTTACCACTTAAAATAGCTATCAGTTTGGACCGTGGGATAACTTTTGTGTCTCAATTTGACACAACCCTCTCACACCACGCCCCAAGATGTGATTGGCTGATATGCGTCTAATGGTTTCCAACCATACTAGGATTTGCTAGTCGTTTTTTTCTTCCAAAATTTGTTTACACCCTTCGTAGCAGAAAAAATGTCCAATCATTACAGTTTCCCTTAATATTGCTTTCAAAATTAACCAATAGATGTCGATAGTGTGATCATTGCCCAGTTGGACAGACAAAGTATCATATTGTAATGTATTGTAATATATATGCATATGTAAATAAATAAATAAATAAATAAATAAATAAAATATTCGTAAAAAAAATATTATCCAAACAATCCAACAAAGCAGGTTCATCACAGCCTCCCTATAGAAATTATCTCCAGTGTCAAAGCACGCTATTAGTGGTTGGTCAATGGAGTCATTTCTTAATGCAGATTTTAGTTAGTTTCCTCCTTCCCCCCGTGTTTTCTCTTTCCCCCCCCGTGTCGTACCTAAATGCTGTGTATCTCTTCTCCCCGCAGGTTAACTGTCTGTTCTACTCCCTCCTCCTCCTCTGATTTTTTTTCAACAATTTAACCTTACACAACGTTCCACTGTCCCACATCCCGACGTTTACTGTATTTAATTAATTTATTTATTTTCTTTATAAAGAACTCTTGAGCGTCTTTCCAATTCGGCCCTGACTCCATCGGTCTGCTAATGCCTCGCCCCTACATCTGTTTGCTTCTGCTCGCCGACCGTCGCTGTAACCATTTTTTTCTGCATTCTTCGATATTCTCTGTTATCTGTTATCTGTCTTTAAGAGGCGACCGGGTCACATTTCACTTACAATTTACCCTGATCCTCTCACAAGTAATCTCCTTCAAAACCGGACCGTATTTAATATAAACGTCTTTTCTTGCAATGTATTTAAATTTTTCCATCGGTCCGCCTTAGTTGGAGTAAGATAAAGTACCAAATCTTGATAACGACGAACTCATCCGTTTACCAACTAAACGTGTCTCCTCTTAATATCGTCTCGGTTTACATTTGTACCCTGCACTCTGTTGGTTCGTATTTTTTTTCACATC
This sequence comes from Limnephilus rhombicus, assembly GCA_929108145.2. Taxonomy (NCBI): domain Eukaryota; kingdom Metazoa; phylum Arthropoda; class Insecta; order Trichoptera; family Limnephilidae; genus Limnephilus; species Limnephilus rhombicus. The sequence goes on from OV815271.1 coordinate 46,185,280, forward strand.
TTACCCTAACATAGGGTGGTGTATTTTGTTTGTTAGTCCCTGTAATCTGATTCTTTTGTTATCTCTCGTGTGCAATTTTACGAGTGTGACCGACCTTCCTTTTGTTTCTTGTCATAAATTAACAAAATCTGGAGTGCTGATTAAAAGTAACCTATCTTTATGTTTCATATTTTTATTTAATGAATTCTCAATATCTACAGGACTACCCTGCTACTGGCTGGAAGTTTAGCTGAATTTTGCCAAAGGCTGGTTTCGGTATCATTTGCTCAAAGGGAGACTAAAGATCACTATTATTTTATAACACTTTTCGTCACTCAATTTACACCAAAACTAAAAAAAAACCACTTTCACTTAATTTTATAACACTTTTCGTTTAACAACAAATCAGTAATTTGGGTTATTTATTTCGAACTTCGGGTTAAGTATTTTTCCAGATTTCATTATTTCAGATTTCGGTTTTCCTCCGTGCTGAAACCATTTTTCAATTTACTCTTATCTACTCAACGTCGGCCCGATTGCATCATTGTTTCTACTGGCTTGTCGTCCGGTCACCCTAGTTTAAAGAAATTTCAAACCTTACAGTAGGTCGGCTAACAACAATTATACTCGCTACGGTGAATCGATACTGAAATGCATCATCGAAGAACTATCTCCCCTAATACATGACACACTTTCTCGCTGCTTCTTATCGAAGGGTGAATACCACTAACTATCCTACTGATTATGTTCAGAACCTTATTTTAATTGACGAACGGCGCAATTCTCACTGATTCCCAACCCATTTGAATCAAAATCTCCTATCAGTGTTGTGTAACCCGAACATGTCTAAATCCACTAAACGCCTATTAGCTGATTACGTTTCCTCCCTAAGCCTAAAAAAATCCTTTTATCGCCTTTAAACATGAATTTGTTCTAACCTAACCATGCTTGAATTTAATAACCAACCGATTGGTTCCGCCCCCTCCCTAAGCCATAAAACTCCTTATCCTTTAACATGATATTTTTCTAAACTAAACATGTTGAATGTAGTAACTATTCGATTGGTCTCGTCCCCTCCCTAACTCACTAAAATCCCTTCTTACTTAGACATGAAATTTTCCTAGCCTAAACCCGATTGAATGTAATAACTATTTGGTTATCATCTCCTCCCTAACTCACTAAAACCTCTTATTGCAACGATTTAATTTTCTTCCATGTGATTATAACCGTTATTTTAAGCTAGTGGTTCCGCCCTGGGTCATTAACCGTACATTTTTTTTTTCGCCCCGGGTCGTTGCATTCCTGACCTAGTTACGATAGTCGAACGCAAGGTCATAAATCTTCGATCTTTATGATGTGTTCACTGTACCATTTTTTGTTGCATCCCCTTTTTTTCCCTTCTCCGCACCCTAACTTAAAAGGCAATGACCTACATTTAAACCGTTGGGATCGTAAATCTTTGCTAATGGTTTTGTTTACAAATTTATCTATCTATATTTATCTACCCGTCTAAGAGGCAATGACCTACATTTGCAGATTTAAAACTATTGGCTACTGATTTGTTTAAATATTCTAGCCTACTTTTTTTTGTTGTTTTTCTATTCATTAGTCTATTTTTTTTTTTTTTTTTAAAGCTGTTCTTCCTATGTAATTATCCTTCAAATTGCACTGATTGCTGATTGCAAGATACATTGAAACTCTTCCAGCTTTTAAAACCTTACCTCCTGGTCTCGCGGCAACACTTGTGATGGTGCCACCCCCCCCTAATGAGAAATTTAAAATATTCCTTCTTCTCGCATTTGAATTAGAAGGTTTACAACAAAGATCGGTGGTGACGCTCTCTCCTCGGTCACGGAACCACTTGCTGGTGGTGCAACCCTTTTCCTCGGGTTTTATACCCCTCCCCCTCTCTCTCGCGCGTTCAGATCTCCGGTTGGTAGATCTTCCTCTCGTACCTACTGAATGATTCGCCAATAATGTTTGAATCATGACTCGTTTTTCCCACCCCTGTGACTGAACACAGTAAAAGGTAGTTTTCCGGGAAATTCTTACAATAAACCCTTTTCTCCACGTTGTGTGATTTTTTGCTTCGGAGCACCTAGGACATCTAGGATAGGTATTTAATGTATTTCGTGGTAACTTTCGGTTCTTTTAGGTAAGGTGTGGAAGAATTTCTCTGTATCTCTTAAACGTCTGAAGGACACGTCCGGTCTAAACTATCCTGAATTTGTCCCCACTATGATCCTAATGATATACACTGCTCCAATATTTACATAATGAGCACGGTTGCTATTACTCTCGCTAGGCTATAAAATTGATCTCTCTCCCTCTACGTCCTAATGATTTTTTAATGTACATACCTTGAATGTTTCACTCGGATAATTGGCGAATTCTCTGCACCGCTTTCCATGGCTAGATCCTATACATAATCGTGATAATACGTTCTGTTGTTAGTAAACACAAATTTATACCTAGGATGGAAGTATAAAGACGGGATAGAGGATAGGATGGATGGTGATGGGGAAAAAATTCTTTGCAAACTAGTACTGGCTCCTCCACTTGACCAAATTGACTAGGTGGTCAGCTCTCAGGACACGACCCCTCGACCAATGCATGATGAGGCTATACCCATGGCACCCGGAAAATCTCTTGACGATAAACCAGATACCCGGACCCCTCCATAACAAAAGAAGAACGACATGCCTTCAAACCTTTCCTGATCAACTCCAGTATCGAACACCTCCGGAACTACTTTACTGGCTCTAGAAGGGGTAATCTATTTCGTCCCTTATCAAGGCTCTACTCACGGTACAAAGTGGCGTAAGCTTGTGACAGGCAGATCCTTCCTCCCACGTGACCGACCTAGCGTACAGACCACCTCTGGAAACCGACTTATCCCCACCCTTGTAAGAGATACGTTTGCTTCCAGGTCGATAGGATTAAAAAATGTGATGATGCTGCAGGAATCTCTTCGCAAGAAGCCATGCTCATGCCTCCATCCACACTACCTTGCCGGTAACTCGAGATGCTTTTGGCCAAGACGCCTCCGACAGCGAACCATGCCCTTTCATACAAATTGGCTCCTCATTTCATACGGTCCTTCGCGCCCAATCACTCGACACCGTCCCGCGAAAGGGAATTGCTTCCAGAACCTCGCGTGACCCGATCAGTCTATGGTGAGCATCCTCCAACATGACAATGCGGAAAGACCCTTACCGGTGGACCACCAATTGACACTTATGTGTGGCCTCGGTGTCGTCATCACATTGTTCAATCATAAAGATTTAAAAAGCGTAAATCAAAAAGTAGGAATTCAGCGGAGTACCTGTTAGTTTTATTTGTTTCATATTTAATATTGTGATTCTGCTCTTCTGCTCTCTTGTCTAAAGATGTTCAGCTGTTCGGGTTGCAGATAATCGCCTTCGATTCGATATGTCGTACTCTCGGAACGCCCTCCATTTGGTTGAGTGTACAACACCCCCGAGATGTACATAAGTACCTCGCTTGCTCGTTCATTTTTTTTGTATGTGTGTGCGCCTCCGACCGCTCGGCATCAGCTGTCTGGGAGAAAACATCACTACCCTAAATGATAATAACGGTTAAACATGTCCATATGAGCTGCCACAATAATATTAAATTTTCTCGGCGCAGGAGCTGTTGAAACTTACTGCCCAGGGCTCGCGTTCCATTCATGTCACTCTGCAACCAGGTACCTGTAATTGAAATATAGATTCTTTAACTTACCCGTACGTAATTGTTTAATTCTCCGGTCGGGAAAACACGACCAATTGCATCTTAATTACGTATCCTGTAGACCTGTACCTGTGGGGAAAACACAAAGGGGCCCTTCCTACGATTTCCTAAATTTTATACGACAAGGCCTAACGTAGCCTTAGATTTATGACTAAATTTAACCCCCCTTTCCTTCTTCTTCTCGCAATTGTAATGTACTCCGGTTGACCGATGTTTGTAGGCTCTTTCAAATATATCGTCCCTCTTTAAATATGTGTATTCCCTAAGGTTAAATTAGCACTTGCTATATCTTGGTATCGAAACCACTAGATTGAACGTTTTTCGTAAATTATTATTATTATTGTCTTATTTCTAAACAATTCGGTACTTATACATTTTTCCCATTTCAAAAGAACGATTTTTTTTTCGTAATTAAGTTTCTTTTTTCTATTATTATTTCTGATATAAAATCCGCAATTTTATTATTAACATTTATTTGTCGACCCCGTTTAAATTGTAGTAATACTGAAGTTTTTATTATTAGATCACACCTGTTTAAACCGAACTAATATCTGTTATTATAACTCAATATTTTCACTGTCCTTAAATAATTTTCACAATTTTTTTTAAGTTCCTAAAAGCTTTTCACCACTGGCTTGTATCCCTTCTCCTGAATCTAATTAAACAACACTTTGCACAAAATCCACTGAAGTTAGATCGACACTCCGCCGGAACGATTTTTCTCCACACGAAGTCTCCGAAAAAATTCCACAAACACTTCGATTTCGCGCCCTTTTTGACAGCCTTTCCTTCCCGAGATCTCACCCTGAACTTCCTCCTCTTGCCTAAAACCGCCCTTTTTGTCTCCTCCGCTTACCCATTAATCAAACTTAAATTTTACAATTACGACCTTTAAACGCACAACCTTCATAGTTCCCAAATCTAGTATCGTATTCTGCGGTTTATGACATTTCGTCCTGAACGGTGCTCCCAACACAGAATTCGTATTGCGTGAAAGCACTATCTCGTAGAATCGGACAGGGGCGTACTCGGTCTCGTCCCTACGATATACACACGAATCTTCTGCAAGACTAGCGCCTACAAGATATCATTTACCAAGTGAATAATTAATTCAACTTTTTCTCGAAAATCTATTGTGTCCGTTCTACCATTTTTAAAATCGCTTCCAGGTACGGTGTATCCTGAATTTTTGATATACTCTCCATACTTTTCTCGGTAACCGCAAGTCTTATTTCAACTCGGCAACCTACAACATTTTTCGACCATCATCTACTATGCATCTTATTATCGCACAAATCGCATATCACGTCACCTTCTAGGTATTTTGTCATTTTAGCATTTGACTATGGATTTTCTAACAATTAGTGACCGAATATTCTTATTCAGACGTACCCCTTATGTGGACATGCGGCTGTGTTTGTCTCTGGCTATATGACGCGTTCCTTGTGTTCGCATACATTTTCTTAATATTTCCCGCGTTTGCAAATACCTAAGTATAATCTCTAGTCATTTGACCCCTTCCTAAACAAGGCCGCGACACTCGTAGAACCTTATTTAGTAATAGCCTAAACTTTTATGATCTCGATTCTTCCTTTTACGGGCCGTAACCTCTACCAAAGTCTAATTCCATACCTGCCTCCGAACGTTTTTTCATCTGCATCTTTAGTTCCTCCTTCCATATCCCATCTCCCTCTGGCGTAAAACCCAATAAATCTCCGTTGTTATGCACCTAGCAATTAAGAAAAATACTTGAGAATTCAAATAATTTTAAATCCTGACAGGCCGTTAAATTTTATAGCTTTTCCTAATTTCCTATTACCTATATCTCGCGTATAAACTCGAGTGGTGATTTCAGCTTAATGAATATCCTAATGACTCAAAACCATGTTAGATATTTCTCACTTGAAAACACTTTAATACGTAAGAGATCGACAACATTTCCTCCCCTCTAATCTATCAGATGTAAAATCCAACCCGAAACCTTAGATTTTATTTGGTCATTAACGTAATCGATTCCTTCCCGACTACCCTGACATTATCAGCTTTTGTGTTTTGACTACCGTATTACGCTCCTTCCCAATACCTACACGCAAATCCCGCTAGAATTTTGTTTGGAAAAAGCGATATTGATTGTCAATGCCTACTCCCGTTTCTATTCTCATACAATCGAAATCGTTCGTTACTTCATGTTTAATTAACGCATGATTTTTGTTCCTTTTGAAACTTCCGTCAACGAAATACTTGCAAACCTCGCCGACCCCCGATGCGAAATCAACTGTTGTCAATTCCCTCGTGCTCCCCATAAAAATGCGATTTATCACCAAGCTAGAAGTGTTTTTACCACTTAAAATAGCTATCAGTTTGGACCGTGGGATAACTTTTGTGTCTCAATTTGACACAACCCTCTCACACCACGCCCCAAGATGTGATTGGCTGATATGCGTCTAATGTTTTCCAACCATACTAGGATTTGCTAGTCGTTTTTTTCTTCCAAAATTTGTTTACACCCTTCGTAGCAGAAAAAATGTCCAATCATTACAGTTTCCCTTAATATTGCTTTCAAAATTAACCAATAGATGTCGATAGTGTGATCATTGCCCAGTTGGACAGACAAAGTATCATATTGTAATGTATTGTAATATATATGCATATGTAAATAAATAAATAAATAAATAAATAAATAAAATATTCGTAAAAAAAATATTATCCAAACAATCCAACAAAGCAGGTTCATCACAACACCTAAAGAGAAAAAAATAACACCATGGATCACGAAAGGAATAGTCAACAGTATTCATGGAATAGAAGCAATGCATATGCGAGTGCACAGAAACCCAAATGATCACAAACTAAAAAAAGACTAATTACTACGTAGAAACCTGGGTAATAAGTTAATTAAACAAGCCATATATAATTATTACAAAAAAGAAATAAAAATCGCCAAAAAGGATCCAAAAAAAAATTGTAAAGTGGTAAAAGATATTACTTATTCCAGTCCGAAGAAAGACTCAAATATAGAAGAACTCGTAATAAATGGAGATAAAGTCTTTGCAAAAAATGAACCTAATAAAAGAGCTAATTTTATTAACTCAATTTGCAAAAGTTGGCACTACCTTTGCTATAAAAATTCTCCGAAAAAACTGCACAACGGAAGACTCCCTATCTAAACTATGCTCTACCATACGACTAAATCACTCATTTAATGCATACAAAGTAAAAACAGGGGAAATATCGGATCTCATTAAATCTCTCAAACCAAATTGCGCTATGGGACCGGATAACCTTTCCAATCGAATACTGATGAATCTGCGAGAACACATACTTATACCACTTCAACACATTTTAAACCAAAGTTTTAGGCTCGGAATTGTCCCTGATCACTTAAAAATAGAATTTATTACTCCAATACATAAATCGGGAGACAAAACCTTAATCCTTAATTACAGACCAATCACTTTGCTAAATTCAATATCTAAACTACTAGAAAAAGCTATGAAAAAAAGATTACTTGCGTACATTGAAAAACACAATCTTCTCTCAACCCGCCAATTTGGATTTCGTGCAAAAATGAGTAAAGAAGACGTTTTATCAGAACTAAGCAACTGCATAGTGAAAAGCATTGATGGCGGATCAAATGTGATAGGAGTATTCTTAGACCTAGCAAAAGCATTCGACTCCATTTCGCATAACTTACTACACCAAAAACTTAAAAATATCAGCATAACCGGTCCACCGCTAAAATGGTTTGTCAGTTACATTAAAAATAGTAAAAATAAACAAACACAGAAGTGACAAAGTGGATATCGGGTATGGAGTACCGCAAGGCAGCATCTTGGGTCCTATACTATTTCACATCTACATAAATAGTCTAATTGCGATAAACTTAGGAAAAAAAAGACTACGAAGTAATGAGTTATGCAGACGACACAATAATTTTATTCAAGGCACAATAATGGGAAAAGGTCTTCAAAAACACAGAAACAGGGATGATTGAAGTAAATTAAACGGCTACAAAATAATCTACAAACACTCAATATTTCAAAAACAAAATACCTAACAGTCAGCAAAACAAAGCTGGTCAACCACATAGCCATCCACAACTATATCTTCACCCTGCACCAATACTTTCTCAAATAACACATATTGATCACGCGGATAATATTAAATACCTAGGCTTAACTGTTGACGATAAACTAAAATGGGATCTCCATATTAATTTTTTAAAAAATCGGAAATTATCAAACATCATCAAAACAATACGAAATATTATGTCATTAAATCAACTAAAAAATGTGTATTTCGCACTTTGTCTAAAATATGGTATATCAGTATGGGAGGGGGAGCAGCAGATACTTTCCTCAATACTCTTAAAATAAATCACAAAACAATAATTAGAATTATGTTTAAAAAACCTTACCAACATCCGACAAAACGGCTTATGATTAAAAACAATTTACTAGACGTAAATAAACTATTCATAAGAAAGATCGTCTATAAAAACTGTATCAAGATATCATCTCACCACATACTTCACTCGCAAAACACAAGAGCAAAACTGAATAATCACTTTCTAGTTCCCTATTTCAAATCAACTTTCGCAAAAAAACATGAATCGTACCTGGCTCCACACATTTTCAATATCTTTCTAACACAAACAAAAACTTACGTAACCACAAATAACTCGAACTAGCTGTTCAAAAGATTTGTAATATGGTTGACTGAAAAGAAAAGAACATATATTCAAAATATCCTAAATAACTAATACGAGTACATTAGACACATTCTACATAATTTCCTAACGAAATTATATAATATCAAAATCCACATTGATTATCATGTTTCCACTGTATTTATACTTTCTTATTAATTAATTATCATGCACCTAATGTATTTACATTTATTTCCATGTGAATTTTAAATTACATATGCAATCTTTTTATGGAAATATAAAAAGAAACAAAATTTAATGTATTATAACAACATTATGTTTGTATGCATGTGTGTATATGCATATGTTTTTATATGTATGTATTTTTTAATTTTATTTTGTTTTATCTTTTATTTTGTCTTCTTATATTATTTTTTATAAAATTTTATTTTTTTATATCTATGTCTACTTCGATACATATCTTTTTCACTAAATAAAAATTGTTATTTACCCACCTCGGAACAGACTTTGTCTAGTGAGGTGGGTAAAAGAAATCTATGTACATAATGAAAATAAACACCCGGGTTACCGGCACTGAAACTGACCTCACACTAAAGATTTTTAAAGGCACTGAAACTGACCTCACACTAAGGATTTTTAGTAGGTAGGTACGTATTTTCGTATGGGAAAAAAATTTGGAATTTCGGAAAAAGTTGTTTATCTTTTTTACTCCCACCATCAGGTAGAATCGCCTCCCGAAGTTAATGCACTTTACCCCCGGACACCCTGTATAGCAAGGAGTGGGTGCCTAGAGAGGGTTGTGTGATGGTCTAACCTCTCTGCCTGCATCTGTGGGGAAACGGTTTAATGGTTAGTAACCGATAGAATAAAATGACACATATAATAATAATAAATGGTCGCGTGGTCTGCTGAAAATGAACTAGTCCGTACTGTGGAAGAATAGCGATAAATATAACAATTATAAGAGGTGGGGCATAATTAATCATCCAATTATGTTTTTGAATAACTTTTTTACTAAATACTAAAATGATTTTGAGTAACAGAAATATTTATTTGGACTTTTACAATTTTTTCTGTTAAGTGGAAAAGATGATTTCCGTCAAGTGACTGCCGCCAATGTTGATACACATTTGTGCCCGTTTTATCGCATTTTCCATGACTTGCCGCAAGATTTCCGGTGATAACTGTTGGCATTCCTGTCGAATATTCTCCTTAAGGACTGCCATTATCTGAGGCTTGTTGGCATAAACCCGCGACTTCAAACTTCAAATAGCCCCAAAGAAAGAAGTCTGGGATGGTTAAATCGGGCGATCTTGCTGGCCATGCCAAATCGCCAAAACGAGAGATTACGCGACCAGGAAACGCTTCCTTCACAATATCCATTGTGGCTCGTGCTATGTGCATGGTTGCACCGTCTTGATGAAACCACATGTTCACCAAGCCCCACTCATCCAATTCCGGAAGTAAGAAGTCGTTTATCATGGCCCTGTAGCGGTCGTCAGTAACAGCGACCATAATGCCTATGGCGTCCTCAAAAAATACGGCCCAATCACTCCTCCCGCGTGAACGCCGCACCACACAGTGGCTTTGAGTGGAGGTTATGGCTCTTCGTGAATCATACGCGGATTTTTAGTGCCCCAGAAATGAATATTTTGCTTATTGGCGTAACCGTTTAAGTGGAAATGCGCCTCGTCGCTCATGATGACTTTCGACACAAGATAGCTAAAAGCGTTAATGCCTAATTCGGCATAATTATTCTACGCTATTGCGGAGTATAGCGCTCCATTGCTTGTCTGTTTGTATTTTGCAGCTGTCTAGTTCACAAATATCAAATATGATTGACGTACGACGCCATTTGCAAAAATTATAACATCTTCCGATAGGGTGATTAATTTTGCGCCACCTTGTACTTCCTACTGTATAAGTGCAGTTCCATGCCTCACTTACATTCTCGTATATCAGGGGTTATAATATCAGTAGGTACTCCATGGCTGGCTGCTTATAATGAAATTTAACATAAAGAAAGCATAATTAAGTATAATAATTAGCAGTATTATTTATGCATTTCATTCCTTCATAATCCATCCATCTGCATAATCATTATTTCTTCATTAAGAAATGCATTTCACAGTTTAGTGCTTTACTTGTTACACAGGGTACTCCTGGCTGGGGAGGTGGTTTGATCAATATTCCTTTTACTGAGAATGTTGAGTTTGGAAAGCTTCAGGTAAATAGTCAAACAAGGTGACAGGCTTTATCCTACCTCTACAGATCTCAACGAGTTCTCGAGTAACTTAAATGTGGTCTTTTTTCCACACAAATCCCTACGCTGGTCTCAACAAGTTACAACAAAATAAAATGAAATGCAAGTGCTTCAGACTCCTTGTTTTTTTAGCTCGGGAGATAATTCTTACAATATTGCCTTAAGATAATTTTTCTACTTCGTGATTAAATATTTGAATAGTTGTTTATCTTATGCTATTAATGCCACTCAAAATTTCCAACTGGCGGCGTAATCTGCGGTAAGGCTCTTGACTCGCAATCTAAAAGTCGTGGGATAGATTCATAGCGTAGGAAAATAAATTTTATTTGTTTAATTTGTTATTTCACAATTAATTCATTTAAAATAATATAATACTTTATTTGCGGCACGTTCTAGAGTGGAAGTTACTCTCAATATCGCTGGAGCAAGACCACCATTCAGAATTGAAACGTTGCTAGAAACGACTTTAGCCGCATTTGGTGACTAGATCTGAATAGCAGGGTACTTCCCCATCTTCCTCTTTCCCATCTCCTTTCCCTTCTTCACTACCTTCTGCCTCAAAACATACCCCAATCGTCGATGCTATAGTCTCACTGGCTCCAGACCAGGGCCAAATTAACCATGTCGGGGCACCTCTCGGGGCCCCTTTACCAATGGCGGACTAACGGGGGGGGGGGAGGGGGGATTGAATTAACAAGGCTTGAAGGGGGAGGGGGGGGGTAAGGTTTTAAAACTTTTAATTTTTTTTTCTGAATGTAAAACATATCAGTATATTGAGTATTGTGTCAAAATTTAAAGTAAATCGGAGCAAAACTAACGAAGGTACAGTATTTCAAGCGACCGGTCCTAATGCTCGAATCAACCGGCAATCAATCAACTCGAATATAAAAATTTTAAATCGGTTTTTTCGCAAACATTTCTGAAGTTTGTGAACATCATAACATAACTCAAAATCTTGACTTGACTGCGTGATGTGAACATTAGTTATTTATTGGGTTAAAACCGAATTATTATAATTTGTTGTTTTCTTTAATGCGTGTACCTAATGTTATTAACCTGTAAATGTTCCTAGTAAAAAAATAGAAACATCTTGAAAGCTGACTTTTTCCGTCATTTTTTCGGGACGCGGGGCCCCTAGCCGATGCGGGGCCCCTAGGCAGTTGCCTACTCTGCCTTAGGGATAATCCGGTACTGCTCCAGACGGGATAAGCTGTGAGGTATTCCATAGGAGGAGGGAAGTGAGTAGCAACTTATGATTAAAAGCATAATTTCTGTTCGGATTATTTATCTAATTACGCGCATGCGTATCAGAGATAATTATTATTGGAAATGTTAATCCAACTCGTAATATTGTCTCGGGGTTCCCGAACAATAATGTCGTCTTCAAAATTGGATTAAAGGATTAGATGTTCTCTAATTTATCTCTCCCGATATAATACGTAACATCCAAGTGGGAGATACCATATTTTCAAAATCATAAGTGTATGTGTTTATGTGTGTGTAAATGTATGTGTGTATGTATGTAAGTGTATGTATGAATGTGTATGTATATGTGTAGGTATATATGTGAATATACATGTATATGTGGGTATGCATTAATACATGTTTATGTAAGTATATATATGTATGTAAGTGTGCATGTATGTATGTGTATTTATGTTTATACATAACAGCTACCTTATTTATTTGTGTTTATTTTCGTGGCAACTTTGGAAATGTGTGAGTTATTTTCCTAATTTTTTTTATAATTTTACTTAATATGTTTACACTTACTAGACTTCATTTCAAAATAACTATCCTCCGTTGGTCACCATGAAACAGGCAGCTGCCTAGTATAGTGATCTAATGTATCTTCTCAAGTAAATGTATTAATTGTGAAACATGTACTTATAAATAAAAAATAAAATAATCAATATATTGTGAAGAAGTTATTTATACGATCAACATCATGTTTTCGAAATAAGGTATTTGAAATATAAAGAGAAGCCTCTTGAATAACCATTTCTGGAGCAATATCCGATTTCCATATCAATTTTAGAGTATTTAACAAAACGGGCGGAAAGAATACGCCATACGCGGAAGCGCTTTTCCCCGCGGCTGTCAATTAATAATCCACTTAAACTTTTGACTTGTGACAAAGTTGATCCCCGAAGCTCTTCTTCAACTATATTTCTCTCACCCTCGCTCCCCGCAAGGCGTAGCAGAAAGTTTCATTGTGTTGACATTTCTCGCAAGATGTAAAGTCGTTTAACTGAAACCGTACGGAGCTTTTGTGGTGCCAATGTAGGTATTGTATGTGCACTCAGAAGGTGAAAGTTTGCCGAGTATTTCTTTTGTGGCTCCAGGCAATCAAACGAAGAGTTATTTGGTAACTTTCGAGCCATCTTGTAATTTTCTCAAAATCTAATAAACCAGTAATTATAATTCCCCATGTTTCAAGAACAAACACGCAAGTTTTCGATTTTAAGTTGTGTATCGGGTGAACAAATATGAATTATGGTATTTAAATCCTAAATGTGTATACTAAAGGTCAATATTTCTTTGAGCATCGATAAATCTTTGAAGTTTCGTTTATTTACACTAAATAGATATACATTAGTATACCACATGTTATAAGGTCGCAAGATAAAATCCCAGTTTAAAATTATTTTATTAATTTGTGTTATTTCACAATAGATTAATTTAAAGTGGTATATAGTATTTTTGCGACACGTTTCAGAGTGGGATACACTTTTAGTGTCGCTCTGGTGTGAGACCACCATTCAGAATTTAAATATTGCTTGAAACAACTTTAACCGTGTTTGGTGACCATTTCTGAATAGCCAGGTATCTCCCACCTTCCTCTCCCCCATCTCCTTCGCCCCCACTTCCTTCAGCCTTACAACATACTCCACTTGGGGATGCCATAGTCTCACTGGCTCCAGACGGGAGCATTTGGTGTAAGACCACCATTCAGAATTGAAACGTTGCTTGAAATGGCGTTAGACTTGTTTGGTGACCAGATCTGAACAGCCAGGTACTTCCCCACCTTCCTTTTCCCCATCTCCTTCCCTTCTCCACTACCTTCAGACTCACAACATAGTCATGCCATAGTCTCAATGGCTCCAGACGGGAGCAACTGAGACTTTTGTGGGGTATTACTATCAATAAAAAAAAAGATTTGGAACTCTTGTGCAGTATTAACATAAAAGTAAAAATAATAAAAAGTAGCTCTACAAATTACACATTTCTTGGTTATTAAATTGTTTGAACATAATTATTATCGAGAGTTTTACATTAATTTATTTAAATTTTTCGCATTTTTTTTCTTTACATTAACTCCACACAGGAGGCCCTGGGGAAAACAATTTCCTTCAGGGCCTATGTCATCTGAGATGCTGGGTGGAGGGTATTTTTATGGAGAGAAAGGAATTAACATTGGTCTTGAAGAGACCTATGTTGTAGAAAGGAGAAAATACGGAATCCATTTACTTAACTAGGGTATTTATATATTAAAAACTGTTCACAGTGAAATAATCGTATGTATCTACAATGGTTTTTACTAACATGAACCCGTTTGTTTTCGGACTGCGAATAAAGCAGAAATTCAATCTAGCTCTTTATGAATAGTAGAATCAATTCCGAGAGAAATTTGTCAACAAAAGCCATTAATACCTCATTTAGCCCGAGCACAATCGGCGCAAGCGTCATATTAATACTTAATGTAAACCTTTGGAATTATAATATTTAGCTCCATTATTATATCCATTCTCTTATGAAGAGCCAGCTTTATGTATTCAACGCGGAATTAGGTAAACACCTGGTATTATAACAAATATAGTTGGCTTGGGATGAAACGCACACAGTTAAGTATTACCTTTCCACGTTACACAGCGAAGAATAAATTATTATCTTTGAGTAACTTCCGCCTTTTTTCCAACCCTTCCCTCCAGCCCCCAGGCTCCAGCCTTGGCACAGAATATTTAATATTTATTCCTGGCGAAGAATTCTTAATCATTTGACGCTCGAGGAAAACATAATATCACATTTGCTTAAAACGGAATTACTTCCCCGGTTGAAAATGCCTCTGAAACGCCACAGTTATAATACATATTAAAGTGTTAGGAAACATGAGCTTTATGCGAAACTTTGGAGGTTGGTTCTACAAGTATAATTAGGTAATTAATCAAATAACGTATCACTGCTTTCACGCTCCATTATGAAACCTTGATTAGTTAAAAGAAATTTTACAGCGGTAGATGATCAGAGTTGAAGTAAATAATTATGTTATATTATATTGTATGCTTACCATATTTATTAAATACATGGTTTTCATTTAATTAATTTATTAGAGAAATGATTTTAACACTAACATATTACTTATCACTTAACAAGAATAACAATTTCTTTTATTATTTAAACTAAAATATAATATAATGTGCATAAAGTATACTTTTTTTAACAGTTAAATTTATTAAAAACTGGAAATAGATTTTAAACGTACATATATTTTTTCAAATTAGGCGAGTTCCATCATATTTTTTTTTACTATAGAGAGAATAATGCAAATTCGGTTTTTATCCTTGGTGTTACAGAACCTTCAGTGCTTGTTAAATTGACTTGTGATAAAAAATAAGGAAAGATTGTAATGAATTTAAAAATAGTTTTCAAAAATTAATAAAACCTTATTTTGACATTTTCAAAACTAAGAAAAAGTTTTCAAGGGGACAGCAAAAACTAAAATATTATTCTAAAATATTATCCTAAAAAACGAAATAATACATAACCCTAAAAATATTTTAAACCAGAATACTAAAATAAATAAATAAATAACTCGGTAAGTTAATTATATTATTTCAAATAATTTAGCTTATACTTAGAAACTTACATGTTTTTAAGTAATAGTTTAACAAAGCTTAAAAATATGCGTGACCTTTTAGTAGATTTTTCTTTCAAGTAAGTATGTAAAGAGGATATACGGTCGTACAACCAAAGTCGATGTATATCTGAAGGCATCTTGAGTGAAAATCCGCTGTAAAAATATTTTTACTAACAATAATTTTGACTCTCCGAAGAAGCATGCGGCAACACAAAATACGACATACTTATACGTGCAGTCAGTTTAACAAAAAATCTGTAAAAGATTCCTACTTACGAATAACTTTTTTATCTGAAAATTACACTAGAGTCCCAACTGCTCTTAACCGTCTCGAGCCAGTGAGTGCCAATGGCATCCCCAATTTTGGTATGGTGTGATACTGAGGGTAGTGGGGAGGGGAAGAAGATATGAAAAACGTACCTGGCTATTCAGATCTAGTCACGTCATTTCAAGTAATCCGACTAAACCTACGTACACTGTACACCAGTGAACATATTACAAAAATCATATGATATAATTTTTATTTTTATTTTATAGAACTTTTATCACAACACAAGACTCCCAACTGCTCCCAACCGTCTGGAGCCAGTGAGACTATGGCATTCCTAATTTTGATATGTTGTGAGGCTGAATATAGTGGGGAGAAGAAGGATATGTGAAAAATTTTCCTGGCTATTCAAATCTAGTCACCAAACACGCCTAAAGCCATTTCAACTAACGTTTCAATCTAATTAAGATTTCAACATCTAATTAAGATTTAGGAGGCGGATATGTTTACCGTCGCCGCGGGAACCATTTATTAGATAACCAACATTCCTGCCATAGGTCACCCCAAGTGGTTCGCTACGTTTGGTGAATTACAAGGGTTGCCCGGGTTCTTGGAGTGATGTTTGTCCAAGTCTTGGTGGCGAATGCTTTTCCTCAACTTTTGCGTGGCGGTCCGGATCGGGAGAGAATGCTTGAGGCAAACATAATCAGGACCTCTCTAGCTGGACTTTCTCGACCAACCGCCTTGCACCGCAATTTTTCTGGCTATTCAGATCTAATCACCATACACGGCTAAAGCCATTTCAAGTAATCAGACTAAATTTACATACACTGAACAACAGCGATTTTTTTTTTAAATCATGTGTTATAACTTTTTTATATATTATATATAACACAAATGCTTCTAACCGTCTGGAGCCAGCCAATGACATATTCTGACTGGTACAGTGAGAATATGTCATTGTCTATCCTTTTTACATACTTACTTGAAGAAAAAATCTTCTAAACGATCAGGCCGGATCAATTGTCGCCGGATCAACTGTCCGCCGGATCAACTGTCAGCTGGATCAAGTGTCGGCTGGATCAAATGTCGGCCGGATCAAATGTCGCCGGACCAACTGTCGCCGGACCAAATGTCGCCTGATCAAATGTCGGGTCACCATTCTTAAGTACGTTTGTCCTGTTGTGTATAGTTAAATGTTTACTGCAATGGTATTTATGCGAATTACACGAGAGTCGCTTTTCCTTGGTAAAACATGTCCGTCCTTTGTCCAAATATATTTATATCTAACTAGCTGACCCGGCGAACTTCGTACCGCCTCAGAATCAATAAACTGTTATGTTAACTAATTAGCTGAATTAATTTTTTTTTATTAAGGTAAAAAGTACACAATGAAGCAATTATCGATGCGCAACTGCCCATGTTTTGTTATTGTCTGTATAAGAGATGGCGTTGTGTACGGATTTATATTTTTTGTGATTTTCTTACTTTTCCACTTACTTACGGGAATGGCGTTTCATTTTTTGAGGGAGATTTATTATAATTTTTGTATTTTTCGTTTGGAGGGGTGCAGACAGACGTTCCCGTTTGTCTCATTTTCGACTGTTGTCTTTTAGTGTGTAAGAAAGAGGGACATCATTATAATATGTTTAAGATCAAAAGCAAAACAATTAGCATTGACATTAGACATTTTTGAATTCTTGGAATTCACCATTGTTATTAATATTCGTATTATTAATAATAGTGAATTCCAAAAATTCGTATTATTATTAATATTCAGTATTATACTTATCACAATATTGCTGCAGCTCTTTCAAAAGATGACAATTCGTTTCATACAAAATACATGAGGAAAAGAGTTTTCTCAAATCGGTCCAGCCTTTCTTGAGTTATAAATGATGTAACTAACCGGACTTTGTTTTATATATTAAGATAGATTTTATTGACTTAGCTAACCAGATTAGGTAGTTTTTCATTTATGTAAGTTTTCTCCGTGGAGTCTCAATATTTTATTTCCTCTGGGCTCAATTCTCCTTTAATCTTTTTTTGTTTATTAATCCTATTCTTGATTCTTTGAATTCAAATGAATAGTTGTTAATTGTTTACTGGTATTGTTGTAATAGTTTACTACGGAATTGTTTTTGCAAGGTCACTGCATTCTAGTGTCTTTAACAGAAGTACTATAGGATTTTTGATGTCTTCATTTTTCTTCGCAGCAATTCCTTGGATCTCAACAGATGTCTCTAGCGAACTCGGTTGATGTTTTTTACAGATATTTCGTTTTTTTTATCAGTTCTTCCATTTTTGTGTCATTATTTTTTTAAATAAAAAAATAACTTCATGAACACTACTTTTATTTTTTATACTTTACGTATAAATAAAGCATAAAAACAAAAGTGTTGTTTACAAAGTTATTGTTTTATTTAAAATTATAATGTCACGTCACAAAGTAACTTCTTCATATGAACAAAAATGATTTTTTAGGTGATATTAAGTTTTTTTTAGTTCACTTTCAAATCATCGATTTTATTTGAGCAGGATTTCATACCCTTTACGAAATCTTGGATAAGATTGATGTCCATAAATATTTTATTAAAATCATTTTTTAGAAAAAAAAAGTAGCACGTCTATTTTCTCGCACATTGTTCTTTGTTCTTTGAAACTACCCAAATTTTTATTCGATTAAAGAATCACTTTTATCAATTTTTGGACGCATTCTGATGCTTCTTAAGAATTGATACTCTTATTCTGTTATAGTGTGTGCAATGTGCATTAATTTATTTTAATTATACCAGCAAGGATCTCAGATCAAGGATCAACACTATTTTAACGTGCGTTGAACTTCTTTAATATGTAGATCATCAAAATTTGCGGTTTGAGTTCACACGTGTTACAAGGTGAAAACCAAGATCCAGGGAAATTATGCAATACTGTTGAATCCTTCAATAAGTTTGCACAGCCATCTTTGAGGTGAACACTTGTGTATAGTGTCCTAAAATAAGCGGAAAATTGGTAAATCTACACCACAACCCAAAAATACTTGTTTTTACCTATCGAAGCATTTGAAAATTTTTTTCCCATATTTTTGGCAACTAATGGGTTAAAAAAATGTATGGATTCAGGTCAGTGCTTCAACGCATCTAAAAAATATTTACCAGTTGGTATGAAACCCTGGCGACTGATATTAAAATAAAATTCCATCTTCGGACTCGATTTACTCAAAAACGTAAGCACAATTCATAAAGTTATTCCACAAAATCGAATCTAAGCTTTAAATTCAAAATAGTCTCACCAGTTTTCCGTTTGTACTACAAGTTTCCGGATACCGCGTATACATATGTATATATGCTTAAATAATTAATTCAATATAACTCACTCCAACGCTTTTCAATCATCACTCCTTCCACGTAACAGCACTGTCTTTTTTCAAAACCAAAGGGAATTTATCACCTGGATGGCAATAGATAACGAGTTTTCCCTAAGCACGACCTACCTGGTTCGGGTAAATTAACAGGCGTATTGCCTCCCCCCGGATTCACCCCTCACCACCCCGCTGCCCCAAGCTTTCCTGGTCCTTCCCTCTCAGTCTGATCTCATTATCGCCTCCCCCACTCAAACCCTCAGCTCGCCAGGAACGCTTAGAAGGAGTGAACTTCCTTTTTTCTTAGTCCGGGAATTTTGCGTACAGCGGATTTTTCTTTGGCGAAACTTTTTGCCCGATTCCCGCATGGCCCGCGCGAGGGGTGGCCGTAGTCAGGGCGGGTATTTTCAGGCAGTTAGTTGCCCAATACTATTCGCCGTGGAGGTTTTTCTTTCCAACTTTGTAACGCTAATGGTCTGGAACACTGCTTCAACATTATTTCACTGGGGATATTTTATTTTATTATTTAGCGGTCGGTTTTATTATTTATTTCATTGTCCTAATGATGAGCCGTCTGGAGTTGGTTAAATTTAAAAAAAAAGTAAATGTTCTTGCTAAAAAATTTAAATAAGTCGTTAAGTTATCTTCGCGATTATGATTTCAAATCGAGGTTTAGATAGTGCTTCGCGCTTGATTCAAATTTCCAATTAGCATGTAGAATGTATTGCTAATTTGTAATCAGTGGAACTTGGCAATAAACCACAAGAAAAAACGATGAAATACATATTTTTTCGGCATAAAATTATAGTATCAACGAAAAAATAAAATTATTGTATGTACGATAAAATAATAACTGGCGATGCGATTCTGAGAGATCCTGATTTATTTCAGAAGTATATTCGAGTAATAAATAGAACATTTTATCAATAAAGCTAACATAATTGTAATATTAGTGACCTCACATTAATATAATCATGGAACAAATGGTTTATGTGAAGACACACTTGTTAACGCGTAAATTCGTTGTCAATTATATTGAATGCCAATAATTTCATAAACCTCTTACTCTGATTAAAAAAAAATGGTTCAATTTAGCTCACATTTTGATATAGAATATAGTTGCCTATTATTATTTTTGTTTCATAAAAAGCTAAAATCAATACATCATACAGAGCTGCATTATGTTATTTAAAAAAAAATGTTGTTTACGATAACAATGACTTCGTTAATCAAAGTTATTTATATTCTGTAACAAAGTATAATAACATTATGTCAAAGTTTGGTGGAAAACCTTAATAAATTATTAGAAAATATATGTGATTCTACGACATGAAGTCGCTCAATTTTCCTGGGGGTCAAGCGCAGAGAAATCGAAAACTTTACAATATCGAATTGTTAGGCCTAACTTTCGATGAATTTATACCGATTTACCGAACACTGCTTCATTGTTGACAGCCGTACCGACTACCGATATTGATAGAGAACAAACAAGAAATCTGAATGCGCTGGCATCACAGGGGAATCTGTCCACGAATTTACCTTTCGAACGTCAAATTACGTTAAAAAAATAATAAAATTGCAACGTTGAATTTCGTTATTTCAGTCCGTTCATAAAATAGGCCAGTAATTTTGAATATCGAACAACACTATTAAAAAATATTGATAACTATCGGTTAACTAACCGAAACTATCGATGATTTCTTGTAAATACACAGAAATCATCAACTCAAACGATTTCACTATAATGAACAAAATAAACAAATTACATGCAACACGTATTACAGAAAACACCAACACCATTATTGATCACATCATCTCAGACGTAAACCTTTCGTATACTATAACAAACTGTGACACCTCAATATCTGATCACAACCTACTGATTCTTGACATACTTCATACGTACACTAAAAAAAACTCGCAAAAATCCTCTTACAAATATACAAAAATTGATTATGATAAACTAGAGGAGGATATCCGACAAAACTTCTTTTCTATAAACAATAATGAGGACTCGGAACTGAACTACAATAACTTTGTAAACTATCTGATAAACAAAATTAATTGCAACAGTTCAATAACAATAAAAACAAATAAAACCTCTCTTCCTGATTGGAGAACTTATTAAAAATTATTAAAAAAAGAAATAAACTGCATCCTAAAATTAAAAAACAACCCTGTAACATATTACTAAAAACAGAATTTACTAAAATACGTAACGACATAACTATAAAAAAAACGAAACTTAAAAAAACAATACTACAGCAGCCTATTTAAAAAATGTGAAAATAATACCAAAAAGACTTGGAACGTAATAAACAGCATCATTAAGAACCAAACAAACACGCAAAGTACACCATGTACAAAATTAAAGAACGGTAATGAAATCATCACAGAAGACATCAAGATATGCGAATACTTTAATAACTACTTTTGTAATATTGGCGCTTCTTTGGCTGATAATATAATCAACAAATACACCCATAAACTGGATGATAAAATTACATTAAAGTATGAAAGTTCGGAATCAATATACTTGCAACCCACAACTGAACCCGAAATATTAGCTATCATAAAATCCCTAAAATCAAACGCGAGTGCTGGACATGATCAACTAAAATGTACAACAGTACAAAAACTTGCCCCACTACTAACTCCTACACTAACTAAACTGATTAACCTGAGCCTGAAAGAAGGGCAATTTCCGGACAGTTGTAAAATTGCAAGGGTTATTTCAATATATAAAGGGAGCTTGAAAACTCAAATATCTAACTATAGGCCCATTTCTGTCCTACCAATTCTATCAAAAATATATGAAAGAGTAATATACGATAGGCTAGACAACTTTCTGAAAAAAAAAATCATTTCTATATGCCAAACAATACGGTTTCAGAAAAAAATGTAATACTCTCTCTGCAACTAATGATCTCATAAATAAACTTAGAACTAGCATAGATAATAAAAAACTATGTCATAGCAATTCTCGTAGACCTTCAAAAAGCCTTTGACACCGTAAGTCATGAAATACTGATTAAAAAAATAGAAAAAACAGGTGTAACCGGTCCAGCTATCAAACTAATAAAATCCTATCTGTCCAACAGAAAACAATGTGTTAACATAGGAGATAAAAACAGTCAACTCGAGAGTATAAACTACGTAGTTCCACAAGGATCAATACTGGGGCCACTTTTATTCCAAATATACATAAATGACATCTGTCAGCTAAAACTACATGGTGAAATTTTCTTATACGCAGATGACACGGCAATTTTTTACTTCGGCAAAAACTTAGAAAGTCTATTAGAACAATCTCAAACGGATCTTAATGTACTAAACGATTGGCTAATACAAAATATATTAACAATAAATATTAATAAAACCGGTTACATGATCTTAAGCAGGCGCGGCCGGTGCCTCAAATTATAGGTGGTTCACCAAGCCATTCATAAAAAACGAAAGGTTGATATTATTTTTTTTTTTAAATCTAGACATCATGCATAATTTTACATTATTTGCTAAGTATCTAAAAATATCATGTAACTGTAATAGTAAAAATATCGTGCGATGTAAAAACATGCTGATGTCTAGAGTTTAATATAGTGAATTGACCTGCCAGGTAAGTAGGTATGTTTTATGTATCTGTTTGTTAATTCAAATAATAAAAATACATATAGCCTAGGAACTCATAATAAATTGTACAACGCAACATAACTAAAACGGCGCTCTAGTAATTATCCAATTATTATAGAATTATTCTGGTATCAATATTTTTAGAAGCATTTTACACTCCATTACTATTGATATTACATCTATTAGAAGATAAGTGGAAAGGGTGGGTGTGATATCCATTTAAAAATACTCAACCTTCCAAAGATAATAATAATAACGCAATAATCCAATAATAATAATTAACACACCAGAAACACTCTGCGGCGTGGATCGCCAATATCGCCATTTACTGTCGTGACAACTTCGATCAATGGGTGACAAACAAATAATAATGTCAAAAAGGTACATCCCAAGGGCTCGAACAAGATAATGTCACACGAGACGCATAGCTGACCCTTTGACTAATGGTTACATTTTAGAAGAGAAATATTATTACTTAATATTATCTTGTTCAAACCTTACTACCGCTGGAACCAAAGCTTCGGAATATTTCCGAAGAATGCCGAAGCTCTTTGGGTCGGCCGTGCAGCGCACGGTCAGCCGATTTTTAGTATGACATGTTTCTGACGTTTCGGATTTTTTTACTACGAGGATCATTCAAATTACGGGGCGCTTAGCTCTGGCGTGCAGTTTGGCATTGTACCTACCTCGGTTCCTCGCTCCTAGCGGGTAGCCGCCGTAACTGGCGGGTGGGAACAATGCGTTTATTTGGCCGTAATACATTATTAATTGTTAGATTGATAAATAATTATAATTAAATTTAAAGATTGTGCTCAATTTTATCAATTTAATAAATAAACACATTACGTAGAAATACGATGAGTTGTAAAATGATGTTGAATTTTTTTGGCGGTTCAGCGCCCCATTGCACGTTAGCGCCAGCCGCGCCTGATCTTAAGCTCACCTAAAAGAATAATACCATCGCATAAACCATTACAAATAGAAGAAAGAGACCTACATATCCTAGATAGCGAAAAATACCTGGGCTTATATATTAATAAACATTTAACATTTAAACAACACGTAGAAAAACTAAAAACAAAAATCATCCCATTAATTGGTGTATTTGGTAGAATTGCTCATCTTCTACTAACAGAGGTAAAGAGGGGCTTATACTTTAGCTTAATCCAGTCCCACCTAAATTATTTAATAGAAATATGGGGAAACACATTCATTACGTACTTAAACGACTTACAAATAATACAGAACAAAGTTATTAAAAAACTCTTCAACTATAACCCAGACACTCCAACAAAAAAACTATACCAGGAAATGAACCTTTTGAATATAAGAACATTGTACGAATATAACATATGTCTTTTAATCTACAAAATACAAAATGGACTTATACACACAAACACAACATTTATAAAAACATTAAAAGTACACGAACATTATACTAGACAACACAATAAATTGTACACAAATACTGTCAAGACTGAAAGTGGCAAGAAAATTATTGGTCACGAGGGAGTTCATATATATAATCTCCTTCCAGATAGCCTAAAAACGGAAAATAACATAAAAACCTTTAAAAAAAACTATTTACACTCAAAATGTTGGAACAAAATTAAAAATATTACTTCTTACTACTGTACTATATATGCTCTGTATTTAAGTTAAGAAAGCGAAATATTATGTTTCTTTTAACTTAATAATAAAAAAATAAAAAATTAAAAAAACTAATGTGATACTATGAGGGCCGCGCTACAATTTATCAGCGTCCGTCAGAACGGTCGGAACAATCGCAAATATTGATAACTGAGCACAGATGATGGATTTAGTTAATATCGTATTGATATAGGATTGTATTTATCTACCATGTCAGACCTGCTGGGTATTTTCAATCCTACCGATTTTTTCATCGATTCGCCATGCTAAAATAATTTGCAAAGATAGAGAGAAAGCTTAATTAGGCATTTAGTTATTAGAAGATGGTTGGTTACAGCGATAACAGATATAACGTAATGTACATCGCACAGCATCCGACGCCGAGTGCCGTCAATAATAATCCCGGGTTGACGCCTCTCCCACTCCCAGTCAACTGGCGCCGAATAATACAACAACAGGGGTTATCAATTGTCCCCTGGGAAAAAAGATAAAACCGATTTAAATAATTTTACTTGTCCATCATATGTTAGTGTTGATTGCACGATTGAGTGAAACTTATTAGAGATTGGAAAACGACCATTTTGATTAAATTGTAACGAAACATATTAGATATCGGCCATAAAATCCTTTTCAGTAATTACTGCGCGTACAGAATATAATAATTAATAATTTAAAAGTACTAGCAGTCACAACTTTAGGTACGTTTTCTGTGCCTTGTTATTATAGAAATTTCGTGGAAATAGAAATTTCAAACAATATTTTCGGCTCAACGTGGTGGTAGTAGGAGATTTTCAAATTTGGCTTTAAAAAATATGCTCATATAGACCAATAAACGCTGATTCTGAAAATATAAGTTTTATTAAATAACATTAATTTTCCAGTCTTTGTATTCAAATGTATGACGAAGTCAGCGGTATTAACAACATTTCATAATATTCGTTTATTTACATACTATTTATAGAGATTTTATTGTTTTGTTTATTAAAACATTATTTAGGCTTAAATAATTCAGTATAAAAAAAGTAACTCTATTAGTTTATCTCTATTATTTAAACTATTAAACAAAATTTAACTGTACAAAAAAATCGTAATGCTACTTCCACGGCCACGAACTCCGAATTCCAAAATGGCGAACATCGAACAGCTGTACCGGCGCCGTATCTTAGCAGTTGCTTCGTTTTTCGATTTTTCGATTCGTAAAGCTAAAAAATAATAATTTCAAACAATTTTTATACCGCTCTCCCGTAATAATGATGAAAAATATAATAATATAATAAATATAATATAATAGATGAATAATTTCACCTCAATAATATTTTTACATATTGAATAGTGTGATGTAGAGTAATTAAGTATTTCATATGGAAAGAATACGATAGATGGCGGTAAGCATGTAGCTTGCACCATAGCTCGCCAGATGGCATTGGCGTACAAGAAGCAGTCTCAGCGATAGACTTGACGAGCTCCACTGGCAAGGCCGCAGAGATTTACCTACCCCCGAATAGTAAACAGTCGTAGCTATCCAGCTAGGTTATTCCAGTAAATAAACACTTTATATTCAAAGAACCTATTGTATTTAATAATTACTATCTGCCGAGGAAAGGGCAGACATAACAATTGGCGCAGCCGTATAAGTATAATTGTGTGGAAGTTACGCGTGCGAATAATAATTGGTGCTGGACACGGAGGACTAAGTCACTGCTGGAGTGACTTGCAGTTTTGGCAAGGAATCGGAAGAGATTCTGCTCGAGATTAAGGAGCATTTGGTTCCGTGGCTACGGGCTGGATAAGAAGATTTTTGTTTTAGGAACAGAAGTGAAATACCGCAAGGAGGCGATCTGGTTGTGGATCAGTGGATTAATCAAAAGTTTCAAGGTCAAAACGGATCATTGGGTTAATAGTTTCAAGGACGAATCATTGGATTAATGAGAAGACAAGGATAAAACCCAGAGGGAGACCAGAAGAGTTCCTGAGATAAGTTTTTTTGCTTCTTTGAGAGGGATTATTTGTTATTGTTTTCTGGTTAATTGTTTTTGCCGATTTATTTGTTGGGAGTTATGGAATCGGGTAGAATACCACCGTTTTGCCATCTCTCCGGAGACTGGGGATTGTTTCGACTTCGGATAGAGCAATTTTTCGTGATCCATGATGACAAAGCGTCTGTGGAGAAAAAACGGGCTTTTTTATTGAATCTCCTAGAATCAGAAACGTTGACCTTACTAATTAATCTGTGTTTTCCAAGTAAAGTAACGGACTTATCTTTTGATAAACTTTTAGCGCTTCTCGACAAACATTGTAACAAAAATCGTTCAGTTTTTAAAGAACGGGAGAATTTTTTTTTAGCAAGACAACAACAAGGCGAGACGATAAAAGATTTCGCGGTTAGACTTCGTTCTTTAGCAACGTATTGTCAATTCGAAACGAGGCTTGAAAAAAACCTTATAGACATGTTTGCAATCGGGTTGTTACCGGGGCGCGCGAAGGAGAAAATTTTCGTAGAAGGGCAAACGTTGTCGTTTAATGAAATAGAAGGACTTGCAGTTAGTATGTCAACTTTGGATAGTACTAATACAGTTAAATCAGAAGTAAACCTAGTAAAAAAACGAGTTACTAGCGATGGGTTCAAGCGAGATCAGCGTAGGGAACGATCGACGAGCCCCAAGGGTAGTTTTAACACGAAACCAGCTTAAAGGTTAGGATCAAATACAGGTACGAATTTTAGATCACCCGTGGGTAGTGTTAAAAAACAGTGTTTTATTTGCAAAAGGAATGATCATCTTTCGTTTGATTGTAAATTTCGTAATGCGAAATGTTTTAAATGTAAGGGCGTTGGGCATTTACAGAAATTTTGCAAGAATAATCCGATAAATCCCATTTTTGAAAATCACAGGGATAGTAAAGTTTTAGTTGCGTCAATTAGTCCGATTACTGCTGAAATTGAAATTAATAACAAGAAGTTTACGGCAATGATTGATTCCGGTTCATCTTTATGTGTGATGCCGGAGGGTATTTTTAAACGACATTTTAGTTCAATCATTTTGTCACAAGACAAGCGGATTATTTCAGGTTATGGAAATAATCGTTTAAAAGTCGTAGGAAAGGCGATTTTTGATGTGAAATTTAAGGGTAGGAACAAAAATATTAGTTTTATTGTAGTAATAAGAGGAACAGAATTAATTGTGGGTAGAGATTTTATGGAATGTTTCGATCTTGGGATAACTTCTCAGGAGACAATTAATTTAGTGACGCCGCAAATGAGGAATGGAGAAAAGTTTATTCAAGATTACCCGGAAGTGTTTTCGCAAAAGTTGGGAAGATTTAACAAATATAAAGTCCATTTTAAAGTAAACCAGGAATCGGATCCAATTTTTTTCAATGCAAGGCCGGTTCCTTTTTCTATTAAAGGGAAGATCGAATCCGAATTAAGATCGATGGTAGAAAAAGGTATAATCTCCCCGGTTACAAGTAGCGAATTCGCTTCACCGATTGTTCCGGTGGTCAAGAAAAATGGAGATATAAGAATTTGTGTAGATTATAAAAGGAGTCTTAATTTGATTTCCAATTTAGAGAAATATCCGATGCCAAAGATTGAGGAGGTCATACATCAGGTTAGTTCGGGCAAAGTTTTTGCAAAATTAGACCTTAAAGAAGCATATTCACAGTTAGAATTAGCGGTATTAACAACATTTCATAATATTCGTTTATTTACATACTATTTATAGAGATTTTATTGTTTTGTTTATTAAAACATTATTTAGG
Organism: Limnephilus rhombicus; assembly: GCA_929108145.2. Lineage (NCBI taxonomy): Eukaryota > Metazoa > Arthropoda > Insecta > Trichoptera > Limnephilidae > Limnephilus > Limnephilus rhombicus. The sequence continues at coordinate 46,213,470 of OV815271.1, forward strand.
CTTAAATAATTCAGTATAAAAAAAGTAACTCTATTAGTTTATCTCTATTATTTAAACTATTAAACAAAATTTAACTGTACAAAAAAATCGTAATGCTACTTCCACGGCCACGAACTCCGAATTCCAAAATGGCGAACATCGAACAGCTGTACCGGCGCCGTATCTTACCAGTTGCTTCGTTTTTCGATTTTTCGATTCGTAAAGCTAAAAAATAATAATTTCAAACAATTTTTATACCGCTCTCCCGTAATAATGATGAAAAATATAATAATATAATAAATATAATATAATAGATGAATAATTTCACCTCAATAATATTTTTACATATTGAATAGTGTGATGTAGAGTAATTAAGTATTTCATATGGAAAGAATACGATAGATGGCGGTAAGCATGTAGCTTGCACCATAGCTCGCCAGATGGCATTGGCGTACAAGAAGCAGTCTCAGCGATAGACTTGACGAGCTCCACTGGCAAGGCCGCAGAGATTTACCTACCCCCGAATAGTAAACAGTCGTAGCTATCCAGCTAGGTTATTCCAGTAAATAAACACTTTATATTCAAAGAACCTATTGTATTTAATAATTACTATCTGCCGAGGAAAGGGCAGACATAACAATTGGCGCAGCCGTATAAGTATAATTGTGTGGAAGTTACGCGTGCGAATAATAATTGGTGCTGGACACGGAGGACTAAGTCACTGCTGGAGTGACTTGCAGTTTTGGCAAGGAATCGGAAGAGATTCTGCTCGAGATTAAGGAGCATTTGGTTCCGTGGCTACGGGCTGGATAAGAAGATTTTTGTTTTAGGAACAGAAGTGAAATACCGCAAGGAGGCGATCTGGTTGTGGATCAGTGGATTAATCAAAAGTTTCAAGGTCAAAACGGATCATTGGGTTAATAGTTTCAAGGACGAATCATTGGATTAATGAGAAGACAAGGATAAAACCCAGAGGGAGACCAGAAGAGTTCCTGAGATAAGTATGATGGTAGAAAAAGGTATAATCTCCCCGGTTACAAGTAGCGAATTCGCTTCACCGATTGTTCCGGTGGTCAAGAAAAATGGAGATATAAGAATTTGTGTAGATTATAAAAGGAGTCTTAATTTGATTTCCAATTTAGAGAAATATCCAATGCCAAAGATTGAGGAGGTCATACATCAGGTTAGTTCGGGCAAAGTTTTTGCAAAATTAGACCTTAAAGAAGCATATTCACAGTTAGAATTAGCGGATCATTGTAAAAAGTTTACAACTATTAACACACACTTAGGTCTGTTCCAATATAACAGGTTGGTTTTTGGGTTTAAATCGGCTCCGGCCATCTTCGCAAGAACAATATCAAGTTGTTTACAAGGTTTAAAAGGCGTAGCCTTTTACCTAGACGATATTATTATTTCAGGGGTCGATGAACTTGATCTGTATAATAATATTTGCGCGGTCTGCGAGCGGTTGAAAGAATGTAGTCTATGTGTCAATACCGGGAAGTGTCAGTTTTTTGTTAAATCTATAGAATTTTTGGGATACGTTATTTCGGGAAGGGGCATTGAACCGCAAAAAGATAAATTGGAAGCAATTAAGAATGCGCCGTACCCATCCGACGTGCATCAATTGAGGAGTCTTTTGGGATTTTTTAATTTTTATCGGGACTTCATACCGAACATGTCATCAATTTTAGAACCGTTGCATAATCTTTTAAAGAAGAATGCAAAGTTTGAATTTGGGAAGTCATGCATTGACGCAGTAGATAAAGTAAAGGATCTAATGGGTTCTGATAGAATTCTCACTCATTATTTTCCCAACCTTTCTCTTAAGTTATATACAGACGCGAGCAGCGCAGGCCTCGGGGCCGTGTTATTGCACACATTTGCGGATGGTTCAATGAGACCGATCGAATTTGCATCAAGAAGTTTGTCTAGTGCAGAGAAGAAGTACAGTATTCTAGATTTAGAAGCGTTAGCTATTGTGTTTGGTTTGAACAAATTCTTTCAATACCTATTCGGTCGGGAGTTTACTTTATGCGTAGATAATATGCCTTTGATGAGGATTTTAGGGGAACACAAAAATATTCCAGTTTTGGCGGCTAACAGATTGCAGCGTTATGGCATTATATTAGCCGGTTTTGCGTATAAGGTAGAATTTGTTAAGTCATGTCATAATCATGCGGATTTTCTATCTCGGCTTCCGGTAGAAAATTCTCAAGAAGAATTTGAAGATGATTATGGATCAGATTTTGTGTGTTATGTAGATAAATGCGAGCACATAGATATCAAGCTCATTTCCACAGCTATAGAGACAGACACGGTTATTCAGGAAGTTTTAACGTGTTTGCGTAAGGGCTGGCCAAAACGAGTTGGTCGAGATGATGTACTGTGGAGATTCTGGGTTAAGAGAAACGAAATGTCCATAGTCAAGGATTGCCTTTTCTGGCAACATAGAATTGTCATTCCGAGTTCCTTACAAGAACATGTGCTAGAGTTATTACACAGATCTCATTTAGGAATAGTTAAAATGAAGGGCCTAGCAAAAGCTTATTTTTGGTGGCCATCACTGAACAATGACATTGAAAAAATGGTTCTAAAATGTGATGATTGCGCGGCTATGAGGCCGGCACCTTCTAAGAGTCATTTGTCAGTGTGGCCGAACCCTGGGGCAACTTGGAGTAGGGTACATGTAGACTACTGCGGGCCGGTAGCAGGAAAAATGTTTCTTGTAATTTGTGACGCTTTTTCCAAGTGGATCGATTGCTTAGAGGTTCCAAGGGCGGATTCGTTTAACACGATTAAGGAATTGAGAAGAATTTTCTCTAATTTTGGTAACCCTGATTGCATAGTTTCGGATAATGGAACAGCATTTTCTAGTGTAGAGTTTAAAGAATTTCTTAAAGAGAATAACATAGAATTTTTAAATTCACCGGTCAAATTCCCTCAGTGTAATGGACAAGCTGAAAATTCAGTTAGAACGGTAAAAAAAATTTTAAAAAAAATTATGGTTAGGAATAATTTTCCAGTAAATTATGAAAGTAGATTATGTGATTTTCTATCGGATTATCGAAATTCGCCACATTGCACAACGGGATTAGAACCGGCAGTCTTGATGTTTGGTAGGAGACTGAAATCAACTTTCAGTAGTTAAATTCCTAAAACCACTCAGGAAGATGTGTCAGAACAGAGAAAAATAGCTAACGATAATATAAAAAGGAGTCAAGATAATCAAATAAGGAATTATGGGGGCGTAAAAATTAGGAATTTACATGTTGGACAAAAATGTCTGGTCAAGGACTTCCGTCAGGTGAATAAAGTTGGTTGGGTTAGAGGTATTGTAGAAAGGAAAGTGGGTAAAAAAGTTTATATCGTTAGGATCTGTGGTACTCCGTTGACTTGGAAGAGGCATATTGATCAGTTGAAGAGTTTATCTGTGAAATGGGAAGAGGAGAGTGAAGATAATAACCCACCTACCGCGTCTGAGGTCACGAAATGCGCTTCAGACGAGTTGGGAACCTCAGTTTTGTTGAAGGGGCTAACGTGGAGTTCTCTTGATTTCAGATTACCAGCGGATGATCGAGAGCAAACTACTCAACTAAGACCTTGGGAAGGAAGGCTCCGTTCAAAGCGTTCATAAAGGTCCCTCCCAGAGAAACAGAAATATTTAAGTTGAAATATTTAAAATCATGACTATGTTTGGTTGAATTTAGTGTATAAAATCGTGTATAAATGAAATATTTAAAATCCTATTTTTTTTGTTGTCAATTGTATAACTTCTTTGAAAAGAACATGTCTTGTATTTATTGTAGCCAGGGCTTGAGGTTAGGTGGGGGAGGGTGTGATGTAGAGTAATTAAGTATTTCATATGGAAAGAATACGATAGATGGCGGTAAGCATGTAGCTTGCACCATAGCTCGCCAGATGGCATTGGCGTACAAGAAGCAGTCTCAGCGATAGACTTGACGAGCTCCACTGGCAAGGCCGCAGAGATTTACCTACCCCCGAATAGTAAACAGTCGTAGCTATCCAGCTAGGTTATTCCAGTAAATAAACACTTTATATTCAAAGAACCTATTGTATTTAATAATTACTATCTGCCGAGGAAAGGGCAGACATAACAAATAGTTTCATAGCTTCTTCCATATAACTGTCTTACCAAATGACAACAACTGTTGAAAATAAAACAAACTTTTGGAGAGTGATGACGTTCACGATTCACCATACCTACGATGGTTTTCGGGGAACTCGAAAAATTAAAACTTTGACAATTATTTACTATTAAAACTAACTTTAAAAATAAAAATAAATATGCAGTTATTTAAATTAGAAGGATATTATTCATTAAAAAAAAATTAAAAAATTGGACTGGAGTTCCTTATTGGATTTGTACCTAAGTTTCATGATGTAAAACACACCGCTCGATTTGTTGCCAATACCAACAAAAGATTTCCTGCTTCACAAGATGTAACCTACCATTTAATAATTTTTGTTTTATTAAGGGGAAGATGTTGGGAATTGTAGCACGCGTAGTTCTAAATCTCCGCTGTTTATTTGCGTATTCAGATATATTTTCCGTGCAGAAAATGAGTAATTATTTAATCGTTTGTGCTTGGTAAATAGGGTGAAATGAGTAAAATGAAACTAATAATTATAAAGATAATAACGAGTTCCCGGGATGCTTTGTAATGCCATTTAAATAAAGAATTTTTTTCTCCCTGCGTGTCCTTTTGCAATCGTTCCTCTTCCGCTTCCCCTTCCCCTCCTGCGTCTCATCCCTCATTCCCCCTCCACCCTCCCAGTTTTCCCCCTTCCCTCTTCCGCTTCCACCAGTCCTGCGAACCCCCCATCCCGCGTTCCTTTTTCCCACTCCCGCATTTCTCTCCCCCCTCTCACGTTAACCTTCCACCTTCCCCGCCATCCCCTCTCCCTCATCCCACCTTTCGTGAACTCCCTCCTCCTTCGTTCCTCTCCGCCTCTCCCGGATTCCCGTCCCCCTCCTTCCTTCCCTCCCTCCTGCTAAACTATACGATATATTTTTCAAACAACTAGCGCACCACGTATTTTTAATTTTTATACAAATTTCATAGAGCCAATTTTCATAGAGCCACAGCCAGGGCTCACCAGAATATATATAGTAACCTCCACGGGCGTGCGCACAATAACTCACCTAAGTTTCATCGCAGTCGGATAAATAGTATAAGAAATAATTTCATAACACCAGAGCTCACTATTATATATAGAAACAATCGCGGGCATGCGCACGTCAGTCAAATCACCAAAGTTTCATCGCAATTGGATGAATGGTTTAGGAGCGCACAAGGGACAACAAAGAAACATTGTTTTTATATATTAAGATGTTTATGTATGTATGCAAAAATACAATAAAGTAGTACTTGCAATGACTTCAATCTAAGAGCTGGTGAGTTGTAAAGTTCAACAATACCGTATATCGCTCACTGACTCGTGATACCTCGATGGAGATTATTAACGGAGAAGCAACAGATTTCAGAGGGTCGGTGGGTTAGTGCGCCCCTGCAGCCCCTAGCCGGGGGTAGCTCGAGCCACCCGCAGGCGGCGTCTGATTTGATTAGGTCATGAATTGGAAACGAGATGCAGGCTGCAAACTCAGCACGGTGTAGGTAGCATGTACATAACACTCATCGGCTGCAACTGAATGTCAACAGGGATGTAGGCCCACTAACCAACGGATGCTACGGCATTCCCAGTCAGTCTGCGGCGGAATTTGAATGTCGACCGCATTAGGGATGTTCATTTGAATGCGTGACTGTGTGATGTCATCGTCATAAACGGACTTGGAAATCTATATATTGTAATTGTACGTTCGGTAGATTCTTCCAAAATGAAGACAGTATATAACTAAAATTAAAAAAAAAATGTTTTAAATGCCACCTGGTGAAATATTTGTTTCTTTCCTAAATAACTTTCCCCAAAGCCAATATTATTAAAAATACGGCCGAAAATTGTAGACAAATAATGATCATCTACTAAAACAATACATACTTAACATAATAATAGGCCTTTTTATTCTGGACTTCTGTTAGGTATGAATACTAGGCATGTTCTTGTTTGTTATAATATATCCCGAAGCTCAGTTTGCTTCTTGGCATAGGCCTCCTCTAACATTTTCCATTTGGACCTGTCACGCGCTACTCTTCTCCAATGATGTCCAGCCGTAAGTTTTATGTCGTCTTCCCATCTTATTTGTTGACGTCCTCCACTTCTCTTGCCTCTCTGGGATACCAGTCAGTTACATTTTTGCACCATGTCTCTTGTGGATCGTGGATCATACATACTTTTATACAAATAGTTTTTTTTGTGGAATTATCAGTAAAAAAATATTATTTAAAGATTTTCAAGATTTAAAAACTTCCAAAACTAATGCTGTAGCTTTATGAACAAAACCGTATTTTAGATTATAAATATGGTACTTCCCGGTATAAACGTTGTTCATTTTAAGAGCCATGACTCGGTTGCGGTAGTCCAGTTATGGGGATTATAATTCCATGCAGTAGGTTCTCTTCAGATTTTAAAAAAGAATTTTCGAAGGAGCGTGCAATATAGTGATAAATACTTGGAGTAGGTGGATGAGTTTGTGTATCTGGTAAATATGTTTAGGAGAGATGGGAAGGCTGATAGAGATATTGAAAGAAAAGTACCTAACTGCATGTAACTCCATTAATGGAGGACTTAATGCCGTTGGCACTAACAAAAAGCTGTACAAAGAAGCGAAGCAAGCAGTCAACAATGTAATGTTGGTACCTACCCTGATGTATGACAGTGAGGTTTGGAACTGGCAGAGGAAGGATGCAAGTAAGATACCTGAGGAGTATGCGTGGACAAAACCATGTATGATCGTGTAAAAAATATGGAGATGTAAGCGTAATCTCCCTCGACCAGTTTCTCGTGATCCGGCCCGCCTCGCAATAGGTGGGTAAATGCATGTGCCGCCAAGACCAAGACAAACCCCACCCCATGAAACCTGCACCCTTGCTAAGTGCACCCCTGCTAAGTCACCAAATATAATGAACCACTTGGGGTGACTTATGGCAGGGATGTTGGTTATAATGGTTATACAATAAACGGTTCCCGGGGCGGCGGTACCCATACCCGCCTTTCAAAGTTTACACTATCGTTAAAGCACATTCACAGAAGAAGGCATTTATTAATTTAAATATTATAATTCAATAATATTACATTTATTTCAGATATTTCAGATATTAGCTTATTTGTGAAGTAGTTTTTGATTAAAATATTTGATGGCAATACCAAAAAAAACACAGCGAAAAAACAGAAAAAAACCATATAACATATTCTTTGCATTACAGAACAAAATTAAACAACAAGACCTAAGAAAAATATATTTCGGATTGTGCAACCCCATCTTCGTAGAGCGTCGGGTAGAACAATTTTAGATCCGCTTGTGAAGGCCCAGAAATCCATAATTAGAGTCATTTTGCGTAAACCCTATAGGTATTCTAGCGATCAGCTCTACAAAACCTTTATGTACTTGATATTCGTCAAAACTATATAAAAAGGATTACTATCCACGTATATAAAAATCCAGATAATATTAAAAAAATTGATCATAAATATATCACAAGAAGTCACACCAGAAAGGATCTTGTGGTCCCAGGGAGCAATACGGCAAAGTATCAAAAAACATGTACATATCTTGGACCAAAAATATATGATAAAATTCCCCTAGAATTAAATATTAAAGCTTGCAAAATGTCCCACGTCAGTTCAATAATAACAAAATGGTTGATTGGCTTAGGTGGAATCTGAAAAACTATTAAATAATGTCAGTTAAAATTTTACATGGCCTATTAACGGCACATTTAGTAAAAATTTAGTACGTCTATTATTTAAATAAAAAATAATAAATAAAACATTTTTCCTCTCTTTCGCTTTTTTGTTACAGAATAAATTTTGTTGCATTTTTATTAATGTATATTTAATTAAAATAATTAAAATGAACATTTTGTTAAATTTTTTTTTTTTTTGCATTCTCACCAGCATTTGGTTCCTTAGAACGGGCAATCTGCCTAGCTAGGAACTAATATCGACCCACAAAACATAATAACACTTGTACACATTTTATAGTTATTTTTCAATATTATTATTATGTTATTTTTGCCATACAAATGTATCAAATGTAATGTTATAAATAAAAATAAACTCAACTTATCTCAAAACTTTGTAAAATGTAGTTTCTGCCTTCTTCCTTGTAACAGCAGATTAGTGGTCGTTGGTTATTTATGATGAGAACATTATGGAAACAATTACACAAATGTATTTTTAGATCGTTTTCGTGAAAATAATTGATATACCTTGTTCACTTTTTTAACCAAAAGTTTGCGTGGAGCTTTAAAGCGATATTATGTTATTTGTAATAGTATTCTGTTACACAGATCGCTATTCCCTCAAAACCATATAACAAATATTAAGGTACCAAGATAAAAACGTAATATTTATTATAAAACTACTGTGTACTATAGATACAGCTACATATTATTAGTTAAGCAGTAAGGCTCTTGACTTACAATCCAAAGGTAGAATATTATTTGATTAATTTGTATTAAGTATTTCACAATTTATTAATTTAAAATAATATATAATGTATTTGCGGCTAGTTCCTGGAAGATACTCTCAGTATAGTCCTGGTGTAAGACCACCATTCAGAATTTAAAAGTTGCTTGAAATTGCTTTAGCCATGTTTGGTGACCAGGATTAGCCAGGCTACCTTTCAAGATGGATAGTGTGACATAAAACTAAATTAAATCCCTCCCCACTCCATATCCCCCCACCTTCCTCCACCCCTCCCCCTTCCCTTCCTTCCCTCCCCCCTCTTCTACCCCACTCCGCCTCCTCCACCTTCCCTCTCCCCACTCCACTCCCTTATAACCTCCCTCCCCCTCTCCCTCCACCCACCACTCCCCTCACCCCCTACCCCTCCACATTCCCTTTCCCAACACCACTCCCCACCATCAACCTCCTTCCCCCCACCCCCTATCCCTCCCCACACCCTCCACCATCCTTCCCCTTTCCCCTTCCTTCCCTCCCCCTCTCCCTCCCTAACCCCCTCCTCCCACCCTCCTCCCCCTCCCCTGTCCCCCCCCTCCACCAACACTCTCCCAACACTTCCTCCCCCCCTCCCCACTCCCCCCACTCACCTCTCGCATTCCACACATTCATTCCCGATACATTCACTTTTCAAACTGCTTGCATGCCACCTATTATAATTTCTTATACAAATTTCACAATGCCAGAACTCAACGGTAGTTTTATACAACAAAAAAAAAGAATTATCCAATTTGGTTCAGTCGTTCGGGTTTATGCGCATACATACCTACATTTCCGTGATTCAGTTTTAGAGATTACGTTTCAGATTTCAATTCAGTTTTAGATTCTTTTTATACATCTACCAAAAAATCCAGTACGGCAGTTTTATACTTAAAAAATGGGATACCTATCTATCCAATTAAACCAATAATTGTTGCGTGATAGAAAATGTCAAAATTTGAGAATGACATTTTGCAAAACAAAGATTCTTAAATAAAAATTCTATTTTAGAAAATATTTAAATGAACAAATTTATTTGAAGTACCTACTTCCCTAATAATTTAAATCGATTAAATAATTATAGATATCTTACTAATCGTGCCACCTATTGCAATTTTTTCATACAAATTTCGTAATGCCAGAGCTCTGAGCTATAACCTATGTGTTTATATTATTGTAAAGTTTCATTAAAATCCAAATACGAATTAGTATTTTATACATATTTGAATTTTAAAATCAAATGGATGTCCATAGTAACCTAATTTAAAAAAAAAACATCGTTTCCAAGGCGACAATTGGCGTTTGCAATAAATCGATTTTGTTAACGACAGAAAACGTATGATAAATAATTTCATAACGCTAGAGATTATTCATAACGCCAGAGCTTACCAATTTATATAGCCTATAGATCTCGCAAATAATGCAGCTTTCTATTAGTGAAACACCACTCATGTGAATTATCTATTCAGTAGGTTTTGTGTGAAAGAGTAACAAACATACATCCATACAAACTTTCACCTTTATAATATTAGAGTTCCTGTAAGATACTCTCAGTATAGCCCTGGTGTAAGACCACCATTCAGAATTGAAACGTTGCTTGAAATTGCTTTAGCCGTGTTTGGTGAAAAGGAATAGCCAGGCTTAAGGAAGGTTTGAAAGGTCAAGATGGATAGTATGACATAAAACTTAATTAAATTTTTGATTTTATTTGGTATTAAACTCAAATAAATTGATGTTTTACAATGTTCCACAGCAAAGTTATTAACTTTAAAAATAATTAAAAAAGAATTACTTTTAAAATTTAAATAGGCCACAAACTTGCGTGGATTCTATTTATGTTCGTTACGTAGGTTCCCTCCTCTATGGAATAAATACATTGGCGCGCTCCATTCGACATCCAGTACATACTTAGAAACGTGTTTCTTTTTTTAATTTCGCAACCGTATTTATCATTCAATTAAAAAAGGATTTATACAGGCAGGTACCGCGGTCGAACCGCATAACCTTTCAAATAAAGTCCCCATTCAACAAAGTAACCGTGAAGAAATTTCCACTGACCGCACACATAAAATAAACTTCACATAAAGCAGCAAAGTTGTGGATTTGACATGGAAACTCAGCCATGCCCACATCGCCCACATCGCCCACATCGCCTACAACCCACTGCCCTTAGTGGAGAGTGGAGAGGAAATGCACTTTGTTTCCATTTGATAAACTAGGAACTGTTTATTCTTGGGGAAATAATACTTTGCACGATCTCAATTTCACAAAAAGGATCTGTAACTAAAAATGCAATAAGTAAACATTCTTCACATACTCCAGACACTATCTAGATAGCATTTAGTTCGGGTTTGAATCTTGCAATCGTACATAAAGATAGCAGCCAATAATATGTGCGTTAAGAAAATGATAATGTTGGTAGTTCGTAGTCGAAGTATGATGCGGTTAAAAGGGACCGAATTTGATATAGACACCTTAGCTCAGTTGGTAGAGTATTTGCCATGTAAGCAGAAGGTCCTGGGTTCGCGTTCCAGAGGTGCCAATATCTTTTTCTGATTTTTCTATCTCCAGATATTCGATTCAGTTTCGCTCATATTATCTTCATTTAATTAATAAAACAAAAACAAAAATAATTGGTGCTTATAGCGGTATGTTATCAAAGGGGCCACAGACATTCAAAAACAAACATCTATTGATGTGATATTTTTGATCCGTTTATTCACTTGGCTCCCGAACAAGACTGGGATTTTTTTATTACATCTTATCCTTTTTTTTAACCTTTCCCATACCATCCTAAAAATACCCTCGACAAACCGTCTTGTAACACAGCGTTACTCTGTGAGATTTGGAAATTATTTCGGGTCTTTTGTAAAAATATTGTTGTGAATATTTTTTATTTGGCTTACATTAATTTATTGTTAGAAAAAAATATTGATTTTGTGCCCCAAAACTGAAATATTGAAAAAATAATCATGCATAATAAATAATCTAATATTATTTGAAACGCCCAACAAGGCGGGCGGCTTTGACAGCGACCGCCTAGGGTCACGTTAGCCTCCAGAATAGCACCATTGTTTCAGAAAGCCACATGTGGAATGCGCTAGGTACTAGTAAGGGCTGACACCGACCTACTATCATTTTTAAATACATTTAAAAAAAATACTTTATCGTAAATAGCTTTTTTATGTTTGCTGATCTAAGTTAATACCAGATTGAATGGTTTTACTAGTTTCATAGAGAAATAGATTACAAGAAAAAAAAAAATACTTAAAGAACACTCGAATTTTAATTTTTTTTACAGTTTTACGCAAAAGCAAACCACGAAAAAAAATTTTTTGAAGTGAAAACTTCTTTAGCACCGTTGTGATTTGAAACTGGATGAAACGAAAAAGCGACACTAAAAGAAACAATAAGCAAACCACGAAAAAATAATTTTATAATTATTTTGAAGTTATAAACTTCTTAACCACCGTTGTGATTTGAAACTGGATGAAACGAAAAAGCGACACAAAAAAAACAATAAGCAAACCAAGAAAAAAATGCTATAATTACTTTGAAGTAAAAACTTCTTTAAAAATTGTAATTACTTTGAAGCGAAAACTTCTTTAGCACCGTTGTGATTTGAAACTGGATGAAACGAAAAAGCGACACTAAAAAGAGACAAACACATGCATCTATAGCATTTATAGAGAATGTCGGTCAAATCGGTCTCCTCTTTATGCGGTGCTTCGTAGCCTTCCGACTCTTTTTTCTGAAGGTTTCGCTTCTACCGGTGTGAACTGCACACTAGTATTTTTTATAATTTAGAGATAACCTTTAGGATAAAATTAACTTTTATGAGTGGAAATAGTTTACATGGCAAATTAAAAACATTTATTTCACAGGAACATAATGACAAAAACCAATTAGGTAAATTCTTATTTAAACATTAATCTGACGTTTTTGTTATTAGTTTTTGGGGTATTATGCCGTGTTGCGCTACCTCCTTCTTTAGCCAACGTTTCGGACAGCGTTGCAGTGTCCATCATCAGGGCAGATGTGTAATAGTTAGGGGTGATGTTTGTACTTGTCTACTTAGGAGCGGTACCGTGTCGCCAGCTCCACTCCTCTACGAGCTGGCGCCACAATATACTTCAACATGTTTTTTTGCGTTTAGCCTTGATGTAACCGTCAATTACCGGATACCAAGAACTACTGAGCTTAGCTCCGTCGTCTCTATTAATATTTATAGGATTTTTGCGAATTTCAATTGCCTCCGTAATCAGGCGTGCTCTATGAGTTTTGGGCCTTCCCAGGACCTTGGAGACAAATCCAAAGTAATGGCCGGTTTCAATTAAGTGCTCGGCAATTGCCGATTTGTCAGGGTGGCCAAGTTTACAGGCACGGAAGTGTTCTGATATCCTTTTGGAAATCGTCCGCTCTGTTTGGCCTACATAAACCTTGTCACATCCAGAACAGCTGAGTTTGTACACTCCATCTGTTTCCAGAGGAAACTTGGTCTTTGCAGGCCTCAAAAGTCTCGTATTTTTGTCGTGGTTCCGAAGACAGTCTTGATGCTTTCTTTTTTCAATAGCCTGGCAATTCTGTCTGTCACATTGTGAACGTAAGGCAGGAAAGCGCAGACTTGACTCTTGACTCTTGTTCAATTCTGTCTTCGTTTGGTGCAGATTTGGCTCTTATGATTTGCCTTGTCTGCCTTGCTGGGTAACCGTTACGCTCCAGTGCATCGGTCAGTTTTATAATTTCTGCTCCGATTTTCGTTTCTTCACATATTCTGGTCTGGGTGGTGATAAAGAATTGATAGAGATTTTTTTTTAATTCGTTTTAACTTTAGCCCTATGGCTTTGAGAATCATGGTCTGTACACGAATCAATAAAAAAATCTACAAAGAGATTTTTTTTAAAAAGATCATCGTTTTAACACTTGGGTTCGGTTGTTTTAGCACTTGGGGTCGGACGTTTGAAAACTTGGGGTCGGTCATAACTTTGGCCTTATGGCTTCAAACCGTCTGAAATTTTGGATTCTTACTAAGAATCATGGTCTGTACACGAATCAATAAAAAAATCCACAAAGAGAATTTTTTTTTAAATTCGTTTTAACTTTGGCCCTATGGCTTAGAGAATCATGGTCTGTACACGAATCAATCATAAAATCTACAAAGAGAATTATTTTGTAAAAAATCTTCATTTTTAAAGTCCGAAATTTTGGATTCTTACTAAGAATCATGGTCTGTACACGAATCAATCTAAAAATCTATAAGATTTTTTTTTTTAAATTCGTTTTAACTTTGGCCCTATGGCTTCGAGAATCATAGTCTGTACACGAATCAATATAAAAATCTACAAAGAGAATTTTTTTTTAAAAGATCATCGTTTTAACACTTGGGTTCGGTCGTTTTAGCACTTTGGGTAGGACGTTTAAAAACTTGGGGTCGGTCATAACTTTAGGCTTATGGCTTCAAATCGTCTGAAATTTTGGATCCTTACTTAGAATCATGATCTGCACACGAATCAATCAAAAAATCCACAAAGTGATTTATTTAAAAAAAATCGTTTTAACTTCCGCCCTATAGGCGGCCAACCAAGGCAACCAAACCGTATGAAAATTTGAATTCTTACTGAGAATCATGGTCTGTACACGAATCAATCAAAAAATCTACAGAGATTTTTTTTTTATAAGATCATCGTTTTAACACTTGGGTTCGGTCGTTTTAGCACTTTAGGTCGGACGTTTGAATAATTGAAGTCGGTCAAAACTTTGGCGTTATGGCTTCAAACAGTCTAAAATTTTTGATTCTTACTAAGAACCGTGGTATGTACACGAATCAATCAAAGAATCTACATAGATTTTTATTTAAAAGATCATCATTTTAACACTTGGGTTCGGTCGTTTAAGCACTTGGGGTCGGACGTTTGAATAATTGGCTGTACACGAATCAAGCAAAAAATTGGCCAAAAGAAGAATTTTTCACAAAAACATCGTTTTACAGGCGCTTTGTAACAACAATTGTTGTCTGTCGTAACTTCCGCGCTATAGCACCGAACCGACTAATATTTTGGATTCTTTCTAAGAATCATGGTCTGTATACGGATCATTAAAAAAATCTACCAAGATTTTTTTTTAAAAGATCATCGTTTTAACACTTGGGTTCGGTCATAACTCTGGCCTTATGGCTTCAAACCGTCTGAAATTTGAATTCTTTCTGAGAATCATGGTCTGTACACATATCTACAAAGAGAATTTTTTTAAAAAGATCATCGTTTAAACACTTGGGTTCGGTTATTTTAGCACTTGGGGTCGGACGTTTGAAAATTTGGGGTCGGTCATAACTTTGGCCTTATGGCTTCAAACCGTCTGAAGTTTTGCATTTTTGGGAATCATCGTCTGTACACGATTCAATCAAAAAATCAACAAAGAATTTTTTTTTTAAAGACCATCGTTTTAACACTTGGGTTCGGTCGTTTTAGCACTTGGGGTTGGACGTTTGTATACTTGGGGTCTGTCATAACTTTTGGCCTTATGGCTTCAAACCTTCTGAAATTTTACATTCTTATTATTATCATGGTCATTATCTAATCCATTATTATCATGGTCTGTAAACGATTCAATAAAAAAATCCACAGGGAGATTTTTTTTAAATTTGTTTTAACTTAGAATCATGGTCTGTACACGAATTAATAAAAAAATCCATAAAGAGAATTATTTTTATAAATTCGTTTTTACTTCCGCCCTATAGCACCGAACCGTCTAAAAATTTGAATTCTTACTGAGAATCATGATCTGTACACGAATCAATAAAAAAATCTTCAAATTGATTTTTTTTAAAACGATCATCGTTTTACCACTTGGGTTCAGTTGTTTCAGCACTTGGGGTCGGACGTTTGAAAACTTGGGGTCGGTCATAACTCTGGCCTTATGGCTTCAAACCGTCTGAAATTTTGGATTCTTACTAAGATTCATGGTCTGTACACTGGTTCGTTTGAAATTTTTGGTTTGTTCGTGTCTGGTTCGTTTGAAATTTTTTTGAAATTCAAAAAATCTACAAAGATTTTTTTTTTAAAAGATCATCGTTTTAACACTTGGGTTCGGTTGTTTTTGCACTTGGGTTCGGACGTTTGAATACTTGGGGTCGGGCATAACTTTGGCCTTATGGCTTCAAACCTGAAATTTTGCATTCTTACTAAGAAACATGGTCTGTACACGATTCAATCAAAAAATCTACAAAGAATTTTTTTTTAAAAGATCATCGTTTTAACATTGGGGTTCAGTCGTTTTAGCACTTGGGGTCGGACGTTTGTATACTTGGGGTCGGTCATAACTTTGGCATTATGGCTTCAAACCTTCTGAAATTTTACATTCTTACTAAGAATAATGGTCTGTAAACGATTCGATCAAAAAATCTACAAAGAGATTTTTTTTTTAAATTCGTGTTAACTTTGGCCCTATGGTTTCGAGAACCATAGTCTGTACAACGAATCAATCAAAAAATCTGCCCAAAGAAGAATTTTTGTAAAAAATCATCGTTTAACGGAAAGAACAAGTGTGGTCGGTCATAACTTCCATCCTATGGCACCGAACCGTCTGAAAATTTGAATTCTTACTGAGAATCATGGTCTGTACACGAATCAATAAAACACTCTACAATGAGAATTTTTTTCACAGATCATCGTTTTAACACTTGGGTTCGGTTGTTTTAACACTTGGGGTCGGACGTTTGAAAACTTGGGATCTGTCAAAACTTTGGCTTTATAGCTTTAAACCGTTTGCAATTTTGGATTCTTACTAAGAATCATTGTACTGTACACGAATCAATCAAAAATCCACAAAGAAATTTTTTTAAATTCGTTTTAACTTTGGCCCTGCGGCTTCAAGAATCATACACAAATCAATCAAAAAATCTGCGAAAAGAAGAATTTTTGCAGAAAATCATCGTTTAACGGTAACAACAAGTGTGGTTGGTCATAACTTCCACCCTATGGCACCGAACCGTCTGAATATTTGAATTCTTACTGAGAATCATGGTCCGTACATGATCAATCATAAAATCTACAAAGAGAATTATTTTTTAAAAAATCTTTGTTTTGACATTTGGTTTCGGACGTTTTAGCACTTAGGGTCGGACGTTTGAACACTTGGGATCGGTCAAAACTTTGGCTTTATGGCTCCAAACAGTCTGAAATTATCTTTTACTTAGAATCATGATCTGTACACGAATCAAGCAAAAAATTAGCCAAAAGAAGAATGTTTTCAAAAAAACATCGTTTTACGGGCGCTTTGTAACAACAATTGTTGTCTGTCATAACTTCCGCGCTATAGCACCGAACCGACTGATATTTTGGATTCTTACTAATAATCATGGTCTGTACACGAATCAATCAAAAAATCTACATAGATTTTTTTTTTTTAAGATCATCGTTTTAACACTTGGGTTCGGTCGTTTTAGCACTTGGGGTCGGACGTTTGAATACTTGACGTCGGTCATAATTTTGGCCTTATGGCTACAAACCGTCTGAAATTTTGCATTCTTACTAAGAATCATGGTCTGTACACGAATCAATAAAACAATCTACAATGAGAATTTTTTTTCAGAGATCATCGTTTTAACACTTGGGTTTGGTTGTTTTAGCACTTGGGGTCGGACGTTTGAAAACTTGGGGTCGGTCATAATTCTGGCCTTATGGCTTTAAACCGTTTGAAATTTTGGATTCTTAATCATTGTACTGTACACGAATCAATCAAAAATCCACAAAGAGATTTTTTAAAATTCGTTTTAACTTTGGCCCTGCGGCTTCAAGAATCATACACGAATCAATCAAAAAATCTGCGAAAAGAAGAATTTTTGCAGAAAATCATCGTTTAACGGTAACAACAAGTGTGGTTGGTTATAACTTCCACCCTATGGCACCGAACCGTCTGAACATTTGAATTCTTACTGAGAATCATGGTCCGTACATGAATCAATCATAAAATCTACAAAGAGAATTATTTTTTAAAAAATCTTCGTTTTGACACTTGGGTTCGGACGTTTTAGCACTTAGGGTCGGACGTTTGAACACTTGGGATCGGTCAAAACTTTGGCTTTATGGCTCCGAACCGTCTGAAATTATCTTTTACTTAGAATTATGGTCTGTACACGAAACAAGCAAAAAATTGGGCCAAAGAATAATTTTTAAAAAAAACATCGTTTTACGGGCGCTTTGTAACAACAATTGTTGTCCGTCATAACTTCCGCGCTGTAGCACCGAACCGACTGATATTTTGCTAAAGCACTTGGGGTCGGACGTTTGAAAACTTGGGATCTGTCAAAACTTTGGCTTTATGGCTCCAAACCGTCTAAAACTTTGGATTTTTCCTAAGAATCATGGTCTGTACACGAATCAATAAAAAATCTACAAAGTGATTTTTTTTTTAAAACGATCATCGTTTTAACACTTGGGTTCGGTCGTTCTAGCACTTGGGGTCGGACGTTTGAATACTTGGGGTCGGTCATAACTCTGGCCTTATGGCTTCAAACCGTTCGAAATTTTGGATTTTTACTAAGAGTCATGGTCTGTACACGAATCAATAAAAAAATCTACAAATTGATTTTTTTAAAAACGATCATCGTTTTACCACTTGGGTTCAGTTGTTTCAGCACTTGGGGTCGGACGTTTGAAAACTTGGGGTCGGTCATAACTCTGGCCTTATGGCTTCAAACCGTCTGAAATTTTGGATTCTTACTAAGATGCATGGTCTGTACACGATTCAATCAAAAATCCACAAAGAGATTTTTTTTGAAATTCGTTTGAAATTTTTTTGAAATTCAAAAAATCTACAAAGATTTTTTTTTAAATATCATCGTTTTAACACTTGGGTTCGGTTGTTTTAGCACTTGGGTTCGGACGTTTGAATACTTGGGGTCGGTCATAACTTTGGCCTTATGGCTTCAAACCGTCTGAAATTTTGGATTCTTACTAAGAATCATGTTCTGTACACGATCAATCAAAAAATCTGCCAAAAGAAGAATTGTTGCAAAATCATCGTTTAACCGTAACAACAATTGTGGTTGGTCATAACTTCCGCCTTGTGGCACCAAACCATCTGAAAATTTGAATTCTTACTGAGAATCATGGTCTGTACACGAATCTGAGGGAGCGAGCCGGATTGGTAGAGACGGGACGAGAAATAAAATTCGTCAGTCGGTGTAAGTCCTTATTGAGCTACGTAGCGAGGGTCGGAGCGGCGCAATTAATTTGGCACAAGTGGCCCCCACAAATCAATAAAGAAATCTACAAAGATAATTTTTTTTGACAAGATCATCGTTTTAACCCTTGGGTTCGGTCGTTTTAGCACTTGGGGTTGGACGTTTGAAAACTTGGGGTCGGTTGTTTTTAAACGACTCCAAAAAGGAAGAGGTTCTCAATTCGACTGTATTTTTTTTAATGTTTGTTACCTCAGAACTTTTGACTGGGTTAACCGATATTGATGATTCTTTTTTTATTTGAAAGCTTGTGATTTTTCTGTGGTCCCATTTTAATTTGGTTAATTTTCAACAATGCATCCATTAGAAACCCATATAAGTCTTCAATTTGCATTAAGTATGTTTGCGACAAATGGACGAATAACTCAGTATCACGCCAACCGATTTCGATGATTTTTTTTAATGGAAAGGATGTACTTCAAGAGTAATTTTATGAGAGTTTGGTTAGGTTCTGATTATCGGATCCATGGATCCGATAGTCATGACAAATTAACAAAACTCGGCCGAATCTCTTAATTGACGTTATGGTCAGATTATGTCTGTCTCATATGAGCAGCACGTTTAGTAGGTTTACCCATATTCAGACAAATTAGTGTACTTCAGATTCATTAAAAATCAAAAAATAAACAAAAATTTTAGCAAAACAAAAAAACTACTTAAAAAATGCACTAAAAAGTAAAAAAATAATTTCGCATTCTTCTACAACTTCATAATCAACTTACTTTTTCTAATCATCAATAAGTAGGTACGATTGTTATTTTTGGAGTTGGTGTCAGCAAGTCGCTTGTGCGACACAAGCACATCTCACCTATAACTATGTATGTAGCTACAAACCTACCTTGACTGACACCGACTCCAAAAGTAACAATCGTACCTACATATTGATGATTAGAAAAAGTAAGTTGATTATGAAGTTGTAGAAGAATACGAAATTATTTTTTTACTTTTTAGTGCATTTTTTAAGTCGTTTTTTTGTTTTGCTAAAATTTTTGTTTATTTTTTGATTTTTAATGAATCTGAAGTACACTTACTAATTTGTCTGAATATGGGTAAACCTACTAAACGTGCTGTAAACCTACTAAATTCGTTTTAACTTTGGCCCTATGGCTTCGAGAATCATAGTCTGTACACGAATCAATCAAAAAATCTGCCAAAAGAAGAATTTTTGCAAAAAATCATCGTTTAACGGTAACAACAAGTGTGGTCGGTCATAACTTCCGCCCTATGGCACCGAACTGTCTGAAAATTTGAATTCTTACTGTGAATCATGGTCTGTCAAAAAATCTACAGACAAAATTTATTTAAATATATTAAATTTTATTCAGATTTAACTGGACGAGTGTCCAAGTTGGTTGCGTTACCGTGCACTCTATGAGTGGACTAAGAGATACATTCAAACGTGCTCTTTTTAAAATGATTTATCTGTATATTTCTATTATTCTGCCGCTTGGCGAGGTCCGACTGAAAGTATTTGATTCACTTGACCATGCCATGACTTCCTTGGCTATTATTCACTTCGCGTTATGACGAATGTTCCTTTTTGAATGCCCTTACTAAATAAGCGTACCTTTTAATCCCATCCATCAAGTACACTTGACGTGACTTTATCACTATACGGCGCTATAAAAAGTTGGTAATTATTATAAATTTTATCGGCCTTGAATCCCTTCCAGATCTCGACAAATTAATATGGCTCTACCTATAATGTACATAACTAAATGGTTTTACAACACATACATATCAGGATTCTCATTTATAAAGCATGTCAACAATTATCCTTCCTTTGCCTGTTCAATGCCTTACTTTTCAATTTGGGAGGCGGATATGGGTGCCGCCGCCCCGGGAACCATTTATTGGATAATAACCAACACTTCTGCCAAAGGTCACCCCAAGTAGTTAGCTACGTTTCGTGACTTAGTAGGGGTTCCCGGGTTCGTGGATAGAGATTTGTCCAGGTTTTGGCGGCAGATGCATCTGCCTACCAACTGCATGGTAAGCCGGATCGGGAGAGAATGGTTGAGGGAGTCCTTTTGACTTCTCCAGCTGTACTCTCTCGGAACATCGCCTTACACCGCAGTGGAAAAGATGGATTCATACGTCCGTCACTCCTAGACACAATGACACCCAGATTCCTACCCACCCCTTACAATATCCTTTTCCTTCTCAGAACTTCCTAACCTTCCTTTCCTAAAAAGACCCTCCACACATCATCCTCAATGATGACATAGGCCCTGAGGAGAATTATTTTCCTTAGGGCCTCCTGTGTGGAGCTATTGTGAAAAAAGCACTGCATTGTCATTGTATTAATCAAGTCTTCCACGAAGAGGAAGTGTTTATTTAATTTCGTTTTATTTGATAAAAATAAAACGAAATTAAATAAACATTTTAATCTGGTGATCCACACCAAGTAACGAATTATCGCCCAATTTGTCTTATTTCTAACATAGGAAAGATCTTTGAAAAAATAGTAAAAAAACAATTAGTAAATTTCCTAGAAAGTAATAAAATACTACACAAAAAACCAGTTTGGTTTTATTAAATCACTCAGCACACAAGATGCCATTGCTAACGTAACTTCATACATTTACGAATCATTAGATAAAGGTAAAAAATGTGCGGGTATATTTATTGACCTCAAAAAGGCATTCGATAGCATATCCCATGAGATGCTATTAAAAAAATTAAATAATATTGGCATAAAAGGCAACGCCATTAAATGGATCACCAACTACTTAAAAAATCGCCCTCAAGTGGTAAAAATCAATCGTGTTAATAGTGATCAAGAGATTTCAAGCTTTGGAATCCCCCAAGGTACAGTGCTTGGACCAATCCTATTTACCATATACATATATTTACATAAACGATTTTTTTTTTCAACATCTACATGGTCAAATTACATCATACGCCGACGACACAGTATTAATAATAAATGAAAAGACTTGGGAAAATGTAGAATTAAAGGCCACAGAAGACATCAATACGCTTAAGAATTTTTTCGACACTAATTTACTATCACTAAATAGTGGAAAGACATTTGTAATTCCATTTGCAATCCATTCAAACGACGCTCCCAAAAATTTTAACATTGTTATACACGATAACACTAAAATTCACAGCCAACATTATTGCAAATCAAACTGTACAATATTAAAAACAACAAATAAAATTAAATATCTCGGAGTAATTATTGATAAAAATCTGAAATGGAAGGAACAAATATGTCAAGTTACTACCTGAACAAATATGTTAGGTTGCTTACTAGCAAAATCAGAAAATTAATTTATATTTTTTTAAGAATTAGAAATTTTCTGTCGATAAAAAATCTATATTTAATCTACTATGCCTTAGTTCAGTCCACTTTACAATTCGCTATTATTAGTTGGGGATCCGCGTATAAATGTAACCTTCTTCCAATAGAAATTGTACAAAGGACAATTATTAAAATTATATTAAAAAAATCCTTAGACTACCCAACAGAACGCTTGTTTGAAGAATTTCAAGTAACCACATTTAAAGATTTATATATTAAAAATTCAATAATTCAAATTATAAAAGAAAAAGATAAATATCCATTTATGCCCAAAACTAAATACGTCTTTTGCACAGCGTCATTACACTTACCAGGGAAGAACTTTTTTCAATCGACTACCAGAAGAAATCAGAAGCATTAATGATAAAACCCGAATACTGCTCTCTGTCAAGAAACATTTCAAAAATATTCTTAAAAAAACCACTGTCACTTAATTAATTAATCTTATAAAAATTCTTATTTTTCGATAACATTCTTTCTTTTTTAAATGCACACTGTCAAAATAAATACTGCAGCTCAAATATATTTATGTATAATGAATTATTTAAGTACTAACTGATAACATTAATGTACACTCCCCTTCCATACAAAAGCACATGCTTTCTATGGAAGGGTAGAAAAAAAAACCTGAGATGTATAATTATCATGCAAATACCATGTAAAACATAACATTAAAAATAAAACATTATTTGTTAAAAAAAATATATATATATATTACTTCTGAACTAATGTGGCATGACCCTGCAAATAACCCAAAACCCATAAAACTAAACAAAAAAAATCCCCCGTCATCTGATTGTCTACAATCGTAACATTTTGTCGTTAATTTTAAGGAAATACGCAGAAAGGGATTAAAAAATGACTATGGTTTGAGGATCAGGTGGTCGGTCGGCCGAACCTTCCGATGTAGTTCCTTATTTTTTTGTGGCTCTTTTTTTAATGAAAACGGAATGTCAAGCAACCCAAGTTTTTTGTAGCAAGATAATTAATATTGTCATCTCTGTTTTCAGACATTTCAAATTAATGCACTAGAAAGCGACGACAAACGTATTATGATGTCTACTTTGAGAAGTAAAAGAGTCTCTACAGATAGGCAAAAGGTTTAAACGTTTTATTTTACATCTCTTTTTGTCATACATAGCTAAAAGGAGATCGTAATATTGGACGTAGGTTAATGAGGTTGGAATGAATGAATGTCTTGTCTTCTCTGTTATTCCCATAGAAATTTAAAATTTGTTGTCTCATCTGGCATAGAAATGTGTCGACTTTTAGGAAAACATTTTTTATTATTTTATACAGAATCGTCACAATTTTTTAAATATTTTTTACGGATGCAAAAATATATTTTTTAGGAATACCTAAAATGTTGATTTAATTATTGAAGCATTTGAGGAGTTATTGATGTTTTAAAGAGCTTTGTAAACTGTAATCGCATCGTGGATCCGGGAGGGTTAAGTGTGTACCGCATAAAAGTTCCAATTGTTCCCAGCCGTCTTGAGTCAGTGAGATCATGGCAACCCAAATGAATTGGGCCACGTTTTGAAGCTGAGGGTGGTGAGGAGAAGAGGGAGAAGTGGGAGGAGAAGGTGTGGAAGTACCTATCTGGCTTCTTTTTTTTATACATGAGCTCCACACAGGAGGCCCTGAGGAAAATAATTTCCCTCGGGGCCTATGTCATCTTTGAGGATGCTGTGTGGAGGGTTTTTTTAAGGAAAGGAAGGAGAGGAGAGTTCTGGGAAGGAAAAGGGTATAAGGGGTGGGTAGGAATCCGGGGTTAAGTGTGTCTTGGTCATCCGCCTCCAAGACCTAGACAAACCTCACCCCATGAACTCGGGCACCCCTGCTAAATCACCAAACGTAGCGAACCACTTGGGTGGCAGAGGTGTTGGTTATCCAATGAAGGTTCTCGGATCGGCGGTACCCATTCACGTCTCCCAAATTGTGGCTATAAAGATCTGGTCACCAAACACGGCTAAGGCCAAGAAATATTTTGATTATGATTGGTGGTCGATCATCAGTGCGATACTAAAAGTGTCTTCAACTCTGGAACGTGTAATAATACATAAAATACACTAATAATGTAATATTATTAATGAATAAAGAATAAATTATGAAATAACCCACAAAATATAAAAAAATTACTTTCTGCCGTGAAAAATTGTATACCATATTTTTAACGTTAGTTACCTAAATCATTTGATTATACAGGGTGTTAATGGACGTACTTGACTTACTTTAAACATTGATTCCTGACATTATTTGGAGTAAAAAATGTAAATGAAATTTTGGTCTCCGGTGACATTTTTGATGTTTTATTTTTTTATTTTTTCTACGAAAATATTAAAAAAATGGTAGTTGTTGAACAGTTGGAGGCGGGGTAAGAGGTTCGTCGGACACCTGTCTGAGTGACCAGTGACGACATGCGGAAGAAAAAAAAATTTGTTTGATTTTGAAGAAAAAATTTTTGAAAAAAAAAGAAGTCGTCAAAAAAAAGTCACCGGAGACCAAAACATCATTTACATTTTTTAATCCAAATAATGTCAGGAATCACTGGTTAAAGTAAGTCAAGTACGTCCCTTAACATCCTGTATAGCTAGCCGAAAATTGTTTTCGTCGTAGGAAATTATGTAAAAAAATGTTTACTTACGATTACAAATTTTTTAAGAGATGATTTTCATAATATATTAATTCAAAACGGAAGGTTTGGCAGTATGTACCTATCTATTCTTGATATACTCGTACGTGAGCACTGAGCAAGGCTAAAGTTTTTAAAAATAATACAAACCCTTCGATTGGTGGTGTTTCACCATAGCGATACTGGGGGTGTTTACTTCTCAAAATTGGGACGAAAATATAATATTATTCAATAAATATTACGTTTGAGTATCTTCCTAAATAGATTGTATCTTAATAATTAGATAGGTAGGTACCTATCGCAGGAAATTGAAACCGTTCATTTTGTTAATTTTAAATATGAGTTCAAATTGATCGGATACGTGGATAGGAGCAATTATGTATTCGAATGTTGTGATTTTAAATAGTAACCTTTTTGGCAAATCAGGTAGGTATACGTGATTTTCATTTTAGGTACAACAGTAAAGCAACGAGGATTTCTTTTGTAACAAATTGGACAATTTTGTAAGAGATTCATTCCTTAGTCTAGGGAA
This sequence comes from Limnephilus rhombicus, assembly GCA_929108145.2. Classification (NCBI taxonomy): domain Eukaryota; kingdom Metazoa; phylum Arthropoda; class Insecta; order Trichoptera; family Limnephilidae; genus Limnephilus; species Limnephilus rhombicus. Next base: position 46,238,749 of record OV815271.1, read on the forward strand.
AACGGGGCGGGAAAGTCGGAAGTTGGGGTAAGTTGTTGGGGCCAGTTGGGGTAAGTTGGTAGTCAAGTTGGCTAACTTTGGGAGAATGTCCCTCGGACTGACCCCACTGAATAATGCGCTCTCTTGGACTGAAATATGGCGCACTTTCTGCGGCACTGAACCCGTACACTTATACAAAGGAGACAATATTGTGTATTCATAACCCTCTTTCCAGAATTGTAACTCATTATTATTTGTATATTATTTACTTGTGCTTTTTTATATCTTGTAAAATTGGGTCGTTCGTTTTTTGGGTGTATATGATGTGTATACGAGAAAACACTTAAAAAAACATGCCACTTTTTAAATTCTTACAATATGATAAATGGATTGCAATTTTAGCATCACTTAATTCAATTCAATTCAGATAAGTTTTAAGATTTTCACGGCCAAAAGCATTTTCGTTATTTGTTTTTGGGGTGTTATGCCGTGTTGCGCTACCTCCTTCTTTAGCCAACGTTTCGGACATCGTTGCAGTGTCCATCATCAGGGCAGATCCGGCAGATCCGGTAGATGTGTCACATCAACCGGTGTCCGAAAAGTTGGCTAAAGAAGGAGGTAGCGCAACACGGCATAACACCCCAAAAACAAATAACGACAATTCAATTCATTTCAACTCAATTATTTATTCATTTTTAAAACATTACAAAATAAAATTTCAATGCGTTATAAAAGAGAAAGTATTTTAAGATTTAAACAGATTTAAGCAATTTATACTTCAATGAAGCACAATCATACTAACAGCAACAAAGCTTGTTGTCTGAATTGTGCTTCATTGATATTAAACATTAGGGATGTTAAAGTGAGAAAAAATATCATATATCGATGTTTTGATATTCATTAAAATATCAATATCGACGTCGATATATCGAGGAAAAAATATCGATATATCGGTCAAATTTTCAAGAGATTTTGCGTTTTTAAAATAATAGTGTATTCAGCTCAATATTACCAATAGTAATTTTTGTACACAATTCGCTTTTTTTAATGTACAAAAATCTCAATAAAAATGAAGGTATTTTTATCACTATTCATTTTTATTACGTAATAATGACAAAAATATCAAAAACTAAAAAGCTTTCTTCTAACTTATATGTAAACTGAGACGCATACAAAGTTTGTATGCATCTCAGTAACATTCTATTGGCGTATTAATCTGACAAAAAGGACTTCGTGTTTGGAACAAGCTATAGTCAATAATCATAGACAATTGGGAACCAACAAATAGGTGAAGCTTAGAAAAAAATGGCGAAAAATAGCATACATTTCTATGAATGTACCTATACACATGAGATAGTATTGGTGATCATAAATACTAATGCAAAGCCAATAGATTTTGTAAGCTATTAATTAACAGTTAAAATTTCAACCGCCATATGTCATGACCCAATACAGTTACTGTTTTTTCCGTTTGTTCCTATACGGTTTTGGATTCTAGTGACTTTAAATACATAAATTTTAAAAAAATATCGTTTTTGATATAATTTTCGATATTGGATATTTTGTATCGATGTATCAGATCAAAATATATCGGCTAAAAATATCGATACATTGAATTAAAAATATCGATATATCGATACTTTTTAAACAAGCCTTTTAAACATATCGATATTCGAAGTTATTCTATTTAACAACAAGACAGTGTTCCCTCCCTTCTACTGGACCAAGAGTATATTTAAATCCTTAATTAACACGTTCTTCTTTAGCTCCCCTTACACAACATTCTCAAAGATGATATTTAACGAAATGTCACAGTTACTATGGCATCCCCAATTGGGTATGATTAATGTGACCCGTTTTCATCGGGACAGTCCCGTTTTCAGGCAGCGTGTCCTGGTGTCCCCGAACATAGCTTCGGGACGCCAAAATGTCCCGTTTTCGAAAAGAAAGTGTTATATGACTACAGAAACATATCGGTAATCTTGAAATATATAAAATGACTAACCCTAATATGACATGAAAAAATATTACTTTCTTTTCAATTGTATGAAAGTGTGAGGCGCCTAAAATGAATAATAAAGTTTATAAGATATTTAATTTAATTTATTAAGGGGCTAGAATTCCAAAAATCCGGTTGATAGCTGCACTCGAGTTATGATCTAGCCTCCTACATGGTAAAATAAATTCTCTCGTGAAATCTGTGCAAATTTTAGTCAAAAAAATTTTGACTGTAACACATTGCTTTATTTCGTTTATTACTAAAAAAACTCTTTAAATTTTGAACAGGGGTCTAGAATTCCAACGTTCCATGCGATTGGTAGCTGTAATATGAATATTGTAATCTATCCTCTTTTTTACAGCGTTCTTGGGACGATTTTTTGCGAAAACAGCGCTATACAAGTTGTCAGAAATAGTGTTTACTAGTATCTTAACTATAATATACCTAAATGGCTTTATTTATTAATCAAAACTACATAAGGTGGGCTACATTGATTGTGCTAGGTTTTATTTACAAAGAGTTTATATAATTTTAATGTTCAGTGAATACTGATAATATAATGTATTTATTTTGGGACTTTATATCTTTGTCAACGGAATTTCTACCTCAATTGCTCAAATGCTTAAATTTCATTTTTTTGTACAAAATTACTAGCATCACGTCTAACTACAGTGAATTGTTAAAATTTTGATTCATTTCACTAATAACCCTTTTTAAAATATAAATACCGCAAACTGTATAAAATATAAATACCGCAGAATGTACCTGCCTTAATTAAAAAAAAAATAGCAAATTTAAAAATAAACGATATCCATCAGTTTAACAGGACTCAATTTTTTTTAAATGTAAACAAATAATAAAGGAATTAAACCTAAAAATATTTTATTTAATATGCATATGTAAACACACAATGTTTATTTCCAATTGAATATTAATACGGTTCTGCTTCTATCTCCATTCATAAATTTGCTTATACAACATTCTGTGAAAGTGCGTGCTTCTCACTGACGATGTCATGCAGCACTTTGCTTTATACTGCCAATAAAACGATTTTAATATTCATCTGCCGATCCCCAAGATGCCTATAAAGCTTGGCGACGTACACAGCATGGAAAAAGGCAGCTTTCAAATGAATCTTACAAGACAAAATCGATAGCACATCAAAGGACGATTCATTCAAATCTCTAGTGAATTGAACAACATGCTTTGTGAATGGGATTATTTAAATATTCTTACTTACCCTTATTTACGTCGATAATGATTTGAAATGCTTGAGAAAATATTAGCCATAGTTGAATACAATGTGAGTAAAGTATACTCACAATGTGAGTAATGTTTGCGTGAAATGAAAAAGGCGGTTAAATAAACACATCAAAACTATTCAAATAAGGAATCTAGGTAATGCTACCAAGAACACAATAGGTTTTGAGTAATTTAGGTATCATAAAATGCTGACCGGACATCTCGAATCAACTCAACTCAACACCTCCTTCGAAAAGTTATTTAAATATATAAAAAAATTAGTTCAACAGGTTAAGTTAGGTTAGGTTATGGTTTTTTTATACCTTTTAATGACTTTTCAAAGATGTGTTGAGTTGAGTTGATTCTGAGTTGTCATGAAACCCATAAAATAATGTAACAAATTACTTCTAACTGCTCTAATTTTAGAATTTGGGCACCGACGAGATAAACTACCAAAAACCAGACAGGTTTCCAGGTAAACTTGTCACATAAATCATGAATGAATGATTGATTGTGGGTATTATTACGCGTTAGGCAAGGATTGAAAAGTTAATATTTTTTGCAATAAAATGATGAACCAAAAAAGCACACAATTGTTATTTTCAAAAAACTGTTGCCCAAAATTGTAAGTTGATATTTAAAAAATATGATATTTAATATTTCTAAATGATAAAATTCGGCAACATATTGGTGTGGCCTTGGAGATATAAAATTTTCGCCCACGGAACTTCGTTTTTTGGTTCTACAATTTTAAAAAAAATGACCGTTTTCTAAAATACTAATGGATTCGCAATTTCAACGTTAAGTTAGCCTGGACTTTTGTTTAATGTAAATATCATACAAGAGACCCAATCGCCTGGAGCCAGTGAGACTATGGCATCCCCAATCGGGGTAATTTGTAAAACTAACGGTGGAGAGTAAGAGAAAGAGATACGAGAGGAAGGTGTGGAAGTGCCTGGCTATTCAGGTCTGGCTACCAAACACTGCTAAAGCCATTGTAAGCAACGTTTCATTTCTGAATGGTCGTATTTCTCCAATAACGATACTGAGAATATATTCCACTTTTCAACGGCCACGAAATAATTGTTAAGTAGCATAAATTAGTTTAATAAACTTTTCTTAAAAAACAATATGCATAAAAATAATAAATGTATCATTGAAGTTTGTAGTTACTAGTTTATAAAAGCAGGTATGTGAAATTAACCGAACTATCGTTGCAATAAATGAGTTGAAAATGTAAACGAAACTCGTACTCAACGTTTTTCTTTTTGACTGACATATTTTTAGATAGAATTTAGGAATCGGTTTGTGTTGGTTCCTACCCAGTTGATTTTATTTTCTAAGGTTCTTCTTTATCTGGTAGCTACGTTTATAATTCTACCCTTATGTCCTACTGGTCACACCACTAGATGTGACGTCCTGATTTAACCCTCCCGGTGTATTTCTACCTCAGGGTTGCGGTTTTCAATCCCTATGCTTTTTATTATCTAGCTAACCCTACCTTAACTTCTCAAATCCTTGTGATTTTCTCACAGTAACCAAGATTTAAGATTTTATTTCACAATTTTTCTATATTCTGCGTTGTGTAGTTTTTTGTTTTATGATTTACATTTATATGCATAATTAATATGCATTCGCATGTAGAGAAGAAAATGTATTATGTGTGGTAACGCCTAGATTCTTTTAGAGAAAGTGTGAGAATTTTCCAATCTTTTTAATTTATTTTAATATCTTTGACCGCGTTTGATAAACTAACCCCGCCCAAGACTTCGTCTGTATTCGATTTCGTTTGAACTCTTTTTGTTTATTATTATTTTCTCTATCACGGCTTTATCGAAAAATACAAAAAAAGAAGACAACAGTTAGTGAATTATAATATTTCAAGAAAGAAATCTTTATTTTACCGGTGAAATATGAGTTCCCAGTTTTCTCATTTGAAGTCCTTGCTGCAAACTTGTCCAAACATAAATTTTAGTAAAAAAATGAAACAATACAACTTTGTATAAACCACTTATATAATGTGCAAATCCGACCGGTTTCGGAACAAACGTTCCTTCGTCAGGGAAAGCTTATACTAATTTGACAGTTTCGAACAATGTTTTATTATGGTAGGGGGTGGAGCCGTTGTTAGTTAATAATGTAGATTGGGTGTATTTTTTATATTTTAATTTTTTTAATTATTTCATTTTTCTATAATGGATAACCACAAAGTAATAGCTACATTCAAAAATATAAATTTTAGTATTCATGGTTAGTATTCACTAGATTTTTGGAAAAAGGGTTACGATTGGATGGATGTGGGAGGATAAAAAAAGTACTTTCTGCAAAGTCGGTACCTCCGCTTAGCCAAGTAAAGACCGGTGAACAACAATTATAAAAAAATTTCAGTCATCAGGGTCGCTAGGATTATCTTTAAGGCCGGATTTTACCCTCTTGGATGGGCGTTCTTTGCTCCAAAAGGTCCCTTCACGCCAGATGAGAGAATACCAAGTCTTCATGCCGTTTTCCTATCTTACTCCGACTTCCGTTTCCTCCAAATTGAAGTTAACTGTACTGAGTCTAGAAGGGGTATTTCATGTCTTCCCTTGTCACGACTCTATTCGTGTCGAATGTGGCACGCAGCTGCTTTAGGCGAATCCATCTCCCACGTGACTAACCATAGCTTAAGTTCCTCCAACTCTGATAGCTAAACATAATACCTACCTCGTGAGCACTATGTTTACTTTCAGGTCGACAAGACTTACGATATGCAAATAACCCAGAGTTTTAAATGCCGCGGCAGCGTATTGCCCCCATACGTCTCCCCTCTTCCTCCAATGCCCCCATCTTGACAATATCGTCACAGGGTTTAAATTTTCCTCTCGAAAAATCTCACACTACTTTTTTGATCAGCACATAATTGCATACAGCAGCCTTGAAGTGTAGACGCATGAGAAATTTCAGGATTTAGGACTGTATGATTATTTTGAACACCAGTATTTTTAAATGAGGTAACCAGCTCCTCATGTATTAGGTATGTAGGATATTGGGTACTTATGGATTTTTGGATACCTATTCCCTGAAAGAATAAAAATAAAATAATTCATATTGTATCTTTGTATGTTATCATTGAAATCAATGACCTCCCGAAATACTTGTAGTAAACCATTATTTGAATTTAAGGTGGTTGTAATGTTGGACTTTTCAAAATTCAGCATGTTGAATTAACAACTACCTATTGGCGATCGCTCAAGCTAACTTGACTCATTTAGTATTGAGTGAATCTAACGTCAATGTTGCTTTCACATATAGACTGAAAATTCTATCGTAAGCAATAATTGAAAAACTTGTCCCTACATATCAGTCTATAATTTACTGTTTACTAATTAAAAAATGTAGGGTCAATGGGTTGACATTGAATACCACTTTCAACGGTCACATAAACTAACCCTAATCATGCTAGTGGAAGGAGCGATAGGTATTTGTTTTACGAGTACGATAATGTAAATACCTAAAATTAGTATTATTTTTGGGCACTTTAAGCCAATGTTGACCGTCTTTTTAAAAAATGTATTTCTCGAGTTTAAAAGGAAAATGAAACACCCAATCTACTACTCTGCGAACACTTGTAAAAATTCCAATTTTACTAAAGAGTTTTCCACGACAACTGGTATAATCACGCACTTTTACGTTTGTTCTTGCTTCCGAACTCCCCGTTGTTCAATCCGAACTCTCCCTTTCCTTCTCAAAACATGGTGTTTTAAGGACTTCCCAGAGAGCTATCTTCTTGAAGGAAAATTAATTCTGATCACCCCAGATTTTTTATTATCAAAACTCTAAAATTCGAATTCTCCATCTAAGACCTTTTGTTAAATGAAACAAGTTGACACCTTGTTTTTTTATGATATTCCATCTCATGTCTCAGATCCAAACTAGCATGCACCTTTTAATTTGCCCATTTTGCCTTACTTTTTTTTTCCTTCAAACAATTTAATAAACTTTGATATTATTATTTCAAGTTTCCCTCTAAAATCAAACATGAACCCGAGCAATAACACGGTCGAAAAATCTTGAACTCTTATTATTTCTTTGAAATATTTCCTCATTTCCCTCGTTTTTCAGATAATTTTCAGTGATTGCGTTTCTCTTCAATTCAGTTTTCCGAATACGTATTTTTCAATAGTTCAATTCGTGATTTAATGTTCCGTTTGTATATTTTATGTCCTTTCAAAGTATATACCCCTCTCCGTACGTCTCCTCACACGTAGGCCATTAAAATTTTCCACAAAATTCCCTTTTCCACCTTTACGTATCAAATACCTACCCCTTCATTTCATTATAATGTAATATAATTTTCTGGTCTTGTTAAATAGTCGTTTTGCATCATTGTTTTTCTCGCATTTTGCAAAGCAATGTGAATACTAATTAATTGCATTTCCTTTTTTCAATTTAATTGTTTTAATTCCCTCTTTTACTTTGTCTCTCAACCCTTAGTCAATAGGTATTTGGTACGAATTAATTTCCCTCGGTGTTTTCTACTCAAGATGAGGTCGTTTCATCTTATTATGCTTGGATCAAAGGTAGTCTTGATATTTTTAATAATTTATTTAATGCGTTTCTTGTTGTTATTCGGACCCATCCAACCCTGTAATTAATATTCATTTGTTTGTACATTTTGGTTTACACTTTAGAATCCTATCTCTGTCTTTCACAAAATCTCGTTAATCTTTTGATTTGACATTTGCTTCTATTAATATTTTTACGTACTGGATCATAATTCAACGTTTATGGCCATACTATTAATTTTAATTATTTTTTACCAAAGTAAACCTTTGTATTGCGCCTGGGTTAACTTTGTTTACAAAGTGATAGCCAACCTTTATTTTTCTTGTCCAACAATTAGCTATTCCTTCAACGTTTACGCGCATTTTCCTGCGTCAAGCTACGTTAAGCATTTTTTCCTTTGAATTGATTTAATTGAAGAGTGACCAATAATGTACCGTAGCCTTATATATGTAACTTTCTCAATCTCCTGTTTATTGTGAATGGTGTTGTCAGGTCAGAGAAATCTTTATACCGCTGTCAATTTAAGTTGTTCTAATTAGTTTTATTTTGAGATATCTGTCTCTAATAACATTGTTCTATCGTTACAATTTCCTTATCAATGGGTTTTCCACTTTTCCTGGTTATTATCTTCAGTCCGTAATATTTTCCGAGATTCTACCCGTTTTTGTGATCATTTAAGGACGGTTTTAATTTAATCGTTCCCGGGGACTATTCTTCTTACGTTTTCCGTACTTTTTTCATTGATTTATCAATATTTTTATTTTCAACATTCCCGCATAGAGTTTTTTTTGTTTTCATTTTTTTTTCATCAACTCCACCCAGGAGGCCCTGAGGAAAATAATTTCCCTCGGGGCCTATGTTATCTGAGATGCTGTGTGGGGGGTCTTGTTGAGGAGAGAAAGGAATGAACATTGGTCCTGAAGAGACCCATGTTGTAGGAAGGAGGAAACACAGAGGCCGGCAAATCGTACCACAGTCGAGCTGTTGAAGGCAAGAACGATTCGAAGAAGCGACCCGTTCTCATGTGACAAATGTCAACCGTGTACATATGTTGGGCACGCATTTTGCGTGTTTCCCGACTATGCATCGGTGCCGTGGGGATCAATGACGCTAGTTCCTCGGAGCATCTTCCAGTGTAATGACGGTAGAACAAGGATAGCATTCCCACCCGACGTCTCTGCTCTAAAGATTGCAATCCGTTTGTTTAGATGAGAGAATCTATCAAACGGACCGCCCGTTTTTGCCTAGTCGAGGGTATTTTTCAGGTATTTAGGAGCTCCAGACCAGAGGTGGCTGCCAAATACAACCGTGGGGCGCACTTGTGATTTGTACAGGGTTAGCAGTTATGTACTATTAAAGTATCTGCGGGCCCTGTACAGTACGCCCAGTTTTTGGGAGGGTAACTTTACTATGGCTTCGATGGAGCCCCATATCTGAACTGGTCACTTAGAGTTACACCAAGCATATCAATGGAGGGCCTGTTCGGAAGATTTCTTCAGTTGAAGGAGACTAGGTTTTAATTTCAATCCCTTTTAGACGTAATCAGACATGATTGGGTCTTTGAAACATTGAATTCAACGAGATTATTTTTACCCCAAGAGAAAACACTCTCGAGGTAACCATCCATTCTTTGCTTCAAAGCCCTCCGAGCCTTTGAAGTTTGTGAACCCTTTGGGGGCTTGTCAAACAAAAAGCTATCGTGGACTGTACTGTCATCCGCGTAACAATGAATCCGTGCACATGACAAAAGGTCGTTGATGTGCAACAAAAACAAAGTCGGAGACAGAACTGATCCCTGTGGGACGAATGCATTTATCGAATGTGAGGACAAGATGAAACCATCGGCTACCGTCTGAATCGACCTCTTCCTCAAAAAGTCGGCAATCCACATACACAGGAATGCGGGAAGTCCGTAAGATGGCAGTTTACGTTCCAGGCGCCGCCCCCACCGCACGTATTGAATCCGTATTGACGGTCGTTAATAATTTTGTTCTTCTCGAGGTATGTGAGCAGTTTGTCGCTAGCAGTTTGACGTTACATCTCCTTAGACAGAGCTGATGTGATCGCTATGGGACGGTAGTTGGACGGGTTGGAACGGTCACCCTTCTTTGGAATAGGATGGATAACTGGTTTTTTCCAACAAGAGGGCACAGACCAGACTTCAGGGACATTTTAAAAAGCTTCATCAAAATTGGAGCTATTTCTGCAGCGCACCTCTGCAGTACCAGGGCAGGTATTCCGTCAGGCGCACTAGCTTTATTAACATCAAGCCCTCGTAAAACATGGGGTATTTCCCGATGCCTGATTCTCATATGATCCTATATTTTTCATATGAAAACAGCAGTGAGGAACCGACGTCGGGACAGCAACTTGGTCATCGAGGGTTGAGTTATCCACATTTGAAATCTTAGGCGTTCAAAAACACTTGTATAAACACCACCCAGGGTCAAAAACCGTCCGATTCTTTGTCTTCGATTTTGTTTATAGTTTCGTCCGTTTTACTCTAATTTGTGTGAGAATCAATTCTAGCAAATATTTAAATTTGTGAAAGAAAATAATATATTAAATGCACATCAATATGGTTTTAGAGAAAATTTGAGCACTCAAGATGCTATCGTTGATTTAACATCTAAAATTTATAAATCTTTAGATAGTAAAAAAAAATGTATTGGTACATTTGTTGACTTAAGAAAAGCATTTGACAGTATATCGCACTCTAACCTTATCTCTAAACTAACGAAAATTGGTATAACTGACAATGCTTTAACTTGGATGGAAAATTATCTATTTAATAGAGAGCAATTTGTTAAATTAAAGGGCCTTATGAGCGATTCTCAGACCACGAATTTTGGCATCCCGCAGGGAACTGTACTGGGGCCAATTCTTTTTATCATTTATGTCAACGATATGTTTAAACTTAACATCAAATCTAAACTCATTTCATATGCAGACGACACAGCAATTCTAACTGAGGGTTTAACTTGGAATGAAACCCAGAAAACAGCAGAATTAGACTTAAACATCCTAAAAAAATGGTTCGACTCAAACTTGCTGTCACTTAATACGGAAAAAACCTTTGTAATACCGTTCACCATTAATAAACATGCATTCCCTGAAAATTTAAAGATAAGTATACATTCATACAATTGCAATAGAAACACAAATTTATGTAAACCTGACTGCTCTGTACTCACTGTTAAAACTAATATAAAATACCTCGGTGTAATTATAGATAGCAATTTAAAGTGGAAAATACAAATCAATGCAACAGTAGAAAGATTAAGAAAATTAATGTACATTTTTCTTAGAATACGAAACATTTTAAATTTTAAACTATTAAGAACTATCTATTTCTCACTGATCCAATCTGTATTACAATATGGAATTCTTGGTTGGGGTGGTGCATTCAAAACTTCTCTCATGCCTTTAGAAATCATCCAAAAATTATTAATAAAAATAATTCTAAAAAAACCATATGACTTCCCCACCATAAGATTATTTCAAGAATTTAAAGTCCTTTCACTACACAATATTTATAAAAAAATTACACTTTTACAAATCCACAAAGATTGTTTCAACAATGATAACTCATTATCTATTTCAAACAGCAAAAGACCAAGTATTCTTGGCTCTATAACTATACCGCGTTGTAATACCACTACAGCCCAACATTTTTATAAATATATTGGAGTCAAGTGGTTTAACCAGTTACCCCTTAACTTAAGATTGGAAATTAATTATAAAAAATTCAAAAGTTCTATAAAAACACTAAATCATTAGCATATTACAATAATTCAATTTAATAATACAATAGAATGTCTCTCAACAATTGATTTTGGAAATCCATTTACTTTTATATTCTTTTCTCTTTTCTCTCTTCCTCTTTCTCTTCTTCATTTTTTTTGTACTGTTTTTCTTTTTTTTCTATTCTACTTCATATATCTTGTTTTGAATATGTATATGTATTATATATATGTATATATATATATATAATACATATACATAAAAATATATAAAAATTTATAAAAATATATAAAAATATATATTATAATTCTAAAAAAATATGTTAAATAGTTTTTCATACACGCTGCTCCACCTTTTTTACACGAGCATGCTCTAAAAAAAGGTGAATCACGTTATATAAAAAAAAATGTATCTGAAAAATGTAATGTCATTATTGTATGTACAAAAAACAAAAAAAATTTAATAAAAAAAAAAAAAAAAAAAAAAAAAAAAAAAAAAAAAAAAAAAAAAAAAAAAAAAAAAAAAAAAAAAAAAAAAAAAAAGGTCGCTCAAGCGAAGTCCACCAGAACCATAAACGCCTTTAAATTCTCTGATTGGTTCAAATTATTATTAATCGCTTTTCCTTTACTTTGACTGGATATGTCTTAAATTCCTTAAAATATTTTGTCACGCCTACATGGGACTTCCCTCGTTCCAGTTTCTCTATAGGTTCCTATATTAGTTTTAAATTTCCCCGTTTAGTCGCCGAATGTACCGATTTTTCTTCTAATATTTTCGATAATTATTTTTTTTCCTTTAGGCTCTCTCAGGTTGAAGGTTACTATTTATCACAGGTTTGAAAAGCCTGATAGCCCTCTAAATTCATGCAAGGCAAAGTTGATCTCGGAAGGAAGAGCGTAAATAATTGATATTCTATGGAGGTAATCTTGCATAACAAAATTCTCATTATTCAAAAATAAATAATTGGAGATAATTCGTACCCAAACTGTTCGATAATAGATTTACATTGAATTAAATAAAAATCATAAAATTATGAACGTTGTATTTTATTACAATTTTCTTCTTATATGTAAAGGAAATACACTCCATTTAAAATTGAATCCTGTAGTGTCAGTTAGAATGCAATTATAAATTGTCACTTGTTTTTGTTATTTTATTTAAAATATGAGATTTTGTTAGAAGAAACCATTCAAAGGAAAGTGATACAAGTAAACATAAATGTCGTTTCTTTGTTAAAAAAACTTTGCGACACGAATGTTTTATTTATAAATTAATAGAAAGGAATTAAACCTCTCAACTTATTATATATATATATTTTTTTTTAATTTAGAGCAGAATTCTAAACAAAACATGATAACGTATTTTTCCTTAGTTTGACACATTTATCTAAAACCCACAATCAGTATATTTCCTAATTGTGCATTTAATAGTGAAAATAATATAAACCAGTTAAGTTTCATTTACAATATGTTTTTATGGTTAGGAACTAAGTAGTTGACTCTTGACTCACAATCCGGAGGTCGCGGGTTCGAACCCGGCATGCGCAAATAAATTTTATTTGATTAATTTGTGTTATTTCACAATTAATTAATTTAAAATAATATATAGTATATTTGCGGCATGTTCCAGAGTGGAAGATACTATCAGTATCGCCCTGGTGTAAGACCACCATTCAGAATTGAAACGTTGCTTGAAAATGGCTTTAGCCGTGTTTAGTGACCAGATCTGAATAGCCAGGTACTTCCCAACCTTCCTCTTCCCCACCTCCTTCCCCTCCCCACTACCTTAAGCCTCACAACATACCCCAATTGGGGATGCCATAGTCTCACTGGCTCCAGACGGGAGCAGTTGAGATTCTTGTGCGGTATTCACTGTAAAAAAAAAAAAAAAAAAGTTATTAAAAGTTATAACAGTATGAAGTATAAATTTAAAAAATAAAAACCAAAACATAAAATATAAGGATGTAATAGTTTTGATTTAAGTACATTGTTAGGTTAATTTGATGTTACATAAAAATAATGTAACAAGTGAACTATCTGTGTATGGGTACTTTTGGTGTGAAGTTGTTAACATTCAACATCATTATATTGGTAGCATTGAAATGCTTACCTTTGCTCAGTTGGCACTACTGAGGATCTGCACAGAGGGGTTCAATAGGCAGGACTGGCCTTGAGCTCTTCATTCTTTGAGCAGCCACAGGTGACCATGGCCACCGTCCCTGTGGCGGGTCGACGTAATCAAATATTAATAGTTCGCCATTATTTTAACATATGAAGATTGATAAATCCGCGCCCACCAGCGGCATCCATTATTGAAGACCATCAGAACAATCATTAAAATCCTGGATCAGCAGCGGAGTACCATGGGAGCACATTATTTCTGCTGGATTAAAACCACATCCAGCATCTGCAGACACAGTCATGACAAGACCTTCCGACTATACCTGGAGCCAGAGGTGCTCGCAGGGATGCGGCCGAAGATCGCCCACCTTGGCCGTCATCGACATAGTCGGCTGGCTGGCAACCGCCCTTGGACGGGACGTCGCTGGGAAACCGCGGGACTGGAGGCCTGTTCGTCGCTCCAGCCTGCCGTTCAGCACATGTCAGCAGCGGAGGGAACTAACCGCCCATCTCCGAAGGCAGCAAGCAGCAGCATGGATCGCCTACATATGGCATTCACCCATTCATCAACTCCTCAAGATTAAACGGTACTAACGCTCCATAATATGCCCATTCAGAATTTAGTCTAGCCCTGATTATTATTTGTAATAATTAATAAATTAATTTAACTGTGTCAAAGCACAATACTATTTCATTTAAATAACCTATCCTCATACAAAGTATTACACAGCCGCCTACTTAAGGTCCACGCCTGAGAAATTCTAGTGATAATCACACTTGTCTCATGCTCTCCATGTATTATATTCCTAACATTTTAGCTTCCAATGTGAAAGTTAAATATCTTCATAACATTTTGGCGTCCAACGCAAATATTTTCATAACATTTTGGCGCTCCAACGTTTGTTGGGTTCGATTGGCTAATACTTTGTGTGAGAGGGTTATTTTTTAATAATCTCTGAAAAAAATAACTTCGATTGATGTGTTAATCATTGTAAAAATATCATATATTATCTTCACAGTTAATCTCAGTTTATTGTAACATTTTTTGTTGGCAAATCTACAATGCTAATTTCTGTTCAATCTACCTACCTTGCCATCTAATTAAAGTTCAAATTCTAATAGAGTAATATTCAAATTCAACTTCTTACAAATAATAATGTTACATATTTGCTACCTGCTATTCTTCATTATTTTGCAATTTATTTTTCTGCTAATTATCAATTCTGTCGTATTTTCAATAATAATGCATCATGTATTTTACGCAGTCAATATTAAGAATTATTTACGACAATAATTTTTTTTCGTTGTAGGTACTCAATAACATTATGGCGCTCAACTTAATTTGATATATTCTATTGGGATAATATAGTCATAAATATTTTTTTACTTGATGGTAAATTTCTTGTTCGACACTATGTCACATTTCAATTGTACCTAAAGATTCCCGCATGGTTTCTTTTGTAAAGATGGATTTTCAATTCATATGTAACAATCATATTGTTGTTTGCGATTATGGCGATTTTATTTCATACATACTATTGGTAAATTTTACGGTTGTGTTAATGCTTTTTTTATTTTCGTGTGCGTCGCTTTATTATCAATTGTCGATTCGCGTATGTTATTTTTAACCTCAAAGAAGTTGATATCAAAGTCATTGTGTGCATTATAAAATGTCTTAATTTTACACAGGTATTTCAAATTGATTTAATGTCATTACTATCGCGACGTACATTGCTTATCAAAAGGTCTTACATTATATTATAATTATTGAGGTTATATTATGCAGTGAAGTTACAAAGGTGAATACCAACTTAAAAATATAAAAAAAATTGCAATACTATTATTTCATCGGGTTAATAAAAATGTGAAACTTTTCAATATCGTGCAAAAGTTTTTAAAAACTATTATATTATATTCAAATATCTTATATGGTATTATTATTACGATTCAATATTATTATTCGTTTTAAATATTTTCGGGACCCGATTTCAAAGCAACAGCTGTTACCTGTCAAAATAATACACTGTTGACATTTCATAGATAACGTTGTTTACAATCTCAAAATGACAGTTCTGTCATAATATTGTTTGTGAATTATTTTCTTTACTTTTCACTTTCATTCTAAATAATTATTCTTTGCTAAATAGAAAACGGTCTTACATTCTATTTCATTAGCTACGAAATATTATGTGACAATTGTTACTATATCTTATCACAGCAACAAATTTACAAACATTTTTTTTTAAATAGTCAACGCGAAGAGGATACATTCATTTATAAATAACGTAAGAATGCAGGAATTTTTAAACCGTCATAACATTATTCAAATAATTTTTAAATCCAGGTTTGGCACAAATTAATACATTTTCTTCAACATCATTTAACAACAACATCAATTATCAACAATAACAAAGCTGTGTTATTTCTACATTAAGAGGATTATGACAACAATTCGGAAAATTGTTTTGGATGAATTTAATATCTGGTTTCTGTCAATCATGACATTTTCATAAATTTGATAATTATTTCATTTTTTTTTCAATTACGGGCATAATGTTTTAGTATATTTGTGGACTTAGAGAATTCAAAAAAAATTTTTTTTTTTTTTTAATGGACGTCGATGTTGTTTAACCAGGGTTTTTTTTCCTGCCGTGCTTGAAGTACCGCGAGAAACATGTTTACACTCAGTTAATACATCATTATAAAATTATGGGAGTACAATTCGGAGATTGATACTTTTCCATGTTTTGTTTACAAGTTCCGAAGAGATGAGAGTAGTGTATGCCGCTACCTACTCGTAACGTTTCGAATTCTTCGATCGTTCATCTTCATTCCAGGAGACGGAGTAACTATGGACAGATTGATATGAGAGTCTGTGCCATAGCAGGGCCGTTGCCTGACGTTTCGGAACCGATCAGAGTGAAGACGGAGGATCTATTGTCTGCGGATGTTTTCCCTGCAGAAGGTAGAAGGGCCGTTGTCACGCTGATCATTAATGGACATACCAAAGTAACAGCGTGTAATGTCTCGAGTTTGTTCGGTTTATTTCGATTTAAAGTATTGTCAATTCTAACAACTCGCTCTTATCATATTACTCTATTGAAAAATCGAGTTATGTATGCATACCACGTTACTACTAAAAGTGATAAATAAATCACTTCACAATTCTCACATCAAGTCACAATATACAAAATCAATCCTTTTACATTATCTAATATTGAGCTCTTGGAAAGAGACAGATAATGTTTTTGAGCCCCATACATTCAGCAAACACGCTTTTACCAAATACTTAAAATAAAAATAAAAATAAAACAGTAATAGTCACAATCTCAACATTTATTGTCTAACTAATCAATCGTAACCAAGTTTCATAATATTCTAGTTTCAAAACTTTGTTTGTTCGCATTAATTTACACTTGCTTCTCATCCGTAAGATTTTACAATAGTGTGTCTAGGATAGTATGTCTAGTATATTTTACAATAGTATATATTTCACAACAATATATTTACAAGTATATTTAGTATGGGTACAATAATATTTTTACAAAAGAATGTTTATTTTATGATTAATTCATACTTTTATTTTGTTCTCAAATTTAGAATACATTTATGATTTTGTAAAAATACAATCTTGCCTTTTGTATTACTTGATTCTGTTTTGAATTTGTTTTTTTAAATTTTTCTTTTGCAAATACCTACAGAATTGTTTTGGTGTTTTTCAGGGGTCGCTGTGACAGAGTTGGGTGCTTCAATTCCATTGAAGACGTTCGCCTCTAGCTTCGCGAAAACCTCGAGAGTTCGTCCAGATGGCATTGGATCGTCCATTTCTTCACATGCGGGCACCCATCTACTATGGTTTATAATCATCTGTTATTGTATAGTTTTTACATATGCTTATTTTTGCTTTGAGTTTAGCTTAGATTTCTAGTGGGCTTGTGTTTTTTTAGGGAGTGTTTTAAAAAAAAAAAATTATGGATAATTTTTTTTTTTGTGTGGGAAGGGCGGAAATGTTACATAAAAATAATGTAACAAGTGAACTATCTGTGTATGGGTACTTTTGGTGTGAAGTTGTTAACATTCAACATCATTATATTGGTAGCATTGAAATGCTTACCTTTGCTCAGTTGGCACTACTGAGGATCTGCACAGAGGGGTTCAATAGGCAGGACTGGCCTTGAGCTCTTCATTCTTTGAGCAGCCACAGGTGACCATGGCCACCGTCCCTGTGGCGGGTCGACGTAATCAAATATTAATAGTTCGCCATTATTTTAACATATGAAGATTGATAAATCCGCGCCCACCAGCGGCATCCATTATTGAAGACCATCAGAACAATCATTAAAATCCTGGATCAGCAGCGGAGTACCATGGGAGCACATTATTTCTGCTGGATTAAAACCACATCCAGCATCTGCAGACACAGTCATGACAAGACCTTCCGACTATACCTGGAGCCAGAGGTGCTCGCAGGGATGCGGCCGAAGATCGCCCACCTTGGCCGTCATCGACATAGTCGGCTGGCTGGCAACCGCCCTTGGACGGGACGTCGCTGGGAAACCGCGGGACTGGAGGCCTGTTCGTCGCTCCAGCCTGCCGTTCAGCACATGTCAGCAGCGGAGGGAACTAACCGCCCATCTCCGAAGGCAGCAAGCAGCAGCATGGATCGCCTACATATGGCATTCACCCATTCATCAACTCCTCAAGATTAAACGGTACTAACGCTCCATAATATGCCCATTCAGAATTTAGTCTAGCCCTGATTATTATTTGTAATAATTAATAAATTAATTTAACTGTGTCAAAGCACAATACTATTTCATTTAAATAACCTATCCTCATACAAAGTATTACACAGCCGCCTACTTAAGGTCCACGCCTGAGAAATTCTAGTGATAATCACACTTGTCTCATGCTCTCCATGTATTATATTCCTAACATTTTAGCTTCCAATGTGAAAGTTAAATATCTTCATAACATTTTGGCGTCCAACGCAAATATTTTCATAACATTGATTTTATACGTTTCAAGGGTACAGTGGAAAATTTCAATATCTCTTAAGGAACTAGCATCATTGATCCCTTCGGCACCGGTGCACAGTCGGGAAACACGCCAAACGCGTGCCCAACATTTGTACACGGTTGACATTTGTCACATAAGAACGGGTCGTTTCTTCGACTCGTTCTTATGTACAACAGCTCGGCTGTGGAATGATTTGCCGGCCTCTGTGTTTCCTCCTTCCTACAACATAGGTCTCTTCAACATAGTTTTCTCTTCCAATGTTCATTCCTTCCTCTCCTCAAAAAGACCCTTCACACAGCATCCCAGATGACATAGGCCCTGAGGGAAATTATTTTCCTCAAGGCCTCCTGTGTGGAGTTAATGTAAAAAAAGGGCAATTGTAGGAAGATAAGATTTGTAGGAACACCCGAGTAAGGTGTTTTGTGCGTATTTCAATTTAAAATGTTGTAAATAAAATTAGGCATTTTATTTATTTATTTATTTGGAAAAAACAGTAAAAAAAACAACACATTGCAAAAGCGGAAAAAAAAATTACATTATAAATACATTTACATTAAAGGTACATTCAGTTAAACATAGCGGTAAAGATAATTGCAAAAAAATACATTTACCATAAAGGTACTAAAACATAAGTCATATTTCACGCTTAAAATCTTTGTAGGACAAGTGGAAAATATCCACATTTTCTGCGAGGCAGTTAATTAACCTAGTGAGTTTTCCCGAGGTCATCACTATTGGTAAGTTAGTTCTGCACCTGGGAAGAATCAAAAGCCCGTGTTGGCGGCCTCGCGTGAAATTATCCGGGACATAGGATCCTATTTTAGCCAGAATATTTGTTACTGATATAAGACCATTTAGAAGCTTATAAGCCATCTGCAGTAATGCGACATCTCTTCTAGAACTAAGGCTGCAGATACCCAGCATTCCCGAGATAAATGGAAACAGCCATGGATCAAAACGGAACTCTCTCGTATAAAGGTATCGTAAAAATGTCTTTTTCTCGACCATTAGTACATAGAAGGTGTCCTCTGGCCCCATATATGAGATCCACTCTCTAGAATGCTACGCACCAAGCTAAAATAAAGCAGCCTTATAACTGGCCAACTACTTTGAATTGTGTATGACAAAACCAAAACCAACATCTTTGTGGCTGATTTATTTATGTCGAATATACACAATTCTAATACAACCCATCATTAGCTTAGTTAAAGTCAATAATTTTTATGTCTAATGAGTGACAACGTTTTCGGGTAATATAAATATTAATCTTTGAAAGCAGTATTCTGATTGTCGTTGTTTGAAAAATTTGTTATATTTTCCTGGAAACTGAATAGCACAAACAATACGAAGAGAAAAACAAATTCACTCTTATTACGTTCTTTGATTGACAGTTTTTAATACAAAACTTCTACTGCTGGCATATTAAAAATATTTCTCAAGTGTTTTCCAGGAGCATGCCGCGCCGCGCCGGGACGGCGTTGCTTCGCATGTCGCTTCGTCGTCGCTCAATTTCCGAGAAGTGAATCGTTGCCGCAATTTGGTAGAAAGCGCCTTGTTCACTGCTGGGGAGAAATTCCACTCTTCAAACTTTACTTCCCTTTTTGTACTAAAAGCTCACCTCTTCACAAATCCATTTCCAACATGCCTTTGTACTACAATTTTATTTTGTTTTCTTGTACACGTGCCTTTTGAGTATTGAATTAATATTTTTTTTACTACCATTTATTTAGACTTCTCTTTGACTCTTTTCAAAAATAATAATATTTGGATGATTTGTATAGCGCCGTTAATGCGAAAAATCACCTCAAGGGTGCTGTATAAATTCGAAATATGTTTCTACAATGCTCTATCTTACTACTACATAACTAAAAGTAATTAATATAATTAAGATGCCAAAAGATATTAATACTTATTAAATAATAATGAAAATCGTAAATGATGTAGCATACGTGCATTTTGAAGACTTTTTCGAAGTTTGAAATACCAGAGAAAAAGATTGATGGAAATAATTTGTTCATGGAATTTTTGGGAATATTGACGTTTTCGAAAAGAAACAATTAATATAAGTGACAAAGAAGTGTACTGATTAGTCAAAATAATTGTTTAATATTTTGTTTCGGTCCTCTTTAAGTTTTTATTGATGTTTATATTCACTTAAATAAGACGGGTTACACCCGCGATAATTTGATGTTGCACCTGCAATTGCTTCAAAAGCGAATAATTCATTGTTTATTTGTTTTTCCCTATATTTTTTTTAAATTTAAATAACTAAAGACTAGACTAAAAACTTATGACTAACAGATTGCATCCATCGGTTCATCGATCACTAATACAAAACTATAATAATATGTGCAATGCAGATGACCAATGCTTGATGCCACATTAAAAAGTAAAGTTAAATTGAAATTCAA
The DNA here is from genome assembly GCA_929108145.2 of Limnephilus rhombicus. Lineage (NCBI taxonomy): Eukaryota > Metazoa > Arthropoda > Insecta > Trichoptera > Limnephilidae > Limnephilus > Limnephilus rhombicus. The sequence goes on from OV815271.1 coordinate 46,259,808, forward strand.
TTTGTTTACGTTTGATTTAAAAAACGAAGTGCTTACTAATTATTATTTCTTGTTCTGAGAAGAGTCTAGGCTATCGAGACCTTGTACTTTAGGTCGCTGGTTAAAAATTGCCGTTATTTATAGGCAGTAACAATGCCATATCACGCAACAAAGCTATCAAACGCGTTGTTTATCGTCGTTTTACGTAATTTTCATTTCAAAATTCCTGTAAAAATGATTTCTACAACATCCAGAAATAATACCCAAATTACTAATACGTAAATCATTAGAATTCTTCAATTTTGGATTAAATCACGTACGCTCTTACGTAAACGATGAACCGGAGTAGAGAGGACTGTTTCAGACGATGCGGATTTATTCACGCGTTTGAATTCCATTTAGACGTGCCGTATACTTTCCGCAGCAATCGGTTCAGCCCAGCTCCAGTTCCGTTGAAATATGGAGATCGAAGAAGCAATATGCTTGTGGTTTCACTACATACTCTCGATTAATTCGCTCGCGTATCAGCTCGTCAGCTAAACCGCTAATAGGCAATGCATAGAACTTAGGTCGAGCGAATTCCAAACAGTACCAAGTTTTCGGAGCGACTGACAATTCTTCGTGCTATTTCGTGTATAGTATATGGGTACCTATTAATGGTACCAGTTATTAATTAACCAGTATAAATAGCACGGGACAGCCAACAAATAAAACAAACACCATAAAAATACACGATTGTTTAAACACCAAAAACTGCGACTGCCCTGCTATAGTAAAAACAGACCAAATAAAATATCTAGGAATCATAATTGATCATAATCTCAAATGGGCACATCATATAAATCATATCACCAATAAACTCCTCAAAACAATTCATCTTTTCCTAACCATAAGAAACATATACAAACTAAAACAAATGAAAACAATATATTTTGCACTCTGCCAATCTATAATAGAATATGGAATCATTGTTTGGGGAGGAGCAACAAACTCAGCTATTGCTCATATGGAAACCACACAGAGAACCATCTTAAAGATTATACTAAAAAAACACAGAATGACTGACACAGACCAAATATTCAACATGTTCGACGGACTTGATATACGACAATTATACATAAAAACACTTCTTAACTATATCTTTGACCAAAAACACAAACTCCAACAAACACAAACCATTAATAGACCAGTTAGACAAGCATACATACAAAACTTAAAAACACCGACGATAAACACAAGCTTTGGACAAAGACACCACAAATACCAGGCAATAAAAGCATTCAACCATCTTTCACTCGATTTAAAAAAAGAAGAAAACAAAAAACTTTTCACACTCAAAATTAAAAGATGGATTAAAGACCAAAAAAGACAACTTTACAAAAAAATCACAACATAAAAAAAAATAAAAATAAAAACACATAGACATAAACACCATTGCATTACTCACTAATTTATAAAACCTTTTAATTTCACTATCGGTTTATATGTATCTATCCTATTTATATAGTTTTATTCTATTGTTTTATTTTAGTGTTATTTTACTCTTTTTTGTTTTGCTCTATTTTCTTTCTTTCAATTCTCATATGTTATTGTCGAGTCTCTTTCTTCTTTAGTTTTTATTTTATATGTATCTTAAATAAAAAAAATAAAAAAATCATATCAAACTGTAAAATGAGGTCCTCAGCACGGGTAAAGCACCCAGTGAGGCCCACATTAGTCAAATATGTAACACACATGTATAAATCAGGTGAATCAAATAAATAAATAAAAAAAATAAAAAAATAAATAAAAAAAAATAAAAAATGCACAAATTTTGTGGCCACAAACGCAACACGACATATTTTATTTAGGTAAATACTGTCGATATTATTCTAAAAATATTATACGCCTCTAACAATTTATTTTTGTAAAATATTGTTTTTTGCGATTACCGCATTAGAGTGCCAACTGGCAATAGGACGATGGCATATCCATTTTTGGTAAGTGTGTAACCTTTTTGCGTACGTGATATGATAAGAGTAGAATCTACCTACAACACACACTGGCATGAAGGTACCAATTCGACATTAATCAAATAAATAATAAGTCTGCTGTTGAAAGAATGACATTTATTGATAAGCAAGAAACAGGTAGAGCAAGAACCATAAATCTCAGAGCGTGTCAGGTAGGATCCTGATAGAGGTTAAACATTTAAATAGCAAACTGTAGGAAATCTATGCCATCAAAGCTATGGAGAATTTAATCAATAGGGCGCCAGCCAGGGAAAACATCCTGACATATTTTTAAAACAGTGACCATAATCTAAACTATAATTATATTCATTTGTCTCACGCGTAATCGAAGTTTCCAGAAACCACCCAGCTGCGTGCGTAGGGCACGACCCACCTCACAACACCGGCTCTCCACGCCAACTGACGGTTGCGGAAATCCCTCAAACTATCGAACCCCGAAACTCAGGCGTACCACCGTCGGGAAACATGCGTAGTTACCACAATGCGGAACCATTCAGTAGCTACCTGCTACAATATCCCCCCACGAATCCGAAATTTTCCCAGGGAAAATTTCCTAAAGCCTCCTGGCGCTCGGGGAAGAAAAACGTTCTCGCAGACCAAGTGATGAACTGGTTCAATTGACTGCAGGCGGCAAGGAAGAAGACCAGGCCCCGGATGTTTACTGGAAATGCTGTTCCTCCAAGGTGACGTTGCTGGAGAACAGATTCAGGAAAGACTTCAGCGAACGGCCTCACAATATGACTTCTGCACACTTCGTTGCACATGATTGTGGAATTATAGCCCGAAAGCGTTGGAAAAAAAAGGAAGTGTAGAAAATCCTAGAAGCATCTTCAGGAACCATAGTGTTAATGCGCCTCATCAGCAATCTTGTAAGGATGATGAAGTGTCCAGTAGGGAAAAAAAAACCGAGGTCCATGAGAAGAACTTTAGAGATGTTCCTCCCACCAAGTAATGTTATAGAACAGCATCCGCATAAGTGGCGATGATGTCCAAGGTCCTTGTGGAAAACTTTAGAGATGTTCCTCCTGCCAAGTAATATTGCAGAACAGCATCCGCATGAGTGGCGATGATGTCCAAGGTCCTTGTGGAAAACTTTAGAGATGTTCCTCCTGCCAAGTAATATTGCAGAACAGCATCCGCATGAGTGGCGATGATGTCCAAGGTCCTTGTGGAAAACTTTAGATGTTTCTCCCGCCAAGTGATGTGATGATTGCAGTGTAGAAGAATCTTGATTGAAGAACGTAGAGGAATATACGTGTGAGACACTAACAGCTAAACTACATCTTACATAGTGGGTCACTGAGATACTGAAAGTTACTTAATGAAGATCTGAACTTAAAAGTTTACTTAAAAAAATAGAAATAAAATCCAAAGCTAAACCCGAATAATAACATCTGTTATCCAATGATAATTAAAAGCCTAGACGCCCCAAAACAATTATATAATACCTAACAGGCAATATATGAAAGCTACATAATATAGATAAGAAAAAAAAAAAAAAAATTCAATATTAAAAGGTAAACCAGAATGACATCATGAATATCATTATGATTGTCAAAGTTTGTTGACTAAGGCACTGCCATCTATTGACCCAGAAATGGGTAACCCGAGATCCAAACCATTGAGAAAATTAAATAAATAAAAGTTGCTACCAAAATTAAACAAAATGTCCAAAGTAACCAGTAATTTTAATATTGCATCAAGAGGTCTGGAGACGTGCCTTGAGCTCAGAGGCAGGTCCCGAAAGCTCAAAATGGAACATTAAAACTGATTGTAACATTAAAACCAAGGCTTATCGCCAATCACATTCAAAATTAATTATGTACGAATGGAAACATTTAATTCATGTAGGAAAAATTCCAAATGCTTATATAGAAAAATCACAGTCTCCAACTAGTGGGAAAATCATTATAAATAACAACAAAAAAATTGATGTATTGAATATACTTAAAAAACATGCAAAATTATATGGTAATATAAGACAAAGTAGTATCAATTATTATTTATCACATATAAAATGATCACTTGTGAAAAAACACGTATATATAAAATGACATGTAAAATCACGCTACCGGAAAACTGACATAGCCTGTGGATTTCCTAAAATCCAAAATAGATAATTATTAGTTTCTGAAACTCTCGCCTGTGTAAACCGCACAGCCAATTTTCCGAAAGGGTGAAGTTGTTAAATAGCAAATACCAATATTAATAATTTAGAGTGTCTACGCACTACATTTTTAGTTTTTAAACAAGTGTGAGTGTAAAATGTTTTAATAAAAAGCAAGCTACAATAAATACCACAGAACAATCCTTAGTACGCACCAGATACATAATTGAAAACATGGTTTATGACCAGGGAGTTGAGATAAACCATCTTCCTAAACCAGGAAGTGAATATATATCCGTTACGTACTACATTCTTAAATATAAATAAACATGATCCACAATTCAATGCCCGAAGATAATAAAAAGTCATCTTCGCGCGTTAAATTTTTCATAAACAAAACCCAACAAAGGGACACACAGACAAACACAACCCCAACAAATAACAAAACCAATCAATGTGAAGACACAAGTGTTATGTCGTGTCATCACAAAGAAGGAACAATAAAATTTGCATGGCAACGGTGGCAGAAGCATGCAAAAAAAACTAGTAGTATTGTAAACAGCAGAAAGCAAACTCTTTTGTAGATTCGCCTTCACCTTATACAAGAAAATTATCCCGTAGATCAACCGGAGTGTTCAGACTTGAGAATATCCTTCACATGGAAGACTCCCAGCTTTTTCCCATTCATGTCTGCCAATTCATAGGCAACAGGGGAAATCTTCTTAATCACCTTACTCCTAATGAATTTAGGGGCCAATTTTGCAGAGAAATGTTTACTAGCATCAGACAGGACAAACGACCGCCTCCAGACTATGTCCCCGAGGTTGTATTGAACATCCCTGCGACGCAGGTCATATTGACGTTTGTTGCGTTCGTAGGACTGTCTCAGGGACGTGCGTACCTGCGAAAAAATGTCGTTCAATTCCTGTAAATCATGAGCCCAAGAGTCACGTTCTGAAAATTTAATTTCTTCTTCATTGAAATCCACCCCCAAATAGTCCTTCCCTGAAATAATTATTTCCCTACCAAAGTTGAGGAAAAACGGAGTATACCCTGTGACCTCATGAACCGCAGTGTTGATAGCTAATTCAATTTCAGGAATAAAGTTCGCCCAAGTTCGGTGATCAGAGCCAACGTATGAAGCAAGAGCAGAAACTAAAACCTTATTTACTCGTTCAACAGGATTATTTTGCGGGTGATATCTACAGTTGTAGAACAGGTGACGAATGTGAAATTTGCTGGCCAACGCCTTTATGTCACGAGAAATGTACTGAGGTCCATTGTCCAAAACTATAGTATCCGGAACACCAAATTTGTAGAAGATGTCATTCTCCAGAATCGAAGCAATATTACTACCCGTAGCTTTCCTGAGTGGGAAAAGTCTTGTAAATTTCGAAAAGAAATCTGACACTACCAACAAATAAGTATATCCTTTCTTGTAGGAACTAGGATATGGGCCAAGTAAATCTGTCGCTATCATCTGCCAAGGACGCTGAACCAATTTGGGATCTCCCATAAGACCTGGAGGTAACAAATTCGAGCTTTTGTAACCTAAACAAGTTTGACATTTGGCTATGAACGATTTAACATCAGCCGCCATCTTGGGCCAATAATACTTTTGTCTGATCCTGTTTAATGTTTTTAAAATGCCGAAGTGAGCGCAAACCGGCGGAATATGGTGCTCTTTTATGACACTAATTCTGAACTCTTTAGGGAGTACTTCCTTCCAGTCATAAGACCTGTGAAGCGCTTCCATACTTTGAATGTGTTTAAATATCTTGCCATTAAAAACCTTCCATACCGGATACTTCTCGGGATGTGTTACGATTTTATCCCTCAATTTGACATACCACTCATCAGAAGTTACAAAGTTCTGATCTAAGGATTCTACAAGTAAGGGGTCACGGGATAAAGCATCAGGAATGACATTGTCTTTGCCATTTCTATGTACAATCTCAAAATTGAACTGTTGCAGTCTGACTGCCCAGCGGGCCAGCCTTCCTGACGGCGACTTTAGTTTCGTAAGCCATTTAAGACTATAGTGATCCGTGATAACTTTTACCGGAATGGGAGAGCCTTCGATATATCCTCTAAACTTTTCTAACGCGAAAATCATGGCATTCAACTCTCTTTCAGTTGTAGAGTGATTTCTCTCCTGAGCTGAAAGCGTTCTTGAAATAAACGAAATAGGATGTTCAATCTGATTGTCATCCATCTGCGTTAAAACTGCCCCGAGGCCTATATTCGACGCGTCACAACTAATGGTAAACGGTCTATCAAAGTTCGGACATGCAAGAACTGGCGCGTTCACCAGGATGTTCTTTAATTTAAGAAAAGCAGCCTCGGCCTGCTCATTCCATTTGAACTTTTTCCCCGCGAACTCCTTCTTCGTGAGATTATATAAGGGTGACGCAATTATGGAAAAGTTAAGTATGAACCTTTTATACCAAGAAAGAACACCTATGAATCTGCGCAGACTCTTTTGAGTCGTAGGAGTGGGAAATTCAACTATAGCTTTAACTTTGTCCGGATCTGTACGGAGCCCTTTGCTGTCGATTACATAACCCAAGTATTTCAAGGAATCCCTGCAGAAAACCGATTTTTGAACATTTATGGTAAGACCGGCGGCTTGCAATCTCTGTTTAACCTGTCTTAAAAGATGAATGTGTTCTTCAAAAGAGGAACTGATTACAATAATATCATCTAGGTAACAGAAAACTTTCCCGTCGAATTCCGGCCCTAACACCTTATCCATTAATCTCATCATGCGTGCGCTTGCCCCGTGAAGACCGAATGGCATGGTAACGAAATGAAATAATCCTCGTTTGGGGATTGTAAAAGCCGTTTTTTCTTTAGAACTCTCATCCAATGGAATCTGGAAAAATGCATCATTAAGATCCAAAGTCGTTAAGTAGCGAGCTCCCCCCAAACTGTTAAGAATGTCCGAGATAAACGGCGTCGCGTACGCGTCACGTTTTGAGTTTGCGTTTAAAAGTCTGGAATCCAAACATAGTCTGAAGGAACCATTCTTCTTGGGGACCAGAACAATCGGATTATTCCACGAGCTGTTACTAGGTTCAACCACCCCTAACTCTAACAATCTGTCTAGCTCGTTATGCACTTTAGGAAGTATATGCGGTGAAATCGGATATATCCTTTGCTTAATAGGAGAACAATCACCCGTGTCGATTGTGTGTTTTTCTAACGAGGTTCTACCTAACCGATTGCCCGAATATTCCTTGAATTCATTAATTACCTTATCCAAAACAGAACGTTGAGAAATTGATAGGTTATGAGCATTTTCCAACCCAACAACATCAGCTATGCGCTGTTTGTTCCCCGTCTCTTTGCAAGACATTAACTTAGAAATCTTTGGACAAATATTAAATATCTTCCAGAAGTCACAGCCTAATATTATATTCGCTTTTATCTGTGGCATGACAACAAAGTTAAAAGCTTTTTCCACCCCATTGACACAAACCGGAAGCGAAATCTTGTACGAACAACATACAGAATGCCCTGTGGCAGATACTAAAGAGAAACTGACATCTAACTTAGACAGTTCAAAACCTGAATCTAAAAATTTTTTGTGAAAGTTATTCCCCAGAATTGAAACATGTGAGCCTGAATCCAACAGACCGGAGCACACAAACTGATTAACTTGAAAAGAGATGTAAGGACGCCCGTCCCTGTCAGGCGCTCGCACCTCCTTCGCAGTTCTAAGATTAGCATAAAATTTTCTTACAACCTCGAGCCAGGAAGACCATTCCCCGGAAGCAATCTCGGCAAACGACGGCGTCCCGACGTCCGCTGATAGAATCTCCCGGGAAATCAGTTTTTTGACTGATCTCGACAGCCGCAAGCTGGAGCCTTCACCCCTGGTCTGCCGCAGCGGAAACATTGCACCTTCCTGGAATGAGACCTTGACGGGCTAAGCTTATCATTGTTACCATAACGATTTTTATTGAAATTGGGATTTACATTTCCAGAATCTCTAAAATTAGCATTGTGAGAATTACGTTGATTCCTCCTGAAATCGGGATTTGCAATCGCAGAATTTAAATTATCATTCCGCCTCACATTGTTATACCTAGAATCTCTAAAATTAGCATTGTTAGAATAACGTTGATTCCTCCTGAAATCGGAATTTGCATTCGCAGAATTTAAATTATCATTCCGCCTCGCAACATTATTATTCCCAGGTTGCGATGTGCACGGAGAATTCCTGTCACCCGAACGGCTATCGGCCAGCTCAATCATCTTCCCAAGCTTCTTGAGCGTAATAATGTCAGGAATTACTGAAAGAGATAATTTTTGTATATACCTAGGTAACATATTGCATTGCATAATTTCAAGTAATTCTACCTCAGATAATTTAGTAGATAGACGGTTATTCAGTACAAGAATGCGAGTTATGAAAGCACTAATATTCTCTTTTTGCAATTGAAGAGTAGATCGAAGTTGAGCCAACAGTCGTCTTTCATGATCGAGAAGCTCATATTCATCCTTTAATGCGACAACAATATCCGCCCAGGACGAGAAAGACGAGCGATTCACTCTAAACCACAAGAGCGCATCACCTGCAAATAACTCCACAGCTGACGAAAAAAGTGAAGAGGTACATACATTCCTTGCTTGAGCAAGTTCCTCGATCCTTTCTATGAAGTCCCTCACACTGGACGACCCATCATACGTGAGATTCCATTTATATACCGGAACGGATGGTGATGAAGAAGGAAAAGAAACCGGAACGGAAGTAGCCGACGTTTCTCCTTGTTTCGCCATTGTGCACTGTGCTTTGCTTCTTGTTAAAACGCCACAATCCATAACCTAACTTATAGCAAGGTAAGAAAAAAAATTATCAGTCACATGCAACAACCACAAACCACCTAAAATTGCGATACGCCATCCACGTGCAAAACCAAATAAAACTCTGATAAAATTTGAAAAGCGCTTTCACGCTGGTGAGTTGGGGAGATTACAAACTGTGTAAAACTATTGTTAACATAACCGGTTGAAATGAGGAGATCGTGCCCTCGCCACAACATTCGAGAAACCACTCCCCCGCATGAGACAAATGAAATATATCAAAATTCTAAATGATAAACTCACCATAACCTCAACGGCACAGACCCAGCAAAATATTTAACCCCTAGATTCCACAAAGCAGTTGGGCCGCCATTTTGTAACCTTTTTGCGTACGTGATATGATAAGAGTAGAATCTACCTACAACACACACTGGCATGAAGGTACCAATTCGACATTAATCAAATAAATAATAAGTCTGCTGTTGAAAGAATGACATTTATTGATAAGCAAGAAACAGGTAGAGCAAGAACCATAAATCTCAGAGCGTGTCAGGTAGGATCCTGATAGAGGTTAAACATTTAAATAGCAAACTGTAGGAAATCTATGCCATCAAAGCTATGGAGAATTTAATCAATAGGGCGCCAGCCAGGGAAAACATCCTGACATATTTTTAAAACAGTGACCATAATCTAAACTATAATTATATTCATTTGTCTCACGCGTAATCGAAGTTTCCAGAAACCACCCAGCTGCGTGCGTAGGGCACGACCCACCTCACAACACCGGCTCTCCACGCCAACTGACGGTTGCGGAAATCCCTCAAACTATCGAACCCCGAAACTCAGGCGTACCACCGTCGGGAAACATGCGTAGTTACCACAATGCGGAACCATTCAGTAGCTACCTGCTACAAGTGGAGTGGTTGAAGGGAGTGAAAAGCGAAGAAGATTTGTAAGAGTATGTTCAGAAAGTTAAAGTTTGGCTACTCAGAACTGGTCACTAAACACAGTGATTTCATCATGTAGTTTTAACTTGGGAGGCGGGAATGGGTATCGCAGCCCCGGGAACCTTTATTTGATAACCAACACCTCTGCCATAGGTCACCCCAAGTGGTTCGCTACGTTTGGTGATTTAGCAGGTTTGTCTAGGTCTTGGAGGCGGATGACCAGGACACACTGAACCCCAGATTCCTACCCACCCCTTAAACCCTTTTCCTTTCCAGAACTCTCCTCTCCTTCCTTTTCCTAAAAAAACCCTACACACAGCATCCCCAAAGATGACATAGGCCCTGTGTGGAGCTCATGTAATTTTTTTTTTTTAAACTGAGGATTGTCGTTTATGTACATTTGGAATAAAAGTGGCCCAAGAATAGATCCTTGTGAAACTCTATAGTTTATACTCTCTCGGCTAAAGCCATTCCAAGCAACTTTTCGATTATGAAAGCTGGTTTTCCACAAGGCCGATACTAAGGTATCTATTACTCTGGCACGTGCCGAAAACGTAATATACCCATTACCCAAAAAAAAATGCATTTTTTTTCCCAGGCCGGGTATCGAACTCATGACCATGATCGTTAACTGAACTCAATTTGATGCTTGGTTAATCAGTTCGAATAACTTCCGCGCTAACGAATCAGCCTCGTTTGCACCAGTCTGAGTGCAATGTGATGCAGAATAGAATTCTCGCGCTCAGTAATAAATGCATCCTCCGTTAATTTAGTCGCCTGTCAAGGGAAATTATTAAGTTTGCAATATCTCTTGCCAGCCAGGTGTAAAATTACATAATTATGATGTAACACATTCCGACTGGTTCCGTGATAAATTTAATATTTCACAGGAAGCTCTGTGTTATTTCTGTTTCTATTACACCAAAGTTTTGTTTATAGCACAATGTTATTTGTGTAGATCTTTCAACTAGGAACGCGACGGTTCATGGCGGAATTACATGTGTTAGTTACCCTCACATACTCATATTGTTCGTATCAGTGGTGTGCAGTAACATTTACGAAATCAAGAGTGTTTCCGGATAAAATGAACAATTTTTTTCGTTGGTATCGGAACATAGATTTGTTCTGAGATTTTTATAATTAAGGGCGTATGGATGTTAAAATTAAATCGAAACCAAAATTATCGTTGGTTCAAAAAATTGGATTACAAATACATTTATCAAAAGGAAAGCGCATTCATTATTTTTCGCAGTCAAAAGTTCGCAAGAAATATTTCTTTATTACCTTCTGTTGGTCTGCAAGAAGAATATATGTCTCCTATTAAGTATTTTACTTTCGAAGCGAGAAGATTGAATTAGATGGGGAGTTTTGTTATGAAATTACTCAGTGGTAGTATTATTCGACCGAATTTGTAAGATATGCGATATTTCGATTCTCAGTTGCAACCGTTACTTTTATTTTATTTTCTGTGTTGTTCTGTTTTATAATTCTTTTAAATTTATTAGTACTAACCTACTCTTCAATGATTTTATATATCGATGTTTTACATGGAGGATAATCGATTACCTTCATGGACATGACGATAAGCAATTAATATAAAAAATAATTTAAAGCGTATTTGCACTTCATTCCAGAGTGGGAGATGCTTTCATTAGCGTTGTGAGAGACTAATATTAAGAATCGAAACATTACTTTTAATTTATCAAAACCATCAATGTACATCAGCTATAGTAATAGCAATGACACAAGAACAAAAAATTTGGTATCGAAATATACGACAATCCTTGCTCGAAAAGCCGTTTGTACACCGCTATACCGCGTCTCATGCTATATTGCCTATTATATGTATTCCTTTAAGGTGGCCCCTAGACGCAACAATAATATTGTACAATATATTTTATTGGACAATAAAATTGAAAGGCGCTTAGGCGGCCCCTAGTCGATACAATAACATTGCACAATATATTGTACAATGTTATTGTAGCGTCTAGGGGCCATCTTAAAATTAAACTCGCTCAAACTTTGTTCAATCATTGAGCAATCTTCAATATTAACCCTAAACGGTCAATAATATTGCACAATTCGTAATATTGAGTAACATAATTGATGGTCTAGGGGCCGCCTAACAAAAATCACGAGAAATTGAAGACCTTATTAAATAAAACTTCTTATTCTTTTCGCATTGTTAATAGTACTGTCTTGCATTTTCACTTTAGATTATTTCATTTCTTTATATACTATTTAATGTTCGTCTAAACATCTGTCTATAAATATACCGTTTTTATTCCTCTTTTACACATAAGATACTTCTTCAATTCTTCTCCTTCTTAATTCATCTAAATTTAAGACTTCCTTAATGTGTTAATAACATTGCAATGAGATATTTTTACTCTACATTCCTGTCACCTACCAGAGAACAGGTTACACCTAGTGAGGTAGGAAATGTAAGGCATATCTACTCGTAAAATTAAAACATATGAAACATTAATTATTATAGTACAAACTTTTTTTTGTATGAACATGTAAAAATTGTATTTTAATAAACGCCGATTCATCGGCACCGAACTGAAAACAATAATGCTATCTATGTTTAGGGAGCAGATCCGAGTAGACAGATACTTTCCAAACTTTCCCCTTCTCCTTCCCCGCTTATTTCATCCTCAGAACATTCCTCAAATGAGAGTGCCATAGTTCTACTAACGAAAATTGGCTCTTAATTCCCCGTTTCCTTTAGCTTCACTGTAAAATAACTCTCTGCCGTTGGAACACTTGGGCAAAATCACTAGCAAAAATGGGCGTATGTAAGAATACATATGCATAAATATACTATTCATTTTAAACTTAAATATATGCGAATGAAACAAGAATTAAATTCTTATCCTCACTGCTAAAATAATTGTGCTAATGGAATATGTACTTCAGTTACGGTGACGATTGTAATAGATTAGCAACGATACTCAACCTGCGGCCCGCCAAGCTTTTGTGTGCGGCCCTAACCACTTTACCATCAGGAACTTGATTTAAAAAAAAAAACTATCATTCTAAATTTCGAATATTCGATTCGATTCGATTTATAATCTTGTGATTCGTTTTGACTTTGACGCACAGGCCACAGATAGTGACACCCGAAAAGGATTGTCATTATGGTCCACACGATCTGGTACAAGAGTAAGATACTTGTTTAGATATTCACGGCCAAAAGGTTTTTTTTTTGTTATTTGTTTTTGGGGTGTTATGCCGTGTTGCGCTACCCCCGTCTTTAGCCAACGTTTCGGACAGCGTTACAGTGTCCATCATCAGGGCAGATGTGTAAGTCTTGCTATTTACACACGCTAGATTTAATCCCAAAAAACAAATATTTGACACACAAGTACGCGCGCAAATCTATAATATAAATATGAAGCTAAGCGCAACACTTCCTAAGGACTGCACCAAATTGGATAATTATTTTTTTTGTGTTCGTTATTGTCAGGACAAGGTTTGTATAAAACCACTGGTGAGCTCTGACGTTATGAAATTTGTATAAAAAAAATTGAATAGGTGGCACACGAGCCATTTGAATACTGAATGTACCGGGACTGAATGTATGGAGTGCGGGAGTGTTGGAGTGAAACCAGTGAAAGGGGAGGGGAATCTGGTAGGGGGGAGGTGAACTTGGGAGGGGGAGTCGCGGGACGGGGAAGGGGGGGAGTAGAGTGGGGAGAGGGAAGGTGGAGGAGGCGGAATGGGAACGCGAGAGGGGAATGGGACACGGGAGAGAAAGGGGAGGCGGAAGGGGAAAGAGACGAATGGTAAAGGACACGCAGTGAGAAACTATTTCCTTATTAAACGGCATAGCAACGCATGCCGTGTACCAGCTAGTAATTTATAAATAAAAGTGCCACTTCTAGAAACAACCGCATCAATTATAATATATAAAAACTAGTTACTGTCAATGGTTAGTCAGGTACCTACTAATTTTAAAAGCATTTCTTGCTGTCGTATAAAGTACTATTTTCTTATAATATAAATACGCATTATTAGGTAATTTTTCACAAAAACAGCGCTCTACAAATTATCCAAATATTATTATTATTAATGGCGGAGTGTCTTCAAAATTAAATCGAAAAAATGTTGGGGGGGGGGGGGGTTGATGATTTTTTTTCGTCATACCAGTATAGTGTTGCGGCCCGCGTAACTTTACAAATACATGTATGTGGCCCGAAGAGAAAAAAGGTTGAGTATCGTTGGATTAGACAAACCTAACCTACGGACAGTATTGGACCAGACTTTAACCTATAAACTGCATTAGACTACACTTTGCACACATCAAAATGTATCTTCAAATCTCATTAATGAAATAAAGTCTGTGAAATCAAATCGTATGGGCTTTATAGATGATGTCGTAAAGACAACAGATACCGTGTTACAGTCGTCACCGTGACTGACATAGTACGGGCTTTGCAAAAACGCCGCCCGGTCAATGAAGAAATACGACAAGCTTCAGTGAGCTTCAGACAAGCTACGGTAATGTGAAAATGACTATTGAATAAAATAACCTATTATTTATCATAGGTAGGTACTCACTACAGCCAATAGTTATTAAAGCTGAGCGAGTTTACAAGCTACTATCTGGGAAATTCACTATCTGTTAGTAAACTCGCTCAGTGTCATCGTGTTACTTGCTAACTAGGAGATTGTTGACAGTCCACGAAAAAAGTTGATGGGTCGTCAACTTTACTTGCCACTCGCTTACTCGTGATTGGTTTATTTATGTTTTTCAAGATGGCTACCAATAAACAGCTAATTTTGACTGTCAAATATCACAGAATTAGTTCAAGCAGGCGTCGTTATTCTTGTTCTGGCGCTAGCAGCGACCTCAGTTTCCTACGCTGCTGAGCGAGTGGACAGTTTTGTGTGTCATCATGACAATCTCACTCGCCGATTTACCCGCTTTTAAACTTAGAAGATAGTAGCTTGTAAACTCGCTTAGTGTCATCGAGCCTTTAGCTATAACCCAGTCGCGTCGAAGCTTGAAACTTTGCAATAAACGATTGATGAAGATTCAACGAATGGCCTTCGCATGGCATTAGGCCGTGGAAGAGAAAAAACATCAAATAATGTGTCATGGAATTTTGATGGGAATAGGCGTGGACGAGATTTATTGTTCATAGCGAGGTACATTCGTTCATTCGCCGTTATGATTAACCTACCCTAACGATTTGACAGTTTCACATTTATCCGGTTTTGCATTCTCGACAAAATTTCCCGTAAATCATTTAATAACTTTCATCTCGTCTACGTATTGTTTGACTTTCGCGATTTATTACGTAAAAGCTATACAAGTACCTTTATGGAATTCAATAATGTTACACGTTAGAAGAAACGTGATTTATTAGTTGCTCTCGATTAGGGATAGCTTGTTAGCCGGTAGGAAGTGGGTGACTGAAAGAATAAAGGAATGATGATTTTTGTTACCTATATATATATATATATATATATATATATATATATATTTTTTTTTTTATAGTGAATGCCGCACAAGAATCTCAACCGCTCCCGTCTGGAGTGAGTGAGACTATGGCATCCCCAATTGGGGTATGTTGTGAGGCTGAAGGTAGTGGGGAGGGGAAGGAGGTGGGGAAGAGGAAAGTTGGGAAGTACCTTGCTATTCAGATCTAGTCACCAAACACGGCTAAAGCCATTTTCAAGCAACGTTTCAATTCTGAATGGTGGTCTTACACCAGGGCGATACTGATAGTATCTTCCACTCTGGAACATGCCGCAAATATACTATATATTATTTTAAATGTATTAATTGTGAAATAACACGAATTAATCAAAAAAATTATTTGCGCATGCCGGGTTCGAACCCGCGACCTCCGGATTGTGAGTCGTATGAGGTCATATAAAACCACTATACCAATTATTCAGCGTAGTTACTTAAGATGGTTATATTTATAGTTTTGGTTAAGAATGATTAGTTGTAAGTCAGATATCCATTTATTTTTTTAAGGTGTTTAAGTTTCCATTAAAGTTTTTTAGAACGCAAAATTTTCAACGCCTATCAGATGATTTAAAAATAAAAATAAAGATAATAAAATAAAATATTTTTTTGTTTAAAACCACGAAATTTATTAATTTATTAACCAACCGGTTTCGCTTATCTTTGGCCTTTTCAGGGTACAAATTAATACTAAACAAGAAGTACATAATGTTTGCTTATATATAACAAAATATAGAGGGAGACAACATGATACAAATATAACAAACACATAGACGGCCATAAAATACATTAACATAAGCACTCAAGTAATGGGAAAAACAGAAAGATAATTAGGTAGACTAATGGGTTATAATTTATAATAATAAATTTGGAGAAACAAAGCATCATCTGACATTGTGGTAAGGAGCACTTGGAATTTTTATTTTATTTTAAGGGTTTATTGAAAACGGACCTAATATTGGACTACTTGATATGTCTAATTGATTATTAAGTATATGACTTTTGATTTTTACGACTTTTTTATTTCTAACGCCTCTAAATTGTTTAGTCTGTTACCATGTCCGTTTTTATGTAAGATTTTAGCACCGGTGCTATGATAGAACGTATGATCTTTATCGATAAAATGATTGGCGAATTCTGAAAAACCGTTATTATTGAGGCAACAAAGATGCTCCTTTATCCTAATATTGACATTACGTGATGTCTTACCGATATAGAAAGCCGAACAATTATTACAATTTGATTTATAAATTCCCGAATGACTTAATTTATCGTCCTTATCTTTAGAATTAATTAGAAATTTACCTAGATTGTTATTGGTATAAAAGGCCGGTCTGACTTCAGAAGGAAGGTTTTTTACACTTAAGGTAGAAAAATTATTAATGAACAAAATTCGACGCCATTGATGATTAATATTATTATCATTGATTTGAGGACAAGGACTAGCGAATAAGAAGCGATTAATGGCTATTTGTTTTAGTTTTTTATTTAAGATTAAATCTATAAAATATGATTCATAGCCATTATTTACCGCTATTTTTTTAAATTATTTTTAGTTCATTAGCAAAATTATTATCGGACATTGGAATTGTGTCTAATGATGGACCATTGAATGGAATGCGGAGTGTTTATGTAATATAGGGTGATTGGAGGTGCTGTGTACGACAATGTCAGTATAGGAGGGTTTACGAAGTATGTTAAAATTAATTTTGTTATTAACGATCGATTAGGTGAGGTCTAAAAAAATTAAGGTTGAATTGTTGCCTATCTCTAATGTGAATTTAATATAATTATGAAAAGAGTTTATAAGATTGAGAAAGGAATTCAGTTGACGCTCAGTCCCTGACCATATACACAAAACATCATCAACGTATCTTTTCCAGTACAGAACATTTTTAATAAGAGATGAGGTACTAGATAAAATTATCAAAAAAAGCCGTAAAAAAAGCCTTAAAAACCAAAAGTCATATACTAAATAATCATTTATACATTAGGTCTGTTTCCAATAAACTCTTAAAATAAAATAAAAATTCCCAGTGCTCCTTACCACTATGCCAGTTGATGCTTTGTTTCTCCAAATTTATTATTACAAATTATAACCCATTAGTCTACCTAATTATCTTTCTGTTTTTCCCATTACTTGAGTGCTTATGTTAATGTATTTTATGGCCGTCTATGTGTTTGTTATATTTGTATCATGTTGTCTCCCTCTATATTTTGTTATATAGGAGAAGTTTGTTAGGTACATGAAACGTCAAACGTATTTTGAAAACCTCTACAATAATAAACCTAAAAGTGTGATAAAAAGTGAAGTAGACCATTACAATCAGTGCAGTCCTGCGCAGTTTTGAACGCGCTATCGACGAGTGTTTATGCCTTCAAATTTTTCCACACGGAAATATCAAAATATGTGTTTTTGAAAAATATAAAACGGCACGCCAAAGTTCACAGTTTAATTCTTTCAAAGAAAAAAACGTTGCTATTTTCTGAAGACTGGTGGAAGTAAAATTAAATAAAAGTTAATAAAAGTGAACAATCCAGTTACGGTGTTTTTTATTTTAAAAAAAAAGTTAAACAAGTTGCAAAAACATTCTAGTGCGACAATAAAGACCATCAATAAATCGACGCGCTGTCCGCGTGAACTGTCACACAAATAAATACGAGTGTTCTTGCCGGTATTGCGAATAGAGCCCGTGGCCTTGTGGGCCAACGCGTCGGAACTGCTTTTTGCCCGAAGTAACAGAATATTGCCGCGCTCGGCTCGAAACTCACACCTGCGAATTTTAAAAAAAAATTTATTTGTTGAATTTTTTTTTTTTTTTTTTTTTTGTTTTTAATAAACGATGTAAATTTAATTACCAAATATCCGAAGGAGTGAACAAATCTAAATATGGAGGAATTTATAGAAGACATAAAAACTGATATTAATAAAATAACAACTGTTAAAGACTCTAAAATAAAACAAAGTTTAGAAAACAATATTAAAAAGCTGGAAGAAGCGATAAAATGCGAACATTTAAAACTACAAAATAAAATAATTCAATTGCAAGAACAAATAATTCAAAATAATGAAAATTACTGTCAAAAATTAGAAAAAATAATTACAACAAATCAAAATGTTAAAACATACGCTGAAGTTAGTGCGCAAAACAAATCCCCGGTTTTATATCCCATCATTATAAGTTCAAAAAACGAAAAAGAAGATATCAAGGAAATAATAACTAAGAACGTAAAGATTTCTAAAACTGGCGTTGGTATTGCTAGCATCAGAAAAACATCGAAAAACCAACTAATTATCAACCTTAACAAAGAAGAAGATAGGATCAAGACAAAAAACGAAATTGAAAAAATGAACCTTGAAGGAATTAACGTGGGCGAATTAAAGAAGAAAAGTCCGTGTATGATCTTCAAAGGAATCGACGAGAACTACAATAAAGAAGAATTTTTAAATGACTTAATCCTACAAAACGAAGACATAAACATATTAAATGTAGAAGAAAAAATCAAAATAAAAGGAATAATCAACATTAAAAAATATAAACATATTAACATTATTATCGAATGTAACGGAGACATTAGAAACTTACTACTAAAAAAAAAAAAGTAAACCTGGGTTTCTCCCAAATTAAAGTGGAAGATTGTAACCCGTTAATGCAATGCTACCATTGTCAGAAATATGGCCACACAGCTACGCGCTGTCTAAGAATAAACGAAAAACCAATCTGCCCTCACTGCGCTGGAGATCACGGACTCAAAGACTGTCAAAACAAAAATGAAGTGCCAAAATGCATCAACTGCACAACTAACAACCTATTTAAAAAGAGTTCTTATAGAACAAATCATAAAGCCAACAACGAAGAATGCAAACAACGCATAAAAATGTTACAATTTGCAAAGGAACGAATCGACTACAACTAAACATGGATGATTACATTACAAAAAAAATCGACCAAAACTACAATATTACAGAAGAAATATGCGAAAACGTTGACGAAATTAACAAATGGTGTCATAATACTGATTCCGCTTTTCTAGTGCTAAACATGAACATAAGAAGCCTTTCAAGAAATCTAGATGAATTATTAATAAACATTAATAATTTAAGCACATCACCGGTGTGCATAGGGTTAACTGAAACACACTGCAACAGCGATCAATACATAAGTGCGCTACCCAACTACCGAGGAATTGCAACCAAAATATCTATAAACAAAAATAGTGGAATAATTATGTTCGTACGCGACGATTGTGAAGTGTTAAACACAGAAGAAGTGAACATTGAATTTGTCAACTGCTTAAAAATAGATATTAAATTTAAAAATTGTATTTATAGAATTATAACAATATACCGTACACACAAATCAAACATAACGAATTTTACAAACGAACTTTATCTATACCTAAATAAATTAACAAAAAATTTTACGATTGTATGTGGAGACTTGAACATAAATATTTCTAATAACCATAATTCAATTGAAAAAAATAACTTCTTGAACATGATGACTCATCACAACTTCAAATCGTGCATTAATAACTATACCCGAGAAGTACCAAATCAAACGCCATATTGTCTAGACCATATTTGGTGTAATGTAAACCTGAATAATATAAAAAATGTCAAATCTACGATTTGGAAGATAAACATAACCGATCATCACTCAACACTTTTTAAATATGAAACTAAAAATAAAAACAAAAGCATACATAAATTAAGTACCACAAAAACCACATTAAACTACCAACTATTAGAAAAATCACTCTCAACATAAAAATGGACTGAAGTAATTAACAGTAAGTGCGCTAATGAATGTGCATATTTTTTTGAAAAAAAAATTATCAGAACACATTATAAATGCCTCTGAAATTAAAAACTTGCATCAAAACTCAAAAACAAAAAAAATTAAACCCTGGATCACTAACGGATTAGTAAAAGCAGTTAGAAAAAAAAATAAACTTTTCAAACTAGCTCATCAACCGAATGCTAAAAAATCAATTATTTCATATTACAAAAAATATAAAAACATATTAACAACTTTAATTCGGAAAACGAAAAATAGCTACTACTCCCAACAAATTATAGAGGCCAGAAATAATAATAAAAAAATTTGGACTACAATAAACGAAATAATAAATAAAAATAAAAAGAGAAGTTGTATATCCGAAATTTCAGATGGGAAAAAAACTTACAATGTCCAACTCGACACTAAAAAATGCTGCAATATTTTAAACAACTATTTTGTAAATGTTGGAAAAAATCTGGCAAACGCTATACAAACATCTCCCAACAATAATAAAAATAATCCCCACACTACCCAACACCAATATAATAATTTCAACAAAATAACAGAAACTGATGTTGGAAAAATTATCGACGATTTAAAGGGGGGCTCTGCTCCCGGTTATGACAACATAGATGTAAACATATTAAAAACAATGAAACAATATCTAATTTGCCCATTAACTCATATAATAAATACAAGCCTTATAAAAGGTGTATTTCCAAATAATTACAAAAGAACAATAATAACACCGATATATAAAGCAGACTGCCCAAAAGACCCACAAAATTACCGCCCTATATCCCTTTTATCTAATATATCAAAAATATTCGAAAAAAATGTAAAAAACCAAATCTGGGCCTTCTTAGAACAACATCACATTATAAATTCTAAACAGTATGGTTTCAAAAAAACACCAGCACCCATGATGCCATTGCGAAAATAACAAACTATATATATACCGCCCTAGACTCAAATGAAAAATGCATTGGAATATTTATTGACCTTAAAAAAGCATTTGATAGTATATCTCATACTAACTTAATAAAAAAAATCAAATCAATTGGAATAAATGGACTGGTGCTATCCTGGATTATAAGCTTTTTGGAAAATAGACCACAACAAGTAAAAATATTAAATGAACTAAGTGATTCCGAAAGTAGTAACTTCTCAATATCACAAGGCACAGTTCTAGGACCACTTTTGTTCATATTATATGTAAATGATATATTTGAAGTTGCTAAATACGGGCAAATTATCTAATATGCAGATGACACAGTGCTTCTTCTAAAAGCAAACACATGGTTAGAACTGAATAAAAGGGCTAACATAGACATGAATGAATTAAAAACATGGTTTAACAATAACCTACTAACATTAAACTCTAAAAAAACACATTACATACCATTTTTCATAAAAAAAACAAACACGCCGAATGAAATAAACATAAGGATCCATTCTGCACCACACACTCAACAACACCACTGTAACTTATTGTGTACTAATATTGAAATGAAAACTTCAACCAAATATCTAGGAATCACTATTGACCAATGTCTAAAATGGATACCGCATATAACCATTCTTAAAAACAGAGTACGAAAATTGACATATATTTTTAGCTGTTTGAGACACATTCTAAGTGAAGAACTACTGAGAATGACGTACTTCGCACTCTGTCAATCCATAATCCAATATGGTATAATAGGATGGGGTGGCGCCTATAAAACTCACACACAATCTCTTTACATTGCGCAAAAACTAATAATTAAAATAATACTAAAAAAATCATTTCTATATCCATCTGAACTCATATTCAAAGAATTTAAAGTCAGAAAATTAAATACTCTCTTCCTGTATCATTCAACCTTACAAGTTTACAAAGAGGATATCCTAAACAAATCCATACCCTTCAAAAACACAGTAAATTTTAGGCAAAAATACACGTTACCAATTCCCATTTGTAAAAAAACTTTGGGTCAACAAAACTATAAATACTTAGGAACAAATTTCTTTAATAAATTACCAGAAAATATAAGATCCCTTAAGGACAGTTACAAAAATTTCAAAACACAATTAAAAAAATATACTGAAAACCTTAACTAAAAAAAATAAATAATAATTAAAAAAATATATACATATACACACATATGTTTCTCTTATTCTTAATATATACTAAATAAAAAAAAAATCAAAATAACCTAACAAATAATACTTCCTCCCATACACACAAGCATTTGCTTATTATGGGAGTACATTTAAAAAAAATATGTATATTTGTATTAAATAATTGTATTAAGTTTTTTTTATTTTTTATATACTTTCATTATATTTATTTATCTATTGTATGTACTGTACAAAAAAAAAAAAAAAAAATTTTTCAATTTCAAAAAAAAAAAAAAATATATAAGCACACATTATGTACTTCTTGTTTAGTATTAATTTGTACCCTGAAGAGGCTTAAGATAAGCGAAACCGGTTGGTTCATGAATAAATAAATTTCGTGGTTTTAAGCAAAAAAGTATTTTATTTTATTAAATATGTCAAACCACAAAGTGATTGCTTTCTACAATAATAATAAAAAAAAGGTCATAAAATAAAATGAAAATTAATTTTTAAAATTAATTAATTAATCAAACACGCATATTACAATTTGTCAAATAAGAGTAGAAAATATATGAGGGCGCCACTGTTGATCAAATGGCAATACTAAACACATAACTCATGGTGTTAAAGTAAAGCTGTGTAACCTACATTTTTATGAAAAGGCATAATAGTGAAAAAAAAAATTTTTCATTGCAGTTTCGATACTCGCCGATCTCAAAATTAGAATTGCATTCGCTATTCACGTAAAAAAAATTGAAAAGTTTTTTTTTTTTTTACATTAACTTTTCACAGGAGGCCCTGGGGAAAATAATTTCCCTTTGTCATCTGGGATGCTGTGTGGAGGGTCTTTTTGAGGAGAGGAAGGAATTAACATTGGTCTTGAAGATACCCATGTTGTAGGAAGGAGGAAACGCAGAGGCCGCAAATCATTCCACAGCTGAGTTGTTGAACACAAGAACGAGTCGAAGAAACGACCCGTTCTCATGTGACAAATGTCAACCGTGTACAAATGTTGGGCACGCGTTTGGCGTGTTTCACGACTATGCACTGGTGCCGAAGGGATCAATGATGCTAGTTCCTCGGAGCATCTTCCATTGTAATACCGGTAGAACAAGGATAGCATTCCCACCCGACGCCTGTGCTCTATAGATTGCAATCCGTCTGTAAAGATAGGAGAATCTATTAAACGTACCGCTCGTTTATTATTATTATACCTTTGAAATTTTGTGTTAACATAATGAAGAATAACTATAATGAAATAAAATATAAAGCACAGTTTAGAAATTGCTCATATTTATTTATTACTAGATAAAGTACCTTTAGATCATAGTAGGCTTTAGATCATGTCTCTAATTTTAGATCTGAATATATTTAACTCATTCAGATCTAAAGGTAGTATAACTAAACTCACCATTGGTGATTCTTCCTTTCTATCTATTGTTAAATTCAAATTTATGTTAAATTAAATTAAAGCAAATCGCTTTATAAATCACCTATTAATCAAATTTATGTCATGAAGAAAAATGTTTTTATTTTTTATTTTTAAATGTGGTTTACTGTGTTCTATACGTTCAGTGTCATTGCACTTCAAAAACATATTTGACAGTTAAATTGGTGTTGCCAGTCTACAAATTTAGTAGTTCCAGTTTTTATATTTTCTACTCTTTTTTGACAGACTATACGTTATTTTTTAATTATAATTTGTATTATGTATTTTGTATCAAAGTGGAACAACTCGTGGGAAATTGATACCGCGACCTACTGATCCAACCAGTATAAATACGTATAGGTACTATCTCTATTGAAATTGATATAATTTTAATAATGGAACAAAGTGAAAAGTAAATAAAGAGAGTTTTAAGTAAACCTTGATGAATAAACATTGCTTATGAAACAAGTTGCTTTTTAAACAATAAAAGTGGTTAAAACAAGCGTTTATTAATTTTGAATTAAAAAGATGCCACAGCATAAGTTTGCTGTATTTGAAAAAATATTAATATGTTCTAAAACACTCTTAAAACATCATTTCTACGATAGATTCAAATCCCACACAATAAATATTTTTAGAACGAAATTTCGTGCAGTGGGTTCAAAGTAAGTTATTTCAGAGTTCCGTTAAAATGCATTCCGTCTTCCAACAAACCTCGGGAAATTTAAGCGTTAAATGTTGAATGCTTGCATTGCTTACACTACATAGTGCACAGCGACGGCATGACAAAGATCCTTTGAGAATAATTTTACGACCAAGAGAAGATGTTCCGTGAAATAAAAAATGATCTCCCGTTTTCCAAAGAAGGTGGATGTCAACGTTGAAACTACCCCTTTGTTGACTGACCGGAGGATTGTATTCTTATTTCTGTTTTATTCTTAGTCAGTTCAAAAATTTCTTTATATGTCTGGAAATTTGGGAAAATCGTAATTTTACTCGCCTTTGAGCAATAAATGCAAAAATGATTTCTTTTAGTTTCATTCAGTTTACTAAATCAATAAAAATATACCTACACGTGGTAAATTAATAAGTTTATTTGGTAGTGATTTTTTATTAGAACTACAAATGAGACATACAAATAAATAAAAATAAATAAAAAGGTGAGGGCGATAGTTGGCAGGCTGTACGAACTGTACGAAATGTTTCGTTCCTGTAAATATTTTAAATATTATTTACTTATCACTCGCAGAATCAATTTTACGGTATGGAATAATCACTTGAGGACACTCTTGAAAAATCCATCAATAGTTGCGAAAATTGTACATTGCATTGACATCCTGTTGACAAACCGCTTAGTTGCGTTTTAACGGAATTGCACTTTGAAAAACAATAAAAAAGTAAAAAATAAAATCAAATACTTACCCACCTAACTAGGAGAATCAATAAAAACTATACATAATTAACATGTTGGAGTTGTAATCAATATTTTTAGATTATAGAATATACCTATAAAATTGTTTTGCAAAGAAATTGAGTGAACTTTTAAAACCTTGAACTTCTTGATCGTCCTGCCGTTGGGAGCCTTGTTCTTTCACTTACACTTTGTCGTGGGAGAAAGAGAGACGTGGATTACGTCGAAGTTCTGGTGGATATAATTCTTCTAATACAATTTTTTTTTTAAATTTTAGTTTAATTTTTTAGAATTTCATACAATCCATAGAATGAACGTAGTTGAACTTGAGGGAAGCCTTCGACTCTTTGAGGGAAACGCCTCGTTAAAGAGGAAAATCCTTGAGAATACAATGGGTGTGTACCAGGTACAGGTACTGGCAGTGTCGACAGCTCAAGTGAATGTTACGTCGCTAAGCAATTAAAGTAATATTGACACTGCATTAAGGCAGCGTGAGAATAAACACGAAAGCTTACATTATTTACGGGAATCGGGAATCACAAGAGCGACGTGCCGCCTTACATCCGTGAAACGAGGGAAGTTTTTGGAATACGTTTCAAAAAGTCATTTCGTAGTTTTTGTTTTAAGGTGATCGTAGCTCCAACTTTCCAAGGCGTGTATGAACGTCTTAATAGTTATCGTATATGAAAGAGAAAGTTCGAACACAGTGTGCAGTATGGTTGTGAATAATGAATACTTGGAGCAAGTAGATGATTTTGTATATTTGTGAAGTATGTTTACGAGAGATGGGAAGGCTGATAGATTTTAAAGGAAGGGTTAACGCTGGTAACTCCGTTAATGGAAGACTGAGCACGGTTGGCGCTAACAAAAAACTATCCAAAAGCGAATCCAGCAGTCCACAATGAAGTGCTGATACCTTGCCTTATGTGTGGCAGCGAGGCGTAGAACTGGCAGATGTTGCAAGAAAGTAGACAGAATGCTGTTAAAATAAGATCCCTAAGGCGTGTGTGATGTAAAACCATGTGAAATCGTGTGAGAAATACGGAGATCCGCGAAGAATGCGAGGAGTGTCTGGAGAATATATGACGGAAATTTGAATGGTAGAAAAAATCGGGAAACTTTAACATATTTTGGACCAAAATTTTGCCAGCACTAGATATTTTTATCCTATGTGTAGAATTTCCCAATCATTCAATGATCTTACTAAAACGCAGACTACCATATATATATTTCAAAAAATAAAAATTATTTCAAGAGATATCTCCAAGACTTCTGACCCGAAAAAACAAAATCGTTTTAATTTGCATTAAGGACCCGACTATCGGCTACATCTTTTTTTTTAATGTAATATATTATATTAGTGCAAACAGCGTCGTAGCGGCGAACATCCAATAAAAATCGATTTCGTTTGTAAGAAATAATATTATAAACGCTGTACGTATGGGTGTATTGGCTCGCGCGCCGTTAAGGAACTCTCAAATTTTAATTTTATTTGTTTGTTTTGTGAATTAGCAAATGTTTATGCCGCAGACGCTTTAACCTAGGGAATATTTGAAAATAAATAAATGTTTGTATTTCAAACAAACATGTTCTAGTGTCGTATTTGTGTATCATTTAAAAAAATTAAGATTAAAAGAATTAAATTTATTTTTATTAAATATAGAAAATTCACCACTCTATTCCTAGACTGTGGAACTTAAAAAATACGTATAAAATAAATACGATATTTTTTAAAAAGCACCTTCCAGAAAAACTAAAAATCTTCGGCTAAAAGACATGTTTATTACATCGTACATAGTATTAACATGGTAGATCGCCCAGCCTCAAAGCATGTCTTCAGATGAAATTCCTGTGTTAATACATAACCTACCCTTGCTACGCTTTTGCCTCAAACAAAGCCACAAAGTGTTACTGTTTGAAGTACGTGCAAATATGTTTTTTATTTAAATTATTGTACGATAGGTTAGAATATCCTTTTACAGTATAAGATTTCTTATTCCTAACATTTGGGAAGGTGGGTGGGAAGGTGGGTAGGTGGGTAGGCTATTTACAGAGTAATTAAATGCATTTACCTACTATTTTAGAAAATTAATTCAAAGTCAATATTCTTCTTGTCATGTTATATTGTGCTAGAATATCTGTTCTACGACTACGATTGAAATTTTAATGAACATTCGGGACACAGCATTCCAAGAGGAATAGTCTATCAATATAGTTATGCACTGTTTTGAAACCATGAGGAGTTCTGCGGGATAAATTGCAGTGTTTTAAATTTTTTTTAAGCTCACACTCAAAAGTGTAAAGGTACCAGATCTTTGGAAAAAAGCGTCCACCCGATCTCTGAGAACGAGGACCGCCCCGATCCTTCCAACTAATGCCCCATATCTATCACTTCCAGACTCAAAAATATTGGAAAGGGTGGTTAATAACGAATTGCTCAGACACCTCGAGAAAAACAATGTCCTAAGCGATCGGTAAATGAATTTTTACAAAACTGATCGTGCGTGGCGGTTTGCTCGGATATGTGACGCATATTAAGCGGCCTACACACGACACTGCATGTAGTGACTGCGGCAGTGACTGCAGAGAGCGTGGAGTTGAGCAAACTAGCGCTGTCTCGTTTTTTAAAGGGCCGCTAGAACGAGACAGCGCTAGTTCGCTCAAACCCACACTCTCTGCAGTCACTGCCGCAGTCACTACATGCAGTGTCGTGAGGAGAGCGCTCTAGGGGGCTGTAATGCGGGGGTGCCACGCTGTTTTTGAAGCACATCAACTATGTCGTTGAACGTGCATATTTATTGCTACGCTGACAACAACACCGTTCACGAAGGCTATCTTTTTGACAAGCCCCTTTTCACCTATGATGTCCGAACAGCTCGAGAAGTTTTGAGTCAAAACTACTGAGTGAGTTTTGACCACCACCTCGAGAAGATTCATGCCTGGGGTAAGGCCGTCAACGTCTCAACCCAGGCGTGTCTACTTCCAGCAAAGAAAGAGATTAATTACTACCTGCTGCAATTTGACATGAGCACTCTCCCCAATATTGACTCATTGAAAAGCCTGGAGTAGATATCAGACCGGCTCAAGTATCGGGGTTCCGTAGAAACCCGAGTAAATCTGGCTTCCAAGAAACTAGGCGTCTTGTATTGGGCATTGCATTATAGAATGCTTATATTGCTCAAGATTATTCCAAATTGACCAGTTCCTTGGGAATTTGGAAACCACCTCCGTTCACTAGTGCTAGTGTAGAATTTAGGATTTTTTTTTTATTCCAGTTAAAAGAAAATTACATTTTTTCTCATTTAACTAGAAATAGTTATACACATTAAAATAAAATAAATATTTCCATACAGCGCTATTCTATTTCATTATTTTGTTTATCAAGAATAAATATAAATATTTTTTTTTAGATTTACCCAGCTTCTTTTCGTTTTTAATGTCATTTGGGAGGCAATTATATAGTTGCCCCCCTCGTAACCGATGGATTGTTTACAATAGTTAGTGTGGATGGTGTTTAAATGTATGTTATCGCGTTGTCGTGTAAAGTGTTTATGTACTTGGGACGTTTTAATGAATTCTGTGTTTGTGTGTACGAGATTATGTTGC
Source organism: Limnephilus rhombicus (assembly GCA_929108145.2). Lineage (NCBI taxonomy): Eukaryota > Metazoa > Arthropoda > Insecta > Trichoptera > Limnephilidae > Limnephilus > Limnephilus rhombicus. The sequence goes on from OV815271.1 coordinate 46,288,480, forward strand.
ATATAAGGAGACATGTATTGTGTTCATATAGTTATGTTATTAGTTTTGTTTCCATATATAATTTTTTTTGTGGATGTTCTGGGCTTGAAATTAAATAGTTACTTGTTTTGTATTACCTGTAATTCATTTATGTGTGTTTCACATGCGTTTCCCCAGATTTCAATGAAATAATTTAAATGTGAGTGTACGAGACTATAATATAAACCTATTTTTAATTTATTTGGCAACAGATATGATAGCTGGCTAAATACGCTAATTAGGGGGATGATTTTATCTTTAATACCTTGTATGTGTTGTTTAAATGTCAAATGCTGATCAATGCACAGCCCAAGATATTTTTCTTGGGTCAGGATTTGCAGGTCGTTGTTTTCAATTTTAAAGGGTACATGAGGAGGAATTATTTTACAGGTTGAGCTTAAGATCATGTATCCTGTTTTTTTAACATTCATTGTTAAAACATTTGATTGGAGCCAACTGTTGATTTTTTCTAGATCTGTTTGTGCATTTTCAAGTATGATATTTAAATCTTTACCCCAGTACAGATTCCTTCCAGACAATGGTGGCATATAATTAAATTTATTTATTTAATTTTTTCTTTTTTTTCTCGAGGAGTCATGAGCAGGCCCACCCACTGGTGCCCGCTCATCGCTGAATTTTGGAACGCGTTGTATAGAGATACATATATACAAAGTAAAATTAAGTCAACCCAAAAAGGTTCCCTATGTTACAGTTACTTGTAGATGGAAATCTTACATATAAAAATCTCATTTCACAGTGATTGTGGTCGCACTCCTCCGAAACGGCTTGACCGATTTTTATGATTTTTTTAATATATATTTGGTAGGTATGGAAATAGGTTTTGGAGAATATTTCATACCGCTAGGTGATTAGGATCCCTATCTAGAAGAAAAATATCTATTTTTTTGACAAATGTTTTTTTTTGTATTTTTTTTATTTGGCTTCAAAAAATACCTATAACTCCAAATGTCAACCCTTCCACCTCTACCCTCCCATTTTTTAAACGCGATTTTAGTATTTTTGTATGAACAAATTTAACCGTCTTTCGTATTTCAAACAGAACGAAATTATTTATGTTGTTGAATGACAGATCGCGCTACGTCCGCCTCATCGAAATTTAGTCGCGTCATTTTGATATTTCATTCGGCAGCATGTTCTCGCGTGGGCAAACCATCGAGCTTATTTGTGTTGGCTAAAGACGGAGTTTAGTTGGTGTTTTTTTTGTTTTTATCGGCGGTCATCGTCTACAGCGCTCCATTCCTCTTTTTGTCATTAGATCCCATCCTACACATTTACAATACATTCGTTATTTTTTATTTGACAACCAAAATATTCACTAGAAATAATTTATATGGCAGAACAACGTTTGTCGAGTCAGCTAGTATTTATATAATAGGTACTTGGTAGGTACCGATCGTAGGTTTATAACTCTTAATACAAAACTAGTAACAGTATTCATGTTTTTATACGTGAGCAAAAAAGCAGTTAGGTCAGGTGTAAGTTATCCTAATAATATATTTATATATTTTTTTAGATTCGTTTTCTATAATTTATTGAAGCAGAATGAAGAAAATATTTCGCATAAAATTCATTCCAACTCATGAAAAAAAACTAACCCGCAACACTTGCGCCGCTAGGAGGCGCTAGTGTAGGATGTTGCCATCAGAATGTATGGGAAACGTCAGAAGTAGGTGGTATTATAACTATTCTACAGTATTTGGTAGTAGTTACCTGTGGAAAACATATTCGGTGTACCTTTTGAATAGATGGAACTATGTATAACTCTAATTTTCCTGAAAAGCATGCATAGTTTACACTCTGCCGTAACTATACTTCGGAGACTCATAAAGCTAATGATACTCTAACAACATGTTATCATAAAATTGTTTCCAACACGTGTAGAATAGTTTTTGGGCACATCCGTCGTGTATCAACCGTAGAGTATAATATAATAGTGGGAATCAGCAGAACGATGAAAAACCAGAACTGAAAAATCAAAAAAATGGTACCTACGAGGATATATATATCTAATCACTAAAAACAGCTGTCGCCATTTCTGGCAATGTTACGATTCTGAATGGGGGTCTTTCACTAGAACGATACTAAGAGGATACACAAATCACTTTTTTTTTGGTACATGACGGGTTTTGAAATCAGGGTCAAAATTTCCGCAATCTCCATTTAATTTCTTGTTCTTAAGAGGTTTAATTCGCATCTTTCCATTTGCGCTTTAGAAATACACAGCAAAACAAATGTTAACCGTTTTATTGGGTGTTAAGAAATACACCTGGCTTTCTTTAACCAGTGATTCATTTCTATATAAAAAAAAAAAACAAAAACGTAAATGGTGATTGAAATTTCTTCTATATTTTTGCTCCAAATAACAGCAGGAATCACTGGTTAAAGTAAATCAGATACATCTCTTAACACTTGTACCCGGGTTGAAGGTGATTGATGGTGGAGGGGGTAGGGGGCGGGGCTGGCAGTAGATACCTGATTGGTTAAGCTAATTGGAGACACTACTGGTAATTTCTGAAATGCCGTTTTTGGGGGATTTTCATCGATTAAGACTTTCCAGGTGTTGGGAATTCTGATTGAGTCTCAATCTCAATATATATATATATATATATATATATATATATATATATGTGTGTGTTTGCTAAATATCTGCTGTATTTATTTACGAGTAGTATAACCTTGGAAGAACGAGAGTGTAACTAAATCCATATATTTCTTCCATCGCCGGTATCAACCGCACCTTCCTTGTATCCACCCTTAAGCAATGTTATATTCTCACATTATATCTTACAGCCTCTCAGGCCTAGCGTCAAATATTCATGTTACGACGTTTTGACTCTCTCGGGTCGGGAAACTTCTTGATAAGATTAACCTGTGCCACTAGGAAGGATTGCCAATGGACTTGCCTTGGGCTGAGGGGACCACCACTAAGAGATTTTCGATTTTCCTTCTCTCCGTCCACAAGTCACTCATACAGATAAAATAGACTAGATGTGACTTTACAATATTAAAATTGGCTCTGAAAAATATTTTGAAAAGACATTACGTCTTAATACCTACGACGCGACGGGTTCGACTCTCACAGTACCAAATTAATAATTTGTTCATCGATAATATGATTAGACTCTTGCTTTTATGTATTTTAAAGTAGCATTGTTACACGGCATCGCCCAAAGTTTTTAATGAAAACTTTAGCGTCGTATCTTATTTTTACATTTAAAAGAAATTACAGTTCGTGTGGAAATTACTTTGCGAACTTATAAAATGGATGTGTTGATCTAGAAAAGGCTGTTCAAATTTCTAGGGACACCGTTCGAACGTTTTTGTTGTTTCGGCACTCAGAATTTAATTCTTGTTAATTTTTAAAATGGGGTCAGACTTTATTGCATTAATTAAAAAAAAATTATTATTTAGAAACGGTGTTTTTCATTAAATCCCACGAAAAATAGCAATAATAAATCACGTCACGTATTAAACGTACTTACTGAAAGCCCTTGTGTGATCCCCAATCAACATTCGCAATTATTTACGTGCGTTAAGAATTTAATATTTTTTTACGAAAAGGTTACTTTGTACGTCAAACCATGTTTTGTCATCGCTCAACGCACGACCTTTCAATTTTAAATTCGAATCATAATTAAAAGTATGAATACATAATATTAATTCCACATTGCCGGCAATACATAATCTCACAGGAAATCAAGTTAGGCGAGACGGGTCGGGATTTAAACATCCATTTGGTTCCGAAAAAGTAAATCGCATTTAAGGCTTATTTACAGTGGCGTGCAATCTGCATTAAGACTGACAAACTGTACCTACCATTAGAAAAGGAACCACAAACTACACTGATAGTAATTTTTGTACGATAAAAAAATGTTAGTTTTGCAATTATGGACATAATGTTATCCCTCCACTAAAGGTTTTACCAATTGACAGATTTTTAGTTTCAATACCACGACTAAGTTAAAGGCTAACAATAATATTGATTTTTGAAGTGAAAACTTCTTTAGCACCGTTGTGATTTGAAAAGCGATACTAAAAAGAGACAAACAAATACATCTGCAGAATTTAACCTGCGAGAAAATGAGCTAGATTAATCGGTCTCCTCTTTGTGCGGAGCTTCGTCGCCTCCCCACCTTTGTCTTCTTTAGTTTTCTGAAGGTGTCACTTCTACCGCGAGTGGACTGTATTTTTTTCGGGCCGCCGTATTTGGAGGTTAAATGAATTAACAAAACTGAAGAATCACGAATATTAATAATCACGAATCACGAAGAAACATGAAGAATCACGAGATATTGTAAGTACAATTTTGAAAAAAACCATAATATTATATTAATTGATGGTTTCCTAAATCTTTGTTTCCTACGTTATCGCTTATTTGAATCTCTCTGGTAACTCAACGGTAATTAATATCTATTTTAAAATTATCTGAAATTGTTTGGAACGTATTATTAAAGCATTTGATTTTTGATAATTCTGTAATTAAATAATTGATAATTCTGGGTATTCCTAACCATTACCTAAATCGCTGTAGGGTTTCCACAAAGATATTCAAATACAGAAGGTTTCCAGCACGTCTGTTGTATAAATTCTATATCTACTTTAACATTTTGGTCTAAGTTGTAAAAAATACTGATAGTTGGAATACCTAGAAATATTTAGGTAGTTTCGCTTTTGTGTTCAATGCCACTTTTATTGAATACAAAAGCGAAACTATTATATTTGTAAAAAACTTTATTTATAAATCGAAAGATGTTATTATTAAGCATTCCAAAGAAAAACTTAAAATAAAAATGGAGTTCTACAAATTAAACTCGATTTCAACAAGAACACTGAATAAATTCTTTAAATAACTACGTACAGTCTACCTTTGACCAAAGGCATGCCACTGCTTGCTCATCACAGAATTTTTAGCACTCATGATCGCCAGATAAGGCAGGGGTGGAGAAGCTGTATTTTATTAATATTAGTCAAAGTTAATTCAACAGTCGTTATCCCGGGTGCCTTTGGATAATTGGGTTCCCCAGAATCCCCAATCCCCCCCGGGCTGGGCAGGGCAGGCCTAACGAAAGCGGGGGGAATGTCTCTCCTGTCATTAGAAGGCCTGGAATGTGTGGGATGTGATCCTTTAGCCTGTCAGATGAACGATATACGAGATAATTTGGGATATTTTAGGCACCGAGTACCTACCTACCATCAACTCCACGCTCGGGTTGACCGTTATTCAAAGTTGAGCAAAAATGTATCCCAAGTAAATGCTTTAATGTAGGCATCTAATTATGTAAATATTTCAAAGGTTCTTTTTATTACTAAATTTACTGGTCGTGCGCGCACCCGGTTTTTAGCTCCCAAAATTACTCAAAACGTAGGTAGATGTCTAAAAACTTGGTGATTCTTGACTAACTTATCTTATACTCTTCTTATTTTATACTTCGCTTCTTTTATAAGCATTCGCTTATGGATGAAAGAGGAGTGTTCGGCTAAAACATTCGCTTATGGGTGAAAGAGGAGTGTTCGGCTAAAACATTCGCTTATGGATGAAAGAGGAGTGTTCGGCTAAAACATTCGCTTATGGATGAAAGAGGAGTGTTCGGCTAAAACATTCGCTTATGGATGAAAGAGGAGTGTTCGGCTAAAACATTCGCTTATGGATGAAAGAGGAGTGTTCGGCTAAAACATTCGCTTATGGATGAAAGAGGAGTGTTCGGCTAAAACAGCAAATTGCTCTCGCTTAAAAGTACGCTTTGATACATGTACATATTACATGTGCTTTATTAGGCGTTTAGTTTTATTAAAGAAAAAGTCAACCCGTAAAACATTTTTTTGTAATACAATACATCTATTTTTATTATGTAGTGAAACAGTTTCGACTTTCCGCCACGGTCCTACGCACAGAACAGCACGACCTTGTTGCACCATCATTTCATCCAATTTCTGAGAAATGTGTGTGTGTGCGGGAGTGTGTGCATAAGTGCGTGAGCGTGTGTATTGATTTAACGCAGTTTTATTGACAACGAGTCTATGTGCCGAGTTTCAGCTCAATCAGATGTCGGGAAGTGGGTTAATTTTCACTTTCAGGATTTGAAAAAGAAACGAAATTCAATTCGTATTTAAAAATACCTACCTCGCAACAATATAATGTAATTATAGAATCGCGTTTCCCGCATTTATCTTTCTTAATTTTTATCTTTCATCATTTTTTCTTCAGTTTATTTCTTCCAGTCCTGAATTTGTTGTTGTGATTACAGAGCGGTGTCACAATTGTCGAAGTGGAAAAAGAAAAAGAAGTAGGAATCGCTGCATCCACATTAAATTAAATTTGATTTAGAATTCGTAGGATCCACCACCTGCACCTCCATTTTCAGCAGCATGCACGGCCTTCGAAAAAGTGAACACTTTTTAAGGCACATTTTTATTATTTGATGCTGAAAAAAATGCCAACAAGTATCGAAAAAATTTACGGCGCGAAAAAGACTAAAAAACAAATGACGAAAGATTTTGTACAATAATACAAACTTCTTTTTTTCCGAGTACCTACCTACCATCAACTCCACGCTCGGGTTGACCGTTATTCAAAGTTGAGCAAAAATGTATCCCAAGTAAATGCTTTAATGTAGGCATCTAATTATGTAAATATTTCAAAGGTTCTTTTTATTACTAAATTTACTGGTCGTGCGCGCACCCGGTTTTTAGCTCCCAAAATTACTCAAAACGTAGGTAGATGTCTAAAAACTTGGTGATTCTTGACTAACTTATCTTATACTCTTCTTATTTTATACTTCGCTTCTTTTATAAGCATTCGCTTATGGATGAAAGAGGAGTGTTCGGCTAAAACATTCGCTTATGGGTGAAAGAGGAGTGTTCGGCTAAAACATTCGCTTATGGATGAAAGAGGAGTGTTCGGCTAAAACATTCGCTTATGGATGAAAGAGGAGTGTTCGGCTAAAACATTCGCTTATGGATGAAAGAGGAGTGTTCGGCTAAAACATTCGCTTATGGATGAAAGAGGAGTGTTCGGCTAAAACATTCGCTTATGGATGAAAGAGGAGTGTTCGGCTAAAACAGCAAATTGCTCTCGCTTAAAAGTACGCTTTGATACATGTACATATTACATGTGCTTTATTAGGCGTTTAGTTTTATTAAAGAAAAAGTCAACCCGTAAAACATTTTTTTGTAATACAATACATCTATTTTTATTATGTAGTGAAACAGTTTCGACTTTCCGCCACGGTCCTAAGCACAGAACAGCACGACCTAGTTGCACCATCATTTCATCCAATTTCTGAGAAATGTGTGTGTGTGCGGGAGTGTGTGCATAAGTGCGTGAGCGTGTGTATTGATTTAACGCAGTTTTATTGACAACGAGTCTATGTGCCGAGTTTCAGCTCAATCAGATGTCGGGAAGTGGGTTAATTTTCACTTTCAGGATTTGAAAAAGAAACGAAATTCAATTCGTATTTAAAAATACCTACCTCGCAACAATATAATGTAATTATAGAATCGCGTTTCCCGCATTTATCTTTCTTAATTTTTATCTTTCATCATTTTTTCTTCAGTTTATTTCTTCCAGTCCTGAATTTGTTGTTGTGATTACAGAGCGGTGTCACAATTGTCGAAGTGGAAAAAGAAAAAGAAGTAGGAATCGCTGCATCCACATTAAATTAAATTTGATTTAGAATTCGTAGGATCCACCACCTGCACCTCCATTTTCAGCAGCATGCACGGCCTTCGAAAAAGTGAACACTTTTTAAGGCACATTTTTATTATCTGATGCTGAAAAAAATGCCAACAAGTATCGAAAAAATTTACGGCGCGAAAAAGACTAAAAAACAAATGACGAAAGATTTTGTACAATAATACAAACTTCTTTTTTTCCGGAATTTTTCTAATTTTATTTCTATTTATGGATCTCTATAATCTCGTTGAATTCAATGTTTCAAAGACCCAATCATGTCTGATTACATCTAAAAGGGATAGAAATTAAAACCTAGTCTCCTTCGACGGAAGCAATCTTCCAAACAGGCGCTCCACTGATATGCTTGGTGTAACTCTAAGTGAGCAGCTCAGATATGGGGGCTCCATCGAAGCCAGAGTAAAGTTAGCCTCCCAAAAACTGGGCATAGTATACAGGGCCCGCAGATATTTTAATAGTACATAACTGCTAACCCTGTACAAATCACAAGTGCGCCCCACGGTTGAATTTGGCAGCCACCTCTGGTCTGGAGCTCCTAAATACCTAAAAAATACCTTCGACTCTGTGCAAAAACGGGCGGTCCGTTTGATTGATTCTCCCATCTTAACAGATGAATTGCAATCTTTAAAGCACAGGCGTCGGGTGGGAATGCTATCCTTGTTCTAAGGGTATTACAATGGAAGATGCTCCGAGGAACTAGCGTCAGGCGAACTAGGAACTAGCACGCCAAACGCGTGCCCAACATATGTACACGGTTGACATTTGTCACATGAGAATGGGTCGCTTTTTCGACTCGTTCTTGTGTTCAAGAGCTCGGCTGTGGAACGATTTGCCGGCCTTTGTGTTTCCTCCTTCCTACAACATGGGTCTCTTCAAGACCAATGTTCATTCCTTCCTCTCCTCAACAAGACCCTCCATGCAGCATCTCAGATGACATTGGCCCTGAGGGAAATAATTTCCCTCAGGGCCTCCTGTGTGGAGTTAGTGCCTCCGTTCACGAAGATACTTACAAGATACTCAATCATCGTGCGCGTATCATACGCGCCGATCGAAGTATTTCCCCAATAAATGAAGACATAATTTGTCTCGACTCCACCTAGCGAGGGATTTAACACTAACAGTGTCTCTCTCGCAAAAACTAAAGTTGGTTGTTTTCAGGTGGAAAAAATATAATAAGCAGTAATTGTTGAATGAAAAACTAGTATATATTGAATCATTTGGCGGGTATAAGATAAGCCGCCATAGCTCAATTGGGAGAGCAGCTGACCGGCAATCAGAAGGGCACGGGTTCAAGTCCCGTTGGCGTCATGTATCTTTTCTCGGAAGATTTTTCAATGTGGACGAGTGTTTCAGGCTGATAATTATTGCTTATAATAAGTATAAACAAATTAGAAAAATTAGAACAATGACAAAATATTAAAAATGAGAGGGGATTAATTGCTTAAAAAAATCTCTCAAAAATATTTATATGAAATTTAATATAAAAATTGCATTTAGATAATAAAAACACTTTTAAAACAAACAATAAAAACAGGCACTCTAAATAAAAAAATTATAATTATTGTAAGTGTTAATAAGAAAATAAATTTAAAAGATGTCTAGTTAAAAAAAGTGTTTGGTTATTTGCAATATTTAATTTACTATTGACGCTTTTTCTAATTTCTAATATTTTTAAATTTTCTAATTATATGCCCGAAGTGTTAGTACGTAAAATTTTAAGACCTTTATTAAAATCAAAAGAATGACTTGTTTCCAAAATATGGTTGACAAATTCTGAACAATTACTATCATTTAAACATCTTATATGTTCCTTAACTCTAATGTTAAAATTTCTAGAAGTTTTTCCTATGTAAATGTAGGGAACACATAATTATAATAAACACAATAATTTTAATTTGTTTTAAATCCACTTTATTATTTCTTTATCCAACTGGTGAACCGATGAACCGAAACCGGTCGGATAAAGAAATAATAAAGTGGAATTAAAACATCGTTATATTATTGTTAATTTAAAATAAAACAATAACTTTGTAAACACCACTTTTATTTTTATACGCTGTGTAAACATCTAAGAACACCTTAGATGTTTACACAGCTCTGGATTTTCAGAATTTGCAAACCACTTGATTGAAAACGATCATAAATTTGACAAAAACGCTGGCGCCAAACTTATTCATAAAAACAACATCGGTATAAGGCTGGATAATTTAGAGACACTTGAACTTAGGAAAGCCATAAACACTAATAGTAAGGTAGTAAATAACCAACTTAATTTAAATAAAAGTCCCATACTAAGATTGTTCCCTATTGATAAAGAACACGTCCGTTCCCTTCCCAATTCTCCATCTATTCCTCCCTCTTCCTCCTCCACTTGACGAGTCCAGCCCAGCCCATTTTTGGTAAAATATATATTATAACACAAATGTAACCTAATGTTAGTAGAGTATTATACTGCCCTGATGAAGCTACGGTTGTAGCGAAACCCGGTCGGCATAAAGTATAAAAATAAAAGTGGTGTTTACAAAGTTATTGTTTTATTTTAAATTAATAATGTCACATCACAAAGTATCCGCTTCATATGAAAAAAATTAAAAAAATAATATTTTTGTGTTTATTATAATAATGGTATTCCCTATTTTTGCTACATGCTATTTGCTACATATGAAAATTTAATAATAAAATTCTCAACGTAAGCTACCACTTAATAAGTTGAAGTAAACTCATTCGGGGAAGGACAATATTATCATATACGTAATTTAAATTCAACAGAACTAACATTTATGTACCTCTGGTAGGAGTGGACATTAATACGTAATAATATGAAGCAAAGATGTTAGTAAAGTAATAAAAAGTGAGATAAAAGAAGTAATGGAATAACTGTCCAAACGTTGGCTAAAAAAAGAGGAAGCGCAAAACGACATAATGACCTCAAAATTAATCACAATAATATTTTTATCCGTGAAAATCTAAAAACGTATCCAATATCATGTCTTCAATACGAATTTGTTTTTAGATATTTTCTCAGAAATATATTAAAGCAGGTAAATGTGCCATTATTATTAGCAGACACTAAAGCGGAAAATTGGATAAAGGTTATTATTGCAACTATGTTCTGCTGCATTCGAATTAAAATTATATTCTAGATAGTTCACATCCGAATAGCTTGCTAATGTGCTTATGTGATGTCGGTTGGATAAAACCAATCAAATTGAAACCAATTATTCATTTGAATTTCAACTCTCAAGTGTTTCATTCTTTGCAAACCAATGTGTGTATTAACGTGTCTTTAAATGAATTAAATTGGTTATAATACATCATCCGGATTCTTACAATAGTCGAGTAAGTTCGCTTCGCCTCATTTCAATAAACGTAAGTGCACTAGTATACCCGTAAAAGTATGTATTCACATACACGTAAGTATCTACATAGATAATAAGTAGGTGTAAGCTACTAACTTCGCGTGGGGTTGCCAGTATGAAATAGTGAATAATGAAAAGAGAGTATGGTCTCTTGATTTTTAACCTTTATCGTAACGTTATGTTTGTAAAGCATTACCTACTCCATTAAAAGCCACTCTCGGCCGATTAGCAGGATGGTACATTTTAGGATGATTTCAGGGAATAAAAAAAAAATTTTGAGCTAATTCTCAATCTGGTTGAACTTACCGATTTTTTTTAAATGAAATAAATTCTCCTAATAATACTTGGGTACTAATAACTTACGACAGTTTTATGTACGAGTAAAGATAATATTTACATTTGGTTTACGCATTTTATTCAGTACTGGCGAGTTCCCGGCATGCGTTGCAATGCCACTTAATAAAGTTTTCTTTCGCCCTGCGTGCCTTTCTCATTCGTCCCGTTCCCATTCCACCTCCCCTTCCTCTCCCGCGTCGCTTCCTCTCACGCGTTCTCATTTCGCCTTCCATGTCCCCATTTCCCTTTCTTTCCTCTCCGGCTTCCCCATCCCGCGAACCCCCCTCTCGCGTTCCCCTCCCCCCTCCCGCGTTCCATACTTACGGTCCCGGTACATTCAGTTTTCAAAGACCTTAATTTTCAAATTTCATAATGCCAGAGCTCACCGGTTATATAGAAACCTTCGCGGGCATGCTCACAACAACTCACCAAACATTCATCGCAATCGGATGAATAGTTTAGGAAATAATTTCATAATGCCAGAGCTCACCACTTTACATAGTAGACACCGCGGATGTTCGCACAACAACACACTAAAGTTTCATCGCAATCGGATGAATGGTTTAGCAAATAATTTCATGACGCCAGAGCTCACTATTATATACAGAAACCATCGCGGGCATGCACACATCAAATCCCCAAAGTATCATCGCAATCGGATGAATGGTTTAGCAACACCTCAGAAACATACATACATATAAGCAAGCAAACATATATTTATTTTTATAAACATGCATATACGATTAAACATTTTGCCTACGGTGTTATTAATCTTGCGAATTCTTCTCATTATTATTAATGCTATTTTCTTATTTTTTTATATTAATTATTATTTTTTTAATTTATAAACTAACGTTTAGACAAGATTTTTATGCATAGCACAAAGGGTAACAATTATTACAAGCAATAATTGTCTGCCTGAAACACTCATTTACATTGAAAAATCTTCCGAGAAATCGGAAGGACACGGGTTCAAGTCCCGTTGGCGGCAAGTATCTTTTCTCGGAAGATTTTTCAATGTAAATGAGTGTTTCAGGCTGACAATTATTGCTTGTAATAATTGTTACCCTTTGTGCTATGCATAAAAATCTTGTCTAAACGTTAGTTTATAAATTAAAAAAATAATAATTAATATTTAACAAGTTTAAGTATTTCCCCAATAAATGCAGACATAATTTGTCTCGACGCCACCTAGCGAGGGATTTAACACTAACAATGTCTTCCTCGCAAAAATAAAGTTGGTTGTTTTCAGGTGGAAAAAATATAACAAGCAGTAATTGTTGAATGAAACACTAGTATATATTGAATTATTTGGCGGGTATTTGATAAGCCGCCATAGCTCAGTGGTCAGAGCATTCGACCGGCAATCGGAAGGACACGGGTTCAAGTCCCGTTGGCGGCAAGTATCTTTTCTCGGAAGATTTTTCAATGTAAATGAGTGTTTCAGGCTGACAATTATTGCTTGTAATAATTTTTATATTAATTTTACACGATGTCTAAAATAGAAAGAGATGATGAAACAAAATCTTTACTATACAACTCTGTAAATTTATTATCCGTTCGTGCTATATTGTGGCTTAAAATTGCGAGTCAGCATACATCTCAATCTGAATATAATAAACTAGTGGTACATGTTCATAATCCAAGACTAATTGCAAACGATGGACTTGTAATTCCCAGGTACCTAAATAAATATGGTCAAAAAACTCTAAAATATCTTGTTCCAATAATTTACAACATATCCAATAATTTACCATACACCATAATTTACAATCATAATTTACCCAACTCAATTAAAAGCTCTGAATTGAGTTTCAGAAAGAAATGTATGCTGAAAAATTTTGTAATATGAACTTCTTTACACTAATCTCCGTTTTTCCGCTTTTTTAATGTTTTTCCATTACTATTTTTTTTTTCTATTATTGTTTTTTTTTCTTTCTTTCATTTTCTCTGTTCTTTATTTCTTATAAATTTTTTTTCAAAAAATGTATGTGTTTATGTAGGCGTATAATGTATCTAATAATGTGTATATTATGTGTACATGTCTCAATTTTAAAAAAGCAAATATTAAAAGAAACCCTTGTCACACTGATGTCAATCAGTTAAACGGGACGTAATACAGGGTGCGGCAGGATAACTTCCTTTTTTTAAATGCGCGCCGTTTAGTCGGTTGATGCGGAGCAGTAGTGATCTCGTTAGAGGGGCGGAACTTTAAAGTTTTATCCCGACCCTACAAGATTTGAAGACCAACATCCAGAAAGAAATTGCTAGGATAACTCCTGATATGCTGGCAAAGTTGTGACAAATGCCAGAAATCGGTTTACTCAGTGTACGAAGAATGGAGGAAGTCACCTACCTGATTTGATCTTCAAAAACTAAGTAAAACAAAACTTTAGGTATGTGCCTACATTATAAAACACAATTTAAAAAATCTGTTTCATTCAATGGGTTTTATTAAGTTTTGAAAAAAAAGAAGTTATGCTGCCGTACCCTGGGTTGCGATCACAGAACATCCGTTCGAAAAGTAGGCCTCAACGGCAAACATACGCTCCTCACTGTTCTAACGCGTGATGGCAACTAAACTGTGCCGGGACAAAACTTTATAGTTCCGCCTCTCAAACGAGATCACTAGCGCTCCGCTACGAAATCAACGGACTGAATGACGCGCATTTAAAAAAGGAAGTTATGCTGCCGCATCCTGTATAAAAATGTAAATAAATGATAAAGGAATTTATTTAAAAAAAAACCGTTTTCCGTTAAGTTTTGTTAAAACAATTGATATTCTTACAATGTACGGTATAACAACCCAAATATCGTTAGTCTTGGCAAACTGTAAAATCTAAAATGATGTTAATAACCCACTTAAAAAATTATGAATAAAAGAAATATATGCACCATTATCAAAGAATTGATTTTTCTATATTACGAGTATATTAATCGAAATGTTAGACATCGTACTTTTGATGGTAGTATTTTTTCAACGTTATCATGGTTAAGAACCTTTACCGTGGTGCCACATGCTCCTTTTATATTATCTAAGGTCTACGAGATGAGCATATATAGACCCGTAGCCACGGCGTAACGGAGTGTCAAGTGACGCTCTTGAGGCAGATGCTCGGGGCTACGCATCGCGTAGTCTGTAGTACGTAGCTCGTAGCGCCATAGTAACCCTAGTACCCGTAGCGGCGTAGTATTCGCGCCAAGAGCCGAAGCAGACATTGTCACCTCTGATGGAAATATGAATAGATATTCAGCTCATTATGTTTGTAGATCTACTTATCTTTACTGTAACCTGTAACTTTTAGAAGGTTTTTAGTGGTTTTGGACGTGGCGATTGGATGTTTTGTTACTTTATTGATTAAGCTTTGTGCAATTATAATAGTTATTGTTAAAATTCCATATTTACTTAAAATAATAAATAAAAAATAAATCTTAAAATCTCCATCTGTATCAATATTATTTCTTATTAATTTACAATCGGCGTACTTATTTAAAATACGTAACTAATTGCAATTTTTATATTTATTTCGCTATATACCTAGATAAATATACGGTTTGTACTTATAAAGTATTCATGAAGAAGAATTTCGATTTTTGGGGTTTGTTTTGAAAGATCACAAAGATAATTTTATAAGAGTCCCGGAACACCTCTTATTGTATTTAATAATTTTTGTGGAGGAAATATGTGATAATGCATTATGCAATTTGTCCAAAGAATCGTCACTATCTCAAAAGAATTTTTTTTCAAACTTTCTTCAGTCAGGTAAATATTTTATAAAAATTAATCAAATTTAAAAATGTATTATATATTTATTATAATAATGTGTTTCATATTAAATGTAATGACGTTTTAAATGTGTCTGTAAATTTGTTTGTACTTTTCGTTTTCATTTCAAGATGGCGACCGCTTCATTGGTTCAGTATTGATAAAAGATAAATAAAGCCGACTTTTTACGATTGTCTTTTGAAGCATTTTAACGACAAAATAATCGAAATGAAAAACCATGTCTTTCTACACAAACTCGAATGAAATTTACGAAACGTCAAGACAATAAGGCAATTTTATGCCAAATCTGTACTACTATACTTCTTCCAACACCAATTCCACATTCTGATGCAACCTCAAACAGCAATTCAAACCAGGGCCTCCACAAAAAACACTAAAATTACCGATAACACATACTTCACACAGGCAAAGAAACTTTAAGTACTACGCAATCAAACTATATAACTGCATTCTCACCACTCTGAAACAACTACTAACTTCAAATATACCTGTGGTGAACGTATGTCTCAAGGTATGAAAGAGACATGCGTGTATGAGTGAGACAGCATGAGTAACGTATAAAAGGGTGTTATTGTTGTCCATTCGTTATCTTTACATTTCAAATTCCTAAGAAGAACCATTGTAAAATCTCGGAATAAACATCACTAGTTTACCTACGACTTATTATTGTCAAACACCCTGTACTGAGATCATCATAAAGGAAACTGGATACATCATTAGATTGGAAGTCCAGATTATCAGAAGATAATCGTACACGGTCATCACAATATCTACAATAATTATTTTTAAAAAAAAACGTATCACAGCCTGGATCAAAAAACAAGATTTTCACTTTACTCAGAGTATAAAACCCAAGCCAAAAAATAATATTTATATATATTTATAATATTTGAAAAATAATATTACAAAAAACTTTTTTTCTGGACAAAATATATTACCACAATATTATTTATACCAGTGCCGTGTGTTCCATGGAAAAACATACCTACCTGCTTTAGAGGATAATTATTTAACTAACTTTAACTGCCACTAATCTTAATTTTTTTGTATACGATACTGCCGCTATGTGTCGAACCACAGTACCCTTCTTGACAATATCAAGAAGGAAACTGTGTTTATACTTATGTCGACAGAATAAGATTTAATCTAAATCTAAAACATACTTTGACGGCCGGAGCCGTGGTCGAGAGGTAAGACTCTTTACTCACAATCCAAAGGTCGCGGGGACTTTATTTTAAAATATTTCACTTGCGGCATATTTTTTTTTTTTTTTTAATTGTTTTTATTTCTTGCTAAGGCAATCCCGATGAGTTAAAGAACTTATTTTAGGATAGGGGGAACTTACAATTCATTTATTAAATATTAAAAATAGAAGTTTCACATACGTACAGTAAAGACGAAAAATAAAAGACAGGGTAAGTAGAAACAAACAATAGAAAACAAATAAAAAAGTAACAAAAGTTATAAAAATCTGGATGATTACATCCATGGAAAAGAAAAGGAGAGAAAAGAAAAAAGACAGAATAGAACGTAACAATAAAATTTCGTAGTTTCATCCTTAAACGTAGGTACTTAAAAAATATTCTTTTAAAGCATTACTCTCATTTTTTTTATGTTGTTGGATTCTCTTTTGTATATCGGAAGCGAATTATATAGTGTGTAGGTAATATAATTCAGAGATTTTATCCCATATTTTGAAGAGTGAAATTTATTGCTATTTCGGGTATTGTGTGTGTGGATGTCTTGATTGTAAAGTGGCTTGATGTTGTGAGTAGTGTGAGTTGATTGTTGAGTAATTTGTAGGATGGTGCTTGTGATTTCATGTTTAGGGAGAATTGTGATTGGAAGATCACAGGAAAATAAATAAATTTCTTTGATATGGTGTGATGAATTGCATTGATCAACAGTGAAAATTAGGAAATATCGTAGCTTCCCACTTTAATTTAAAAAGAAAATATCAATTACTTATAAAACGGACACGTCTACGACATCTATCGGATTAGAGTAAAGTGAATCCAAATTACGGTAGGGATCTATAATTAGTCAAGGTGAGACGAGTATTGATGAAAGGATCACAGATGGTATCAACAAATAATCAGAAACAGGGACTCCCCAATATACTTAGCCCGAGATATATTGACAGCCAATTGAATTGCAGCAAAAGCGATTAAAAACCAATTCAGCCTATCAACGGGAAGAGGGCCGAACCCATTTTTAGAACAAAGGAACGACCTTTGGACTTAGCAATTAGTAATGTGATTAATGAGTTTGACGTTCCCACCAAACCGAGAGGTGAATAAACTCCATGGGAAGAAATAATCTGTTCAGGGACAAAAGAACGATGACCCCAAGAAATGTTATCATTAACCGGTACATTCCAGGGATCAGAAACCCTAGTTCTCGAACGCATTAAAACATATCAGGTGCGGAAAAAAAGGATACACGTAAACACGATGCAAAAGTTTAAGTGAAAAATTGCAAGGCAAGTGACGAAAACGTATTGTAAGGCGTTAGGGAGATTTCCATCTATAATACGATTGTTTGTGACGACCGGAGATGATCGATTCGAGGGAAAACGTGCTAAAGGAAATGGAAATGTTGAAAAAACAATGGAAAATTATTGTTATCAATTTTAGACGGAGCTAGGATATTACGATGAAAGATTTAGGGAGGAAACGTCAAAAAAAAATGAGAGTTTTAAAGAATAGGCGAGGGTACATTTCAGATGTCTAGAGCAGTAACAAGTGTTAGAGAAGAAATAGAGTGCAGTACGGAGGGGAGTGGAAAATGCTGAAAACATTGCGATAGAAAAACTCAGGAAAAGGAGTCATTTTACGTAATTAAAATGGAGGTTATAGAGTAACATAGTACGCGATTGCAGATAAAAAAATGAGGCATTACAATGGTTGTCGATTTCAGATGTATTTTGTTGTGATAAACAAGGAATATTCGAACATGAAAATTGTTTAGATAAGGACGATTAGCCGTTAAAAAGGTAATAAAAATTATCATGGGTCTTATGAAATATTTACATTAAAGAATTCTCGTAAAAGTTAACGACACTGAAATAAAAAAGGATTTATTGCCAGGTGGGTACAAGAACTAATGTATACAACTGCCAAGGCATATGGTTTATGGGATTTTGCGTAAGAACGGGACAAAATTTGGAAGGCGTTCTCTATGAAGCAATAAAAATGACAGAAATTTAAGGGCCGAAGTGGGGGTATCCCCTATAAAGATGTTAAAAATGATATATTTATTAATAACAAATAGAAAATGAAATTTTCCAAGAGGCAGCAAACATCAAAAAACGATATGGTTATATCAGGGAAGTACGGGGAAGTGAGGGGAAAGGAGATACGACAGAGAAAAACAAAGGAAATCTTAGATTAACAGTGAATAAAATAAATACGGCTTGAAATATAAAAATCTATAGAGATATGAACAATAGCGTAAGAATAAATAAGGAAATTCATGGAAAGAGTGTCGTGAATAAAAGAAAATTCGAGAAAAAATGGAAAATTCAAATATACGACGTAAATAGAGAAAATTCGGTTTTAAATGGAAAGGTTCATATAGAATACAGAAAAACTCGAGGAAAAATAATAAAATAAAAATGAACAATTTGCGAGAAAGGCTTCGACATGAAGATATCTCTGATAGGCGAATTTGGGGACAGATTTGGAACATATGGTAGATGCCGTACGCACGGACATGTTACGGAATAGATGAAAATAGAACTTTAAAATTATTAAATTCAAGCTAATTTTGTATGAACAACAGGACAAAGGAAGTTGGGCCATTAAACATGGATCTTACTAAATCCGGATCTTGTAAGTATGGGAGTACGAGACAGAATTGAAAGTATCAAACGCAAAACGTACAAAGAGACCGCATTCGACAATAATGGGGAGGTTTCAAGAAATTACGAGTTGATAGTAATTAGATTGGTTTATTATAGGAGATTCAGATACGATCTTTTGGACCTGAGAGGGGTATAAAAGTCTAGACAAATGCCAGTTGAGGACAGTCTACGGTCGTGGTCGAAAAGTTTGTAACTTCGCGGAACGTGACGAAACGGTGGGTGACTTAAAATTTGAAAAATTCTAAGTGATAATTATTTTGATACTTAGAAAAATTTCACATTCTAGTCAAAAAAAAAAAAAAAAATACTTTGCAGTTAGAGTCAGTGAAAAATAAAAATTAAAGCCAACGCATTAATTACTTGTGAAAAATAAAAGTGCTCGTGATAAATACAATTTGTTTTAGTGGGAAATTCGGATTTTATAATCACTTAATATCGTGTTTTTAAACTTAGAAATTTCGCGTTTAATATTAGTGCTATAAATAACTGAAGTGATGTGATAATTTAGCGTGATGAAGTTATAATTAAATACGTGTGTTCAATCTAAGTGAAAGTGTTCTAACAAATAGTAAATATTTAAATTAATTATCTTAAATAATAATAATAAAACAAAATAATATTTTATTAATACATAAAAGTTCGGAGGGATAAAAATTTAATTTAACAACAATTTACCATCTCTAAATTAATCATGAAGTAACTATCATTTAAAGTGTTATCTAACCAACGAGTTTTGAGATAAAATACAGTTTAGAACGATAGAGTTCATGCATCATTTTAATTAATTAGATTAAATGAAAAAAAAAAAAAAAAAATTGAAGTCAAAAAGATTTAATTAAATTTAGGAAAATAAAAAAATTAATTTAGGAAAATCGCAGCAAGGTTACCGTGTATTTCCCGGTCGGAAAAAACCTTGGTAGGGGTAAGTCTTTTCCGTTATAAAATTTTACAGATTCCAAGGAGAAAGCGGAATGCAGTAAACATTGGTATTTGGATTAATTATTTGACCAAGATATTACTCGCTTAATATGTGATGTGTAACTATATTAAAATATTATAAATATAATAAGTATATTTTATATATATTTATATATGTATGTATATAAACACATATATTTGTAATTTTATTGTTCCCAAGAAAAATTTTAATCAAAAAAAAAAAAAGTAAAACACTTATATAAAAAGAGGAAAAGGGTATCGATTCCTACCTCTGAATTCATCAATAACTATTAAAAGTAGTTATGTGTGATAAATTTACAAATCAATATTTTATATTTAATGTTATGTATGTATTAATATAATTTCAGAAAATCCAGAGCATTTGAAATAAGTTATGATATTAGAAATTATTTCAATCAGAAAATTATACAGATCAATATTATAAATTATTTATTGAGACAAAGTATATATAAATGAATAAATATGTATACGAAATCGGGTATCAGACTAGACAATTGCGCTAAGTACATCATTATCAAACAAAGAAAATTTTAGAGTCATCTCACACGTCTCCGGAATGTCTAAAGTAAACATACCTCATACGCTTGAATCTAGGTCACGAGGACGTAGAGAATGTTTACAAAGCTCAAATTGTTTACAAAATAAATCGGTCACTGGGGCACTAGTTCGAGTACAGTAAAAAGAAAAAAAAATGACCTTGATTAATGGATATCGTACTTAGGTATTAACTTCTAGGAACGGGATAAAATTGTTATATTGCGCAATTATTAGGAACAAAAGGAAAAAAAAATTTAAACACTATTTTTAATTTGAACGTGAAGAGGTATCTACAGACCTAAGCAATTGAAAATTAACAGATTTATTATAGCAGTTCAAAAGGGTGTATTGAAGATTTACATGAAACATTTGATAAATCACGGGATAGTTCAAAAGGGTGTGTTGAAGATTTACATGAAACATTTGATAAATCACGGGATAGCAAGAATTTATCAAAAGTTGAACATTGGAGGGGAGGGAAAGAAAAGAAAAAAAAAATACAGTTCAACCAACAGAAGGCAGTGTTCGCTTCTGTAACAAGGACCATTAATCAAACCATAGAGATGGCGGATCTCTCAAACAAAACCGTCAACAAAACCAAACAAAAGCTTGGAGTTATGGCGAATCTCCAGAACACATCGCCAGATAAGATCTTATTGTACTAGTATATATTTATATTTCACACTATTCTTACGTATATATTCGGTATCAATCTGAGGATTGTGCAGAATCCGATGGGCGAGATCCGAGCTCGGGATGCGTTGCAAGTAGTTTCGCATTGCGAGTTATAAACCTTCCCAAAACGTATGTTTACATATATATCTTTTTATGTACTGTTCATTGAATGAAACGAACTCACTTACAATTAGTGCTTTAGGCCTGTCGGGTCACTCTCGTCTCATTTCTTGAACGTGGAGGGAGGATTCACGACCCGTAACTCCACACAAACCCGTGAGTATATGATTGCATATAGGACGAAACCGGTTCGCCCTAAGTAAATAGTAAACTTTGGAGGAGTAGGAATTTGGAGGTATCTGGGCTTGGAGGAAGACCTGAAGGCAGTGCATGATGGCGAAAGGAAGGTCAATTGGGACGCGATAACTTAGGTATCAATCAATTGAACCGTGCCAAAAGACTGTGCGAATTTTGGGTTGACTTCTGATCACCCGGCTTACTTGATGGAGGCAGGAGCCAAATTTTGCCAGAAAAAGGGTTATTCTGAGTTCGTCAAATATGCAATTAACTAATTACATTAACCTACTAAATCCATCTTTATATGTACCTTATAGCAGCTGAATCTAAACGGAGGGGCGCCCAGCAGATACGAGATACAATCATAATCAAATTTACTAACATTTAACCATTTGAGTTATATTTAATTATCTGTTCAATTAGTCATGTGTAGTTTCGATTAGTATTACTTATTCATGAATTCATTAGGATGTAGGGAATCATAATAAACGTCAAAGGGAAGTTAGTTCATTTAGAGAAATTACTTAAGGTTAAATTTGCAAGAGAGAGACCAATACAGTTTGAAATTCAACACTCTGTTTAGAATCAAGAGGGTTACCACAAAATTTAAAGTAATTAAAGTCCTATATCATAAATCAAAAAAATTACACAACGTTTGATGGAGTTTAATTACAACCTAAATACGAAAATATTTACGTTCAAAGTCGTAAATAACGTATTTATTAGTTAAGTACATATATCGCTAAAGGTATGTAGTACAAGGGAGCTTTAAGTAGCTTTCTGTAGTTATCAGAGGAAATAAGGGTCCAATTTTATAAAGGCTTGTGTGACGTAGGGGAGGAATTTTCCATCCCTACCACACATATGCAAAGCCTTAAGAATTTAAATATCGATCAGAGCCAAGAGAAAAGACGAAACATTACGACTGGTGCCAAGTGCCCAGGAGTAAATAAAATACAGGCAAATATAAGAGAGTAGAGAAAAGACAAACATCACAACTGGTGCCGTGACCAGGAGTAAATAAAATACAGACAAATATAAGAGAGTAGAGAAAAGACAAACATCACAACTGCACAGCCGTGACAGGAGATCAGAGTTTTACAAGTTGTTTTAGAAAAAAAAAAAAAAAAACTTTTATTGGTCAATCTATTGCAAAAAAAAAAAAAAAAAAAATAATAATAATAATAAGTAGGACGTTATGTTAAATGAAGTGATAATAAAAATAAAATAAAAATCAGAACAGTGCGCCGTTAAATAAACACGAAAAAATATATAAATTAATAAATAAATATACGAAAATAAATATATAAACAATACATTTAAATATAAAAAAAAAAAGTGTTAACGAATAAACTCTACATGTTTTAAAATAATTTATAAAAGTGTCGATAAAGTTTAAATCAAGTGACCATGAATTTGTTGATTGCTTATGAGATTATAAATATCGTAACAAAGAATGTAGGTCAGATACAAGCGTAAACAGTTTATTCAAGGCAGGCCATAAATTGATAGAATAATGGTATTGACATTCCTGAATCCAGAATGTTAATGATCGTAATGTAAACAATCTGATACGAGATGCCGCGGTGTTTGTAAGCATCGAAAGTGATAACAAAGCATCGAAAAATTTTGAAGTAGGCGACATCGGGGGTAACGCGCATCGCTTTAAGAGATTGTAGAATAAACAAACTCGAAAATGATATCAACACTCGGTTACGGAAAAAATAAACAGACTTTACAGATAAAAACGGGGGAACTTACCTACATAAAGTGACCCTTTGTTTATAGTTAATGTTGTGGGTTTGTATGTGAGGATTATCACATAAAAAGTCATAACATAAAAGATAAGGAACATAAAATAAAAATAACATAAAATATTTGATTGGGGATAGTGTCGAGTTGAGAGCTTTAATATCACAGACGAATGTTTTATAGGTATATACCTATTTAAGGGAACATTTGATCATTCGGACCCAAAAAAAGGAGGGGATTTGACGAAATAACATCAAGATAGGTACTGCGAACTCTAAACAGATTTTGCGAAAATATCGTAGGTATTGCGGAACTTGAAGGAATGGTTGGCATTCTAAACAATGAGTAATTATTGGTTGAACGAAAATCACGGGATATTCATTAACATTGGAGTAACAATATTCATTCCGTTTTTTTTTGCAATTACCTACATTTATTTGAAATGAAGAGTGATGGTAGAGTTGATCTAATTTGGGTTACAATCATCATGCAAACAAATATAAATAATTGAAAATATTGTGTTTTATAGGGGGACAGGTTCCAAAAAAAAAAAAAAAAAATAAAAATAAAAATAAAAATAAAAATAAAAATAAAAATAAAAATAAAAATAAAAATAAAATAAATTATAAATATATATAGGTATATTTATAATAAATAGTTGGTATTGAGTTAAATTCATTAAAAATTTTAAACAAAAAATGGCGGAAAAAAGGAAAGTGGATGCGACGGAATTAGAAGCTAAAGAAATACCGTCGGGAGATGAATTACGGGAGATATTTAGACGTTCAAAGAGGTCTAAGTTACGAGTCGAGGATATGATAGAAGTCGTTCAGCCAGAGGGGGAGACCGACACAAAATCGGAGGAACAGGGCGAAAATAAGCGAGAGTGTGAAGAGAGACTCACACATGATATGTTACAGGAAAAACCCGAGGAAAAGGAACAAGAAAAGTTAACGAAGTAAAAGGAAAAATAAAAAAAAAAAAAATAAAATAAAAAATATATAAAAACGAGAAAATTGAAAAAAAAAAAAAATAAGTAAATAAATAGAATAAGGAAGGCAACATAATTTACATGAGGTAATTTAGGAAATTAAAATAGAGATTATAAGGTTGTCGCTTAATAAGATAAAAATATAAACATTAACCAGGCGACACTCGGAAAATAAAGAAAATGGTTGGGAAACGTGGAACAAGTAGGCGAGCCCAGGCTTTAGTGACAGCAATCGGGGAAAATGTCACAACCGAGACTTCAACAATAAACATAGGAGATATAACTACAATAATTCAGGCAGCTTTGGCACCGCTCGTCAATAAGATGCAAGAACTCGAGAAACAATTGGAAAGCCCAGCAACAGTGGCGGTGATAGGAGAGGATAGTGCGCCGAAAAGCGTTCTCCAAGTAGTGGAAATGTTACCACAGCAGGAACGACCATCATTCTCCGGTGGAAATCAAAATCCCATTAGTTTCCTGGAAGATTTAAAAGAATACACTAGAAAAGTGAAACGAACGGATCCTTTAGTCGTCGTACGGGAAAATTTGAAAGGGGAAGCTAAATCGTGGGCAAAATTGTACAATAAACGATGGGAGACTATGTTAGATTTCGAACGAGATTTTTTAGCTACCTATTGGGGAGACATAAAGAAAAATGAAGTTCGCCGTCGTCTTGCAGAAGGGGTATATGATGCCAAGAAAAATATATCCATGCTCACTCATTTCGCAAACTATTGGGAGCTAGCGAAGGCTTTAAAGATTACTGACACACCGTTGGGCATAGTTGACGAAATTATGAGACATTATCCGAAGGAAATTCAATCGCTATGGTTTTCGGGGCAATCAGGAGATGAGATTGTCGCCGCTGAGTTTCTACGAAAACTAGATACAATGGTATGTACACCAGAAGAACGGAACATGAAGAAGAGGAGTGGGGAGGAATCCAGCAAGAAGGACAAATACCGTGACCGTTACCACGCCATAAAAAGGAGGATACACGCAATTGAAAGTGTGGGCGAAAACGCTAGTTGCAGCAAGTGCACCGAAGTTAACAGTTCACCAAAAGAAAATTCTACAATAACTACAGCCGGGAAGGAGCTAGTGGTCGCAGCCAACTCGGGAGATAAAAGGAGATTATAGCGCTTTACATTTAGCTAGATATTACACAAGTAATAAGAAACAAAAATCAGGTTTACAGTTAGTGGAAATCAACGGATAGAGTGCGAAGTTTACAAATATTTGTAAATGTTAATAAATAAATAAACGATTGAGAAATACAAATAAAAATATGTTAGGATACATTATAATTGGGGAGGGGGAAGAAAGAAAATTACTAAAATATTAGATTATCAGATTGCTTGCGAGGGGCGGATCGTCGTTAAGTCTTTGAGGGTGAGTGGACAAGTTCTTAATAAGCGACAATCATATTCAATTATTGAAATAGGGTAAGGCAAATAAATTCGTTAATTTTGATTTTCTAGTTGAAAAAAAAAAAAAAAATTGACTTTTTTTTTTTATGTGTTAGTGAGAGAAAAAAAAAAAAAAAAAAAAAAAAAAATGTTAGATAAGTAAGAACACTCAAAAGGAGAGAATTAGAGATATTATATGGCACACAAAAGGGACATTTTGAAAAAAAAAATAAACAATGCTTAGGGATTTTTTTTTTTGAAATATTGAAATAAGAAAGTTTATCTATAGATATAGGGTAGACATTAAGTATAGAGATAAAAAGGTAACATTTGAATTAAGGTATAAATATTTTAGATTCGAAAAAAAAAAAAAGGAAAAAAGGAACGCTGAACCAATTTGAGGATAATAAAGAACATTTATAAAAATTTAAATATTAGAGTGGACAACACTTAGGCTAGAACAACTTTGGATGAATTAAGAAATTATAATTAGAAATTAAGAATTATAAAATAAAGTTTAAATAAATAAAGAAAAAAAAAAAAATGCTGGAAAATTTATATGAAACATGTATACCACTGATTGTCGGATTGGGTGAGGTCGTGCGAAAACACACATTTCACAAAAAATATTCATATTTACAAAACAAAAAACAATTAATTGCACACCAAGAGACCACCCGCTTTTCAGTTGTTCGAAAGGCCGCGAGATTGTAAACAATCTTTACTTAAATCATTGTAAGGGAGGTCTTAGTCCAATTTGGTTGGGGACCACCAAAACACGCGAGTCGAGGGGCGTGTTCCAGCAAAAAGAAATTAATTTTGAATCTATCAAAATTAAAGAAAATTTCATAAAGTAAAATCTACGCGAAAAGAAAATAAAGAATACAATGAGATTCAAATTCAAGATTGTTAACAATCCGAGCAAAAGAGAAGAGGGAGATAGGAAGTAATAGGATGCGGAGAAGAGATAGGGGATAACAAAATGAGGAGGGGGAGATAGGAAGTAATGGGATGCGGAGAAGAGATAGGGGATAACAAAATGAGGAGGGGGAGATAGGAAGTAATAGGATACGAAAAAGAGATAGGGGATAACAAAATGAGGAGGGGGAGATAGGAAGTAATATGACACGGAGTAGAGATAGGGGATAACCAAATGAGGAGGGGAAGATAGCTAGTCTAAATTTGAACACAATTTCGGTGTCTAACGAAAAAAAAAAAAAAAAAAAAAAAAAAAAAAAAAAAAAAAAAAAAAAAAAAAAAAAAAAAAAAAAAAAAAAAAAAAGAAGAGGACATTAAAATAAAATACAACGTTAGCCACAGCAAATTGAGTTCAGAGGAGGGAACTGTGATGAATTGCATTGATCAACAGTGAAAATTAGGAAATATCGTAGCTTCCCACTTTAATTTAAAAAGAAAATATCAATTACTTATAAAACGGACACGTCTACGACATCTATCGGATTAGAGTAAAGTGAATCCAAATTACGGTAGGGATCTATAATTAGTCAAGGTGAGACGAGTATTGATGAAAGGATCACAGATGGTATCAACAAATAATCAGAAACAGGGACTCCCCAATATACTTAGCCCGAGATATATTGACAGCCAATTGAATTGCAGCAAAAGCGATTAAAAACCAATTCAGCCTATCAACGGGAAGAGGGCCGAACCCATTTTTAGAACAAAGGAACGACCTTTGGACTTAGCAATTAGTAATGTGATTAATGAGTTTGACGTTCCCACCAAACCGAGAGGTGAATAAACTCCATGGGAAGAAATAATCTGTTCAGGGACAAAAGAACGATGACCCCAAGAAATGTTATCATTAACCGGTACATTCCAGGGATCAGAAACCCTAGTTCTCGAACGCATTAAAACATATCAGGTGCGGAAAAAAAGGATACACGTAAACACGATGCAAAAGTTTAAGTGAAAAATTGCAAGGCAAGTGACGAAAACGTATTGTAAGGCGTTAGGGAGATTTCCATCTATAATACGATTGTTTGTGACGACCGGAGATGATCGATTCGAGGGAAAACGTGCTAAAGGAAATGGAAATGTTGAAAAAACAATGGAAAATTATTGTTATCAATTTTAGACGGAGCTAGGATATTACGATGAAAGATTTAGGGAGGAAACGTCAAAAAAAAATGAGAGTTTTAAAGAATAGGCGAGGGTACATTTCAGATGTCTAGAGCAGTAACAAGTGTTAGAGAAGAAATAGAGTGCAGTACGGAGGGGAGTGGAAAATGCTGAAAACATTGCGATAGAAAAACTCAGGAAAAGGAGTCATTTTACGTAATTAAAATGGAGGTTATAGAGTAACATAGTACGCGATTGCAGATAAAAAAATGAGGCATTACAATGGTTGTCGATTTCAGATGTATTTTGTTGTGATAAACAAGGAATATTCGAACATGAAAATTGTTTAGATAAGGACGATTAGCCGTTAAAAAGGTAATAAAAATTATCATGGGTCTTATGAAATATTTACATTAAAGAATTCTCGTAAAAGTTAACGACACTGAAATAAAAAAGGATTTATTGCCAGGTGGGTACAAGAACTAATGTATACAACTGCCAAGGCATATGGTTTATGGGATTTTGCGTAAGAACGGGACAAAATTTGGAAGGCGTTCTCTATGAAGCAATAAAAATGACAGAAATTTAAGGGCCGAAGTGGGGGTATCCCCTATAAAGATGTTAAAAATGATATATTTATTAATAACAAATAGAAAATGAAATTTTCCAAGAGGCAGCAAACATCAAAAAACGATATGGTTATATCAGGGAAGTACGGGGAAGTGAGGGGAAAGGAGATACGACAGAGAAAAACAAAGGAAATCTTAGATTAACAGTGAATAAAATAAATACGGCTTGAAATATAAAAATCTATAGAGATATGAACAATAGCGTAAGAATAAATAAGGAAATTCATGGAAAGAGTGTCGTGAATAAAAGAAAATTCGAGAAAAAATGGAAAATTCAAATATACGACGTAAATAGAGAAAATTCGGTTTTAAATGGAAAGGTTCATATAGAATACAGAAAAACTCGAGGAAAAATAATAAAATAAAAATGAACAATTTGCGAGAAAGGCTTCGACATGAAGATATCTCTGATAGGCGAATTTGGGGACAGATTTGGAACATATGGTAGATGCCGTACGCACGGACATGTTACGGAATAGATGAAAATAGAACTTTAAAATTATTAAATTCAAGCTAATTTTGTATGAACAACAGGACAAAGGAAGTTGGGCCATTAAACATGGATCTTACTAAATCCGGATCTTGTAAGTATGGGAGTACGAGACAGAATTGAAAGTATCAAACGCAAAACGTACAAAGAGACCGCATTCGACAATAATGGGGAGGTTTCAAGAAATTACGAGTTGATAGTAATTAGATTGGTTTATTATAGGAGATTCAGATACGATCTTTTGGACCTGAGAGGGGTATAAAAGTCTAGACAAATGCCAGTTGAGGACAGTCTACGGTCGTGGTCGAAAAGTTTGTAACTTCGCGGAACGTGACGAAACGGTGGGTGACTTAAAATTTGAAAAATTCTAAGTGATAATTATTTTGATACTTAGAAAAATTTCACATTCTAGTCAAAAAAAAAAAAAAAAATACTTTGCAGTTAGAGTCAGTGAAAAATAAAAATTAAAGCCAACGCATTAATTACTTGTGAAAAATAAAAGTGCTCGTGATAAATACAATTTGTTTTAGTGGGAAATTCGGATTTTATAATCACTTAATATCGTGTTTTTAAACTTAGAAATTTCGCGTTTAATATTAGTGCTATAAATAACTGAAGTGATGTGATAATCTAGCGTGATGAAGTTATAATTAAATACGTGTGTTCAATCTAAGTGAAAGTGTTCTAACAAATAGTAAATATTTAAATTAATTATCTTAAATAATAATAATAAAACAAAATAATATTTTATTAATACATAAAAGTTCGGAGGGATAAAAATTTAATTTAACAACAATTTACCATCTCTAAATTAATCATGAAGTAACTATCATTTAAAGTGTTATCTAACCAACGAGTTTTGAGATAAAATACAGTTTAGAACGATAGAGTTCATGCATCATTTTAATTAATTAGATTAAATGAAAAAAAAAAAAAAAAAATTGAAGTCAAAAAGATTTAATTAAATTTAGGAAAATAAAAAAATTAATTTAGGAAAATCGCAGCAAGGTTACCGTGTATTTCCCGGTCGGAAAAAACCTTGGTAGGGGTAAGTCTTTTCCGTTATAAAATTTTACAGATTCCAAGGAGAAAGCGGAATGCAGTAAACATTGGTATTTGGATTAATTATTTGACCAAGATATTACTCGCTTAATATGTGATGTGTAACTATATTAAAATATTATAAATATAATAAGTATATTTTATATATATTTATATATGTATGTATATAAACACATATATTTGTAATTTTATTGTTCCCAAGAAAAATTTTAATCAAAAAAAAAAAAAGTAAAACACTTATATAAAAAGAGGAAAAGGGTATCGATTCCTACCTCTGAATTCATCAATAACTATTAAAAGTAGTTATGTGTGATAAATTTACAAATCAATATTTTATATTTAATGTTATGTATGTATTAATATAATTTCAGAAAATCCAGAGCATTTGAAATAAGTTATGATATTAGAAATTATTTCAATCAGAAAATTATACAGATCAATATTATAAATTATTTATTGAGACAAAGTATATATAAATGAATAAATATGTATACGAAATCGGGTATCAGACTAGACAATTGCGCTAAGTACATCATTATCAAACAAAGAAAATTTTAGAGTCATCTCACACGTCTCCGGAATGTCTAAAGTAAACATACCTCATACGCTTGAATCTAGGTCACGAGGACGTAGAGAATGTTTACAAAGCTCAAATTGTTTACAAAATAAATCGGTCACTGGGGCACTAGTTCGAGTACAGTAAAAAGAAAAAAAAATGACCTTGATTAATGGATATCGTACTTAGGTATTAACTTCTAGGAACGGGATAAAATTGTTATATTGCGCAATTATTAGGAACAAAAGGAAAAAAAAATTTAAACACTATTTTTAATTTGAACGTGAAGAGGTATCTACAGACCTAAGCAATTGAAAATTAACAGATTTATTATAGCAGTTCAAAAGGGTGTATTGAAGATTTACATGAAACATTTGATAAATCACGGGATAGTTCAAAAGGGTGTGTTGAAGATTTACATGAAACATTTGATAAATCACGGGATAGCAAGAATTTATCAAAAGTTGAACATTGGAGGGGAGGGAAAGAAAAGAAAAAAAAAATACAGTTCAACCAACAGAAGGCAGTGTTCGCTTCTGTAACAAGGACCATTAATCAAACCATAGAGATGGCGGATCTCTCAAACAAAACCGTCAACAAAACCAAACAAAAGCTTGGAGTTATGGCGAATCTCCAGAACACATCGCCAGATAAGATCTTATTGTACTAGTATATATTTATATTTCACACTATTCTTACGTATATATTCGGTATCAATCTGAGGATTGTGCAGAATCCGATGGGCGAGATCCGAGCTCGGGATGCGTTGCAAGTAGTTTCGCATTGCGAGTTATAAACCTTCCCAAAACGTATGTTTACATATATATCTTTTTATGTACTGTTCATTGAATGAAACGAACTCACTTACAATTAGTGCTTTAGGCCTGTCGGGTCACTCTCGTCTCATTTCTTGAACGTGGAGGGAGGATTCACGACCCGTAACTCCACACAAACCCGTGAGTATATGATTGCATATAGGACGAAACCGGTTCGCCCTAAGTAAATAGTAAACTTTGGAGGAGTAGGAATTTGGAGGTATCTGGGCTTGGAGGAAGACCTGAAGGCAGTGCATGATGGCGAAAGGAAGGTCAATTGGGACGCGATAACTTAGGTATCAATCAATTGAACCGTGCCAAAAGACTGTGCGAATTTTGGGTTGACTTCTGATCACCCGGCTTACTTGATGGAGGCAGGAGCCAAATTTTGCCAGAAAAAGGGTTATTCTGAGTTCGTCAAATATGCAATTAACTAATTACATTAACCTACTAAATCCATCTTTATATGTACCTTATAGCAGCTGAATCTAAACGGAGGGGCGCCCAGCAGATACGAGATACAATCATAATCAAATTTACTAACATTTAACCATTTGAGTTATATTTAATTATCTGTTCAATTAGTCATGTGTAGTTTCGATTAGTATTACTTATTCATGAATTCATTAGGATGTAGGGAATCATAATAAACGTCAAAGGGAAGTTAGTTCATTTAGAGAAATTACTTAAGGTTAAATTTGCAAGAGAGAGACCAATACAGTTTGAAATTCAACACTCTGTTTAGAATCAAGAGGGTTACCACAAAATTTAAAGTAATTAAAGTCCTATATCATAAATCAAAAAAATTACACAACGTTTGATGGAGTTTAATTACAACCTAAATACGAAAATATTTACGTTCAAAGTCGTAAATAACGTATTTATTAGTTAAGTACATATATCGCTAAAGGTATGTAGTACAAGGGAGCTTTAAGTAGCTTTCTGTAGTTATCAGAGGAAATAAGGGTCCAATTTTATAAAGGCTTGTGTGACGTAGGGGAGGAATTTTCCATCCCTACCACACATATGCAAAGCCTTAAGAATTTAAATATCGATCAGAGCCAAGAGAAAAGACGAAACATTACGACTGGTGCCAAGTGCCCAGGAGTAAATAAAATACAGGCAAATATAAGAGAGTAGAGAAAAGACAAACATCACAATGGGTACCTCATGGAGGTCCAAAAACATTTCTGAGAGCTCGGTTTTGAACCACTTGCAGATCAGCTATCAATTTCTTTGAGGCAAAGCCCCAGTTACAGCAGAGATAGGAAAGATGTGAACGCATCATAGCATAGTACACTCATGTTAGTAAAGGAATGGGTAGTAATCCTTGAAGTCTCTATATTACACCAGTTATGGGGGTAATTTTCTCCTTTACATGATTTATGTGGAGATCCATTTCACTCCATTCATTTGCGGCACGTTCCAGAGTGGAAGATACCTACTCTCAGTATCGCCTTGGTGTAATAACACCACTCTAAAATGAAACGTTGCTTAAAATGGCTTTAGCCGTGTTTGATCACCAGATCTGAATAACCCCACCTTCCTCTTCCCCATCTCCTTCCCCTTCCCACTAACTTCAGCCTCACTTACCCCAGTTGGGGATGCCATAATGTCGCTGGTTCTAGACGGTCACAGCTGGGACTCTTATGAGGTATTCACATAAAAAAATGAAATTACTATTTCAGCTCATATCCGCATATGTCATTAAAATAAATTCGTACTCCTGATGTGTGTCTTTTGGTTTCCTACCTTTTTTTCTTTGATTTTCCAACCAATCATTATTTTTTTCAAAATGATTATTTTTTCTTAATTTATGTGAAATATTGATTTGTTTACTGAATATAATGTCAGATAAATTTATTTTTAAGTATATTATTCGCCTTTGAGGTGATTTTTCACAAAAACGGCACTCCACAAATTATCCAATTATTATTATTATTATAAATGAGCCATTACAAACGTCCCAGGTATACAAATTCTTAACACATTCCTAAATATTAAATATTTTGCCATTAAAGATCTCTGCCCACTACACCGTTCCATACCATGACCGTACTATGAACGTATCAGCCACGAAATAACGTGCTAAAACCGTATGATACTGTGTAATGGGTTTAGTGACCTATGATACCCGTATACACCGGGGTTAGTAGGCGTACGGTGCCCGTTCTATCGGTTGTAGTCATAGAACGCACGTCTCATAGAACTGAATACAAATCACGAACTGACGGAGTGGCAACGTGGTTAGAACGGGGTTAGAACGGGGATCATACGCGAATGAACGGGGATCATACACGTATGAACGGGGATCACATACGCGTATGATCCCCGTTCATACGCGTATGATCCCCGTTCATACGCGTATGATCCCCGTTCTAACACCGTCGCGTGCCATGCATAGAGCGGACCGGCACCTGCAAAATATTGTCATCGAGAATTCGCCGCCTGTCCGGTCATGGTATGCGACGGTGTTGGTCGGTGACGGGACGGGCTAGTAGGCAGCGTTTCATACTGATCTATACAAAGAATATTTTTTTGCATGCGCCGCTACGGTTACGGTCATGGTATGAAACGGTGAAGTGGGCAGAGACCTTAAACTGTCAAACTCGATCGTTTCATTCCCGGTTACAAAGGAGAATAAATCGATTTTCAAACAGTTCGGAACAATAGTTGTATTTATTTAAGCGCACGGTAATATGCAAACACGCATGCGACTTCAATTGGCGCTCCACATACAACATCCCGGTGTCCCTGTGTGACCAAAAAGGTTTCGATTGATTGGCGCTTAGAGTGCTCAAATCTACCAAAGGTATTGTTACCACACCTGATCCCATACAAATAATGTTCCTGCTTTGTAAGTGCTTCCCACCGGACACAAATAGTTATTATCCTAACACATCTGAATGGAAAGCTTGCAGCAGCTGACATTGCAATAGGTACTCTAGGTGTTTTATTTAATTTCAGCGGTATACATATACCATAAGAACTGATTACATGTAACAAAATCAAAAATAATAATATAGAAATAATAAAAAAAAATTGTTTAACAGATGATTGTGGCATTTGAGTGAGAAATGACACCTGAGAGACAATTTCGTACAAAAATCTATAGTACAAATAGAATTAATATTGGCTGAAAATGTTTGATAGCATAGCCCTCTTGTACCTACCTTCCGTGCAGTTAAATAGATCTGCCACATCTGCATGTCTATTAGTAACTTCATGTAACCTAGGTAAAAGGGAGTGTTTCGTATACTCAGTTCTATTATTGTTACATTTAAACAGGATTTTAGATCGAGTGATTCTCGTGGGAATATGAAATTCAATGAGCTTAGTTAAATCAGGACTGTCTATGCTACCATTTACAATTTTGAACATTAAGTCGGATATAATTCTTCGATCTGAGAGTCTTAATAAATTTAATTCTTTCATCAAGTAATTGTAGTTTATGTTTTCAATGGGAACACCGAGTTTAAAATTAATATGTCTTAGAAATTTATGTTGAATTTTTTCGATTGAATCTGAATGTATTTTAAAATGGGGGGACCAGATTGAGGAGTTATATTCGACTTGTCTACGTACCAAAGATGTATCATCATCATCATCTGTGGCTCTACAACCCAGGTCGGGTCTTGGCCTTCAGCAGAGCCTGCCTCCATGACTGTCGGTGTTGTGCTGCGTTGCGCCAGTTTCGGATGCCGATGGTGCTTGCATCCTTCACCACTCCATCCAGCCATCGAAGCTTTGGTCTTCCAACTCTTCTCCGACCCCCAGGTGCACCATCCATAATTCGCTTTGGAATATCTAAAGATGTATACAAAAATTTTTGTGTTGAAATATTCCTAAAACCTCTGGAATTTCGAAGAATGAAGCCAAGCATTTTTATTCCTTTATTACCGATTGTGTGTATATGGGATATTAAGTTTAATAGGTGTAATTGTAAAACGGTTTTTTATTTTTATTCTGTACGTAGGCCTATTCTGTTTAATCTCAATTAGCCATTTCGTAGACATCTACCACGAAATGGCTAATTGAGTACCATTGTAAATTGATAACGTGGCTAGTATCTTGATGGGGGATTTCGCCAGCCGAGGAGTTTAACTCACAATGCCTGGGTGGGAACCAGACACTATGCCAAGTCAGCCACTGACCCATCGTTATAAATAATAAGAATAAGAATAATTGACATATTTTTTATTTATTTTATAATGTTACTTACCTACGCACAACCAAAAGTTACTGTTGCTATTCGCAGACGAAATTATGTCTATATGTATATATATTATGGTTAAGGTTTTCACGATGTAGAACAATGTAAAAACAAAAGTTTACCTGCGTAACGTAGTCCTTAAAATGACTTTTTTTTAACTCCTAACGTTTCGGACAGATCTCAATGTCCATCTTCAGAGGTCTTATGTCTTGAGTTTTTGAAAATTGTTCTATATAAATGAGTAATTTATTGGTTGCTTGTTTGTTTATTTGTTTGTTTGTGCCTTATGCGTTCATTCCTAAAGCAGTCATCCGATTGCGATGAAACTTTGGAGATTTGATGAGCTCGTACCCGCGATGGTTCCTATATATAATAGTGAGCTCTGGCGTTTTGAAATTATTTCCTATACTACTCATCCGATTGCGATGAAACTTTGGTGAGTTGTTTTTGTGCACTTTTGCGAAGGTTTCTATATACACCGGTGAGCTCTGTCGTTATGAAAATTGTATAAAAAATTTTCAATTGCAATAGTTTAGCAGCATGGAGGGTAGGCGGGAGGGGGTGGGGTAATCCGGGAGGGGCGGAGGGGAATGAATAGGGGAAGACTCGAGGGCGGGGGGTTGATGGAGGGGGGAAGACGGGAAAAGTGGAAAGCGATGGAGAGGCGGAAGGGGGAGGGTCGGATGGAAGTAAAAAGCGGAGGGGGAAAGGCGAGGAAGATGGAGGAGTAACGCAGGAGAGGAAGAGGAGGCGGAAGGGGAACGCAGAGGAATTATAAAGGGAGAAAAATATCTTTATTTAAGTTGCATCGCAACGCACGCCGGGAACTCGCTAGTTATTTGATAATTATTACGAGATTTAGACTTGGAGAGTGGATGATATTGAGGTTTTGAAAATGAGTGCATTAAGTGCAAGAGCTGTTGCGAAATTGGTTCATTCGTAATCATTAACGGCCTTTAACCAGCCAGCGGATAACGTATTGATTTACAATAATATATGATTAGGTACATGAAATGAAATATGTATTGTAAAATAAGATTTTTCGTTTGAAAATTTAACAAATCTGCCGATGACCTATGGTATAACGTTATTATACTAAAAATAAACATTTTTACTCAAAATTTAAAGCATGCGTTTACTAGATAAAAAAACAATCTTTCGAAATCAATTTATAATTTTTTGTGGAAAAGACTCAACACGTCTAAAATTTGATTTAAAAATGACATATTTCTGGTTTTCTGTGGTTGTACCCTCTTAATGGACGGAAAGGTTTTTTAGAATTGGATTTTTTTTTATAAATTGTGAACGCATCATACATACATTACAAGATCATTATTTGAAACTTTCATATGTGTATGCATTTACAATACGTAGACTACATACAGTTGTTTAGACTCATGCAATTAGCTGACGTATTTCTCATTAGGCTTATAACGATGCCTTAAGCACCTTCCTTTAATGAGTGATATTTTTCGGGCTTCGCTTTATACCGCGACGATAATTAATATACCTAACTAAGCCGACATTTCAAACGGACTGCTTATCATCCACTTGATCGTGATTAATGGCGCTACTTTCTCGGCGTCGTTGTTTTTGCATTCATTCGCAAACTACGCCATCAGGGCTGAATGGAATGCCGAAACATTCGGCATTCATGTGACGGAACTTTATTTGTTGCCGCGGTGAATATCTGCGAACCCGTAAAGATATTTTGTCAAATATTTCATACCCCAATTTGTAGTTCCACAGCAATCAGCGTTATACGGTCCTATCTTGGTAAAATATGGTACGCCGGGATGGGGTGGAATGAAATGAGTTTTGTTACATTACCGGAATACCATATCGTTGATTTGCATATCGTCCGAAGTTAATTAATTTTAAAATTAGACTCATGGCGCAGCCGGTTTATCAGTTTGCAATATTCCGCGGCGAAATTGTTTAACTTTTCCAATTAATTAACATGATTGCATCACTCGTGTAGACTATTTATTATTAGTTATTCTGATCAATAACACACCAGCAAACCCATTGAACCGTTAATTTGACAATGAGTTTTATTGTATTCAAATACACGTTGCTATCTGCGAGTAATGTAATGTATCCGTAATTTATTAAAACCAATTTAATATCACCCAATCCAACTGGCTGATATTTTATTGTAATCGGATTTCAATTAATTTTACTAGTGGTTGATTATGAAAATCGGATTATGAATTGGTTAGATTCAATTCTCTACTTAGCAAAACCGTTGATCATTGTTCAAACCACATTTTCTGCTTAATATGTCGGGTATATGAGGTAGGATCAAAAAGAACTTCAAATATTGGCATGTTTTCGTATTCTGGGAATGTGTCCCATTGCCTAGCTATTCAGATCTAGTCACCGAATACGGCTAAAGCTGTTTCATGAATAGATATCTTTAACTGGTCTTTCAATATACCCCGAGTGGGTATCCCGCTGGCTCCAGACAGTTAGGAGCAGTTGGGACTTTTAGACGGTAATCGCAAAAAAAAAATTAATTCTTAAATACCTATACTTTATATATGGTAAGTATGTGAAATAACGCCGGGATTTGAACCCCCGACCTCTGGTTTCGTAGACAAGGATCTTAACCACACAACCACGGAAGTATCGTAAATCATGTCGATAATGAATGAAGTACTTTTATTTTTCTCTTTTAAAAACGTAACTCCTATTCTTTGCAAGGAAGATTATACGAACATAACGAGGGAATGTTTCCTGATATTGACAATGGTTAAGAACTAGGAATACTGCAGAAAAGACTACAACCCTTATCTTTTATATCTCCGCCAAGTGACCAACCTTGAATTAGGCACTGTTGAGGATGCAGATGCATCATGATATTATTATGTGACATTATCTGAATTTTCCGCAAAATCATACGAAAACAGATACGAAAAACCCAAATACATGTTCACTATGATCAGCGTACACGTGAACAGGGGACTCCACGGAATGTCTACAGGTAGGCATGCGAAAGACGTAAACCTTAAACGAAGCACTTATTACGTGAGGGCTTAGTTGGTGTAATAATATTCTTCAACATGTTGTCGAATCAGTCTGTTAATTGCTAAAATTGATAGGTACTTGAAGATCTTCCGTTTTTTCTGACACCTAAAAAGAACTCAGTTCTCTGTTCAGTATCACTTTTCACAGACTTTTAGTAATATTTAACGTCGGGTTGCTTTTACATATTCGTTAGGTACCTACGAACAAAACGTTCTATGTAATTATTATTTTTATGAATATCAAAATTAAGATTCGT
This sequence comes from Limnephilus rhombicus, assembly GCA_929108145.2. Classification (NCBI taxonomy): domain Eukaryota; kingdom Metazoa; phylum Arthropoda; class Insecta; order Trichoptera; family Limnephilidae; genus Limnephilus; species Limnephilus rhombicus. Next base: position 46,327,310 of record OV815271.1, read on the forward strand.
TTGTCTTTATACCTTGGTCAGCATTCGCAAATGATTCGGATTCGAAAAATAGAAACTACCTGTATGGAAAAATCTATTTTTTTCTCTTCATACGTTATTATTATTTTATTTATTTTTTCGCGGCTTGAAGGATTGTGTATGTCGATGCATTATTATAGGAAGGTTGTAAAAAGGAACATAATAAGTATACAAAAGAACATAAATTAATGACAAGTACGTAAATCAAATAAAGCTACAATATATAAAACCATGTAGTTACCGCGCAATGAGTGGTCTAATGTTCTAGACTCTAGGAGGTAGTTTGAGAGGTACTCATAGATGGCACTAGAAAGTCGTTTAATAGGTTACCCATAGATAGCACTTAGTGTTATTTATGACTTGTCAAAGAATGAATATCAAGGCGAAACTTGCCTTGGTGACTTCTCTGTATGGATGGTCAACCTAACCAACTGGGCAGAGATTACTATGGATGTTACTAAACGATCCTGAAATGTCTTTTTCCGAAAAGTTATCCACTCACATAGAAATTTTAATTGTCGGTTCACTGACTTAAGTAGTGGAAACCAAAGATATTGAAATATTTTAATATCTTTGGTGGAAACCCAAGTTACATCATTTGTTTATAACAATGGCTATCGCTAATGCAAGGGTTAGGAGTATGATAAAAGGTCCGACCGTGAGGTTGCAAATTAATTTCTACCGCCTGCCAAATAAGCCATTGGAGCTCATTGTTATTTATCACAATTAAAGTCAAAATTATTTTGTTGACCCCGGAGTTGACCAAAAAATTGAGTGCATTTCACACGTGGTAGAGGTGAAACTTCATACATACAATTTCAACCAACAGGAGCCTTGACAATGAACTCATAATCAAAGCAGCCAAAGCGGTAAGGTTTTATTCTAACTCATTCTCTCGCAGGCTAAATCCTATAGATAGATCTAGGTGTTTGTTTCTTTTTAGTGTTGTTTCCGTTTCATTGAGTTTCAAATCACAACGGTGCTAAAGAATTTACACTTATTTTACTTTTTTTATTGAAAGAATAGATAATACATAATATAATCAAAAAACAAGTCCTGCTAAGCCAATTGAATTGACTTGTCAACAGGTGCTTATATTTTAGTTTCATAAACATTTTTTAAATTTTAAATTTACATCTTATATTTACAGATTCTAATATATATAGCCAATTTTTCACCATATATTTAACCTTATTCATAGAATTACATTGCTTTGTAGTGTCAGGTAATAAATTAAATATCTTCGGTATAATGTATTCAAACGTTCTCTGTCCGTACTTATTGTTAAATTTCGGAACTATTAACCCGTCGTTGCGCGTGAATCTAATGCTGTATTTATGTTCTAGTTTCTCTTTATGCTGCGGGGTAAATATATGCTGAATTATAATTTTGTGCCATAGTATTGCCTTAACAGGTAAAATTTTGGCACTCTGAAACAGCAACGGTGTATCATGTCTCTGTTTGAAAATATTAGGGACGACTAATAATTTTACAATTGCGTTTTGTATAACTTGGACTTGTTTCAGATTGGTTATAGTAGTATTCCCCCATATTGTTAATCCATATCTTATAATAGATTCTGCCAGTGACATATAAATTATTTTAAGTGTTTCAATTGAAAGAAAAAAAATTTATGTGTACATTCTGCCAGCAATTGATCTGAGTCTTTTAAAGGTTTTTTTTAATATGTTTGTCCCATTAAAAAAAACAATCTACTGTAACACCAGGGTACACGTATTCCGTAACTAATTCTAAGCTTGCACATTTACAAAGTATTAGGTGTTACCAAAGATATTCAAATACAGAATAGATGTGCTATGGTGTCCGCGCAACTGTCGCCGGACTACGGTCTAATTAGCGTAGTTTTCATACAAAAAGAATTTGTTCATTTTGTTGATTTTTTGAAAATGTGCATTAATATTGGTTAACAATATATTTTGAATAAGGAAATAATTCGTTTATTTAGTTTAACGTTCGTTTGGTTTATTCGTTAATTATTTATTCTTTTAGTTTATTTGTTAATTGGTAAACAATATCGGCGACACCCGGAAGCGCAGACCCACATAGTAAAAACAGCAGATAGCACATCTACTTATATTTCAATATCTTTGGGTGTTACAAATGGCTTAGTTAACAAGGAAAGTTGCGCAAACGAGAATAATAGTGTAAATACATAAACAACATAAGCGCAATAGGTAGAAAGTTCCCTATTATTAATTTTTTTAACCTCAACAGTTATAAAGCAAATTTTTTTACTAAACATCTTTATTACGTTCAATAGAGTGTTTAACAGAGCATATCAAAATAAAAACAACAATAAAAGCTGCAAACGAACAACTTAATAAATCTAATCTAAAGTATGAATTGAACAATTCTTGTTACCAAGTCTGTGAATCCTTTTAATAGGCGAATTTTCGAAATAATTATTTTGCGGACACAGGAACATTATTGATGTCAGTAAATCCTTCGAAATCGCATTTTTTAAATTTTTTTATTACCGAAAATAGATTTTTTTCATGTTTACATTTTACCTGCAAAGCTACTGCAAGCAGCTTGTCGGCAGGAAAACAGTGTGTACAAAAACAAAGTACAATATAAAATGTCTTAAGTATAATACAATAGAAGAAAAAAAATATTGCAATTTAATAAAATACATAATACATGTTTGAAAAGTTTCCATGACGTAGCCTCCCTAGCGGCCAATGGACCGAGTATAGTTTTTCGTCATTGGCTCTACCCACCCGAAGCGAGCGAGACTACTCCCTAACCTCTTACATTCTTTACGGACTCCCCCCATTAGTCGGGATCGTCCTGCTCTTAATATTTTATTTGATTGTCCCGTGTTTACTCCACGTTGTTAGAGTTTATAAAATTAATGAAACGACTCTAGCGAAATCCTTTTTCTCTGCTTTATTCTTAATTGTGGCACTTACTGCACAAACCTATTGGCGTAAATATGCAAATCGGTGACCCCATTGTTCCCTGAAATGCTTTTTATGGTGGAAATGATGTCCTTTAATTAATACTTACCAATTTTAACCTATTCGTCCCAACTGTATATTATTTATGAATAAGTTTCCATTTATTTCATTATTATTTTATTGCGATTCCCTTAAATTTCATTTAAAATTTTTGAAGAATTTGTTTCACCTCTCAGTAATTTTTTTCTGAAATCTGAACAAAAAGGTTGACGTGTTGCCAAATTTTTGAAATGTAGTTCTTTAGCACGTTGTGATTTGAAATTCGGATGAAACGGAAATGACGCATTTCAGTACCTATGAAGCGTCAAACTGCGCTCATTGGTCGCTTTGATTATGATGTCACTTTTCAAGGCTCCTATTGGTTGAGATTATTTTGGTGAAGTTTCGCTTCTACCACGTGTGAACTGGACTCAATTTTTTTTATTAAAATTTATTTTCAAAGTTCTACAGCCCATTATGAAATTTCAATGCAAGGTGTAAACATTTCCGTTCAGGAACATAAGACAATCTGCTTAATTCTACACGTCATAGTTAGTACATCATTCGGTGTTTTAAATATTTTATTAGGAACTATCATATCATGTGATTTATAAGCGTTATTTTTAAGTGAAATCGTTGTCATTCCGCCATGGAAAAACCATTTATTTTCGTTAGTCCAAATGCATTTTTCAAATCAAACAATCCCGGGCGTCCGGTCTTGCCCCCGCCGCTTTTAGCCGCCGCATTCTGGCCGGTCCCTGGGATATGTTAGCGAAATAATTGCGTCGTTACCGACGGCCCCGCGAGTGTATTGGGCAGCGACTGAGGGCGGAGGGTGGAGGGCGGAGGGTTAAGGGTAGAGGCCGAGTGCGGAGGGCGGCGCGGGCGCATTACGCGACAGGATACCGGTGGAACGACCACTCCGACCAGGAGTGCAGAACCCTCACCTAACCTGGAAATACGCTGTCTAGGTGACTATTTTTGTTCTTTTTATGTTATTGTTTCTTTACTGTGTAAATAAAGAAATATGTATAACTATATGGGTCGTGTGGGATTGCACTATTCTCCCTACAATATATATGTATGTTATGTTTGTTTATACATATATGTTATGTTTCAGTGAACCAGCGAATTCCTCCGATCAATTCCTCAAATACCACCATCAGCATGCATGCGAGTATTGGTGGTTTCAACAGATTAGCGGAGAAGTGTAGATCATTGCTTTTTTGACGTTTGTAGTTTTGATTTTTTATTTATTTATTTTACATTTAAATATTTCCCACCATATTTTGGAGTCTGTCGATCTATTTTTGAGTATGGTATAAAAGCATGAGGAAGCGGCATTTCATCTGCACTAGACCCAATCGTCAAGGCACACAAAGCTTTTGTAAAAATAAGCCTTAGGTTACCTCTAATTACAGATACTCGCCCTACATTACATAACAACAAAATAACGAAACTTTAGATAAAATGTAGCGAGAATTTTTAACACAATTTCAGATAGCATAAAAAACTGTGATTCGCAAAAAAATTGGAAGATAATTGAATTTTTTTGCATTATTTACAAGATAATACAAAAATTTGGATCAAAAGTAATTGCAGGTCCCTTGCCGGTGCACGCACTACCGCAAATTTGAAATTATTGATTTAATCAAGGCGGTCAGTGAACATATTTTATTACTGCATGTGGGGTTTATAAAATAATTTGCAAAATGACATGCATTTTTATTGTTTACGTATTACTTACTTTTATTTTTATTCTTCTCTATTGTTAATTTTATAAACTTAACTAAAGTATAAATCACTATACACTTTATTTAACGTGTACAGCATTTAGCATACTATAAAAATAAATAAATAGTTTTGTCCATATACAAACTCGATTCTTTCAAGAATGGCATATATTGTATCGGTGGTTCAACCCAATATTGTATTTGAATTCCTTTCTCGAAAGAATAGATTTTTTCTGCGGACCAAACTAATTTATCCATATGCTAATTTATCTTCACTTCTATCCAGTGGCGGATCGTGACTTTTGGGTGCGCTAGAGTGCTGATATTAAAAAAATGTCATTATTGATGTTGTTGTAGCCGAAAATAATTTTTTATTTTTTTTGAAAATCAGTTTTTTGTATGAAAAATTTCAGGAAGTTTTCAGTTTGGCCGCACCGATTTCCTGAAAAATCTTTATACAAAACACCGATTTTTGAAAAAAAAAAAATATTTTTCGCATACGACAATATCCATGATGCCATTTTTTTTAATATCAGCACCCTAGCACACCCAAAAGTCACGACTTCTATCCACTTTAAGGGCCGCCGCACGTGCCCACACTCGCACTCGTTCACGACACTGCGCCAATGTCGCATTGACATTGGTGGACACGTGTGTATCCGCATTTGCTTTCACGAGTCGTACATCAGTCAGTTTTTAAATAGATTATTGTTAATAAGGAAATCATCCGGAAAAAAATATGGAAGAGCTCTTACATGTCCAAAAGGAAAACACATGGAGAATTCAAATTAACTTATGAGTTTTCAGACGAAAAATTTAAATATTATATTAGAATGACTAGGAACGATTTTAAAGAAGTACACGCGATGATTGCTTCAGATTTAAAAGATCAAGGATATGGTGGTCATGAACGAATTAGTACTGAAAAAAAATTAAAAAAAGTATTCATATAATCTGGGTGTTTTACGTCGTATAAACATTTTTCGCTTCAAACAACTTGAATGAGTTCTTCCATTTTGCAAACACTCGCGCCACTGCCACTCGAAAACAATATCTCAGTCACCTAGCCGACACTCGCGTACACGCTCATGTACGTGCCTGCGTCGACACGTGAGAGCAAATGCGGAGTTTGGTACTGCGCCATAGGTTTTAAATACTGCCACCCGCACGCCGCTCGTGGCGGCCAATGCGAGTGTGGGCATGTGCGGCGGGGCTTAACAATTTTAACATTTCATCCATATTCACGTATAGCGTGAACGGACGTAAACAAATAATACATCTTAGTATTTTAAAGCTTAATGGTCAAAAGGTATTTTTCCTAACATAATTAAATTAGCGCCATTTATGAAAGAGCAGATTATGAATTATTTTAAGATTGCCCTTAAAGTGTGAATGTTTGGAGACACAATGAAGCAACATTATGTAAGTGTGATGTCATTGCATAAAATGTGGCCCAAGTCCATACAATGTTACGCCACTGATAGTAGTATTTAATAGTGCCGTAATATTTTACAAACAACACCTCTGTAATTAAATGTTATACTGAATTCCATATGATGTTAGATAAGGGAGAAAACATAAAATAAAGGGAGAAAAAAAAAATTTAAATTTATCTTAAAAATTAACATGATCTTATTATATGAGTAAAGAACACAATACAATCTTATCTTCCACGGCATGGAAACACAAACAGATACAACTTGTAATAAAACATCTACAATGTTGAGCTTTTTAGTAGTGGGCATAAAAGTGGAACCATCAACAAACTTTCCGAGTAAATTGCTAAAATAAACATCGAAACAAAGTTTTTCAAATAATGCAGAATATTTTTTTATTGTTGCTGTGATTCAAAGTAGACAGATGTGAATTTAGATTTTTTTGAATTTTGTGCATTTCTAATCAAATTGTCATACTATTACATAAAATCCAGTTGGCCACGTGTGATCCGTCAGTCAAAGACAGAAATACAATGACAGGGTAAAATGGAATCACATAGAAGAGAGTGCAAAAAGCTTTTTCAGCATTTCCATCATACGGACATATAATAAATTGAAACTAGCATTATTATGATTTTTATGATTTTGATTTATTTGTTATATATTATAATTATCTGATTTCATAATTCAAGAATGATTTTTGAGTGGTGTAGTTCCATAAAATGAATAGCCATATTTGAGTTCGATATTTGTTACATTATTTGCAACTAATAATTGGATGATTTAGTTTGGAAATGCGAGGGGGAAAAGAAGTCGACCAAAGATGATGTGGACAGAAGATATGGTTTTAGATTTTCACGGCCAAAAGTATTTTTGTTGTTTGTTTTTGGGGTGTTATGCCGTGTTACGCTATCTCCTCCTTTAGCCAACGTTTCGGACAGCGATACAGTGTCCATCATCAGGGCAGGGCAGATGTGTGCCCTGCCCTGATGATGGACACTGTAACGCTGTCCGAAACGTTGGCTAAAGGAGGAGGTAGCGTAACACGGCATAACACCCCAAAAACAAACAACAAAAATGGACAAAAGATGATTATGAAGTACTATGTCCTAAGGCTAAGGAATTCCAGAACACTAGAGAAAAAAGAGAAAAAAAAGTAAGTTATTCACTATTAATTGCGTTATAGAATTGAATCTTATCTCAGATAAGAAAATGGTGCATGCCTTTATATATAAATTGGTACGTAAGTTTATTAGTCGTATATTTAAAGTGGTAGTAAGTAAAAGCAAAACCGCCAAAACCATTCAACCTATTCATCAGTGCAAAATGTTCAGAATTTAAAAAAAAAACTATTGCATATTTCCCTCTTAAATTTTTTGGGTGATTTTTGTTTTTTTAATTACAAACTTATGTATGTTTTTTTTTAAATCAATTATTTTTATTTTATTTTTAATTTTTAACTTTATGAGTAAAACCTTATGTTTTTCTGATTTTTCTGTTTCCAGATTTTCGATTGAGTTTCGCTTATATTGTCTTCATTTATTTAAATATTACAATTATTTTTAGCTCTAAAAACAAATGTATTTGTAAAAGCGGAGGTTTTGCAGTTCAACTCAGCATAATGGCGTTTTTGCACCTAAACATTTGTTAGAGTGGCGTTTTAGCACTTCAAACAGCACGGCGGCCATATTGGATTTGCGAAGTACTTCTATGTTATATGGCTCGTGATTGGTGCATTTCGAGAGTAGCGCTTTAGAGCCTCACCAAAAGTGATGGAAATGCGGTTTTGCATTTGATCACCGTTTTTTTTAATTGTTTTTGAATGGCTTAGAGGTGTTTTGCTTTGGTTTGAAGATTGTATGGTATACAGAGAGAAATAAAGATTATTAATCAATCATTAGGTCAAAATAAACATGTGGTTTGTGGTGGTATTGCTTGTATTTCTTTCAAGTAGTTTCCTCGGAAAGTTATTTGTAAATTAAAAACCCAATTAATTAACGTATCGAATTTTATAAGACAAGTACTTTTATAATGTCCAGAAATTACGATAAACACATTAAACTCTAAATACAGTAATATGCAGTTAAACATATTTTTGTTCCAATATAAAACTCATTAAGAAGAAAGGATTGCGGAAAAACGCAGATTGTAACGTTGAGACCAAAGAAAAGAATTTCATTAAAAACCTATATTGGTTCCAAACAGCAGAAATAAGACATGGAAATGGGAGATCTAATGCAATTGCCATTCAGCGTGGAGTACGACAAGGCTGTATCTTGTCGCCACTATTGTTTAATCTCTATTCCAACTACGTTTTTAAAAGAGCCCTGAGTAATACTGAGAAGGGTCTGAAGATCAACGGAGTTGTCATTAATAACATAAGATACGCAGATGATACAGTATTACTAGCTGACTATATCGATGACCTCCAAGACCTATTAAATCTTGTTAATAATGCTGGCGAGCAACTGGGCCTAACAATCAACGTCAATAAAACTAAATGGATGACATTTGGACGACTAGATCACTCTGAATCAGTGATACAGTTAAATGGTTGCAATGTCTAAAAAGTGGAACGATTTAGATACATCGGCAGTATTCTCACGGAGACTCTTGACCCAGATGTAGAAGTTAGGTGCAGAATTGAAGCAGCAAGAACTGCGTTCATCAAAATGAAATCCCTCTTCTGCAATGACAATATCAGCTTAAAACTACGGCAGAGAATGCTAAAATGTTATGTGTGGTCGGTCTTGCTGTATGGATGTGAAACATGGACCTTGAAAGTAAATACCATGAACAGGTTAGAGGCTTTTGAAATGTGGCTTCACCGGAGAATGCTCAAGGTTCCATGAACCGACATGATCAACAACACAGAAATTCTCAGGTGGGCTAGAACTGCTTACATTAACAAAAATCCGGAAAATTTCATATCTGGGTCATATACTTCGAGAAGAGAAGTATCACTTGCTCCATTTAATATTGAATGCAAGACAGAGGGTCGCTGAGGGCTTGGTAGGAGACAAATGTCTTGGCTGCGAAATATACGACAGTGGACCGGCATTAGAAGTGTGGAGGATCTATTCCGGGCAGCGCAAGACAGAGAGACATTTTCAAGAGTGATTTTCATCGTCGGAGGGACCTTATACGGCACACAAAGAAGAAGAAGAAGAAAGGTACAAGGATTAATCGATGCCATTAAAATTTAAATAAAAAAATGCTCACCTATCAGCAAAGAGGTGAAGCAAAGGATTATCATAGAACAAGATGTATGCCAGCTAGAGGAAATATAGTGCAAGGAAAAACTTCAATATCAACAGAAAATAATTGAGTTACAAATAAACTGATAATAAATGAAGAACAACATTCAGAAAAAAATAAAAATTATTTAAACGAAAATAGAATCAATTAATATAACACATAACAAACTAACCTTGTCAATACCCATACCAGAGCCCAAGTACTCATTAATAATTATTTTTAAGACTTGAGACTTTAAGTCTTGGGGTCGAACGTTAAACGCCGTTTTCTCGGGCTCGGATAGTTTGAATTCCTACCTAAACGCAAGGTCTGGAGTTCAATCAATAGCAAAATCTGCAAAAAGATTTTGAAAAGACCTAAATTCCTAAATTCTTAAATATGTTTGTTACCTGCTGAAATTTAAAAAAAAAATATGATGTAAAAACAAATATTTTGTTGAAGAATTGGCTCGCCGAAAGAAATGGTTTCTATTATACTCTAAAACAAACAATTTCTAACTGCATAGTAATTTGAAATTAGTGTGTGTGTGTGGTAGTCTTTATTTTAATGCAATAATTTGTAATGAAATTGTTAAAAACTTTGTTGATGAATATTCTTTATTGTGCATGACTATTATTTATTTTATTTATTATAGGTTCAAGTTATTATAGGTTATTATTTATTAAATAACAGAATTTGCTTTAAATACAAGGTTATTTAATAGATTACAGGTGCTTTCAAATGGTCGATACTCGTATAAAAGCAAACCCGTGAAAAACATTTGTTTACGATTAATACACAATATTCTGTCAAAAATATTCAAAGGGCTTTCACAAAATCCAATTTTAGTAAAATGAATCTTTGAAATTTAAAATCGTGAATTGACCCCGCCAAAAAGGCTATAAAACCAGATCAAACTTTTTTTGATGTAAAAATTTCTCTCGTAAAAATAAAAAGCCATATTTTCATTTACGATCTGATCGTAAACCACGGTTTTATAGAGGACTCAGATGATAATATTTATTACAATTTTATTCTTTAAACATTTAGAGCTCGCATGGCGCGTCATCAAAAACTGATGAACTTTATTTATTACTATACGGACATAATATATATACGCCGCTGATGTACTATCCGTGTCTTCCCCGACTTCGTCTACCATATAACTAGAGAAAACCGGAAATATGTCATTTTTAAACCAAATTTTAGACGTATTGACTCTTTTCCAGAAAAAAATTATAAATTGATTTCGAAAGATTGTTTTTTTATCTAGTAAACTTATGTTTTAAATTTTGAGACAAAATGTTTATTTTTAGCGTAATAAGGTTATACCATTGGTCGTTGGCAGATTTGTTAAATTTTCAAACGAAAAATCTTATTTTACAAGACATATTTCATACCATAAAATCATACATTAATATTATCTATTAAACCCATGTTTCAAAATTTTAATTTTTGTTCAAATAAAATCATTAAAAAAAATATCCGAACACTTATTTGCGACGAAAATTTCTCTATTTGGTCTTACAAATTAATATATTTAAGATTTTTTTACATTCTTATAAATAAATACTTTTAAATACTTATGATCAAAAAATAATTACAAAAAGGACATAATTTTATTAGTTTTATCTTCACGCCTTTCAGCAATTTTGGATATAGGTATAAATTAAAGCAAATTTGGAATGAAATAAAATCGATATTGAGTTATAATTTTTTAAATCTGGTACCGAGAATAATTAATCTTTCTCATTGGAACCGCCCTGTACGATTGTAAGAACATCTTTCGACGAAATGTAGATTTTCGGCCGCTGGCTGGTTAATGGCCTAACAGTCCCGGCACTGGTAAGAACAAAATTTTGAATTTCCAACGAAATCAGTCGGGTCTAGGACGCACACATATGAACGTTGCCTTTTCTTTATATATAAGAATATAGAAGATTTGAAATGCGGAAAAACTGGTCATTTTTCTATCATTCGTACACTAATCTACACGTATTTCCCTACGTGTATTTCGAATGTTAATTTCAACAGTTTCCAAACTAAACAAAGTGGATTTGGCTATTAAAATAACATAATTTGAGAAGCCTCCTGCCTTTGAGCGACCTTTATTCGTGTAGGCGTGAGTAGAACATTACTTAGTATTACCAATTAGGCCCCGCACACGTCACCCATACCTTTCAGGAATAATTTGCGGCTACAAACAACTAATTTAATCAAAACATGCTCCGAAAGTCATTAAAACTAATAAATTTCCAAGAAAATATAATGTTTCTCGTATATCTTTTCCAAACTTAAATGAAAGTTTGGCAGAATAATTATTCTTCTTTAAATTAGCGCCTTTGAATTGCATTCAACGAAAAGTTTGCCAGAGGTTTAATTTTTATTAATTATAACTTCCTGACAAGTTTTTCACTTTGCCCGGAATTATTTTTAGATTTTCTTTTTTCCCTTCGCGCAGTGTTGAGGAACTTCGCGATACATAAACTTCAAGTTGATTTTATAATTAAACGTCCGGAAACAAGCTCAAATAAATAACGATATAACCTTCTCGACAGAAAATCCGCATTTGTAGCGCAAATAAAAGGTGTTTAATTCAATGTGTAGAAATAAATAGAAGTATGATGTCAGGTACATCATTTTATCAATTTTTTTCTTAATCCATCGTAAGAGCATGTATTAATAATTTCTCTGCTTTTCGGTTTTTTTATAAATAAACAAATGTGTTGCGTTGCTTTATTTTTGTTACATATGCGATAGAATACCTAATACAAGGCATTGACAGAATTACAAGGTGTACATCACCTGAAATAATTTGATATTCACGGTTAGAGTTAGACGTGATGGATGGAAACAGATCATAGTATCTACTATTAGGATTACGAGTACTGTAGATACTGTATCTTTGTGAAGTAGGGTTAAGCAAAATAAGTGGCGAAAGCTTAGAAATGTTTCATCTTTACCCTACGGACGCGCGGGGCTCGTCTAGCCCAGGACTCCCGGTCTGCGGACGCCCGGAACTCATGCCCGCAGACGGTCCTGCCGAGAGCGGGGTTGGGCAATGTTCAGAGGGGGACTCAGCAGAGTTGAGCGATCACAGTACTAACCTAATAATTAAAGCGCCTTTGAGATAATTTTGACACGTTCTTCACGTTCATGAAAGAAAGAAATTTGAAGAGTTTAGTGACAGAACATACGCATCGTTTTTGTCATGGCCGAATGACGCCGAGAGACCCCGGAGTAGGGCCTAAACTTCGGGGGGTGGGCGGCCAGGGACCGTTTATTTTTTTTACATTAACTCTACACTGAAGGCCTTGGGAAATAAGTTCCTTGGCATATTATGTCAGCTTTTGGGTTGGGGTCAGGTTTGGGATATCTATAAACAATCTAACTATGGGGAACAGGTAACAAATTTTCCATAGGAACTCGTAGAGGGACCGAACTAGTTAGCAAAACGATATACATACATTGAGGAAAGAAGAAAAAATATTTGACTTATTTATTCAAGCGAAAATGTTGCTTTTAAAATTATGGGGGACTTAGTTAGCATTAAACTGAACTCGCGACGTCTGGGTGGGAAGCCGGTACATTTGTGCACTTGGCTACTAGCTGATTAAGCTGATGTTTTTAAGGTTTCCATTAACTATACTAAAAAAAAATCATTTTAAGAAAATACTAAAAGATTTCCGTCTAAAAATTGGTGGGATACTAACTTTCCGAAAAAAAAAAATTAAAGCATTTATTGGTTTGCTCTCTGAAGAAGAAAAAAATTCGCCTTCACTTTATCTGCGTCTTTGAGAAAGTCATAACAAATTTTTAAAATTCATAATCACCTCACTTTTCCCACAACACACAATTGTAGATTCCATGTAAAAAATTTCGCCTGTGGCGCTTTTCCGTGTTTTTGTGAAAGTCATGACATATTTACCACTCCCTTTCTTTCCATCACCTACCTACCTAACTGGGGATGTCATAGTTCCACAAGCTCCGAGTATTAATTAGGAACCAGGACTAACGTGCTGTATCAATTTATTTATTTAAACGCCATAGAACGGCTTTTACATTCAATTTATAGGTAAATGATATTATAGGTATACAGGAGATTATCAATAATAACAAAATAAGAATGAACATTTAACAAAGTATGTATGATTAAACCAAGTATTTAGATATAGGATACTATTACGTGTTACTAAACTACTTTTAATATACTATAAAAATAATTACAATCTCATAATAACAGAGAACATAATATTTAAATAGGATTATTAAGAATAAAAAATATGTAAACAAAGGGGACATATCAGAAAAGTTGTCAACAGTATTTATAGACACATAAGAGTAAATTTGTACCTATTGAGTTTATTGTTACCTTCAAAGTTATCTTGTTTGGAATTACTAAGCAATTAGGTATTGCTAATTAGCTAACTGTTTCAGGGCTATCAGTAAAAAATTTAATAATAGCATAAATTTACTCCCCAGCATAAAGAGAAATTAGAACATAAATACAACACTAGATTCACGCGCAACGACGGGTTAATAGTTCCGAAATTTAACAATAAGTACGGATGGAGAGCGTTTGAATACATTATTTTATTTATTTATTTTATTTTGCAAAAACAAACAGTACATTATTACATAATGGAAAATAGTTACAAAGTTATAGAATTAATACAATAATTGGTACCAATGATAAAAAATACATTATACCTAAATTAAATTAGTAAATTATTGAAGGAGAGGGGTGTGTGAGGGTGTTTGTATGTGTGATGGAGGGTGTGTGTGTGTGTGTGAAAGAGAGAGGGTGTGTGTATGTATGTATGCGCATTGAACAACTTATAATATTGACATTATGCTCTTTTTAAATTTGGGCAGTGAATCGGAGAAAATGTCGGTGTTAGAATTTAGACCAATAAAATTGAACATATGAAGAGCATGATTGATTGGCGAATTAGATGCTGCATTTGTCTTGTAATTAAGCGTGTGGAATAGTTCTGTATGGGGGAGGGGGGGCACTTTGATACACAAAAATTCAATCTCTTTTCTGAGGACCATAAAGCATTATATTTCAATATTTGTTTTGATGTGTGCATTGGCTGATATGTCAGCTTGTATTTTGGCTACGCAAAAACTGGCGACGTATAGAGATAAATTGATTTTAAGAAAAAATCATATTTGTATCATTCTGCCCCACCAGTGGGGCACTTTGATACATGGGGTGGGGCAGTTTGATATGTATTTTAGATCCATGTGAAATGCAAATTTAAACTGACTAAAAACCCAATATAAACTGTATTATTACTTAAAATTAAGAAATAAAACAATTTTATTGATTGAGATCGCAAAATACTTTTTATTAAGAGTGCACATCAGCTATAATCAGTCTCTTAAGTTACTTAAGGAATATAATCACAAAAAAACAATATTGTCATCATAGAACAAGACTAATTCTCTGTTATTTTCTTAATTATATAATGAGTTATATACTTACTAAGTAATCAGACTTTAACATTGAATATTGTTAATGAAAATATAATATTAGAATCTCCTATCAAAATGAACAATGTTTTTCTTAAAAAATTAAACAAACATCAAAAATTTAACAAAAATAATCATAAAAACTCTCATATAAATTACAAAACAATCTACTGGATATTACATCGAGTTAAACCTACCAAAAATGAATAAAGCGACGATGTTCGAGATGTGCCTTTGGAGAAAGTTGGTTTTGGTAATTTCAAAACTACATCTCTAACATCCACACTTGCTTTGTCTTCCACAATTGGAAATATAAACTTAGAAGACCCTGCTTTTTTTCTGAGATATAATACTTCATATTTTTAAATACAACTTTGGCAACGTAGTGAATCACAGTTTTCTTCTTCTCAAACTTAATTAGCAGGAAATCTCCAATATTTATGTGTTCAGGATTAACTGGTTCTTCATTAATTACCTCTTCTTCCGATTCCGACGGCATTTCAATGTCTTCACTATCACTCGTGATCACGACTTCATCTTGACTAGAATTGGAATCTATTTCTGCAGGCAAAGAAGTCACTCTCTTTTTCTTTTTTGGCTCAGTTAATCCCAACAGATTTTTTGCTGTTTTCAATTCTTTTGCATGCTGTTTTGCTTTTTGTAATTCTCTTTTCCTGTTCTTTTCTTCTTTAAAGCTTTCTAATCTATTTTTTTCTGGTGTTTCAGTGTATATTCTTGATCGTCCTTTTTCTCTTCCTTTTCTTTTTAAGACACTGTCAGTAATCGCCTTTTTTGGATAAGGTCTAACTACTTCAGGAGTAAAAATAGCCTTTGATGAAGAAACATGTAGAGGATCGTCAGCATCAGACACTGAAACTGGGTCGGCATCCAAAGTAGGAGTTTTATTTTGTTCTCTATCAACAACCTCATTATTTTGACTTGTTTCTGAGTCTACAAAATGTAAATCTTGTGTGTTGTGAGTGTTCTCATCTGTCAAATCGTGATAACCTGTGCTGAAAATGTCTATCGGTGCAAAGTCGTCGTCGCCAAATACCAGTTTATTAATTGGCCATATTCCAGGTTTGGAAAAACCACCTATGATATTCTTAGGTGTAAATGATTCCAAATATGCCAATTTTGACAGTTCAGCAATGTTGTATATGGTCAAAGTTTTTCCAACATTTTGAATGTGCCAGTCGTTGAAAGCTATCTTCAATTTGCCTTTGAAGGGTCCGAACACACTGACATCAAGCGGTTGCAATTTGTGTGACGTGTGTGGGGGAAGAATCAAATAAACAATACCGTTGTCACGACAGTAGTTAACAGCTTCTATTGAAATATGAGATTCGTGGTTGTCACAAATGATTAGAATTGGGTTATCCTTATTGCTCGAAGTAAGGCGTTGAATGTGTTTCAAAACTCTTATAAACAATTCTGATGTCATCCAGCCGCTTCTGTTTGCCAACCCTAGACTTCCATCAGGAGCACCATTTAGGAAGTGATCTTTATAGTGAACTCTTAGAAAGACATAAACTGGAGGAAGAGAAGAACCAGTTGCAGTAATAATACCACAGAAAGTAACTAACTCTCCGCGTTCTGCAGAAACTATTTGTCCCACTTGTCTTTGTTTTCTTCCAGCAATAACTTTAGGAGTGGAAAGGACTGTGCTTATGCCTGTTTCGTCTAAGTTTATTATTCGATCGGGTGTAAAATTGTATTGTCTCATTATGCGTTTGTAATTATCATGAAATTGAGCTACAGCAGCTTTATTGAGAGCAAAGCTTCTTGCTGCGATTGTGTTTTCTGATTTTCGTAGACTCAATTCTGGGTTTCTCTTCCTGAAGCCAGCTGCCCAATCTTTTCCAGCGCATTTGTTTTCTTTCCAGGATTTTGGACAATTACACCCTGAGGATTCTGCGTACTCATATGACAAAGTCAAAAGCTGTTTCAATGTAAGGCCGTAGTGCATTTTACTGCAATTCAATAAATATTGAGTCAATGCCTTTTCTTGTTCGGTTGAAAAAACTTGTGCAACGGTATACTTGGAACCATAGATGTTTGATGAAGTAGCTGTAGCAGTGTGTGATGATAAAGCTGCAGTAGTAGTGTGTGCTGAAGATGATGCTATTTGTGCCATCTCCATAGATGGTGCTATTTGTGGTGAAGATAGACCTGCTTGTGATAAAGAAGATTCTGCGTGTAATGAAGAGGATGCTTCATTTGTAGATAATGTTCTGGTAGCTTCAAATGATTTTCTGGCTTTTTCTATGCGATGTTGTAGGGTTGCAGTTTTGATGCCATATTTGTCGGCTGCTTTGCGTATAGATAAAGTCTTTGACAATACTTCACGTATTGCATCTTCAATGTTTTCTTTATTGATATTTTTTCTATCAGTTTTGGGTTTGTACGTGCGCACCATTTTCTGAAAAAAAGAAAAAAAAAAACAATAAAATAAACTATAATTTTTGACGGGGCACTTTAATACAATAATGGGGCACTTTAATACAATAAAGGGGCAGATTGATACGTATCATTGTACCCCGCACATTACCGTATCAAAGTGCCCCAAAGGACTTTTTCCACAAACAATTAATTTTATCAAATATATAATAATCTTCCAATCAAAAACATTTTAAAATACAATAATAACTATATTTACTTACCTTTGGTAACAAATAATAACAAAAACAACTAAGAGTATCCTCCTGAGATACAATTACATTTCACGTATTTTTTTTGTAGGCAGCGGCGCACGCCACTTCCAACACGTTAGTGACCGTTGAGGCCCAACGGCAAACTGGCGGCGAGCGGTGTCACAACTGTCATTCTTGTGAATGTCCTTGAGCATTCTAGTGATGTGCCGGACTGTGCAGCGTTTATCGGTTTTGAGATATAGATACTGTACCAATGTGCCCCGTGAATCAAAGTGCCCCCCCTCCCCTACGTCTTAATGGTATGGTAAAATTAACTAGGGAAAGAAATTCGGTACAGTCAATGTTATTATTTAAAATTTTGTGTATAAATGTCAAATCAGCTATTGCTCGCATTTGTTGCAAAGTTTGAAATGTGCATTCAAAGTTATTGTTGAATTTGAAAGTAAGATATTTTATAAATTTATTTTGAATATATTCTATGCTATCTATGTATATTTTGTATTGCGGGTTCCAAATTGGCGAAGCATATTCCAGTGTACTTCTGACTAATGCAAAATATAACATTATTACTGTACGCGGGTTATGGAACATTTTACTTATGCGAAGAACAAAACCAAGCATTTTATATGACCTGTGAACGATTGAGTCGATGTGCTTATTAAATATAAGTTTGCTATCAAAGTAAGCACCAAGATCTTTACATTCCGTTTTCGAGATGTCAGATTCATTATTGAGTGAATAAGAGTACTTAATAACATGTTTTTTTCCGTTGAATGTCATAGTACGACATTTGGAAACATTGACATCTAAACAGTTAACTTTGCAATACTTGCAAAGCCTATCTAGGTCACTTTGTAACGCATCACAGTCAGAAAGAGAATGCACAACTTTGAATATTTTCATGTCGTCATCGTAAAGCAAAAATTCGGAATTTTGAAACCATGATCCAATGTCGTTTATATAAATGATGAAGGAGAGCGGACCTAGGTGGGAACCTTGTTATATGTTTATGGATAAGAAAATGAATGCAGTAGTCGCCAAAAAATTATTCTTTAAGGATAAGGTTTCGCCATCCCTTAGATATCAGCACTGATGAATGGCAGTGAGGCATAAAACTGGCAAAAGCTCTACGAGAATAAAGAAAATTGAGAAGAACTGTGATTTGTTAGACATTCTGTGTTGTAATAAGATATACGAAGGTTTTCTAAGAAAATAGCATAGTCGATATACGCGTAATGTATGATTTTTCATGAAGAAACTAGTAAACTGTTAAAAAATTCAGAATTAATTGACCCATAAAAAACTGTCAAGAGCATAAAATTGACTAGATTGACTAAATATTAAAGCAAACCAATTCTTGAGTTGGGTCTTATCAAGAGTCAGAATAAGTAAAGTGATGGTGTGTGGATGGAACAAGGCGGATGCGCTCAGAGCTATTTGCTGTTTAATATAACCGTCTCATCCTTTGCAAGGAAATGATAGATAGTTAATAAATTACGTTTGGTATTGGTCTTTACACACAATCGTGAGAAATGTTTCTGGCCAGGTTCCCAACAGTCCTGGTCAAAACATTTTGATAGCCTCATGGTTCATTTTTTCTCCGTACTTATAGTTGTAGGTAAACTTATAGGTTCCCTTTTGAAGTAATGGGTATGCTATTTCCATTAACTGATAGTAATGCACATATTTAAAAGTGACGTAGGAGGATACGGAGTATACGAAAAGTAAATAAATCTCCAAGTTAACGCGCAGCCAAGGGAAAATAAACAAGCTTTTGGCATTGCGGAAAAAAGTCCCAATTTAAAAAAGCAGGCTATGCGCTGGATTTACACCAAATTGACAAAACAAACCCAATGTCAATATTGTCTCAAAGAAACTTTAAGACTCGGAAAGCTCTTTTGTTTCGTTGGGTCGTTATTTACAGAGATGCTGTTTTAACAATTTCGCAGAATTCTTGTGCGGGATAATTTTAACAATTTTGCTTCAAAAACTGACAAATCGCCGAGATTAGGTATAACATCCTCGTTCCACGTTGAATTACTGTGCTTATAATTATTTGAAAACAAATGCCCGGATTTAAAATTTTAATATTACACACACGATTTTATAATTTGGAGGCAGCCTATGGTAACCTACACTATTGCCATAGGTTACCCCAAGTGACTCGGTACGTTTGGTGACATAGCAGGGTTTCCCGGGTTCATCGGGTGTGGGGTATTCAGCTCTTGGCGGCGGATGTGCTAACCCACCAGATGCGTTATAAATTTACTATGGCTTCGATGGAGCCCCCATATCTGAGCTGGTGACTTAGGGCCGGTATATCACTCATTGCTAAGGAGCACATTCCTCGCTCAACTTAAACCGACCAAATCGGCCGCTTAAGCCGCAGAATAGTTCCTTTGCTAGACGCTGTGGCGCTATTGGCAATAACACATCTGTCAAATTTGACATTTGCCAATGTTTCGATTTCAATATACATCTGCTACGTACGTAAATTACATTATGAATAAATTAACCATCAGCATGGAGTTTGAGCTTTCTTCGAGCGTTGAGGATTTAGATATCGTTCATTTCGTAGAACATTTAAACAGACCACGCAAATTGCGAATATATAAAAACAGGGATGACGACTTCCTGGCGTGGATGAAATTCAATTTTATTACAGGTTTCGTCTCTCCAAAAGGGTCGCAAATTGCTTATTAGATTTGATAAGGGATGACGTCAAATCTAAAATTAACTGGTAAGTGAAAATGCTTTTTAAAAGGTATAAAAAAGTAGCTAACAATATAGTACCCGTCTGCATAGTGTGCTTGTTTTCATTTCAGGAATAAAGCACTCTCTACAAAACACCAGATACTTTTGACAATCAGATACCTAGCATCTGGTTCCATGCTGATTGCTGTGGGGGGCTTAATCAAAGTTTACAAAACTACCGCAAGCAAGCACATTTGGATAGTTTTACAATCAATTGTATGTTTTACAATCAACTGCTTTCATTAATTTGAAAAATGATCCTGAAAGTTTGGAAAAAAAAGAGGGTTTTTTGCAATAGCATGCTTCCCTAAAGTGATTGGTGCTCTTGATTGCACATGCGGGTACAGTCCCCTGGTAAGTTAAACGTCATTTTATCCAAGTGTTTGTCCCAATATCAACAAACATGTCCCCCTTTGCTTGCTTACCTTATTCGACTTATGAATGTGCAGATTAATCATTAGTGAACCATTATTTTAGGTGGATGCAATGCAGAGATTCACCAGAACCGAAAAGGTTTCTTTTCTGTCAACGTGAAAGCTATTTGTGATGTCAATCTCAGATTCACCAATATCGTTTCAAGGTGGCAGGGGTTACATGTTTTATATTAATGTAATTATTTATTTTTTGAGCTAACGTAGTTGTAAATTTACCTCCGGCCTCTTCAGCATTCAATCATACTGAAAATTAATAATATAGGTACTTATCAAAATAAAATAAAATGTCTGAGGAAGTATAACAGTGTTTATTTTTTAAATGTCTTTATTCAGGTGTAATATTCAAAGGAATACAAACAAATTACACAAAAGAAGAATTCTTAACAGACTTGATACTTCAAAATGAAGATAATGACGGATCAAAATCCGGATATATTTCAGGCGAAAGCTTTCACCAACAACATAGAAATAACCTACTTTATTTAATGGTTACTAAGTTAAGCTGGTCTATACAGGGTGTTAAGGGACGTACTAGACTTACTTTAACCAGTGATTCCTGACATTATTTGGAGCAAAAAATGTAAATGAAATTTTGGTCTCCGGTGACTTTTTTTGACGACTTTTTTTTTTCAAAATTTTTTTCTTCAAAATCAAACAAAAAAAAATTCTTCCACATGTCGTCATTGGTCACTCAGCCGGGTGTCCGACGAACCCCTTACCCCGCCTCCAGCTGTTCAACAACTACCATTTTCTTATGTTTTTGTAGAAAAAAAAAAAAAAAAAACATCAAAAATGTCACCGGAGACCAAAATTTCATTTACTTTTTTTACTCCAAATAATGTCAGGAATCACTGGTTAAAGTAAGTCAAGTACGTCCCTCAACACCCTGTTTTGTCATGCGTGACAATCGGTATAGTTATAGTAGGAGTCTTAATTTTTTATTTAATTTATTTCATTATTTTAATATTACATTTGATTACAGTAATGACGTATTGCTCATCTCAATGATGATGATGGCAATTTACAGAGTGGTTGTTATCTAAGTTTTTATTTACATAATATGACAGTTATAAAAATAAAATAAAATCAGTATTTTTTTCTTACATTATACAATTCAAGTTTGAATGTAGAAGATTAAGACAAAATAATTTTGAAGCAATAAAATTTCAGTTTAACAAAAAGGCGTAATATTATGTATGTATGTTTAAATTGTAATTGAAAATTAACATCCTGTTGACAAACTGCTTAATTGCGGTTTAACGGGATTGTAACTTGAAAAACAATAAAAAAGGAAAATGTTTTAAATTGAATTATTATTTTTGTGTATAAAAGTACAAATATTACTTAATATGGAAGTAGTATTTGTACTTTAGTTTTTCCTCCTCATCAGTTCCATCCCGAGGAGGTGCTCCTCGTGTTCTTCCTGGCGTTCGACCTTGAGGTTTTCGGCCCTGAGCAGATGTTCTTTCTCGTTTTCCTGGAGTTTAGTCTTGATGCCTTCCACCTTAAGGAGGTGCTCCTCCTGCACATTTTGGAGATTTTAAGCAAAAATTTTCATTTTAAATTCTGTCAAAGAGCTCCACTCGGTGGTTGCGGTAGTAGATTTTCTTTTCTGCTGAAAAAGAAGAATATAATATTATAAAAAGTTGTTAACTTGCTTCATTCCACACGCATGTATTTCGCAATATTACTGGAAATAACTTATATTGTTACATACGTGTTTGCAAAATAAACCTTTTCGTCATGAAAATTCTATATTCTCTTCCTTAATGTCAACTGATCAATTTGAAAAGTTTTGATGTAGGAGTATCTAAGTTTTTGTGTTTTGATAACTAGCCACCACGACATTTCCGGGGGGTAGGCAGAGAGGATGGACCACCAAACAACTCGGTCTTATTCATTTAAAATAATGTATATTATAATAATATATAATATAATTATATAATAATATAATATATTATAATATAATGGCACAGATGTGTAAGACTGGTATAAGACCACCATTCAGAATTGAAACGTTGCTTGAAATGGCGTTAGCCGTGTTTGGTGGCCAGATCTGAATAGCCAGGTACTCCCCCATCTCTCCCTCTCTACTACCTTCAGCCTCACAACATACCCTAATTGGGGATGCCATAGTCTCACTGGCTCTAGACGGGAGCAGCTAGGACTCTTGTGGCGTACCTACTCATATAAAAAAATACATTCCTTGCCTCATTCACGTTCATACATCGTCTCGTACATACTCTTATATTATTCTGACTCTTGACATGGTCCGACTCACAATGTCTTGCCAACTTCTACCATTCACATTTGCAATATATATTCTCCTAACACTCCTTTCTTCGTTCATTCGTTCTACCTGCCCATGCGTCCCTTTCTGTATTATTTTTATTTTTTCTTTATTCATTGTTTTGAATGGTTACATCATTTGTGGATTTTTCGAGCACCATGCTATGCTCAAGCCCGTGTTATGGTGGTCGGGTGAATAATTATATTATAAATAATGCAGGTTATTTTGTTACACCATACTTTCAGGTAGGATATTACCAGTATCACCTTGGTGTTGGTGATACATCCACTCAGAATCCAAATGCTATTTGAAGTCAGTGGCTAGTAGTAAAACAATTCCCCTCAGGGCCTATATCATCTTTGGGGATGCTGTGTGGAGGGTTTTTTTTAAGAAAGGTAGGAGAGGAGAGTACGAGGAAGGAAAAGGGTTTAAGGGGTGGGTAGGAATCTGGTAGGGTTCGATGAGTCTTGGTCATCCGCCTCCAAGACCTAGACAAACCTCACCCCATGAGCCATGAACCCGGGCACCCCTGCTAAATCACCAAACGAAGCGAACTACTTGGGGTGACTTATGGCAGAGGTGTTGGTTATCCAATAAAGGTTCCCGGGGCGGCGGTACCCAATCCCGCCTCCCAAATTGAGTATATATTTTCAGTTACAACATTATCAATAATGTCACACTTTTCACTCTTACCACTCTAGCTTATGAAAAGTTGTCACACTTTTCACTCTTACCACTCTAGATTATGAAAAGTCTAGAACTGTCCCTGCTTGAAATGCTTTAGCCTTCTTTGGTGATCATTTCTGAATAGTCAGGAACTTCCGTACCTTCCTCTGCCTTAACTCCTTCACATATCCACCCCGTTTAACCTCACAACATATCCCACCGAAGATGCATTCTCACTGACTTCAGTTAGCAGGGAGAGGTTGGGACTCTTGTGGGATATTCACATTAATTCATACGGCAGAAATGAAAGATATGAGTTCAAATCAATTTTAAGTTAAGTAAGTAACTAAACAACTGTCATACTACCAGAGAATGAATCGCCAAACGTGCATACATCTTCTTTTACATGCCCTACTGTGATTCTAACTCTTGGCGTGGTCCAACTAATGAAGCCAATCTTCCTCGGACGACCCCCGGGTTCTTCTACCATTCACATGCGTGCCATATATGGCAAACATAACAAGTTAGTATTTCATATTACAATTAATTGATATGCATACTTAATAATAGTTACCTTTGAAGACTGTTGATTCTACTCCGGTCGGCTGGGTGAACAACGGTCCCATTATACAAGTCAGCTCATCCAATTCCAATTGACCGCTTTATTCTCCAAAGTGAGCGAATACTTTCATGAGACCAGCTCCACTAGCAATTTCACCCCCTCTTCCGCGAAATTTAGTGTTCTAGTATTTTTGATTTCTGAAATGATTCACGTAAAGCAAGGTTAACAAATAATTTCATACTCGTTTTCCAACTAGTCAATTCTAATGATTAATCTAAATCGAAGTAAAAATAAAATAAAAACTATAATGAACAACAATAAATCGAGCTTTTAAATACACAATTGTGCGTAAAAAATGTGTAAAACTTACCAGAAAATAATAAAAAATATCGATGTTTGGCGTTTGACGTTTGAAGTTTGGTTTTAACCATAGAGTCCATAGATAATAACATAAATAGATTGGTTCTGCATAGAAATTATAATAGACTAAACGTTTAAAATTGGTCAACTCTAGGTTTACGACTGATATACGGATTACGTGCTAAGCCACGCTGAGCTCCACATTCCGTCAAAGCCGAGCTTAAGCTCAACTAATATACTGGCCCTTAGAGTTACACCAAGCATATCAATGGAGGGCCAGGCTAGATTTTTATTTCGATCCTTTTTAGATGTAATGAGATATGATTGGGTCTTTGAAACATTAAATTCAACGAGATTACTTTTAAACCAAGAGAAAACACTCTCGAGGTAACCGTCCATTCTTTGCTTCAAAGCCTTTCGAGCCGTTAAAGTTTGTGAGCCCTTCGGGGGCTTCTAAAACAAAAAGCTATTATGGACTGTCATCCGCGTAACAATGAATTGGTGCACATGACAAAAGGTCATTGATGTGCAACAAAATAAAGTCGCAGAAGAACCGATCCCTGTGGGACGCCAGCATTTATCGAGTGTGAGGAGGAGGTGAAACCATCGGCTACCGGCAAAGGCCTTGGATATGTCCAGTGCAACCGTTTGGGTCACACCGAAACGTTCCAGGCACCGCCTCCAAACATGCGTTACATACGCGAGAAGATCACAGCACGAGCTTTTCGGCCGTAATCTGTATTGACGGCCGTTAATAATTTTGTTCTTCTCGAGGTATGTGAGCAGTTTGTCGTTGATCACACATTCCATCACCTTTGGAGTCAAATTTGGAGTTTTCCTGGTTCAACAGGTGCACACAGTTCACGTCAGAGACAGACAGACGTATAGACAGACACCTCCTTTAGGTCTGAACTTGCCTACGAGGGTGAAGCCCGGGCAGTCCAGATAGGAGGGGTCTAGAGGCTAGGCTATCTGCGTTTCAGACAGGAAAAGAAGGTTGGGACGTTGGGAAAAAAGGTGGTGATGGACAGAGTTTAAATTGATGTGCAGGCCGCGAATGTTGGTGAAATTCACCAACAGTTTTTTCCTGCACCGGGGACGCCTACGTCTCGCCGCTGTAAGGAAGTTAATTATTGTTGTGAATTCATGATTGTAATTTTATTGTTTGTGAATTCATGATTTTAATTGTTATATATTCTAAGTGTTATGATATGAGAGGAAGGAAGGTCTGGGAGGGAAGTGGTATTAGTGGTGGGTAGGATGCTGAGGATCAGAGTTTCCAGGAGATATGGACGTATAAATCCAACCCACCCACTGCGGTGCAAGGCGATGGGCAGGGAGAGTCTGGCTGGAAAGGTCGCCCAATGCTCCCCAAACGCTATTGTTGGGTCCCCTCCGGTCACAAACCGGCACAACAGCAGCGGCAGGGTTTTTGCACTCGTTAGTGGGGCAGCCCACCCTCAGTCGTGAGCCTGAGGGTTAGGCCCCTGTACTACCGAGCGGCCCGGACAGCGGTAACCGATTGTAAAGGGTCTCCCTCAATCAGCATATCCCAATCCGGCCCGCCACGCAGAAGGTGGGCCGACACACATCATGTCATCAAGACCTGTACAAACATTACCCCAAGAACCCGGGCACTCCTGCTAAGTCACCAAACATAGCGAACCACTTCGAATGACCTGTGGCGGAGGTGTTGGCCATCCAAAGGTCCCAGGGCGGCAATACCCATACCCGCCTGCCAAATTGATGAATTTATGTGTTTATATGAATTTATTAACGCCTTGAAGGCTTTAATATGTTTACATTATTTGTACATTGTTTGGGAGTATAATAATAAGTGAAGCCTTATTTGGTACAAGTAGGTATGTAGTTAAATTAATATGTAGCTGTATAAAACAGTTCAATCACTCTTGGCTCTACAACCCCTGGTGGGTCTTGGCCTCCTCAAAAGTCTTCCTCCACTCATCTCGGTTTTGTGCCAGCTCTCTCCAGTTTGTAATCTCCATCGAAAAAACACAAAACATCGGAGTAATAATTGACGAAAATCTTAGATGGAACTTACACATCAAAGGTATTACGGAAAAACTCACAAGCCTTATATATTTCTTTAAAAATCTAAGAAACGTGTTAAATAAAAAGGATATGAAAAAGGTCTACTACGCGTTATATCATTCTCGAATTGAATATGGAATCATAGGATGGGGATCTGCTGCACATACGTACCTACACAGCCTGAATACGATTCAAAAAAGAAATCATAAAGACCATATTCAAAGTACCAATTAGAACGCCTTCAATTGAATTTTTCAATAACTTTGACGTACCAAATGTACAACAAATATATGCCAAAAATATATTATTGAAGCTCTTCAAAAATAATGAATCCTCTACTAGACCGTGTATGCATAATACTAGATCGAATAAAAATGATATAAAAAATATTCCAAGTTATAAAACCACATTTGGACAAAGAAACTATACATACTTTGCAACAAAACTCTATAATATCCTTCTCCAAGACATAAAACTAATAAAAAATCCAATTGAATACAAATCAAGAATAAAAATATGACTTATAGAGGTCAATGAGAAAACCCTCGCGAAGACGCTAAAAACGACATAGAAGACAAATGAACTAAATTTAAATAACTATAGTCCGCCTCGGCACAGGAGGACTAAGAAATACAATATTTTATACTTAATTTCACATTACATTTTGTATGTAAAATTTATTTTATATATTCGCTATAATAAAAAAAAAATTTAAAAAAAAAAAAATTGTGTAGCAAACATTTATTACGTCCGGTTGGATGTTTTCAGAACATAGCAAATTTTTTTCAACGATAAAAGATGCACATGAAAAGTATGAAAGGTATAGGTAGATACAATACAAGTATGTAATTATATTATCATAAAAAGTTGAACAAATGAGTTGGATAATATAATGGCGTAATAACGAGAGTATTAAAAGTAAGTATTTAATATGTACATTAGTAGTTAAAGTAAGTTTGTTATTGATATTATAAAAATTAACACGAAAAGTTTGATATGCAACACGTTTGTGTAACGTATACGGTAAACATCGATTGAACTATATTTATAAACACGTCTATGCAGTCTTTGAATAGGCGAATTTTCGAAATGATTATTAGCGGACTTAGGAACCCTATAGAGGGCAGTCAATCGTGCCACGCGTGGGTGCAAGCGAGGTAATCAGACTCGTTAAATTTTCAACAATATAGAGTGGTTAGGTAAATCTCACAGGTAAAATGGAGGGCAGGCAAAAGTCAGGAAGTGCAGAGAAACTTTGCCAAACTCGCTATACTTTATGAAATAATTTCCCTGTTCAGATTAAATGGCTGTGAGTCTGCTGTAATATTATTATGCACAACAGTCTCATATTAAATTTGTGCTCACTCGTCTGTTATTCCGAAATCAACGTTTCTGAAATATGCTCTTAGTGGTTATTTATTTTATTGAGATTTTTTTTTATGCCGAAACGCCGAGAATGAAGATTTTATCACACTATTTTCCCACGAGCATGGCGTTATTGGAAAATATACATAATCCATTACTAATTATAATATTAACGGTCCAACTGTCATGGAACCGTTAATATAATAATTAGTATTGGATTATGTATCTTTTTCAATAACGCCATGCTCGTGGGAAAATAGTGTGATAAAATCTACGTTCTCGGCGTTTGGGCTTACCTTCATAAAAAAAAATCTCAATAAAATAAATAACCACTAGGAGCATATTTCAGAAATGTTGATTTCGGAATAACGGTTCCATGAGAGTTGGTCCGGCGACAATTTGTCCGGCAACAGTTGGTCCGGCGACAGTTGGTCCAGCCGACAGTTCGTCCGGCTGACATTTGGTCCATTGGAGGACCCACCACATACCCGCCCTGGTACAGGTAACAGATGGTTACCCCTTCAAGGCTCTTGCAAGGACCCTAATTTTTTGGTAAAAACGACTCTACATTTGATAATGAAACTAGACCTCCAATGTCCTTGCATACGTTGTTAGCAAGCAGTATGCAAGTGCTTAGCGGGAAATACAGATACAATTTGTGTTAGTATAACAAAAATAGACAAGACAATGGGACAGGTTGGTGAAAGTCCACGAGGTGGCAAGCGCTGGGTGATTGTATCCAGCGTATCCTACAAGCACCTGTTTGGGAGGAAGACACAGTAGATAAGTAATAAGGGCATGGCAAACGGTTGGGAGTCCTCTCCAATCGATTGGCAGTCCCAGCAAGAATGCGCATGACTTTCGGTCTAGTCGTGAACCACACTCAGCTTCCACGCCCCTTAGCCGGTTCCTCGGTGATGCCTCAAAGAAAAGTAAATGGGAAATTGGGGGAAAATACCCGACGACCCTAAGGAATTCAGCGTCGAGTAGCCGGAGGCAAGGCGAAGGAGAGCCAAGATCACCCCCCAAACCTAACGCCTGCACATGTTGCTGGGGGTGGCGCAATTAATTTTAGAGGGCACCGTGCCATCGTCGACCGACTCCTGTTGATGCAAGGACGAGGTCTAGCGCACCCCCAGAAAGGGAAAAAAACATAACAAAACAGAGAGATGCAGTTCAGTTCAGCCTTCTGAGCAAAGCAGAGTAGCATTGTGAGACTAAAAAGAAAAAGAGAACAAAGAAACTGTTATGTCTGCCCTTTCCTCGGCAGATAGTAATTATTAAATACAATAGGTTCTTTGAATATAAAAGTGTTTATTACTGGAATAACCTAGCTGGATAGCTACGACTGTTTACTATTCGGGGGTAGGTAAATCTCTGCGGCCTTGCCAGTGGAGCTCGTCAAGTCTGACCCCGAGACTCCTTCTTGTACGCCAATGCCATCTGGCGAGCTATGGTGCAAGCTACATGCTTACCGCCATCTATCGTATTCTTTCCACATGAAATACTCAATTACTCTACATCACACCCTCCCCCACCTAACCTCAAGCCCTGGCTACAATAAGTACAAGACATGTTCTTTTCAAAGAAGTTATACAATTGACAAAAAAAGGATTTTAAATATTTCATTTATACACGATTTTATACACTAAATTCAACCAAACATAGTCATGATTTTAAATATTTCAACTTAAATATTTCTGTTTCTCTGGGAGGGACCTTTATGAACGCTTTGAACGGAGCCTTCCTTCCCAAGGTCTTAGTTGAGTAGTTTGCTCTCGATCATCCGCTGGTAATCTGAAATCAAGAGAACTCCACGTTAGCCCCTTCAACAAAGCTGAGGTTCCCAACTCGTCTGAAGCGCATTTCGTGACCTCAGACGCGGTAGGTGGGTTATTATCTTCACTCTCCTCTTCCCATTTCACAGATAAACTCTTCAACTGATCAATATGCCTCTTCCAAGTCAACGGAGTACCACAGATCCTAACGATATAAACTTTTTTACCCACTTTCCTTTCTACAATACCTCTAACCCAACCAACTTTATTCACCTGACGGAAGTCCTTGACCAGACATTTTTGTCCAACATGTAAATTCCTAATTTTTACGCCCCCATAATTCCTTATTTGATTATCTTGACTCCTTTTTATATTATCGTTAGCTATTTTTCTCTGTTCTGACACATCTTCCTGAGTGGTTTTAGGAATTAAACTACTGAAGGTTGATTTCAGTCTCCTACCAAACATCAAGACTGCCGGTTCTAATCCCGTTGTGCAATGTGGCGAATTTCGATAATCCGATAGAAAATCACATAATCTACTTTCATAATTTACTGGAAAATTATTCCTAACCATAATTTTTTTTTAAAAATTTTTTACCGTTCTAACTGAATTTTCAGCTTGTCCATTACACTGAGGGAATTTGACCGGTGAATTTAAAAATTCTATGTTATTCTCTTTAAGAAATTCTTTAAACTCTACACTAGAAAATGCTGTTCCATTATCCGAAACTATGCAATCAGGATTACCAAAATTAGAGAAAATTCTTCTCAATTCCTTAATCGTGTTAAACGAATCCGCCCTTGGAACCTCTAAGCAATCGATCCACTTGGAAAAAGCGTCACAAATTACAAGAAACATTTTTCCTGCTACCGGTCCGCAGTAGTCCACGTGAACCCTACTCCAAGTTGCCCCAGGGTTCGGCCACACTGACAAATGACTCTTAGAAGGTGCCGGCCTCATAGCCGCGCAATCATCACATTTTAGAACCATTTTTTCAATGTCATTGTTCAGTGATGGCCACCAAAAATAAGCTTTTGCTAGGCCCTTCATTTTAACTATTCCTAAATGAGATCTGTGTAATAACTCTAGCACATGTTCTTGTAAGGAACTCGGAATGACAATTCTATGTTGCCAGAAAAGGCAATCCTTGACTATGGACATTTCGTTTCTCTTAACCCAGAATCTCCACAGTACATCATCTCGACCAACTCGTTTTGGCCAGCCCTTACGCAAACACGTTAAAACTTCCTGAATAACCGTGTCTGTCTCTATAGCTGTGGAAATGAGCTTGATATCTATGTGCTCGCATTTATCTACATAACACACAAAATCTGATCCATAATCATCTTCAAATTCTTCTTGAGAATTTTCTACCGGAAGGCGAGATAGAAAATCCGCATGATTATGACATGACTTAACAAATTCTACCTTATACGCAAATCCGGCTAATATAATGCCATAACGCTGCAATCTGTTAGCCGCCAAAACTGGAATATTTTTGTGTTCCCCTAAAATCCTCATCAAAAGCATATTATCGACGCATAAAGTAAACTCCCGACCGAATAGGTATTGAAAGAATTTGTTCAAACCAAACACAATAGCTAACGCTTCTAAATCTAGAATACTGTACTTCTTCTCTGCACTAGACAAACTTCTTGATGCAAATTCGATCGGTCTCATTGACCCGTCCGCAAATGTGTGCAATAACACGGCCCCGAGGCCTGCGCTGCTCGCGTCTGTATATAACTTAAGAGGAAGGTTGGGAAAATAATGAGTGAGAATTCTATCAGAACCCATTAGATCCTTTACTTTATCTACTGCGTCAATGCATGACTTCCCAAATTCAAACTTTGCATTCTTCTTTAAAAGATTATGCAAAGGTTCTAAAATTGATGACATGTTCGGTATGAAGTTCCGATAAAAATTAAAAAATCCCAAAAGACTCCTCAATTGATGCACGTCGGATGGGTACGGCGCATTCTTAATTGCTTCCAATTTATCTTTTTGCGGTTCAATGCCCCTTCCCGAAATAACGTATCCCAAAAATTCTATAGATTCAACAAAAAACTGACACTTCCCAGTATTGACACATAGACCACATTCTTTCAACCGCTCGCAGACCGCGCAAATATTATTATACAGATCAAGTTCATCGACCCCTGAAATAATAATATCGTCTAGGTAAAAGGCTACGCCTTTTAAACCTTGTAAACAACTTGATATTGTTCTTGCGAAGATGGCCGGAGCCGATTTAAACCCAAAAACCAACCTGTTATATTGGAACAGACCTAAGTGTGTGTTAATAGTTGTAAACTTTTTACAATGATCCGCTAATTCTAACTGTGAATATGCTTCTTTAAGTTCTAATTTTGCAAAAACTTTGCCCGAACTAACCTGATGTATGACCTCCTCAATCTTTGGCATCGGATATTTCTCTAATTGGAAATCAAATTAAGACTCCTTTTATAATCTACACAAATTCTTATATCTCCATTTTTCTTGACCACCGGAACAATCGGTGAAGCGAATTCGCTACTTGTAACCGGGGAGATTATACCTTTTTCTACCATCGATCTTAATTCGGATTCGATCTTCCCTTTAATAGAAAAAGGAACCGGCCTTGCATTGAAAAAAATTGGATCCGATTCCTGGTTTACTTTAAAATGGACTTTATATTTGTTAAATCTTCCCAACTTTTGCGAAAACACTTCCGGGTAATCTTGAATAAACTTTTCTCCATTCCTCATTTGCGGCGTCACTAAATTAATTGTCTCCTGAGAAGTTATCCCAAGATCGAAACATTCCATAAAATCTCTACCCACAATTAATTCTGTTCCTCTTATTACTACAATAAAACTAATATTTTTGTTCCTACCCTCAAATTTCACATCAAAAATTGCCTTTCCTACGACTTTTAAACGATTATTTCCATAACCTGAAATAATCCGCTTGTCTTGTGACAAAATGATTGAACTAAAATGTCGTTTAAAAATACCCTCCGGCATCACACATAAAGATGAACCGGAATCAATTATTGCCGTAAACTTCTTGTTATTAATTTCAATTTCAGCAGTAATCGGACTAATTGACGCAACTAAAACTTTAATATCCCTGTGATTTTCAAAAATGGGATTTATCGGATTATTCTTGCAAAATTTCTGTAAATGCCCAACGCCCTTACATTTAAAACATTTCGCATTACGAAATTTACAATCAAACGAAAGATGATCATTCCTTTTGCAAATAAAACACTGTTTTTTAACACTACCCACGGGTGATCTAAAATTCGTACCTGTATTTGATCCTAACCTATAAGCTGGTTTCGTGTTAAAACTACCCTTGGGGCTCGTCGATCGTTCCCTACGCTGATCTCGCTTGAACCCATCGCTAGTAACTCGTTTTTTTACTAGGTTTACTTCTGATTTAACTGTATTAGTACTATCCAAAGTTGACATACTAACTGCAAGTCCTTCTATTTCATTAAACGACAACGTTTGCCCTTCTACGAAAATTTTCTCCTTCGCGCGCCCCGGTAACAACCCGATTGCAAACATGTCTATAAGGTTCTTTTCAAGCCTCGTTTCGAATTGACAATACGTTGCTAAAGAACGAAGTCTAACCGCGAAATCTTTTATCGTCTCGCCTTGTTGTTGTCTTGCTAAAAAAAAATTCTCCCGTTCTTTAAAAACTGAACGATTTTTGTTACAATGATTGTCGAGAAGCGCTAAAAGTTTATCAAAAGATAAGTCCGTTACTTTACTTGGAAAACACAGATTAATTAGTAAGGTCAAAGTTTCTGATTCAAGGAGATTCAATAAAAAAGCTCGTTTTTTCTCCACAGACGCTTTGTCATCATGGATCACGAAAAATTGCTCTATCCGAAGTCGAAACAAACCCCAGTCTCCGGAGAGATGGCAAAACGGTGGTATTCTACCCGATTCCATAACTCCCAACAAATAAATCGGCAAAAACAATTAACCAAGAAACAATAACAAATAATCCCTCTCAAAGAAGCAAAAATACTTAACTCAGGAACTCTTCTGGTCTCCCTCTGGGTTTTATCCTTGTCTTCTGATTAATCCAATGATTCGTCCTTGAAACTATTAACCCAATGATCCGTTTTGACCTTGAAACTTTTGCTTAATCCACTGATCCACAACCAGATCGCCTCCTTGCGGTATTTCCCTTCTGTTCCTAAAACAAAAATCTTCTTATCCAGCCCGTAGCCACGGAACCAAATGCTCTTTAATCTCGAGCAGAATCTCTTCCGATTCCTTGCCAAAACTGCAAGTCACTCCAGCAGTGACTTAGTCCTCCGTGTCCAGCACCAATTATTATTCGCACGCGCAACTTCCACACAATTATATTTATACGGCTGCGCCAATTGTTATGTCTGCCCTTTCCTCGGCAGATAGTAATTATTAAATACAATAGGTTCTTTGAATATAAAAGTGTTTATTACTGGAATAACCTAGCTGGATAGCTACGACTGTTTACTATTCGGGGGTAGGTAAATCTCTGCGGCCTTGCCAGTGGAGCTCGTCAAGTCTGACCCCGAGACTCCTTCTTGTACGCCAATGCCATCTGGCGAGCTATGGTGCAAGCTACATGCTTACCGCCATCTATCGTATTCTTTCCACATGAAATACTCAATTACTCTACATCACAGAAACCAAAAAAAAACAAAGTCGATTATGTTAGTAGAATCAATAGTGTTCCTTGGAGTATGAAGCTGAAAAAAAAAGAAAACCAAACAAAAATGACGAAAAATAATGAAAATAATAAACAGGTATCTCGATAAAACCTCGTCTAGCATAGCTTAGTGAAATCTATAATAAACTATGTGAAAAGAAATAAAATAAGCAAAAAAGATAAGTCACACAAAAAAAAAAGAAATAGGAATAACATGTGTATAATAGAATAAGATAAAGGTACCTAAGATAGAGATGATATAACAAAAAAAATGCAGATATGAAGCATAACACATAAAATACTAGCATAAAATACTACTGTAATAAAGTAAAGAGAATGTCCGTGGATTCAAGAGCAGATACACCTGGAACCTACATGATTTTACAGCTAGTCAGCGACTCTAAGATCAGGCCATCTCTCAACCCAGACTTTCGTAAATTTCCTCAAACACTCAAAGTTCACCTTATTCGAAACGAGATCCGCATTCCAAGCTGGTCTCGTAGTAACTTGCAAGCCATCGAGCATTTCCTCTCGGGCATCCGTTAAAATCTCGCAGTGCCACAGAATGTGCTCGGCTGTTTGATCAGTATTACCGCAAGCGCAGTTAGAATGGGGTGATAGAGAGAGACTATGAAGTCTCCCTCTGAACTCCCCATGACCGGACAGAAGTTGGGTCACATGATGATCCCTAGTGATGTACGCCCCTTCCATTCTGAGTTTAACTGACGGGAAGAAGGAGAAAGTCCACCTTCCCGTATTTGACCTATCCCAACGTTCCTGCCATTCTCTCAAAGTTCTTTCTCGCATCTCTCTAAGAAGTCCTGGAAGGGAAACCGCGCCACCTGGTATTAGTTCAATACCATGATGGGTGGCAGTTCTTCCTCTTGTTAGAAGCTTCTTTGTTAACACCTCCCTAATTTCAAGATCGATAGGCAAAACGCCGGCCAAAATTGGCAAAGCGTCCGAAGCGACTGTTCTGTACGCACCCGAAAGCGCCAGCAAGGGGACTCGCTGGCCTCTCTTGAGCGCCGAGAGTATGAGTGCATTCTCCAGGCGGTGCTCCCACACAGAGGCCGCATACGAGACTTGCGCCACGTAAGCCCCCTGTATAGGAGACGGAGCGCTGGAGAGCGCAGTCCCCACTCGGTAGTAGAGATTCTTCTCAATTTCAAAAAGAGGGCCTGGGCCTTACTTGATACGCTTTTAACATGGGTCAAGAATGAGGACGTTCGATCCAAAGTGACGCCTAGGTATTTAGTGTTCTCAACGAATCGGATGTTGGTATCTCCCATTTTGATGGTGGGATTTCTACTTCTATTGAGGTTACCCTTCATCAGGAGTCCCATGGTCTTGTGGGGAGCGAAGGTCAGCCGATTTCTCTTTCCCCATTCTAAAGTCACACTTAAAACCTCTTCAGCTTTACTCTCAACTTCCTTTCTGCTGTTCCCCGAGACCAGATACAATTTGTCATCAGCGTAATCCACCGAGATACATCCTTCAGGCAAGGGCAGCCTGGAGGAATCGTCAAACAAAATGTTCCAAAACTCAGGTCCAAGGATTGAACCCTGAGGACAACCCATGTCAACTATTCGTTCAATCAGGTAGTCTCCAAAAGAAAGGATGATAGTTCTGTCGCAGAGGTAATCAGCGCAGATCTTGAACAGATTATGTGGACATTTCCTATTTTTGAGCTTGACAAGTATCATCGGCCACCACGCATGATCGAAGGCACCAGTGATATCGAGGAAGATTCCTATTACGTACCTCTTTTGGCAAGCCTTCACCCAATCAAGCGCATACGTGATGGCGTGCTCAGTGGACATACCGGGGACAAAACCAAACTGCCGCTCGCAGGGTGGGGATAAGGTATGACGTAAACGCTGTCGAATCAGTTTCTCCAGGATCTTCCCCAGGACAGGTAGCAGGGTTATTGGACGGTACGCCTTCACGTCCGACCTTGGTTTATCGTTCCCCTTTGGTATAATCCTGAGCACGCCCCTCTTCCATTCAGAAGGGAAAATTCCTCTTCTCATACATGTATCCATCACCTGGAAGAGCTCCTCCTTGGCGTGGATCCATACTTGCTTCGCTATTATTCCATTGAGCCTATCATGCCCTGGTGCCTTCTTAAGACCCAAACCCTTGATTATCAGCTCGATTTCCGCTTTAGTTACTGGAGTCATCCTAACCTCCTGGGCGAGGTTTCTCGGTGGGAGCCGTGACAGATTTCTAATCTGTTTGTGGTGGTCGCTTTCCCCAATTACTGAATCTACAGGAACTAACTTACCCAGAAGTGTATTGAGAGTGGATGCCACGTCCACACTTTCAACGTTCATTCCGTCCTTTTCGGTTATTACACTAGTCAAATACCGGTCAGAGCCTTTTCCCGTTTTATCAATGACGCTGTGGATATCCCACGGGTTG
Organism: Limnephilus rhombicus; assembly: GCA_929108145.2. Taxonomy (NCBI): domain Eukaryota; kingdom Metazoa; phylum Arthropoda; class Insecta; order Trichoptera; family Limnephilidae; genus Limnephilus; species Limnephilus rhombicus. The sequence goes on from OV815271.1 coordinate 46,364,206, forward strand.
GCGTTGCCCACTTCTTGTATCCAATTATGCCATGCAGCTCGTTTCACTGAGAGGACAGCCTGTTTGAAGGCTTTACGGGAGCCACTGAGTCGTGACTGAAGACACGTCTGGACACGCTCAGGGCTCGGTAGGCTCTCTTATATGCCCCTTTCAGTGAAGTCAGCTCACTCGACCACCACGGCGTCCTGATAACCGTCTTTGGGTTTGATCTTCCCAAAGACAGCTCGGCAGCTGATACCACGGCTGCATTAAAAAAATTCCCCAAATTATCTGGATCTCTAGCTGCTACGTCGTAAAATCCCCTTAAAGTATCACGTAGAGCATCCCCAAAGTTATCCCAATTCGCCCTGGAGGTTTTGAAGTTCCAGGAGGATCTTGGAGCTTCCGTCTTTTTGACACCAACCGTAAAAGTTATTAGCCTGTGATCAGAGGCAATTGCGCTTTCATAAACTGTCCACTTTGATATCTTGGTCGCAACAGATCCAGAGCAAAGAGTTAAATCAATGTTGCTCTCACGAGAAGTGTTCGAGAAAGTGGTATAGATACTTTGTTCATTTATTATTGATAGACCTTGCGCCGCAATGAGGTCTTCGACGGCGTCTGAGCGCTCCGTCCTATAATTACAGGAATCGAACCACAGTGGTGAGCGAGCGTTAAAGTCTCCTCCGATAACTATGTTACGTCCTTTAAGCGCGTTTAGGGCGCGCGTCAGACTCAAGATATGTGGCCCTACTGGATTACAATATTTAAAGTAAACTGAGATCAAAAAGATCTCAGTTGTCCCAAATTTAATTGATACGCAGGTTTGGTATTTATTCGACAATCCCACTAGAAGGAGGGGGCTGATCAATGAAGTATTGACCAGAACACCCGCCCCCGGCGAAGTGCCGATTTCGAGTACCGCACCCGGAAAGTTAACTGGTGTCTTACCTAGCCTAGTGTATTGCTCCTGAATTAGCAAGATGTCGATTTTTAGGTCAGACATGACCCGCAGCGCCTCGATTGTGGCCGCCCGTGACCTCTGCAGGTTGATCTGCCCTATGGAGAGAAATTTATTAATATCCATAATCGGTCATTCGGATCTGATTCTCTACGGCTGTTTTCTGGGCTGGGCACGATCTGTCACCCGTGGAGTGGTCAGCCGGTTTCTTGAACCTGGTGCACGTAGCACAGACAGCAGCTTGTGTTTTCTTGGGGCAATCTTGGGGCTGCGGCGCAGTGTCGGCAGGTTATGACTTCCTGGGTACAGGCCTTAGAGACATGGCCATATTGATGACACTTAAAACATCGCGTAGCTCCGAGGTAATCGCGAGCTCTGCACGCATTCCAGCCAAGAAAATACAGGCCGCTGTCGATGAGAATCTTTCTGGCCTCCGGATGGCATGTAATAACCATATTCATAGTGCCAGTATCTCTTTTGCCAAATAAAGATACTCTTCTCATCGTACGGAGGTGGTCTTCTTTCGTGAGATTACACTTACCTAATATGTTGTTATCGAATATCTCACTGAAACATTGGGTACATCGTAGATTACTATCTTGGGTAACCTACCTTGAGGAGCAACAATTTTTATGCCTTTTGCTGTTAATTTGTCTGCAACTTTTTTATGTTGGACAGGCTGTTTGTCATTTGGTCCGGCGATAATGGGTCCGGTGACAATTGGTCCGGCCGAAAGTTTAGAACATGTTTTCTTCAAGTAAGTTTGCAAAGAGGATATACGGCCGTACAACCAAAATCAATATACTTATATCTGAAGGCATCTTGAGTGAAAAGCCGTTGTAAAAATATTTTTACTAATAATTTCGACACTCCGAAGTAGCATGTGGCAATCACAAAATACGATATACTTATACGTGCAGTCGGCCCAGCAAAAAAACGCTAAAGATTCCTACATGCATATAATATAAATTTTATATCTGAATATAACACAAGAGTCCCAACTGCTCCCTACCATCTCGAACCAGTGTGACTATACCCAATTTTGGTATGGTGTGATGTTTAAGTTATTGCAGTCCCAACTGCTCACATACCTCGAAAAGAACAAAATTATTAACGACCGTCAATTCGGATTCCGGTGGAATCGCTCGCGTATGTGACGCATGTTTGGGGGCGGTGCCTGGAACGTTTCAATGAGACCCAAACGTTTACACTGAACATTTCCAAGGCCTTTGACCGGGTTTGGCACCGAACAAATTGCCTTCTTACGGACTTCCCGCGACTTTTTGAGGGAGAGGTCGATTCAGACGGTAGCCGATGGTTTCACCCCTTCCTCACACTCGATAAATGCTGGCGTCCCACAGGCATCGGTTCTGTCGCTGATTTTGTTTTTGTTGCACATCAACGACCTTTTGTCATGTGCACCGATTCACTGTTATGCGGATGACAGTACACTCCATGATAGCCTTTTGTTTGACAAGCCGCCAAAGTGCTCACAAACTCCAACGGCTCGTAGGGCTTTGAAGCAAAGAATGGACGGTTACCTCGAGAGTGTTTTCTCTTGGGGTAAAAATAATCTCGTTGAATTTAATGTTTCAAAGACCCAATCTTGTCTGATAAAGTCTAAAAGGGATCGAAATGAAAATCTAGTCTCTTTCAACGAAATCAATCTTCCAAACAGGCCCTCCATTGATATGCTTGGTGTAACCCTAAGTGACCAGCTCAGGTATGGGGGCTCCATCGAAGCCAGAGTAAAGTTAGCCTCCCAGAAACTGGGCGTACTGTATAGGGCCCGCAGATACTTTAATAGTGCACAACTGCTTACCCTGTACAAATCGCAAGTGCGCCCCACGGTTGAATTTGGCAGCCACCTCTGGTCTGGAGCTCCAAAATACCTGAAAAATACCCTCGACTCTGTGCAGAAACGGGCGGTCCGTTTGATAGATTCTCCCATCTTAACAGACGGATTGCAATCTTTAGAGCACAGGCGTCGGGTGGGAATGCTATCCTTGTTCTACCGGTATTACAATGGAAGATGCTCCGAGGAACTAGCATCATTAATCCCTTCGGCACCGGTGCATAGTCGGGAAACACGCCAAATGGTGCCCAACATTTGTACACGGTTGACATTTGTCACATGAGAACGGGTCGTTTCTTCGACTCGTTCTTGTGTTCAACAGCTCGGCTGTGGAATGATTTGCCAGCCTCTGTATTTCCTCCTTCCTACAACGTGGGTCTCTTCAAGACCAATGTTCATTCCTTCCTCTCCTCAAAAAGACCCTCCACACAGCATCCCAGATGACATAGGCCCTCAGGGAAATCATTTTCCTCAGGGCCTCCTGTGTGGAGTTACTGTAAAAAAAAATGGAGAGTGGAAGGACATGTGGAAAATGTACCTGGCTAATCAGATATAGTCATGAAATACGGCTAAAGCCATTTCAAGTAACGTTACAATTCTGAATGAATACAGACGAATATCAAAACATCTTCTAAACTTTCGGCCGGACCAATTATCGCCGGACCAATTGTCGCCGAACCAAATGTCGGCCGGACGAACTGTCGGCCGAACCAACTGTCGCCGGACCAACTGTCACCGGACCAACTGTCGCCGGACCAATTATCGGGTCACCATTTTAACATAGAAAGATACCGTGGAATGGGTCGATTATTTAAATATGAAAGCACGGGAACCATTTATTTGATAACCAACACGCCTGCCATAGGTCACCCTAAGTGGTTCGTTACGTTTGGTGACTTAGTAGGGTGCCCGGTTTCATGGGGTTAGGTTTGTCCGGGGCTTGGCGGCGGATGCTTTTGCCCTCCAGTTGCATGGCGAGCTGGACCGGGAGAGAATGGAAGAGTGAGTCCCTTTGACTTTTCCAGCTGAACTCTCTTAGAATATCGCATTGCACCGCAGTGGGAGGGATGGATTCATATGTCCGTCACTCCTGGACACACTGACCCCCAGACAGTGGCGTAGCTAGCATGGGTGGCACCCGGGGCGGAAAACGTGGTGTCACCCCTCCCCCCCCGTATTAAAGTTTACTTTGAGATATTCAAAACGCAAATTTCGACCTCCTTAAATATAAAAACATTACTAGCTATTCAAATGTGTAAACAAAAATTTCGCAATCCTCAGAATGAAAACACTTTAAAAACACTAACCTAATAACAACTTTTTCCACAATAATAACAGGTAATAATTATCTTCACGAATTCCCGATAATCACAATGAACAAAAGAAATTAGAATGACAATTTACAATTTGGGAGGCGGGAATGGGTACCGCCGCCCCGGGAACCTTTATTGGATAACCAACATCTCTGTCATAGGTCACCCCAAGTGGTTTGCTACGTTTGATGATTTAGTAGGGGTGCCCGGGTTCATGGGGTGAGGTTTGTCTAGGTCTTGGAGGTGGATGACCAGGATATACTGAACCCCAGATTCCTACCCACCCCTTAAACCCTTTTCCTTCCCAGAACTCTCCTCTCCTCCCTTTCCTTAAAAAAAACCCTCCACACAGCATCCTCAAAGATGACATAGGCCCTGAGGGAAATTATTTTCCTCAGGGCCTCCTGTGTGGAGTTCATGTAAAAAAAAAAAAAAAAAAAATATGACACAGGTGATAGGCGAGGAATATTTCAGGGGAATCCCCCACAAAGCAATAGTAAGAGCTAGGAACGAAAATAAAACAACAAATTTTTTTGGGAATCCCGACCGACCAAGCCATAGAACTGCAAATAACAGAGTTCCGAGTGGAGTTTCCAATTCTAATATGCTGCAAAATTCTGAACTTAATCATTTGCTGGCATGTAAACATCATTTTAACAACACGTATTTAAGATAAAAGCAGTTTTGTGTTCTGAGTGTAACGATAAAATTTAAATAGTGAAATGGTGAAGGTGTAAGTCTTAAGCTTTAATTATTAATGCACGCAGTACACGAAAATGGTTTTCATCCGAACTTTGCAGCACATAGTCTGCTCTGCAACTTTTAAATCTTGCATTTGGAACTCGAAAATGGTTTCCTTTGAAATTTCATTTGAAAGTCTGTTCATCTGCGGAATCATTTCGAAGGAAACCATTCCCTAGTTCCACTATTGCAAGATATTCCCCGAGTTGCAAGATATGAAAGTTTCAGACTACGTTCTGCAAATAGCGGAGGAAAACCATTTTCATGTTATGGGTGTAGTTTTAACTAAAACGATTAACCGAATACAGATTCACTCTTAAATTTAAACCAGTTTTGAAAAAATTAATAAGGTTCAATTTTAATTTAAGCCGGTGGACTCTTATCAGATTAATTATTAAGTTAAAACAAGTCTTGTATTCAGAATTTCAAATAAATTTCCAGATGCGGATGCAGGTACTGACGCATTTCGAAGGAAACCATTCTCATTTTCCAAGTGCAGTTAAAAATTCAAGTTGCATACTTTGTGGTACAAAAATCTGAGGAAAACCATTTTTGAGTTCTGGATGCAGTTTTGAACCTGGGGAAAAACGCAAACAGAAAGTTAAAACCAGTTATGTTCTCCAAATGCACGATAAAAAAATTTCGAAACTTCGTTCTAAAGTTTCGAGTGGAGTTTTCAATTCTAATATGCTCCAAAATTCTGAGAAAAATCATTTGCTGGCACGAAAATATAATTTTAACAACCCATTCTTAAGTAAAAACCAGTTTTGTGTTCAGAGTGTAACGATAAAATTTCAATTGTGAGATAATAAAGATGTAAGTCCCCAGCTTTAATTATTAATGCACGCACTACACGAAAATGGTTTTATTCCGATCTTTGTAGAACATATATTCTTCAACTTTCAAATCTTGCACGTGGAACTCGAAAATGGTTTTCTTTGAAATTTCATTTGTAACTCTGTTCATCTGCGGACCCATTTCGAAGGAAACCATTCCCGAGTTCTACAATTGCAATTTAACTTACAATTACAATTTGGGAGGCGGGAATGGGTACCGCCGCCCCGGGAACCTTAATTGGATAACCAACACCTCTGCCACAGGTCACCCCAAGTGGTTCGCTACGTTTGGTGACTTAGCAGGGGTGCCCGGGTTCATGGGGTGAGGTTTGTCTAGGTCTTGGAGGTGGATGACCAGGAAACACTAAACCCCAGATTCCTACCCACCCCTCAAACCCTTTTCCTTCCCAGAACTCTCCTCTCCTTCCTTTCCTTAAAACACCCTCCACACAGCATCCCCAAAGATGACATAGGCCCTGAGGGAAAGCATTTTCCTCAGGGCCTTTTGTGTGGAGTTCATGTAAAAAAAAAAAAAATTGCAAGATATTACAAGATATGAAAGTTTCAGACTATGTGCTGCAAATACCGGAGGAAAACCATTTTCATGTTATGGGTGTAGTTTTAATTAAAACGAGTTACCGAATACAGATTTAATCTTAAATTGAAACTAGTTTTGAGATGTGCTTAAAATTTGAGTTGCACACCGCATGCCCGAAAATTCGAAAGAAAACCGTTTGCTTGTCCCGTGTGTAACTTTTATTCAAGCTTTTGGAATCTCACACAGAATCAGTCACTTAAATCTGGAAAAATGTGATATTAGTATAGGCCGGTTCAACGAATAAATACACCGTCAAGACGCCATACTCACGTAACGTCGCCAATCAAAAAACTTTTTAGAAACTCAAACTAGATTTTGGATAATACCCAACCTAATATTGGATAAAATAATTCAGGTATCATGATTTACAGCGCTAGTAATGTGCAGGTGACCTCTTATCCAAAGAATCGACAACTGATCGAAATCTGAGGGTGCTCTTACATTTGGTAGACGAATTACCTTAGCTTGGGAAATTGCTCCAGTGTAAACAGCTAATTGTTGACTTGGTAGTCGGTGTAAATAGCGCTTCGTCAACAAATTCAAAACGCATATTTCGAATTCATAAAAAACGTTTTCTGAAAATCTCCAAATTACTGATTATTCCTTAAGTATTTATTCATGCACACAAAACAATATAATACAGAAAAAATATACAGATGATTTATCATTTTTCTTCAATCAGTTATCGATCGATTCTGGTATAATTGTATTCAAGTTTTGCGTCTATTAGAAAAAAACTATCAAATCCACTTACTTCGTTTTTTTTAAATGATCTTTCAGCACTAATAAAAACGCAAACAGAAAAACAACTTTTTCACTAATTCACGTCAGTCAATAGATAACAATTCATTTTACGATAACAATAACATTACGAAATTAGAATGACACAAAGAATATTTCAGGGAAATCCCCGACCGAGCAATACTTCGAGCTAGGAACAAGAATAAAAAATAAAAAAAAAATTCGGGAATTCTCGACCAAACGAGCCATAGAGCTAAATAACAGTCAGTGTTCAAGTGTAAAATATTTTTTGCGGCCATTTTGCACTTTCATAAGTTTTTTTTCCACGTTCGAGTGTCACCCCCCCCCCCCCCCCCCCCCCCCTTGGGTGGCCCACAGGGCGGTCCGTCCCCCCCGCCCCCCCTCGCTACGCTACTGCCCCCAGATTCCTAATCATCCCTAATACTATTTTCCTTCCCGGAACTTCCTCTACTTCCTATCCTAAAAAGACCCTCCACATAGCATCCTCAAAGATGACACAGGCCCTGAGGGGAATTATTTTCCTCAGGGCCTCTTATGTGGAGCTAAGTTAAAAACAAAAAAACGCTGTTTCATAATATAAATACTAAAACTTGGTAAAGTGTACAGAAATTCTGATGACTCCATACCGCAGTGGTCAACATATTCTATAATGATTGGATTATTTCTATTGTGCCGTCTATACGGAAATAAACAAACCTTAAGGTTTCTACGGCGCGCAAAAATATGTAAAACATTCAGCAGTGAAAAGAGATGCAAGCCTTTTTTTCCATTGGAAATTGAAATTGAAAAATGGCTTAGAGAAGCTGTAGAAAAAAATCTTTCACATAATTACGTGTATCAGAGTTGGAGATTCTCTTAGCATTGCCCTGGTGAAAGCCAACCATTCAACCATGGTGAAAGACAACAACCTGACTTCAATTGGCTTTTGCCGAAGAGACTAGATTTGAAAAGCTAGATACATCACAAATCCCAACCCTTTCCTTCTCCACACCCTTTTCCTCCCATCTACCTTAAACCTCACAACATACCCAAATTGGGATAGCACAATCCCCGTAGTACCACTGACTTAAGACATTTGGGACTATCTATCTTTTATACTTATATAAAGAAGATTTTCTGAGGTGGACAACGGGTGGGCGACTTTTTTTTACATTAGCTCCACACAGGAGGCCCTGAGGAAAGTGATTCCCCTTAGGGCCTATGTCCTCATTGGGGATGGTGTGTGGAGGGTCTTTTTAGAGAAAGGAAGGAGAGGAAGTTCTGGGAAGGAAAAAGGTATGAGGGTAGGTAGTAATCTGGGGTCAGCGTACCCAGAGGTGACGGACGTATGAATCGGTGACCGGCCAACTCAGAATGAAACAAACTCAGAACCATATCATAAAGGTCATAAAGAGTTATGATAAAAAAATATAAAAAAATTGGTAAAATTATTTAAGTTAGATTAGGGTAACCGGTTATTTTAAAATTATTTTTTCTTAGCTTTTAATGACCTTTCGGAGGTGGTTCTGAGATGGTTTCATTCTGGGTTGACATGGAACCGTATGAATCTATCCCTCCCACTGCGATGGAAGGCAATGTTCCGAGAGAGTCCTGCTGGCGATGTCAAAAGATCTCCCTCAACCAGTCTCTCCCGATCTGGCCTGCCACGCAGTTGATGGGCAGACGCATCCGCCGCCAAGATCCGGATTACCGGACTACCCCTGCTAAGTTACCAAACGTAGCGAACCACTTGGCGTGACCTATGGCAAAGGTGTTGGTTATCCAATAAATGGTTCCCGGGGCGGCGGTACCCATACCCCTCTTTCAAATTATGTGGCGTAGATTTTATTTTTATACAACTCTACAGTTCTATTCCGAGGATGATGAAATTTTACACATCCGATCTTCAAAACAAGATGAAGGTCAAAGTATACTTTAGATTTCTAAAACGTTCTGCGCAAAGCCCGGGTGAGGCCAGGGACTTCAGCCAGTTTCAAAAAGAGCTCTTAGAATATTAGAGATAATGTATCAATTCATGGAAGTAAGATACATATATTAGATAGGAACATTTCTTCGAACGTAGCCACCTCAAGGGGGTTCAATATCATTGTCCCCTTTTCGATGTAAACGCCTTAGCCGCTTAGCTTAGTTTGACGTGACTTTCGGGTCATACAAGGGAGGTTATCACTTAAGCATATGCCCAAGTTGAAGAGAATCATTAAAGATGCTCTCAAGCCATTAGTTCGCGAAACAATTAGGACGGAATATGCCGGGAAATAATTACTCTGAAGTTCGATTAATTGTTATTAAATTATTTCCTAGTCAAGCCAGCGCGCCGGGGTGGGCTGCGATATCGGGAATTTGTAATCACTTTATCAATGGAGCTCATTTATATTAAGTTTTGAAACTGCTTATTCGACTGCGACGTGACGAGATAATGCTTTTTGTTGTAATAAGTATCCTTTGATTATACGACGATTATATACGAAGTTAATATTGTCATTTGGAAGCCACATTCTTTGGTAACTTCCGTGGCAGAGCAGTAAGTTTATTGATCCTAAATCCTGAGGCCGTGAAAATCCTAAACCAGTGTTGAAAAATAATTTTTAAAATAATATTCCTTAGACGTGATTATTCTCTCAAGACTATTAAGTTTTTCCTCTCCAAATTTCATTAGAATGTTCTTGATCTCGTTTTACACATCTCTATGGACTGTGTTGACATTACAATATCACAAAAAGAGCCATCTTTTTTTTTTACATTAATTCTACCCAGGAGGCCTTGAGGAAATAATTTCCCTCAGGGCCTATGTCATCTGGGATGCTGTATGGAGGGTCTTTTTGAGGAAGGGAAGGAATGAACATTGGTCATGAAGAGACCCATGTTGTAGAAAGGAGGAAACACAGAGGCCGGAAAACCATTCCACAGCCGAGCTGTTAACACAAGAACGAGTCGAAGAAGCGACCTGTTCTCATGTGACAAATGTCAACCGTGTACAAATGTTAGGCGTGTTTTCCGACTATGCACCGGTGCCGAAGAGATCAATGACGCTATTTCCTCGGAGCATCTTCCATTGTAATACCGGTATAACAAGGATAGTATTCCCACCCGACGCCTATGCTCTAAGGATTGCAATCCGTCTGTTAAGATAAGAGAATCTATCAAACGGATCGCCCGTTTCTGCACAGAGTCGAGGGTATTTTTCAGGTATTTTGGAGCTCCAGACCAGAGGTTGCTGCCAAATTCAACCGTGGGGCGCACTTGTGATTTGTACAGGGTTAACAGTTGTGTACTATTAAAGTATCTGCGGGCCCTGTACAGTACGCCCAATTTTTGAGAGGCTAACATTACTCTGGCTTCATCTTGTTGATCAAATCTTCCGAGTGTACTCAATTTTTAAAATTGTTAGCCCTGCAGCAAAAAAAAATCAGTAACAACTGTTATAAAAACGTTTATTGGTATCTCTCGAACTCCAGAGGTATTGCAGCGCCCTGGAAAATTTCACGGGGAAAGAACATCCCAATATTCACTAAGATATTTTATATAAAAAATATATTTAGTAAGGCAGGCTTAATATTTTGGCTTTAGCTCACCGTATTTTAATCCATCAGAGAAATACCAGACTGATCAGAAATCGCTGGACAAATGCTGTCAATATCAGGAATCAGGATGAAGTAGGTTCTCAGTATTTAGTACAGCACTGCGAATGCGTGAGAAGGTACTGATATGGAAATTTCTAAAATCTTCATGGCTGATAAGCCGTTAAGTTCTTTGCGCTAGTAGAGAGTGTGGGTAAGAAGCAAGGTGTGGGAAAAAAATAACGTACGCCAAATAAAATAGTATATTGCATCTTCTTCTAGTACCTTAGATTTTTATCTAACTCGTAAGAGACCAACATTCAGAACCTAAACGTTGCTTGGAATTACTTTACTGGTATTCAGTGACCAGCTCTGAATAGCTCTAAAATTCCCAACCTTCTTCTTTCCTTCGTGAAGCAAATCCAATTGGGGATTTACCATTCTCCAAAGTTCCGGGTAGTTCATATAAATTTTATTTTGTGGAAATTACATAATTATTTGTAAAATATTGACAAATATGGAGGAAAGTAGGGTGGTATTTTCATGTAAAACTAAATTTTGGATTTGAGGCCGAAATTCCCGTGAGCATATTGAGTTTGGTAGCATATTTTAAAAGTTTATTTTTATTTTTAGACAATATTAGCGAAACTCAATCGAAAATGTGGAGACAGAAAAATTAGAAAAAGATATTGGCACCTCTGAGACTCGAACCCAGGACCCTTTGCTTACATCAGGATCCTGGGTTCGAGTCCCAGAGGTGCCAATATCTTTTTCTGATTTTTCTGTCTCCACATTTTCTATTGAGTTTCGCCAATATTTTCTGCATTAAATTAAATATTTTGAAAGAATTTTGTCTTTTAAAATTGCCATTAGGTTTATATCTACAGGAAAAGGTAAACAATAAAATGTTTCTTTAATTTTACCGAAAGGGTTCATGCAAGACGCTACGACCATTATTCGTCATTTGAAGATATACGAGCTTTAAAAAGTTAAAAATAATTATACAAATTCATAATATCGCTATCATTATATTGAATACTAGCAGACCCAGCCACACGTTGCTGTGGCTAACGAAGCACAACGTCATTAACCAACTTTTATAAAATCCACACCACCTGCTTGCCAGCTGCCCGCTGCCCGCTGCCCGCTGCCTGAATTGAATATTTGAATCTCTCAGTCTTTGTCTACTATAATAAGCATGTATTAGGTATATATATAAATCTTCCTCTTGACTCACTCTATCTATTGGTGAAAACCGCATGAAAATCCGTTGCGTAGTTTAAAAGATCTACATTTTTAAAAGATCTACATATTGAGCGACTTCATTTTATACTATGTAACTAGCAGACCCGGCCACACGTTACTGTGGCTAACGAAACACAACGCCATTACCCAACCTTTATAAAATCCACACCACTCGCTTGCCAGCTGCCCGCTGCCCGCTGCCTGAATTGAATATTTGAATTTCTCGGCTTTTCTCTACTATAATAAGTATGTTTTATAGATATAAACCTTCCTCTTGAATCAACTATATTATTATTATTTTTTTATTTATATAATAATATAGTTAGCGATAGCCACTAATTATACAATGCTTGCAATGCAACACTGGATATTTGAAAAGGGAAAATCAAATACCTACTTACTCTAGGACATCTATTTTCCAATTTCTTCCGTAGAACGATTTTCTTTAAATTTCTCGGCTTTTCTCTAATATAATTTACATGTATTATACATATAAACATTTCTCTTCAATCACTCTATCTATTGGTGAAAACCGTGTGAAAATCCGTTGCGTAGTTTAAAAGATTAACGCGCACATACATTTTGAGTGACTTCATTTTATACCATGATACTATGTAATGATGATGATATACGGTATACCAGTATATTAGCAAATGTTTAATTATGAGATTTCATAGAATATAAAATCCAATAATTTATGAATACTCCATCAATGATGTAGTGCTAATAGCTGTAACTGACGTGAATGACTTAGGTGTAAACTTTGATCAAAAACTAAATTTTATAAACCATATTGAAATTACATCAAATAAAGCTTTGAAAATGTTGGGATTTGCAATTAGAATTTGCAGTCAATTTGAAAATATTCAAACATATAAAAATTTGTACATGTCATTGGTTAGGAGTCAAATTGAGTAAAACTCGACAGTATGGGCACCTAGTTACGCGAGTCATTCGCTCACGATAAAAAGAATTCAAAATAAATTCTTAAGTTTTATTAATTTTAGAATGGGTATTACAAGGGAATGTGTCAACTATGATTATTTACTATGTCAACTCAATGTATTGAAATTATCTGAACGTAGAATAGTTAATGACCTAAAATGTCCATATAAAATCATAAATTCAATAATTGACAGCCCTGAACATACTTGATTTCTTTACATATACCTCGCAAACCAACATCGAGGCAATATCTACCGTTCAATTGTGATAACTCCAACACAGAATCACAACTGTATACCCCCGTTCGCCGTAAATAAAATTTGGATAATTATAAAGATGTTGTTGATATATTCAAAAAACCATTCACTAAATATAAACAAGTCATTACTCAACTTATACTGAAAAGAAGAACATTAAATTTAATTAAATTAACTAAACAAACTACGTAGCTCAGCATCGAATTACGAGATCTTACCAATGTATTGTAATTTTCCTAGTATTACATTTTTCCATCTTGCATGGCGGAGTATTTAGTTTTGATGTTATTTCGTTTTTTACTTTGTTTTTGCTTAAGATGTTGTTTTTGATTTTGTCTTCTATTTTGTTTTTGATTTTGTTTCTGCTTTGATTTTGTTGTGCTTACTTAGATATTCTTTGTAATAAATAAAAAAAATAACATGTTAAAGCCCAGCCGGCGGGAAATTTAAAATAAATAAATATTTTACTATAGATTCTCGACTACTTACTTCAGAAATCTTTACTATCAAACTGAAGAGAGATAGCTTTTAAATGTATTATTTTATTAAAAATGATTTTTTTTTTAAACAAAACTTTTTTTAATTTTTTTTTTGAAAGAATAGATAATACATAATATAATCAACAAACAAGTCCTGCTAAGCCAATTGAATTGGCTTGTCAACAGGTGCTTATATTTTAGTTTCATATACATTTTTTAAATTTAAAATTTACATATTATATTTACAGATTCAACATTTTTTTCACACATATCAATATCAATATAAATATTTTTTTCCAATAGCCAATTTATATATAGATAGACATCTAACTAATGAAATGTAGAGTGTTTTCATGCAATCCATGGACTTAAAATCAGTTAGGGTTCTACAAAGGAAGCCAAGAATCTTTAAAGCCTTATTAGTTATATCATCTATATGTGCTGTGAATGTTAAGTTTGAATCGAATATAACTTCCAAGTCGCGAGTTTGTAATACTGGTGTTAATTTAACATTATTTAAATTATATTCATGTAAAATATGAGAATGAGTTCTGGAAAATCGTATTACTTGACATTGCTTTATAGTGTCAGGTAATAAATTAAATATCTTCGGTATAATACTGTAAAGAGCTACAAAGTGACTTAGATAGGCTCTGCAACTATTGCACAGCTAACTATTTAGACCTCAATGTTTCTAAATGCCACACTATGTCCTTTACTAGAAACAAGCACACAATTAACTTTTCATATTCATTCTGCGATGAACCCGTGATCTCAAAAAAAATGAATGTCTATTTAGACAGTAAACTTATATTTAATACGCACATTGATTCAATCACTGATAGATCTTACAAAATGTTGGGTTTCATACTACGTCTGAGTAAATTATTTAGAAATCCACATACTCTAGTAATGCTTTACTCCTCACTAGTCAGAAGTACACTGGAATTTGCATCGCCTGTCTGGAATTCCAAATACACCCAATACGTCAATAATATAGAGCGCATACAAGATAAATTTATTAAGTATCTCGGTTATAAATACAACAATAATTACATCTGCACTCTCCAATCCCTGAAATCCAGGCGAACGGTAGCTGACATGACATTTCTCCATAAAATAATACATAACGAAATAGACTGCCCAGAACTTCTATCCCAAATAAATTTTAACATCCCATCTAAAAGAACTCGCCACACCAACCTTTTTTACACAACTAATATGCGATATCAACCTTCTCGTCTCTTATAGACTTCCCCAATGCACAAAACTTTGAAAATAAATTTACTTCATCAGGTGCTCTCCGAACATCGAAGACTACCAAAGTCAATCATAACTAGGCTGTAGCCAGGAACAACTATCAGAACTATAAACAGCCAGGGTAAAAGTTTAAATTAGAAAATCTCAGGTAGAAAGAGCACATTTAATTTGTTTGTAGAAGTTTTAGTATCGGAGCGGTGTTTGAATTACTCACATTGGAATCTATATAGGTCAAAGCTTAATCACACATCCGTACACACGTCTTAGAAAGCAATATCCGCCTTGTCACATTAATGAAATTGCTTTGCTTGCCGGATGACCCGGAGCTACTAGAGTAGACGTGGGCAGAATGATTCCCAGGAGTGAATCGATTCAGTCTGATTCCCATGGCCTTTTGAATTGATTCCTTTAATTCATTCCTTTAATTCAATTAAATCCCAAAAAAAATAAAATAATAATAATAATTGAAAATTAAATGAATGGGGAGGCTAACACCGCACACGAGACCGGGAGGCCACGGAGTACCCGGAGTACCGCGAAAGAGGAGACTGATAGGCTACCAAGCATCGCACAAAGAGGAGACCGATTATTCTATCTGATTATCTCGCTAAAACCTATAGATTAATGTGTTTGACTCTTTTTAGTGTCACTTTTTCGTTTCATCGGTTTTCAAATCACAATGAGTGGGGAGGCTACGAAGCACCGCACAAAGAGGAGACCAATAGGCTACGAAACACCACACAAAGAGGAGACCGAACATTTAAATCCTATATTGTTTGTCTTTTTTTAGTGTCGTAATTTTTCGTATGTAAAATGTATTTATTGTTAGCAATTATATCTTAAAATTATACAAGTTTTCGTTTCACCCTTTTTATTGATTTTATTTTATTTATTAAACTTATAATTTTGTTCCATTTCACGTGATCTAATATAAACATACATTTAACATTAAGATGAGTATTTTATGACAGCTAACCACAGCTAATTGGCCTTATAATATCTGCAAATTTACATATTATATCGACCCAAGATCTACGTCTAAAAGTAGGTAGGTACAATATCTTCCGTACATACCAAAAAACAGATAAGCATCATTTTAGCTTCTCACTGCTGATGTTCAGATTCAAAGTCGAAAGTTTTCGACTAACTATGTAATGAAATTGACGGCTTGGCGCGCGGGGGAATAAATGAACCGCGCGGACGGATTAAGGGCAGGCATTGCGGAATGAATTAGTAACTTTTGACTAATGTTTTGTGTCTTACCTAGCAGTGACTTGATTTACTCGCGAGCTGCGGACCTAGGACTGGGATGCGTTTGGGACATATCGTGACATTGACGTGGTCTGAGATTCTGAGGTCTGAGATTTACAAAAGTGAAAAAGACTTTTGTTTTAATTCCTCTGTCTGTCGGAATCGGACAATCTCGATTTCGACAGACTAGATACCTGGGACGCGGACATTGAACACGGACCTGGGACGGCGGGGACCTTATGACAATCTCAGGACTATTGATTAGGATGAATGATTAATTCATTGCGTGAAAGAGATGCTCGGGCAACCCGGATGAATCGCGGCCGCGTTTTGGCCATTTTGGGACATGGACTTTGATGATGTTCGGGTGTTTTTAGAATGGCGGCACGGCGGTAGCGGAATACAATCGTAATAGGCGAGTCGTTCACAATACCGTCCGTCGACCACTTCGCGGCGCGCGGCCCGTTTAATAATATTTAAATACCTATGAAACAATATAATATTTAAATCGTTTACAGAACACATTATTCATTGAAATAATTTAACAGTAAAATAAACGGAAATTAAAAATGTATGGTGTCATTAAAAATCGTAGGATGCAAGGCCAAAGATAAGGAATGAAGAATCAATTCCTTTTGAAATTGAGAATTAGATTGAGTGTGTCACAAGATTGAATTTATTCATTTAATTCGGTCATTCAATTTTGCCCACGTCTATACTAGAGTACTAGAGCTAGTGTGGAGATCTACTTCGCTCGCAGAATTTCATTTCGCACAAGATTCTACTAGAGAAGTAGAGCCCCGGGAAGCAATATAACCAACGTTTACCGGAACATTATTCTATTTGATTAAAAACTGCATAGCTTCGGTAGGAAATATGATTCAGAAACCCAACCGGTAGTTTAACTCGGTCTAAGAATACGAGAATTTAATTTCTTTTGTATTGTTTGTTCGTTTTTAATAATGGAAGAATAGATTAAAGACAGGCAAACAATAATGGGCACGAATAATCTGAAATTGTTGCCACAAAGGTCATAAAAAAAACCTGAAACTGTTGGTTGTGCAACGACGGAGCAGTTAATTTTTTTGTTTATTATTAGTTACACACGGGAAACAATTTCCCCAAGTCCTATATTACCTTTAGAGATGCT
The DNA here is from genome assembly GCA_929108145.2 of Limnephilus rhombicus. Lineage (NCBI taxonomy): Eukaryota > Metazoa > Arthropoda > Insecta > Trichoptera > Limnephilidae > Limnephilus > Limnephilus rhombicus. The sequence continues at coordinate 46,381,395 of OV815271.1, forward strand.
GTGTGGAAGTTTCTTTTGAGGAAAGAAATGAAGTGATTCGCTATGTTTGATGACTGCCCAGGTTCATGGGATGACGTTTCTCCGGGTCTTGGCAGCGGTTCCGTCTGCCTACGGCTGCATGGCAGGCCGGATCGAGAAAAGATGATTGAGGGCGTCCCTTTGACTTCTCCAGCCGTACTATTTCTTCCCAGAACTTCCTTTCTTTCCTTTCCTAAAAAGACCCTCCACACAGCATCCCCAAAGATGACATAGGCCCTCAGGGGGAATGTAAAAAAAGGAAATGTAAAAAAAAGACGGCAAATCACTCCGCTGACACTTTGGATAATCGTCTACAAACCGGTCAAACTAATCATCTCTACCTTCGCCGCGTACTGCGTCTGTTCGCGAAAAACTCAAAAACTACTGAACTGATTTTCATGCGGTTTTCACCAATATATAGAGTGATACATGAGGAAGGTATATGATTTGTCAAAGTTTTGTGTAAATTTATTGAAATATATAATTAAAGGAGAATATATGTATGTGGTGGACGAGTAGGCTGGCAAGCGGGCGGTGTGGATTTGATTTGTATGCAAATTAACAGATGGCGGTGTGAGTTAAAATGTTGGGTAACCATCCAGTAGATGGCTGTGTTTCGTTAGCCACAGCAACTCATGGCCAGGTCAGCTATTAACATGCATATATATCATAAATACTGCAAACCTCACAAAGTTAATTAAAACAAATAAATTTGTTTTGCACCACTATTTATTAACATTTTTAAAACCGAAAGAGTTTCGTGGTGACTGTGAAACCTGGATTGGTTCATATTAAACTTTGCTTCAGTCAAAGAGAAACCCAGTTGACATCAAACGTACTAATTAGAAGTTTCGTCGATGTCACCACATTGCTTTTTTTAATATGTTGGTATACCAGATGTTAAGGGATGTACTTGACTTTACTTAAACCAATGACGTCTGACATTTTACAGAGAAAAAATGTATTTGAAATTTTGGTCTCAGGTAAATTTTTTTATGTTTTTTTTTTTCAAATGAAAACTTTTAGATATTCAAATGAAAATTTTTAAACCCAGGGGTTGTGCCATTTTTCGGTTGAGTGACTGGTGACGCCATGTGGAAGAAAAAAATTGTCTTGCGTTTTAAAAAATTTCCTCAGGCTCTGTGTCATCGGGGATGCTGAATGGAAGGTGTTTTTTTTAGGAGTAGGAAGGAGTGGAAGTTGTGGGAAAGAAAACGTTAGAAAATTGGGTAGGAATCTGGGGGTCAGTGTGTCCAGGAGCGAAGTAAAAAAAAAACCCCATTTTAAATTCGCGAGGAAATTTCTCTAGGCCGAGACGAACAAAAAAAAATTCATCAAAATGGCGCCTTTACTTTTACCACGACGATTCACGGTAACGGTACCTCGACGGCAAAAAAGGTGATAAACATAAATTCCTTATCGCTATAATGCTGCAGCTATTTCTTACACATTAAATAATGGTGAGACACAAAAATACGTGTGACTGTTTCCTCCAAAAAACAATTTTTTGCGACGAGAATTGCGTTTCATTTTATTTATATGTGTGAGGGAGATTTATAGTAATGATTGTATTTTTCCTTTAGAGGGGTACAGACATACGTTCACCGATTGTATTATTTTCGTCTGTTGTTATTTAGTGTGTGTAAGGGGCAGCATTATATGTTTAAGAACCAAATTAAAAAAAATCAGCGCATAACATTGACATTTAAAGTTTTTGAGATTTCGAGATACAACGGGGTGAGGTGTGTGAGAGAGATGCAAGAAAATGATGACTTTTTCCATTGGAGGAAACAGACCATTACATTGTATATCTCATCTTTGTTAGAGCTGCAGCAATATTGTGATAAGTATAATATTGACGTGAGTAAATTCTAAAAAAGCCGTTCCATACAAAATGTATGAGAAAATGAATTTTCTTCATAATATTTTTTTCGTGAATTTTTCTGATATTTTAATAGTTATTCTGCTATTCGGGGCGGAGACTAATCCAACAAACCAACCAAAGATCATAAATTCGGTCCAGCCGTTCTTGGGTTACAAATGTTGTAACTAACCCGACTTTGTTTTATATATTAAAACATATATTTTTGTATATAATGCGACGCGATTAAAGATGATGCTCTCCATTATACCTATAGAACTAGCTTTTGCCCCCCGGCTTTGCTCGCATGGTATTAGGGGGGTTTCCAGTCCGTGTCCTCCACCTTCCCTATCCTCATTCCACCCCCCCCCCCCTTCCCCCACCCTTCCACCCCGACCATCTGGCCTCTCCCCCCACCCCCCCCCTCCCCCGTCCCACTCCTCACTCCCTTCTCTCCAACACCTCCCCCCTCCCCCTTCCCCTCCACCCCAACCCCTTCCCCTCTCCATCACCCCCACAACCCCTATCTCCTCCCTTTCACCAACCCCTCCATACCCGTTACATTGCAATTTTTTTAATAGAAATTTCATAATGCCAGAGCTCTGAGCTATAGCCTATATCTAATTCTGATGTATGAGCTATATTATTGTAAAATCTATTAAAATCTATTTTTCAAATCTATTCAGTAGTTTTTGCGTGAAAGAGTAACATACATACATCCATACATCCAGACATTCATGCATCCATACAAACTTTCGCCTTTATAATATTAATAAGATAAGATCATTGTAAAGTTCCATTAAAATCCATTCAGTAGTTTTTACGTGAAAGAGTAACAAACATACATACCTACAACCATACATCCATACAAACTTTCGCCTTTATAATATTAGTAGGATAAAATATGGTATGAATGATAGTAATGAAGATATTTTTTGATTAGTGGCGAAAAGTAATAACCAAATGGTACCTATTTTATTATTGTAGATTGTATAGATTGTAGTAAGGGTCGAACGAGATCTCGGTCTCGGTCTCGGTCTCGGCATTCTCGGCTACAAATTCTACCGAGAACTCTGTCTCGGTTCTCGGCGAAAAATCGCCGAGATTCTCGGCCATAACCGAGACCGTTGTAAGTAGGTACGGTATAGGATAACGGGATTCAAATCTACCGCGCGCGTCCACGTTCGTTACTTGGTGTCAGTGCGTGAGAGAGCTGTCGATTGCGATTGGTCGGCTGGCAGCGAGGCGTGTTTTACTTACCGCTGCTACCGCTGTTGCGCCGCGCCGTTCGTTCATTTCACTACTTTTGTAAGCATACAATTGGTGAAAACGCAGAAAAATTGCTTTTTATGTGCTACAACATCATATTGTTCAATTTTGATTATTTAAAATATTTAAGCCGCCGCTACCCGAATTTCTACCGATTTCTCACATATCTCCCTTAAACATTTGAAGATTTTAAGCTCTTAAAAAATATACGTTATTTTGAAAGATAATATCTAGACGCGTTTCACGCCGAAACGCAAATTATTTACAATTCCTTCGATAGATAAAAATCGCAAAGTATGCTCCGAAAATTATTTTAAACACGTTTGTTTCAGTTATTTTAAAAATTATAGTTGTGAAAAAATTAACAACGTTTCTTTAAATGATACTTAAGATACTTTCCACGAGATTTTTGCTTTGTTTTAAACGGGTCGTGTTTTATTAAATATTTTCGCAATTTTCGCATCGATTTTATCGCTTTGAATATAAGCGCGCTCCTCTAACATTCGTTATAACATATCTCTCCATCTTCTTCTTTTTGAGTGCGGATGCGGCGCCTTAAAACAAATTATTATTACATTCTTAAATATACAATATTATGCAAAAATAGCGCATTTTCATTTTTTTTCTCAATTTATGTATTCTTGGTCTCGGCCGAGATTTTAATTTATTCTCGGTCTCGGCCGAGAACGAAAAACCTGTGTTAGATTGTAGTATTATTCGTGTTAATAGGAAACAAGAGCTAAATTAATATTAATAAGTTAAGCGAAGAGCTTTCTTTGGATTTAAATATTGGTTCAGAAATCTTATTGGAATCGCCTATCTGTATTTGCATTCGTCGCTCAATGAGAAAACAGAGGTTTTACCATAGACTTCATGTGTCTGTGAGTGTTATGCTCTCTATGACGTAGAGCGCTGAACTAACAGCTAACAAGAAAGATCGAATACTTCATATGATATGTAGTGTAATTTATTCAATCGTTTGAAAACTCCTACTGGGAAATTTTAAAATGCTAAAATTATATTTTTTTCGAAGAAAACTAATGATCATGCACGGGGCAAGGGGGTGAGCGTAACCTTGCGGCTACTCTTGCTAAGACGCTTATGGATTTCGATAAGTTATGCCCAACCACCAAACAAGAAAGGTATATCACAATTAAGTGGTACTCACGTCTGTTGTCTTCTGGCTTGGTGACAGTCATAGATGTCCATAAGCGTTCGAGATTGTTCTATTTGATTGTTAGAACTTCGGTAAAGTTTGAGTCACGAGTTCACACAAAGTATACGAAAGAATACGGTAGGATTTACACTTTATGTGACGATATGATGAATAACACTTCGGCGTGGTGCGAAATGTCACGATATGATCGGTGGTTAGCAACGGACTGACGATAAAGCGCTTGACACTTATTTTCCGTGTAGGTAGGCACCCTTATTGTGCGGAAGTCCAAAATCTGGGTTCCTCCGATCCCGTATGATAATCGGAGCACAAAACGAATGAAATCCATCAGCGTTATGAACCAACTTCTTCTGACGGGTTTTTACTTTGTGAAGACATTATTTATTTTATTAAAAGACAAACTAATGATATTGTTATCCCTAATTCCAATAAACTTTCCCACTCTTACCCCTCCCCCTTCTTTCTACTTCTTCCCCTGTTATTTAATCTATAATCTGTATTTAATTTGTGACTTCAGTGCACATTTACTCCTGATGATGTGAACATTGTTCTCAAAACATGTAGATTGTGTATAAAATAAAGTATACAAACAAAGTTTAATTAATAAAATAAATATCTCTTAATAAAATAAAATTATTAATACACATTATATTGTATGATTTTGTAGGTATTGGTCTAATTCTAAGATACCGATAGGTTTAGGTATTGGAGGTTACAGGTAGAACTACGTAGAAATGGGTATACATTGTATACTGGTACATTTTATTACACACTATCCTTAAAATTTCTCTTCAAACATCGTGTACGTTTCCGTTATTCAACCCCAATACATATCAGCATCCGGTTTTCTGCTGAACTTCTACCCTTAAGACGACCAAAACATATTCCAGTCAAAACGCACCTCACGAAAAGGCAATAACTAATCGCAAAATTTGAGATTTCAATAATATCATTTTTGTTCCTTTTTTTATATGGTGTCGCCATTTTATGAGTGTATTACTACCGTCTGAATACATCAGCGTTGAAACGATTACTTCGTAGGCGTCTCCTCCATTTCGCCTTAATTTGTATCTTCTGTCTCGTGTAGTGGTGGATTTGACCTGCAGATAACTTGATCATGATGATAGGAAAGGGAAGTTATGCAGCCATATTTTATACAGCAACTGGGAGAAAAGATCTTCAATGAATTGATATTATCTCCATAAATTATTTCAATAAAATTATAAGACGTTGGTCAAGCTCATTTTAGAAGTTAACTTAGGCTTAGGATGAGATGAAATAGTTCAACCCAAATCAACGACAACAGTTGGCACCAATCAAATATTTTAACAATGAATGTAAAAAAACAGGATACATGATCTTAAGCTCAAGACGTAAAATAATTCCCCCCTCATGTACCCTTAAAAATTGAAAATAATGACCTGCAAATCCTGATCCAAGAATATGCATTGATCAGCATTTGACGTTTAAACAACACATACAAGGTATTAAAGACAAAATCATCCCCTTAATTAGCGTATTTAGCCGGCTATCATATCCGTTGCCAAATAAATTTTAAAAACGTTTATATTTAGGTCTCTTACACTCACATTTAAATTATTTGATTGAAATCTGGGGAAACGCATGTGAAACATACATACAGGGACCGCGGAAGTACTCTATGACGGGGGGGGGGGCAAACTTGTTTAGTCACCCTCTTCCTTCAGTCTCCTCGCCAGTCAATCAACTAGTTATAAATAAGACAAAACGGAGATGACTACGTCAAACAAATAACAGGTTCCATGAATAAAAAACTTTTTTTTTAAATATTGCTTTATTGCATTCATTGAACAATACCAAAAACGTTGCGCCTCTCAGCCGTCTTTGAAGCAAATTCCCTTAGAATTTAATTTAAACCTAAACTAAATGTTTCCGCCTTATGCACGTGCAGTATTGCTAGATAAGTAAGTCTTCTCTGTTTAATTGGTAGTCGGAGGAATGTTCCGATGCGTCGGAGGGCACTCAGAGACCTTTCCCACGACGTAGACTTAGCTGGCACGGTGAGGAGCAAGACTACTAACTTTTCTACTTCATTAATCATTGCTCTTGAAACTTTAGGTAGATTAGCCAGTTTTCTTGCGTACTCTCGGACAGTCTTCACGTGAGGTATTGCTTTCTTAGCTATCTTCATTTGCAGTGCTAGTGAGTCAATATCAAAATCAGTTGCGTGAACGCCTAAAAAAAGCACTGTGAAGGAGACAGATAATCAAAATATGGATTTTCAAAACATGTTAATATAAATTGTAAAATATGGGAAAAATAAAGGAATAAGAAAAAATAAAAAATCTTTACCAGCACAGATAATCCTTCTTTACCCAGGTAGTAAAATTGGAGGGGGCGCGGCCCCCCCCCCCCCCCCATTTGATTTTAGGGGGGCATTTGGCCCCCTCTGCCCCCCGCTTCCGCGGTCGCTGCATACATAAATGAATTACAGATAATACAAAAGCAGGTAATCAGAAAACTGTTTCACTACAAGTCCAGAACATCCACAAAAACATTGTGTATGGAAACAAAACTATTAACATTAAGAAAAATATATGAATACAATACATGTCTCCTTATTTACAAAATCAACAATAAACTCGTACATACAAACACAGAATTCATTAAAACGTCCCAAGTACTTAAACACTTTACACGACTACACGATAACATACATTTAAACACCATCCACAATAACTATGGTAAACAATCCATTGGTAACGAGGGGGGGGGGGGCAACTTATGTATTTGCATTCCAAACGACATTAAAAACGAAAAAAACTTTGGTATTTTTTTAAATAAATTATGAATGTTTATTCTTGACAAACAAAGTAATGACATAGAATAGTAGTATTGTTATATTTAGTTTAGTTAAATGTGTTTAAGTTTTTTAGTTAAATGAGTGAAAATTTTTTTTTTTTGTACTGGAATAAAAAAAATGCAATGATATTGAGAATTTATACATTGTCGAAGATACTTATTATTATGTGGGGCTTACAAAGTACAAGATTAATAATCTTATCTTTACCGTCGGCGTCGGAAAGTCACTATTGTATAGGTTTGTTAAACCAGTCATGTGATTTATTGGTTTGTGTGTATTAAAAAATTTTAAAAACATTTATTTTCTAAAACAATGTCGTAAAGACTGATATGCAGATGTTTAAAACAGACGCTTAAATTGGATATGTAAATGTGTGGTTTTTAATATTCAGTCGAAAAATGAGAGTTTATTTGTATAATTGAAAATAACTCTATATTACAGTTATTTTATTTTAATTTAAACATTTTTTTTTTATTTAATTACTTCAACATTTGATTAGATACAAAATTTTATTGCCACCTAAGAGACTCAATCATCGGCAATGTAACCGAATATCTGGGCACTAATGAGATTGTACTAATGTATAAATAGATTATTTTAAGTCGATAATTTTTTTCTTATTAACTCCTTCCCACGGGAAGCTCCAATGAAAATTATTTCCCTCGGGATCTGTCCTATTTAGAGATGCTACGTGGAAATGATGCTGTGTACTATGTAACATTACAAATATATAAATACGTCGTTCCAAACAAATTTGCCCCCATGCAAAACAATTGCAATCTTTGACAGAAATCCATGTCTCCAACTTCTATCATAAACACCAAGGAGAAAAGTTCATGTAACTTATCTCTTTAAAAATTAAGAATCCTTATGTGAGAGATTAGAGATTAGGGAAAATTCCAAAATACCTTATGGCGTCGTTTAAAATTTAAAAGAAGAATGTTTACGCCAAAGAATACTTTAGTTGTTGAAACACATGTTTTTTTTTTAAATTAAAAATAATGTTGTAAAAAATTTGGTTATTTTCAGTTAATTTCATTTAAATATACATATATATATATATATATATATATCTTACATATAAAAATCTCGCGTTACGGTGTTTGTGGTCGAACTCCTCCGAAACGGCTTGACCGGTTTTAATTAATTTTGTATGTATATTTGGTTTATTACCGATTAGGGTGTCCCTATCCAGAAAAAAAATCTTTTTTTTACAATTCTTTTATTTGGCATCAAAAAATACCTATTACCCCAAATTTTAATCCTCCTACCCCTACCCTCCCATTTTTTAATCGCGATTTTAGTATTTTTGTGTGAACAAATTTAACCGTCTTTTGTATTTCAAATAGAACGAAATTATTTATGTTGTTGAATGACAGATGGCGCTACTTTCGCCTCATCGTACTTATATCCACACATGCGTAAGACATTTACGAGAAGCGTCGCGTCATTTTGATATTTCATTCGGCATCGTGTTCTCGTGTGTGCAAACCATCGAGCTTATTTGTGTTGGCTAAAGACGCACTGACAAAATTTACAAATTGCTCTTCGAAATTCATATTGACTTACTTTATTTCATTTTCCCACCTTAGTTTTTTTGTTTTTATCAGCGGTCATCGTCTACAGCGCTCCATTCCTCTTTCTGTCATAGATCCGATCCCCACACACTTATAACACATTCGTTATCTTTTATTTACCAACAAAAATATTCACTACAAATAATGTATATATTATGGCAGAGCAACGTATCGGGTCAGCTAGAATATATATAAAAAAAATCTCGTGTCACGGTGTTTGTGGTCGCACTCCTCCGAAAAGGCTTTATTGATTTTTATGAATTTTTTTATGCTTATTTGGTAGGTATGAGAATAGGTTGCAAAGCAAGGTGATTAGGGAGTCCCTATCAAAATTGATTGATATAATTGATTTTTTAATTTTTTATTATTATAATTTTTTTTTACATGAGCTCCACACAGGAGGCCCTGAGAAAAATAATTTCCCTCAGGCCTATGTCATCTTTTGGGATGTTGTGTGAAGGGTTTTTTAGGAAAGGAAGGAGAGGAGAGTTCTGGAAAGGAAAAGGGTTTAAAGGGTAGGTAGATCAGGGGTTCAGTATGTCCTGGTCATCCGCCTCTAAGACCTAGACAAACCTCACCCCATAAACCCGGGCACCCCTGCTAAATCACCAAACGTAGCGAACCACTTGGGGTGACCTATAGCAGAGGTGTTGGTTATCCAATAAAGGTTCCCGGGGCGGCGGTACCCATTCCCGCCTCCCAAATTGAAAAATTACTACAAGTAGTGTGCGAGTGGTTTGAAAATGTGTGTATTTCATCTATTTTAGCGGCAGGGAGGGAAGGCAGGAATGGACTTGTAGGGAGAAATTATTTCTTGAATGGCATTGGAATGCACGCCGGGTACCAGCTAGTAATCTAATAAAAAAATAATTCTAATAACAGTATTTTCATAATGCAAAATGACTATTTTCCGGTGATGCAATAATACAGATAATAGATTACTCCAGTCCAATTTTTTTATTTTTTTTAATGAATAAAGACCTTCAAATTAAATAACTGCATTTTTATTTTTTATAGTTAGTTTTAATAGTTAAAATAATTGTCAAACTTTTAATTTTTCAAGACTCCCAGAAACGCACCGTATCTATGGTGAATTGTGTGACGTCTTCAGCCACCGATAGTTTTTTACTTTTTAAGTTGTCATTTTAAATCAGTGATGTTATATCGAGGAAAATTTCCCTAGATCTAGGGGAGAAAAATATTTTTAGGGATAAGGGAAATCAGGACAAAATCTAGGGAAATTTCGAACTGTGGCAAATTTTTTATTACATATGACAATATTACTGGTATTATTTATATATATTTTTTGGAATTCCTATGAATCTTAATTATTGTTCATGTACTTACATGCAATGTTATTTTTAACACTGACAACTCAAAATGATATTAGGGAACGTACGAATACTACGTGACACGTTCGGGGGAGGGGGGTCTTCAAAATACCACGCTTGGTACAAATGAGCGGCGGGTTGCTTAGGTTTTTGGTCACGGTGGGGGGGGGGGGGTTAAAAAGTGCAAAAAGTTTGTCACGTAGTATGGGTACGTTCCCTATGTATCTAAAAAGATAAATGGGACCTCTGAAAAAAAAAAATTATGTTTTAAGTTCCGTTTTTTCGGTGATTGCGGTTGATTTTTATTTTGCAAAGTGTTTTTTTTTTATTTATTTGGAATTCAGTTTCTAATTCAGTGGTGAGTGTATTCGTACTTTTAAGTTTTTCTTTACTTTCAAGTTTTTCTAGTGAGGAGGGTAAGGAAAAAAAATCATATTGTACATAACAAATAATAAATAAACGCCCGGGTTGCCGGCACTGAATTGAAATTGAAATTGAAAAATTATTACTTTTAGTAGCAAAAAGTGTTTTATTTGGAAAAGCACAGTATTATTAGTATATTTACCGAGTTCCAATATCTTTCCAATTAATTAATCATATTAATTAACATATATATTATATATATATATATGGATTAGTGTTACACAATCAGGTGGCTACGTAGGTAATTGCGTAAATGTGAAATTCTAGGGAAATTTTACTTCGAAATCTAGGGAAATAATTTTTTTGGGCAAAACATCCCTGTTTGAATGAAGAATCCAGAAAAATCACTGGCGGAATGCTTTGGGATGCCTTTTAGGTGTGAGGTGTGTTTTTTATTCAAGATTAACTGCTTTTAATATAGAAAAACATTAGTAAAATGTCCACATTTCACCGGTACTATTATTGTATTTTAACAAAGTGCAGTATAAAAACAATAAATCATCTTTTCATTGCAAATACAAGTGACATCGTATTTCGTAAGCCTCGAATTTTGTGTTCAGGCCTGACTGCACATTGTTTTATGTATAACACATACAGAAACACTGGTTTTTTTCGTTATTTGTTTTTGGGGTGTAATGCCATGTTGCGCTACCTCCTTCTTTAGCCAACGTTTCGGACATCGTTGCAGTGTCCATCATCAGGGCAGATCCGGCAGATACGATGTCCGAAACGTTGGCTAAAGAAGGAAGTAGCGCAACACGGCATAACACCCCAAAAACAAATAATGAAAATGCTTTTGGCCGTGAAAATCTTAAAACTTATCAGAAACAGTGGTATTTATAATATACTGATCATGACGATTGTGTAATAACTTGTATAAAAAGCCCTTTTAGTAAAAACAATTCGAAAATACGACCGATGTGTTGTAAACCATATGTCAAATATGACATATGACCTATCAACTTAACTTAACCTCAAATATAGCCCTTTTACGTCATAATTTTAATTGTTGATAGCCTAAATATTGTTTCCAATAAACACAATAACTATTATTTATCTAAATCTCTTTAACAGTATGAAAATAACCAAAAAACACGAAATGTTGAATGGCGTGCGTGTCTTTCGTGGCGTAAGGCGTAAGATTTCAAATGTCAATACATCTTGATACACTTCGGTGAATTGGTTAGCAGGTTAACAGTGACGTCACCGTTAACCATTTCAGTAATGCCAACTTGACACTGTGTTTCGAGGAGAGGTTTAAAAATGCACTTTTTAATAATTTTTTAAAAACTCTGCGTTTAATATTATGAAATAAAACTTATATATTCAGAATCAGCGTTTATTGGTCTACATGAACATATTTTTTTAAAGCCATAATATTTTTCACTGGAGTTCCTTATTGCAGATAATCACGAAGAATTGATCAATATTTTCAATAATTAATTAGAGAAACATAAATAAGATTAAATTGAATACAATAAATCAAATAAGTAAGTTTATATGCGGTGAAAACAAAAAAATTGATAATGAAATTATCGTAAATGTTACTGACATGAAATATTGGGTGTTTTTTTTAGAGGTATACAAATTCAAAATGAAATAATGTTAATATCCGTGATAATGGCTTTATTTAATAGATAATTTTATGCCATTTTGTTTAAATATGATATCGGGCACATGAGCACCGCGGCTAGCTCGAATGAGGCGCTATGGTGAAGTCCAATTTTTCAGGAGTTATATTAGATTCCATACATTCCATTATTGCTTCATATTTTAACTATTGCTCAACGATTCTTTTGTTAAGTAACGACAGAGAACAAACTAATTTTGAAAGCCAATTATAACAAAATATTTTAATAATAAATTCTTTTATGTGCAACTAGCACTTAAACCCGCACTTCCCCCTCCCTCGTCTCATTCCTCTACGCGAACACCACCTCCCCCGTTCCCCTTCCCCCTGCCTTTCCTCCCTGCCGCTAAAATAAATGAAATCCACACATTTTTATTTACACAAATTTCATAACGCCAGAGCTTACCATTATATATAGTCTATATGTTATTCTGGTGTGTGAGCTATATTATTGTAAAATTTCATTAAAATCGATTCAGTAGCTTTTTCGTGAAAGAGAAACAAACACACATACATCTATACAAACTTGCGCGTCTATAATATTAGTAAGATTGTATTTTTCCTTTGGAGGGGTGCAGACACGCGTTCACCGTTTGTCCCATTTTCGACTGTTGGCATTTAGTGTGTAAGAAAGAGGGGTAGCATTATATGTTAAGAACAAAAGCAAAACAATCAGAGCATTGACATTTGACGTTTTTGTATTTTTGGAATTCACTCACTACTCAATATTACACTTATGACAATATTCTAGCAGCTCTTTCAAGGATGAGAATTCGTTCCATGCAAAATGTATGAGGAAAATAATTTTCTCTTCGTACTTAATATTTTTTTTGTCAATTTTTCCGATGCTTTAATAGCTATTCTGCTATTCGGGGCGGAGACAAATCCAACATATCAAAGATCATAAAAATAGGTCCAGCCCTAAGAGTATGGATACTAGAGAGACGGCATGTAAAGTGTGCCCCTCTGCCCAAAGCTTGCCTTTTCAAAAATTTTACCGAACGGTTTTTAGACGGCTGACATTGGCTTTTACGTCTCGGTCGCGCATAGAGCTCCCAGAAAAACGTTAATATAACATAGAAAAATGGTCCACTGCGCCGTAAAATTCTGTAAAAGTAGTTCTATTAAGACCTTTAAGAAGAAAGACGGTCTTACCTTTCACATTTAAGTGTTTAAACATAGCTTAAATATACATTTTATAATTTTCGGCGTCTTCATTTCAACCGCCATCGCCATGCGCCCGATGTTAACACGTGAACTCCGACTGCCAATGGGCCGAATCAGTCAACTTAAATTATAATAATTAAAAAATATATATGTTTTTATTAATCATAACGCACAAATATAAATTTGAGATTTACACATATCATAGGTATGTGTTCTTTATCATTTAGCTTATTCATTTTTAAACATTTTTACTTTGTCTTTTTTGCACTGTTATTTAGAGTTTTTTTTTCTACTAATTTAACACTCCTTTTACATATGTTTACAATGTTAATTCAAAGTATGTAATCACTGTATTGTTATATAAAAGTCACATTGACATGCCCCCGTGGTCGAGGGGTAAAACTCTTGACTAGCAATCCGGAGGTCGCGGGTTCAAATCCCGGTGCGCGCAGATAAATTTTATTCGATTGATCTGTGTTTTCAACATTTCATAATTAAAAATAATATAAGATATATTTCCGGCACGTTCCAGGTGGAACATACTCTCAGTATCGCCTTGGTGTAAGACCACCAATTAGAATTGAAATGTTGCTTAAAATGGCTTTAGCTGTGTTTGTTGATTAGATCTGAAAAGACGGGTACTTCCCCATCTTCCTCGTCCCCATCTTCTTCCCCTCCCCACATTTTCAGCCTCACAACATACATGCCATAGTCTCTCTGACTCCAGATGGAAGTAGTTTCGATTCTTGTGATATATATATATATGTATATATCTATATACAAGAATCGAATACAGATATATATATTTATATAATAATTAAAATATCGAATACATATATATATATATATATAAAATAGATTTAAAATGATTGATTGATAGATTATAAATAGATTTAAAATGCCCGTTTTCTTGAAAATTCACCTCAAGGGTGCAGTATGAACATAATATACATACATAAAATTAAATAATATTTTATTATTATTAAAGGATTCCAAAAGACCCTGAGAGAAAAAGAAAATGGGTTGATGCCTTAAATCGGAGTGATGACTGGTTTCCAATCAAATCAACCCGCATTTGCTCCTATCACTTTTCGCAAGATTGCTTCTATACAACTGAGAAAGGATTTATAAAATTGCACAGACATGCAGTACCTTCGCTTTCAATTGAAAAGGTACTTAATATTTTATTGCAATAACGCTTTAAAAAAATTCGAAATTCAAATTTAAAAGAATTATAGTTCCATGGTCCAGCCGGTCTAGAGTTGTAAATTGTGTAACTAACCCGACTTTGTTTTATAAATCTATGGAGATTATTATTTCGCTTACACATCGTAATCGGTCGTGGAATTATCAAATTAGAACACTGGTTTATAATTGATCTTTTTATTTAGATTATGTTAACACAATAATGATCCACGATAATACTATCATACAGAAGGAATATTCGAAACTTGCTAGTGGTGAGGTCGGCACCCTGGGACAGAATAAACCTCGAAATTTCGTGTTTAACAGCATTACGCCTTTGATCCTTTGCGTATTTCTCTTGCGCAGAGTTGCCAGTGTAGGAAATGTTAACCGTTTTGAAAAATATAGATTCGTAGTTTCTACAAATCAAGCAATGTTAAATATCGACAAACCTCTATACCACAAACAAGACAACTAAAAACGCCATTACATGGCCATTACCATTCAGTTCTATGTATGTTCTTAGAGTGATACGTCTTATCCCTTAGTTGACTGAGAGTAACAAAGTTCTGGTTTAACTTGAACATTTGGTATTTCATCTGTCTATAAACTTGTTTGTTACGTTTCGGTTTAAGGTGGAACTACCATTTCATTCATCAAAAATCGCATGATCACGGATGTCAAATGAGAATTATCAAAATTATAGGACCCATTGCAATGAAATATATATTCTTAATTGTCATTGAGATTGTACAATATTATTCCTTGCTTGAAATTTAAAAAAAAAACGAAAAATATTTATGGCTTAGGATATTTAAGTAGTAGGTATTTTACAAGTCATTTTATGATTTCGGGGGAAATATTGGTTTTGATTTATAAGAATATAAATATACGACTTCCTCCGTGGTCGAGAGGAAAGGCTCTTGACTCGCAATCCAAAGGTCGCGGGATCGAATCTCGGCTGCGCCAAAAGCATATTTGATTAATTTGTATTATTTCACAATTAATTCATTTAAAATATTATATATTGTATTTATGGCACGCTCCAGGGTGGAAGATACTCTCAGCATCGTCCTGGTGTAAGAGCACCGTTCAGAATTGAAACGTTGATTGAAATGGCATTAGCCGTGTTTGGTGACCAGGTCTGAATAGCCAGGTACTTCCTCGACTTCCTCTTCCCCATCTCCTTCCCCACTACCTTCAGCCTCACATTATACCCCAATTGGGGATACCGTAGTCTCACTGACTCTAGACGGGAGCAGCTGGGACTCTCGTGAGGTATTCAAATAAAAAAAATAAGTGAAAATTAGAAATATATTTAGTTGGACACGAGACTCGAGATCTACTGTTCACAGTTCACAGAACTACTGCTCGTATTATAATAATATTAATAATAGGATAATTTGTAGAGCGCCGTTTTTCGTACATACCTATCTGCAAGTGACAGGGATGAAAGGATTGAAATAATAAATAATAAACTTAATTAATTCCCTTCAACTAACAAATCACTTGATAGTGTGAAATCTCGATAAATCAGTTCCAATTATGAAAACGACAGTTAATATATTTATTTTAGTTAATATATATATTTATTTATTAGACAAAATATTATAGGTCGGTAGGTAGTTTATCGCTCGTCTGAATTCTTCACACAATGAGTTCCAATTTTGATGAAGACATGTAAAGTAAAAAACATTAATTGAATTGTAATTTTTGTTTTTCTTTACATTTTAATTTATATTGGTATTATATTAGCATTAAAGTAACTGTTTTTTAACATAAAGTAAGTTCGAAAATTGCTCAATTCTGCGTGATATTTTTCCTTAAAGGAAAAATTCCTTCTTTACTTTCAGTTTTTATTTTTCATTTTTCTTGTTTATCTATTAACATTTCTTTAGTTTATTATGTCAACTAAAACAATAGTAAAAAAAAATGTCGTGGTATAACTGAAGGTGTGCTGGTTTTATGAGTGTGTATAGATGTATGTGTGTATGTGTATGTGTGTATATATATATGTATATATATATATATGTGTTTGTATATATTCGTGAAACTAGTATACTTTCAGTTAAAACTAGTATATATATATGTGTGTGTGTGTGTGTGTATGTATGTATGTATGTGTGTATATATGTATGTATGTATGTATATATATATATATATATATATGTATATATATATATGTATGTATGTGTATATGTATGTATATATATATGTATATTTTACCAACAGAATTTCTTCATTCATTTTCATTTTCAAATTCATTTTTCTTGTTTTATCTATTAATATTACTTTAGTTTATTATGTCAGCTAAACAATAGTAAAAAATGTCATGGTATAACTGAAAATATTCTAGAATATGAATATACATATGTATTATCTTACCAACAGAATAGTCAACACTATAACTTACTATAATTTACATGTAAAAACATTATCATATTGGAATGTCCTAAAACGGGCATTTGCCTAGTTGGACATTTTAAGTTCATTATATTGTATTATGTAATATTTATAAACAAACAATAAATAAATAAATAAATAAATAAATAAAATTCAAAGCAAATTTGAGTTCATCGAACGAGTTAAACAATTTGTATTTTTGATGATGATTGAAGAGGCCCCGTTTTAACAAGGTGACATTTTAAATTCTCGGAATACCATAAAGTTTATCACAAAAAAACATGTTTTGGTACCTAATCAAAAATAGGTAACATTTTACGTTTGTATGTATTTTACCAGTTCAAGAAACTAGATTTATCTAAAAAATTTCGCAAAATACATCTAACATCTTCTCTTTTAAAAAATCATAATCTCGTGTACAATACAAGGTTGCCAAGTTGTATAATATATATTTAATTACCTGCCTCTATATATTAAAAATGTAATTATCATCAAACATAAGGAACCATGAAAAAATTCGCAAACTCTTATCTTTTCAAGATCATTTACACAAACATCTCTAGGCCACATACGTGTGAGTAGGTACCTATGCTCTAATACGGTCACAAGAGCATCCATTGTTTGCTTTTAAATCTCAGCAGATACACACAAGTAGCATCCACAACTCGCCAATATATTTTTTTAATTTCTAATTTCTGGTTCAGTGGTTGAGTGGGCATCGCGTTTGGGTCCCACCCAGGCGTTCCGTGTTCGATTCCTCGGCTGGCTAAAGGCCTTCGCCCACGGAGAAACTGAAATGAAACCAGTTGAGTGAAGGCCTTTAGTCCTCCACCACGACTTAAGCAACATTTTCGGCTTACTGTGGTGGTGGTAGGAGATTAGATAATCAAATATTGTCGGATTATTCGTAACCCGGAAATGTATGTCTTTCTTTTAAAAAAAAGGTCTTTGTCAAATAAATTATTTATAGTGTGTGTGTTTTTTTTTGTGAATACAGCACAAAAGTCCCAACTGCTCCCGTCTGGAGCCAGTGAGACTATGACTATAATACCTAGGTTGCATGAAGTTACTAATAGATATGCAGAATCCACACCCTATTGCTGCTAGCAAGGTTTTTTGTGTTACAGATTGTGTGTCCATTTACAAACACATATTGTAACACAAACTACATATTTTTTGATACATTCTTTTAAAAAAGAAACATAAGATACATATTAAAATGGTAATGTGTGGCATTTAAATGCCTCTTGAATTTTTCAAGGATGCTGTTAAAAAGTTGGGAAGAATTATTTAAAAGCGCCACACCTCGTATCATGCTTTGCCGAGTGTTCTGCTTTGTTGAGTACATAGCAGGTTATGATGCCGTCACTGCGTGTAGTTGTTAGGTGCGAACAACTGATACAATTGCGGGACATACGGTCTATCTATTTAATTATAAATGAATTCCAGGACATACGGTATTAAATATCCCGTTACTGCATGGGAGCCCATGCAGAAACGGAGTCTCCTCGACTGGAGACTTTGGTAGAGCGTTTCGGCGTGCAAATCTTCTTGATGCATTATTGCATGACGCATTGATGCGGGTATTCACCATGCCCCTCGTAGGATTATCATACAGGTATTAAAGAAACTTTTAGGAAATGAGCTAACGAAGATTGTAAAAATTGGAGGTCTTCACTCAGGAGAATTTCTTTGGGTAGACTGGTTTTTTATAAATGAAGCACTTTTTGGTTTTAACTTTAAGTTCTTGATTTGTTATTGTTATGATTTGAATATTTACAAACTGACGACAATAACTTTCCCCACCCAACGGACAAGGGTTCAGTAGTATTTTAAATTCTTTGTGCAAGTTTTCGTAAAGAAGTAAGTTAATTTTACCGATGCAAGCCTTTTTATAAAGGTTTCGTACATCTATATTTACCTTGTTTGTTGTGTGAGAAAGGGACAAAAATAAAATGATTCTATCGACATCTAACGAACAAATCAGACAACTCTTGGATCGCAATCCAACCTTTGATGGTAACTCAACTCCATAATTGGTTTGAGTCCTGGGTTTAAATCTAAACAAAGATAATATTGAATTCGTGCATTCATAGTTTTCATCAGAGAATTTCGGGAAATCCGTGTAAATCCACTCGATGGGCCTTCATAATTTTTTTTAGATAATTTATTTTTGAGTTACATAAATTTACAAAATATTGATTAACCCTAGTCTTATATTAACACGTAGGAACCTATCACACAAAAATTTAAGGTTCAAGGAGAAGAAAGCGTAGTTTTTACTATGGCTATTTTAATGTTTGTTTAAAGCAAAGCATCAAGGTTACATCTTTTCTCTACTTTACTATTAGACAAAAACAAACAGAAATTTAAATGTTTTGTTTAAACAACTCTTATATTTTATGAGTTTGAATGAACGACATTGATATCACAGTTTACATAGTTTATCTTTTTTTATATAATCATAGGTTGAGTACAGGAACTTAAAACTCCCGCAACCATAATTTGATTTTTTTTTTAAATTGCTGTTGATAAATTAAAAAAATTATATCATACCTACCTACAACAAAGTCAGTAGGTAGGTACGTCCTGACCGTGTCCTTTCTTCTAATTTACAACATTATTAAAGATTCGCCTCGGTGAGAGAGATTCAAAAGAGAAATTCTTTTGATTCTTGAAAGAGTCCACACTGATGAAATCTTCACCACCGCCTGAGATTTTTGTGGAATTGCTATATTTCTTTAAATTTATTTTATGTATAAATATTTGTAAAAAATGTTTTTATTCATACGGCGTTATTTCTTTCACGTAATAAATTAAAATGTGTAATGGTGTAAGAAGTTAATTAAAAAATATTATTATTATTAAAACACTTGGGCGAACAATTTGGGATGACCTATGGCAGATGTGTTGGTTATTCAATAAACGGTTCTCGGGGCGGCGGTACCCATACCTATCTCCCTAATTAAAATTACCACTGATATGAGTTCACGCTACGCCTCTTACTCGCACTCCCATGCTAGTCAGAACCGCCTACCGTATATACACCTTATTTAAATCGCTTAGTCAAATGCATATATAATAAGTTGAAATGTATTTTCGATTCACCTTTCAGGTACTTGCACTTTACAACGAATGAATTGAATCGTGTAAAAATTTCAAACATACAGGAACAAGTTTTTTTTAATTATTTTTTTACACTTTCAAAAATATAGGGGTTGATGATGTACCTCGCAGGAAAGAAAGCCGTAGTACAACAGGAAAAAAGGGCCAAATCCATTAGAACACTCAAATACACAGACGACACTGACGGTGAGTTGATCACAGACGAAACCAAAATATGTAAAAGATGGAAAGATTATTATTCTACATTACTGAATGAAGAATTTCCAAGAAGAACTCATATGTCAGAGCAACCAGTGCTGGGGCCAGTGGAGGTAATCCACCTCTTACCCGCCTTGGTATAAGTAACTGATGGTTACTCCTTCAAGGCTCTCGCAAGATTCTAATTTTTTTTGTTAAACGAAGCTACATTTATTTATTTTGAATGAATCTAGACCTCCAGTGTCCATGCATACGTTGTTAGTAAGCAGTATGCAAGTGCTTAACAGGAAAAACAAAATGCAAAAAATAGGTTAGTAAGACAAAGATAAATTAAACAGGGCAAAAGAAAAACTCATTCATGAGGCTCCATGAGGCGGCATTGCATCTGTAATCTATAAAACACCTGCATAAAATAGAGAACATAAGTAATACAATAAATCTCAAATCAATTGGCAAGTACCAACAAAAAAATGTGAATGGCTTTCGGTCTGATCATAAACTACACTTAGCTTCCGTGTCCCTTAGCCAACCACTCAATGAAGCCTCAAAGAATTTTAATTGAATATTTGGGGTAAAATACCCGAAGACTAAAAGAAAATTCAGCGTTGGGTAGTCAGAGGCAGGACAAAGGATAGTCAAGGTTGTCTGATCAAGCCTCAAGCCTGCACATGTTATTGGGGGAGGCGCAGATAGATTTGAGAAGGATCTGCAAAATTAGTAATGTAACTAAATATGAAGCAGGGACGAGGTCCAGCACACCCCCGTATGGGGATAGGGGAAAAAAAAAAAAAATTGGAGTTCAGTTCATCCAGTAAAACATTGAAACAGTTAAAGACAAACAAAACAAAACAAGGAACATGGCATAAATTAACAGGTAGTATAGTAATTATTAACAAAACAAATCGCAAGGCAATTATATACATTTTTTTAAAACATAGTGAACAAAATAATATAATAACGCAAATGTAAAATATAAAATATAAATCCTAATATATAATAAAATAAATGTTAATAAAATAAAAGAAATAACATATTACAGAAACGCAAAACACATAAATCATAACAATTAAATCCAAGCGGAAAATGTAAAGGAATCATGAAGAGTGTCCGTGAATTCAGAAGCAAAATACACCTGGTATCTAAGTTGTTTTACAGCTACTCAGCGACTCTAAGAACAGGCCATCTCTCAACCCAAACTTTCGTGAATTTCCTCAGGCACTCAAAGTTCACCTTATTCCTGGGGCCAGTTAAAAAAATCACTCAGACTGAAGTTAAAGTAGCCATATCACAAATGAAAGTGGGGAAAGCAGTGGGGCCAGACAATATTCCAGCTGAATTATGGAAAGAGTATGGTGAAGTGGGACATAAATGGCTGTGCAATCTGTACAATAATAATAATAATAGAAGTTTATTCCAGAATGTATGCAGGGGAAGTGCAATGCAATACAATCCATATTTTTAAATAAGAAAAAAAAAGATAAATAATAAGTTAAGGTAAAAAGTAAATAACAATACATAAATTAAATTTAAAAAAAAAACGAATAAGCATGAGAAATGAAACTGAAAAAATGTGATGTATATATCAAACACTAAAATTAACGTAAATAGCCGTTTACGGAGGGTATTTCATCGTCTCCCGTCTCCTGAGGGCCATCAGGGGAGATTCCATCCAGGCAGTCATGGCGGTGATGATCGCATTCTTCGAATGGCGCAGTCTGCGCCATAAACTTCCCATGTGGTGGCGGAGAAGTGCACGGAAAGTATGTACTCATCCCTCCAGGAACATTTCCGTAGCACTGCAGTATCTCAGTAGGCGGAAAAGTTGGCGATAAGCGTTATTGTAAGCAACCTTTAACTTACACCATTGGGTTGCAGTGTAGTCAACCCACAGTTCTGATGTGTACAGCGAGGTTCAGAAAGCGTTGAACAGTATTCTTTTTACTTTGGGGCTGCAGGAGTAAAAACGTCTTGACAGCATACCCGCTCTAACTGATATTACTCTTCTCTGCCTTTCCATGTCCTCGATATCCTTAAGGTCGTCTGTGAGGACATGTCCCAGGTATTTAACGCTGTGATTAACATTCATTTTCCTTTCATCTAGCCATACTGAGGGTGTTTGGACGATTTCGTTTTTCGGTTTAAAAACCGTAACTATTGACTTGGTGGTATTGTACAAAAGGTTATGGTTTTTTGCAAAGTCTTCACAAATTTTTAGTAATTTCTCTATACAATAAAGTACTTAATGGAGAACCAATGGCATAAAACTTTAGGAAGAGTTACCTTCTTCCATTTTACAAAAATAAGGGAGACTCTAGGAAGTGCGACAATTATAGAGGGATAAAGCTTATGTCTTACACCATGAAAATATATGAGAGGATTATCAACACACGAATAAGAAGGATCTTTATTATGACAAGCGATTCAATTTCGGAGGCGAGTGTGGGTATCGCCCACGACGCCTCGGGAACCATTTATTGGATAACCAAAGCCTCTGCCATAGGTCACCCCAAGTGCTTCGCTTCGTTTGGTGACTAAGCAGGGGTGCCCGGCTTAATGGTGTGATGTGTGTCCAGGTCTTGGTGGCGGATGCGGCAAACATATTGAAAGGCTTCTGTTCTGTTTTGTAAAAGGTATTAGCCAAAAACTATAATCTTTCTTTAAAGTTTTGAATCAGTTGCTCAAAACATACAGTTTTTTGCGTATAGTAAATAAAAAAAATACAGAAATTCGTGGCTACTTAAGAGCAGTAAGCGCTCAAAAAGAAGAGGATGGGGAGATATGTTAATAAGAAAGTGTTAAGGAGCGCGCTTTTTTAAAAACGATAATATTTAAGCGAAAATTGTGAAAATGTGCAATAAAACATGACTCGTTTAAAATACAAGAATCTTGGGGAAATATTTAAATAGCACTATTTAATAATTATAATAATTTTCGGAGCATATCTGATGATTTTTTCTGTTCGGGGAATTTAATACAATTTCCCTTTCGGCGTGGCAAATGTAATTATTTATATATCTATTTTTTATTAATAAATATATTTTTAATAAAAATAACATGTATTTTTTAGAAATTTAAAAACTTAAAGTGTTCAAGAGAAATATGTTATAAAACGGTAGAAATTAGGAATGCCGTGGCTTAGGATAGTTTAACTTGCGACCTTAATTGAAGAATAGTGCAACGGTTTTTTGTTGAGATCTGTGTTTAATGTATTTTAAAGGTTTCCGTTTTACAAAATAACAAAAATTATCTTGACGAACTATTGTAATTCCGAACGAAAATAAACTAACACCATTGGTTTGACCTTCGACGTAGTAAAAATTTTGTTTGGCAATTTTGGCCCTCTTTTAGTGACTAACTTTTCCGAATCAATCGCCAAAATTGAAAGTTCTTTTACAAGTTCTTTAATATAGATAGATACTATAGACCCATCTCTATTCTCTGTTCATTTGCGAAAATTTTTGAAAAATTAATTTGTCCATATCTGAATTATCATCTCAAAAATCTTATAACTCCAAAACAGCATGGTTTTCTCTCCCAGAAATCAACATCCTCGAATTTACTTTGCTATGTCAATACCTTAACCGAAGCTGTTGATAGAGGTCAACAAATAGACTCAATCTATACAGATTTTAGCAAGGCTTTCGATAAAGTAAATCACAGATTACTAATTCATAAACCAAAACAAATGGGTGTTCATGGCACCTTGCTGCCGTAATTTCAATGAGGCTTATAAAAAATATTCGATTAATTTGACAATGTCAACATTATCCAACTTCAAATCATCTCTTAACAAGCTTTAAAGCTCCCTATTACGTTGTTTCATAAACTTATGAACCTATAGACTCATTGTTCTAAAAACTTGTTAACCTTGTAAAACTTGTTAATTATTATTTTGTAATGTATAGTATGTGTGTGTGTGAATGAATGTAATGTATAAGTAAGTATTATATTATCAATTTTGTGTTTTGTTTTAATTAGTGATAGCATCAACCATGTTCAGTGTAATTGTATCTATGAAAGCTCTGATGTAAATCACTGTTGACAAATCTAATAAAAATAAAATATTTCCAAATGAAAAATCTATGGCTTTCATTGTTTTAAATTTTTTTTACCAGCAGCGCTTTATTTTTACCCACATTGATAGTTTTATGAAACAAATATTGTTTTACAATATTTTAAGTAGGTTTGCGACTCCACCGATAACAAAGATAACCAGATTATGTTGTACATACCCTCCCACAAGGGTCCACATACAAAATAATAACGGATAGATATAATAATACTTCGACTAAAAAGGTTGATCATTCATAAAAAACAGCGGAGGGTGAATTTATAATTAAAATTATAATTTATGGAATAAATATAATTTATTTTATTACTGAAAGCGGGTCGTGCTTTAAAAAAGTTTGAAAATCACCATTAGTGAACAAAGTCGAGCTGGCGTGACGTCACAAGCAGTGTTGTGATTTGATGACGTCAGAAACTTTGATGCAAAAGCAATTCTTTAACATTATTGCGTTTATTAAAACGCTGTCTAAAAGACATATGTAAGGTGTATTTTTTTGTTGTAGTCAGATAGGTGTGTATCTTGTACAACATTCAGAAGTTAGATATTTTTGTGTTTGAAAATGGCCCGGACGGCTGGAAGACAAATTAGTTTCAGTGTAGACCTCGTAGACCGATAAAAGGTACAACACAAAGCACTATGCGATCTAAACAGTGCAAAACAATGCACGCACTTTTTCATAAATGGGCCTTGAGCCAATTTTTATTTGGTTTCTGGCGTCATTGTGCATTTCACAGGGCACGTCTAGATATCATACCTCAATGCATATTTGTATTTAAGTTTGTCGAAAAATCCACACATTATGTAACCATCAAACAATTAATTATGAAAAATTAAAAAAAAAAACTAAAAAAAAAATTCTTAATGAAAATAATATTTTGGATTTTTAGATGTTAATGGACAATATGCATTTTTCTGACATTTAAGGCATATTTCTGCCATTTTTTATCCAAAATATGAGCTTTTCAAATTAGAAATGGTTGATATTTGTGTCTTTCAAAAAAGAGGGGAAACCCCCTCCCCTTCCATTTGAAATTTAAAAAAAAACCAAACAGAACCAGTTCCAAAAGACATATTATGTTATCTGTTTTTTTCCAATACAAGTTAAGCATATATTTCGCCATTTTCGCCATTTTCGCCATTTGGCACTGTTCATGCATATTTTGCCATTGCTAATGTATAATTTGGCACCCTTAATTCATATTTTGGCATTGTTAGTACATATTTTGGCAATGATAATGCATTTTTCATCTTTTTTGTAATTTAATTTATCTGATAGTATTTTATTATTTATTATTTGAAATACATACATTATGACAGATTTACAGAAGGAAAATATATTTTATTTTTATTTTAACTTTATAGATGTCCTGGTTCGAGTCCCAGAGGTGCCAACATCTTTTTCTGATTTTTCTGTTTCCAGATTTTCGATTGAGTTTCGCTTATATTGTCTTCATTTAATTAAATAGAAAAATACATGGTTCTTAAAAATTAATTACAATGAAGTAATTTCTTGTTTACGAATTTACCCAATTTAATAGATAAAATTCTCGTGAATTGACGAGTCGTGCCGTTACAATATAAGATAAAGAAAAAAGATTTACTTAAAAAAATTATTGTATTATTAATTATTGTTACGCTTATGTCTGCACAGTTTCGGATTGTTGTAAACGGAAGTGGCGCCCTCTATTATTTTCAAAAAACAATAGTTGGAGTTTTCAAACGGCAACCCCGATGATAAAATTTTAAAAATAAAATTTACAAAACTTAGAACTTTTCGGTTTCAAAAACTTTTGTACAATTTCCCGACTCATTTTCAAATCGTTTTTCCGAGCGAAATTTTTTTCTGGTCCAGTGAATTTAAATTGAACGTAGTTATACGGTATACATACATATTACACAGGCATTCACAAATGGTTTTTGATAAATGAATTTTTAATAAGTGGTCATACCACTAACAGACGATGTATTTATTATATTATTTTTTTGTTCTTTTATCAAATGTTATTCACTCACCGCTCTTAGATATGATTATGTTTAAGGCAATTTCAAATACAAAATTATGTTAGAAAATAAAACCATGAGTCATCATTTGGAAGTATCTCGAATAATCGACCACCATACACGAACATTAGCCTAGCATGGTGGTCGAAAATCCACAAACGATGTAACCGTTCAAAGCAATGATAAAGAAAAAAATAAAAAATAAATATTAGAATACATAACGACCTTCAGTCGAATTTAAACGATTCGGTTATTGGGGAAACTATAAAGGGATAATAACCATTAATAATTTCAGTAATTTTATTCAGAAATTAGAAATAAGTCATCGTTAATACAAATACCTATCTAGAAATAATATAAATACGTCTGTAAGTGGTATAACCACAGTTTGATTATGCCTTACAAAGACGAAAAAACTGTCACGCGTAATTATAATTACAGATAAATATATTAAGAAGTTCTGTTAATATGTATTTATATTAAGTATATAAATAAACTGTTTTTATAAATTGAATAATAATATTATTGAATACATAAAAGAAATTAAAATTAAAATGGAATTCTACAAATTAAACTTGATAACCCCTGTTGGTCTGTGATGCAGATTGGCCGCAACAGACCGAAAAGAATCATATAAAAGGTTCTCACATCTCTATTAGATCAAAATCTAAACTTCGGTCTACTTGAACACAATAGGAATTACCAAAATGATGTCTAAGGTGATGTTTATTGCAATTGTGGGAGCCTGCTTGTGGGTAAGTTTTTCGACAACCTCTTAATTTACCTGTACATTCATTGTTACCTATATTAAATTTAGCAAATTTTACGGTTGACTATTTTTGTTCATTTTAGCAAGAAATTACATTCCGAACAAAATGTAAATTTAAAATTTTGTGACACGGTTTTTTATAATGAAATGTTTTTACAGAAAACATATCATTATAAAAAGATATAGATGGCCTAGCCTTCGGTGACATATTTTGGCTTCCTAATTATATTTTTATTTTATTCTATCAAATTGTGTCTTCATATTATACTAAAATTTCTCATTACACACAAAGTTATTATTCATTTTGTTCTTCGCATTCGAGTTAAACAAACAACGTCCAAAGTAAAAACTCCACGATTTTCTTTTGTTTTTTAAATTATTTATTTTTAATAAATCGCTTATTTGATACATATATTTCAGAAATACAAAAAAATGCTTTTTCAAATATTCAAGTCAACAAAAGTTTAAACATGCAATAGGCCACTTGCATTGAATTCATAACGACTTGGAAAAAATCGTGTGGATAGATCTTTGTATTAAGATTGCGAAAATGTTAGTAAATTTTTTTAGAAATGTATAGTTTTTATTATTTTGAAATAAATAAATCCATTATTTTGGCTCGTGACGTCACTACATGAAAATGTCCCGTCTCCGAAAATGTTCCTATTAATTTTGTAAAGTTCCACACTGATTTTTTTTTTTTTTATATGGCATCACTTTGATTTCAGGCGAATTTTTTAATTCGTTCACTAGATTTATTGTTTGTTCTCTGCGAACTTATCATTTGGTTCGACTTTTTGACAGATATTCTGAAAAGAACCCCGTACATTTTAGAAGTCGGTACGTGTTTTAGAGGTATAATGGTTATGGTGCTGATTTTAACAAAATTAAATTTTAAAATATTCTTATTATTATTATAATTTACAAGTACGAGTATATTACATTGGATTTAGTAATATATACGTTGTACATTATAATGATTTATGATCAATAAGATGGATCAAGGAAAAAAATATTTATGAGATGTAATATTTTTGGTATGCCTCGTAATTCTCCTGTGCCATTCGTGTGGAAAACGTTCTTTTTTTTTAAACGATTTTCGGCTATGTAATTATCGTTTTTTCGCACCTATAAAATTATGTCTCGTCTTTTCGGTTAATAAAAAATGGTCTGATTTTACGGATTGAAATTTTCAAAAAATCCCCAGGGTGTCAAAAATACGTTTAAAAAAAAAGCAGAATATCTTAGAATATTTGTCTAAGCTGGAATTTTTTTTTAAATGTGATGCAAGTGGCCTATTGTTTTGTATTGTAATCTTTTGTAAGTAGAATCCATCCTTTCGGAATGTTCGAAACACTGGTAAAAATAAAAATATGCGTATAAGGCAATTTGTCTATTTGTTGTATTTTTTATTGGTAATGACAAAACAAATCATGTGTTGCTCTGTTAACAAAGAAACTACATTTGAAGTTTATTTGTCGATTTTAAAAACATTTTAACAGTTTAACACTATAAACTTATTTTTATAATCTTTTGATTACTCCAATGTTTGCTACATAGCTAGTCAAAAACAGTAATGTTTTTTATGTCACCATGACAACACATCAATGAAGAACATTTGAAAAGCAATTCATTATTCGAACACAAAGAAATCCAATGCATTTCTAGGTAGGTATTCCTTAACATGCATTTTGAAAATTAGTCATTTTTCCATGAGCCAACTTGATTGTGGATACTATTTAAACAATGGCAACTCTCTCAATTTTAATTTACATTATTTTGCCGACTAACTCGTATCCAATGATAATCTTTTGCCGATTTGTTCCTACGACTTAGGGCCGGTAGTTGTGAGATATTTATGTCCGTCAAGTTGCTATGAATAATAATTAATTATTTATAGCAAATAATAATAATAAAATTCATTTTTTAGAAAATGAATTTTATAAAATATATTATGATAAAACAGACAAAACAATTACTCATAATAGACCTGATATAGTTTTACATGACAAAATTAAATAAAATAACTTATATCATTGATGTAGCTGTTCTAAATTCCTGTAATATTCAAAAAACTGTTTCTGAAAAAATTAGAAAATACACAGATTTAGGAAATGAGATTAAAAGAATTTGGCATTCTCGGACTATAAAAATATTACCATTTGTTATTTCGGCTACTGGCATTATACCTAGGTCTCTGATTCAAAATTTAGGCGTATTAGATTTGTCAAAGAATTTATATATAAAAATGCAAAAATCAGTCATTTTAAATACATGTAGGATTACAAAAGATTTTTTAAATATTTAATATTGAGGGATCAGTAGGTTTTATAGGTTCAATTAGGAATTCCACCGAGCCGAACCCTCTGATATGAAAATATCTGGAGTCGGTGAATTATTTTCCCATTTGGTCTCTGGTAGGTTGACATGTTGTTCTTGTATTGTTTTGTATTTATAATACTTATATAGTGCAATTGCATAGCGTGGATTAACCAGATGATCATTTGGGAAGTGTGTGAAAGGGTTTAGTTTTTCCTGTGGGGAAAATTAAACCCGGACATTTAAATCTGGTGCGTAAAATTATTATTGATAGGAATATGCACCGTTATTTTTTAAATATTTATATTGAGGGATCAGTAGGATTTATAGGCCCAATTTATATGCTCTAGCCCATTCGATAATACAATACGGTATCGTTGCATGGGGAGGAGCTTACAAAACCTCAATTTTAAAGTTGGAAATTACTCAAAGATTAATAATCAAAATTATTACTAAGAAACCATCAGATTATTCAACCCCTCAACTTTTTCAAGACTTTCAAGTCCCACCTCTAAAAGATACATATATAAAATATACACTGTTTCAAATACACAAAGACTATTCTAAGAAGTCGCACCACGCCGTGGTCCGCGTTGAGAGCAATAGGCAAAACACAGTGGGTCGCTTGTGTACGCCATTAATGCATACCAGTTTTGCACAACACTACTACACGTACAATGGAGTGGTGTGGTTTAATCAACTAGCAATAGATCTGAGATTAGAACCTGACTACAATAAATTAAAAAATAAATTAAACAATAATATCTTAAATAATTTAGCCACTTAGAACCGCATTACCTTTAATTAACAATACTTATTCAAAATTTTATTTTTATATTATTATTTTTTTTTTGTTATTTTTTTTTACACATTTGATTTATTGTACGTAAATATAATGTATGTGTTATAATTTTTAATTTTAATTTTTTTAATTTAAAAATATATATTTATATTTTCTCTTCCCTTTACACACGAGTTGTTACACTCTCTTAAAGGTTATATATTATATACATATATATGTTTATACTGTTTCTAATCAATGTTGCATGTTAGTATTTAATGATTTGAGTTTAATCCGATTGTAACCTGAAAATGTAATCACTCATGATTATATTACATGTATATGTATATAAAAACTAATTAAAAAAAAAAATAGGAGTTCTACCGAGCCGTACCCTCTGATATGAAAATATCTGGAGTCGGTGAATTATTTTCCCATTTGGTCTCTGGTAGGTTGACATGTTGTTCTTGTATTGTTTTGTATTTATTATACTTATATAGTGCAATTGCGTAGCGTGAATTTACTAGATGATCATTTGTGGAAAAGTGTGTGAAAGGGTTTAGTTTTTCCTGTTGGGAAGACTTAATATTTAACCCGGACAGTCTGAAAGTCTGAAAAAAATCTTCCTAATCAGGTAGGAATCCTGGCAAGATCAGCCTAGTGCGTAGGTTCTCTACGTGGGTGATAACGCCCCACGAGCGTTTGAGACTTTCAGGGGGGCAGTAGAAGACCCAGAGAAAATTCGGGGCGGGAACGTGAGGGCGTGGGCAGGTTAAAAAAATATGGTAGAAAAAAGACAAGCTAAACACGCACTAATAAACCAAAGAAAATATTAATATTGGTTAATTTTTGTTATTGTGTGTGTTATAATCATTTTAATCACGTGTGCGAAAACTCACATATTTCGTTAGTTCGGGAAGTGTATGAAAATTGAACTGAAAGATTCCATTACATTCAGATCTACATTAAATTGGATGATATGATTTTTTTATTATATAATACTATCAGCTTACGTGTATTATTATTATTTTTATTAAGAATTAACACTATATCATGAATACAAGAAGGAAGGAGTTATCAACCCGGTATTTAAAATACAAAAAAAAAACTTTTAACTTGCTTAACAAAAAGGTAGAACAAATAATTTAATATGAGGTTGAGTATACGAGTAACTTGGTTAAATGACTCTACCGGCCCATAGCTTTTATTACGAAATGGTTAGGTTCCATCCCAATTTTTTTTCCATTCTTGATGCCGTGATAATTTTTATTTGCGATTAAATATCCACCCGAGAGGCGCGGGTCTAGAGCCTTCACTTCAGATGGGCCCCGGTTAGGTGCCAAAATGGTACCTGTACATTGAAGACTCAGGAATCGAAAAATAATAATATCTAGCTAAAGTCCCCGGCATTGCCCGTACTTTACACAGAGTTTTTCGAAATCAGATAAAGACAGCAATTTCTTTCTTGTTTTGAAAATTTGACCAATCCCGGAATAAAATGGTAATGGCAGGTTATTCCAACCGAAATCTGGCTACTTCCATCCACAAACTAGCTACCTACTACCTACCAGCTCTGCTACATGAAGCAGATTCTATTCTCAATATGCACACCACTGTTGGCAAGTTAACATTCTTCTTACGTCTCCCCATGTGTTTTTAGGCAACTGGGGAATCTATCACCAACGTGTACGACCCCATCACCAGGCAGATCACGCGGCTGGAGGAAGAGGCGCCGGGCTCCTGCAACGTGACCGGGACCTTCTGCGCGTCCTGCACCAGCGTATCGGAATGCATCGACCTCGGCAACGGGGACTACTTCAGACAGGATGGAGTCGCCACCTGTGACGGCGCTAGCAGCTGCACTACCAACACTGGATACTGCACCACTGCCCCAAACCCCGCCTGCGATCCCAGCATGATGGATTACACTATGGCCTGCCGTCAGGTCGGATTCTTCCCTCACCCGTTCAACTCTTCCTTGTATTTCTTGTGCTCTTCGAACGTGTCCGATCCTATACCATTCACTTGTCCAGAAGGGTATGCTTATGATGTGTACTCTACCCTCTGCAGAGTGAAGCTTGCCCCGAAGACGTACGGCGATCTGTTGATCCTTCCCTGCAATGGTACTGCTCGCGGGGCGATCCCTAACCACCCCAGCATGTATTATATCTGCCTGAAGAAAGCGCCGAGCACGGTGTTCGTCCCTCAGTTATACTTGTGCGTTAACAACCAGTTCTACAATAACGTGACCAAGTCCTGCCAGAATAGGACTGGCACCTTATTAGCGGATGGGAAGTGCGCCACCAAGGTGATGTTCTACGACAGCGGCGCTTGCGGGGCCTACACGGAATGCAATAACGGCAGTCTGCCCATCAAGAGGTCTTGCTACGCGGGCTATTATTTCGATGAGAAAAAGGCAGCATGCACTCCCTACACCTGCCTCAATGTAAAGAATTAATGTAATCAAAAACATTTTTTACAACCAAGGTGTTATTATACTTTAGGAAAACTAAGATTTCAAACATTTCAAGATCATCAACTTTTTATTGCAAAACTACTAATAAATACTGAAAAGTGCTGTCAAATACATTATGAAAACAAAATATTTTTCATAATTTGTTAAGTTTGTTTTCGTTTTTGCTTCTCTTTCCCATTATAATGATAATAAAGAATGTCATACAAAATAAAACAAAACTAGTTTTTAATATTATTCGGTAAAAAGCAAAACCCAACAACCAATGAACCATTTGTATTTACAAAGAGCATTTACTTTGAGGTCGTCCATTAATCACGTGAGGCTCGAAAGGAGGGGGGGGGGTTCGGAAAAAATCACGAAATATCACGAGGGGGGGGGGGTATAATGACATATCACGTGTATTTATTTTTCGTGATAATATTCTGAAAATTTCCAAACACTTTGTACTAAAAACAGTACACGTGATTTTGGGGAGTAGGGGGTGGTTAGTCTAAAACCTCACCACATATCACCAGGGGGGGGGGGGTTAAAAAGTTGTTAAAAAACATCACGTGATTAATGGACGACCCCTTTGTGGCTTGCTATATCTTCTGATGTTTAAAGTACATTGTCTGGCGGGCGTACGGCGTGAATTTGATTTGCATGCAAATCTAGGTCTACAGATCAACAAAGTCAAAACAAAATTAATGGTGATCCACAGGGCAAATACCTTTGTAAGAACAAATAATGCTCTCGCAGACTTAGAAACGGTGAGCGACTTTATATATCTAGATTCTTCAAATGATAAAAGAGATGAAACAGAAGTGAATAGAAGAATTTGCATGACAAAAGACTCCACGAGTGAAAGATATGGAGTGACGGGTGCATAACGAAGACCACCAAGATGAAACTGGTATGGACGTTGATTTTCCACATATTTATACTGGGGTGGAAACAAGGACACTTAGACCCGGCTAAAGAAAATGGATAGACACCCTTGAAATGTTTAGGATTATATGGACAGCCATATGCATAAATGTGTCCATTTTGGAAGAGCTAGGCATACACAACAGGCTTTCAACTATCTGCCTACAACGTATTTTAAGATACTTTGACACATTGCTCGCCTAACAGAGGACTCCAACTGGATAACTTATAGTCACTGGCAAAGTAGAAGGCAGAAGAAGGTCACAGCGCGCTGGAGTGACCAAGGATCACTGGCGTCCGGTACGCGGTCTCCGCAATTCTCTCAGGAGTGGAGAAGCCTTGTGGAAGGGTTACGATCCTCAGCAATGAGGAACAGACGTGAGACCCATTAACCAGCGGCAGAGAAATCAAATTTTGTCGAAAGATGGTACTGCGATCTTTGCAACCCTGTACAGGGCGGTTCCAATGAGAAAGCTTGATTATTCTTCATAACAGCATTTTAAACTAATAACTAAAAATCGATTTTATTTCATTAAAAATATGCTGTAATATGTAGTTACCCTACATTCAAGGACGGTCTTTCTAGGAAATTGTGGGATAGAAAAGGATTTGAGGGGTAGGTGGGGAATCTA
Source organism: Limnephilus rhombicus (assembly GCA_929108145.2). Lineage (NCBI taxonomy): Eukaryota > Metazoa > Arthropoda > Insecta > Trichoptera > Limnephilidae > Limnephilus > Limnephilus rhombicus. Next base: position 46,415,555 of record OV815271.1, read on the forward strand.
GGGGTCAGTGTATTCAGGAGTGACAGACGTATAAATCCATCCCTCCCGCGGAGACACTGACTGAAGAGGTCAAAGGGACTCCCACAACCCTTCTCTCTCAGAGGTGTTGGTTATCAAATAAATTATTCCTGAGGCGGCGGCACCTTCACCCGCCTTCCAAATTAAGTAATTAATATGAAAAGTACCGTAAATAAAGATATAAACCGTCAAAATTTTTATATTCGCGGCCAGCCGATAAACGTGCTGTAGCAACCACGCATTGTTGCTACGTCACGCTTTGGATTGCACCCGAAACGTATCGATGTTTCCAGAAGCGGCGGCTGTGTTCAAATATATGCAAGCGAAATTACTAGAGCTCTCGTCAGCCGTCTGGCATGGACGGTACTCGACTGAACAGTAGGTACCTAGTTCATCGGAACAGAGCCGCGGACCTACCTACCTCTCACACATTCCAGAAAAGGTACGAACCATTGTACTCGCCGAGTGACGATTTACCACTAATACTCCACTCGTCTGGCCATATAAAAGGCGCCCAGCAACAACGAAAGTATCAGTATTCGTTCAACTTACCGAGCAGTCGCCTCGTCTATCCGCAATCAACCTTGACCCAGTGTGTACTATTTAATATCGTAAAACTGTTACGCTGACGTGTTTGTGTGCTTACGAATTATAATTATTGTGGGAACTCAGTAAAGGTTTATTTTATCACGCAATCTCGTTTTTCTACATTCAACTACCAGCCTACATTCGAGTACCTACAGTGCGATGTCAAGGTACATAGCAATGATGCAAACCAATCCCAATGCAATGATGACTGGCGCAGCAGTACCTAACTACTGCAGCACTTCCACTCGAATTATGAATTGTGTCCTTTGTGCCGTCACCAGAAACGATTGTATACATTTTATCCAAGTTCACTTCGAAAGTCTTCCGTTATATGAATACAGTAATTTTACTGTCGTTATTATCTCTTTATGATGCATTTTCATTAAAAAATACCCTTTTATTCAGAATAACTTTCTTATTAATAAAAAAATAAAATCCCGACTTTGGAGAAGTTATTCGAGGTCGGGGAATATTCTTGGGAATATTCATAGAAATTTATGATTCAATGTCTATTTATTACTTAATTAAATGCTAATAAGAACTAATGTGTCCCTATCCGTTTCGGTCATATTTAACTGTATCATACATACTTCGACTTCTCAGTCCCCTTCCCTCTCCCCACTCCCCTCTCCCGCTTCCCCCGCCCCGCGAACCCCCCCTCTCGAGTTCCCCCTCCCGCATTCCATACACTCAGTCCTGGTAAATTCAGTTTTCACCCAGCTCACGTGCCACCTTTTGCATTTTTTTATACAAATTTCATTATGCCAGAGCTCACCAATAGAATAATAATAATACACTTTGTCCTGACAATAACGAACACAAAAAAAATAAATATCCATTTTGGTGCAGTTGTTCGGCAGTTATGCGCGTACATATAGATAGATAGATCTGCGACATCTGTTGACTTTTCTGCAAGTCTAGGATGAATATAAATATAATCCACGAAACGTTTATGAATTTTTTTATTCCGTTTATTTCTATAAGAGTGAATTTTCTTAAATACCTCTAGATTTATAATGTTTATGGTTCAATAAATTACCTGACTGGTGACTAATGCACTTCCCTTACACGTACAGATATCCTTTCACACTCTTACCTCTTCCGGTATGAACTTATCTGATATTTTAACAACAGAAACAACACGATTCCTTCTTCAGAATACAGCAAAGTGGCGTGCCTTAACTGGCACGCGTGCCATAGGTCTTGTCCTGCTCTACTAGGGGGTGATAAGCAAGAAGAGCTATTATGCGACTGTGAGACCTGTGCGTGCCCAGACAAATTACCATTACCTACATTTATTGAAGGAATTCATAAAAATGTAAAAGCTCTCTCAAAGTTTGTTTAGTTCGCACTTGGTACGGAATTTGGATAATTAACTCACAACATTTCTAGAAGGAGTCGGCAAAAGACATGAAATGCTGCACAACAGTGTTTTAGCGTAGACTCCTTTTGTCTTTTCTTGTTTTTTTATATGAGCCGTCTCAAGGATTTTGATTTATTTGATCAAGCAATGTCTTCCAAGAGCTAGCCGATTTATTCATTCACCCATATACCTGATATTATTTTTGTGTTCACATTTCACATCTTACCTTGGTGTAATTGATTGCACTTACCTCGGCCTTGCAGTACTTTATGAACTCCTTAATCATAATACGGTTTTAAGTGGGTTTACAGGAATCCTATTTCTACGACATTTAGACAGTTTTGTTCTGTCTCTGAAGTTCTATACCCCACTTCCATACATCAGGGTTGGTATCTGAATTATTTATGACCTGGCGTCCTTTGAAAAATTTTTCTGAGCAACTACTGCTTTCAATCTTCAATAGATTGAATTTTCTATATTCATTTAGTAAAGTCTTTTTTTATAATAGTTTATAATAGGAAATAGTTTATTTATTTATTTACTAGCTGACCCCGCCACGCGTTGCTGTGGCTAATAAAACACAACCTTTATATACTACCGCCGTCTTTGAGTTTATCGCAAAGAGATAGACAGATGCCGCGGGGGACTTTAATTTATAGGTAGAGATGGTGTGAAAGGCTATAATAATGTGCATGAAATGCTTGGGGTAACTAATGTATTTAAGTTAATAAGGATTAATACTGTACCCGTCTAAATAACTTTTCAATAACCGCAATGTACGTGACCATTTTTTTAGAAGATAGAATGGGTATAGTTAGCTATCCGTAAAAGATTGTATATATGCTTTCGCGGATTTTTTTGTAGATCTATAAAAGAGGAATATCTCACCATGCATTTTTTTGTTATATCCCAAAAGGATAAGGCAGCTTTTTCGATGAAAGCTATCAGGCGGCTTGACTTTTTCCGACACTTCTAACAATTATCGTTGTTTCAACTAATTTATACAAATCCTTGACAAATTACATACCTACACCTTCCTCAAGAAACATTCTATCTATTGGTGAAAACCGCATCAAAATCCGTTGAATAGTTTTCGAGTTTATCGCGAACAGACAGACAGATAGACGACGCGGGGAACTTTAATTTATAATATGTAGAGAAGAGATAGATATGTAGAGATGTAGAGAAGATGTAGAGAACAGAGATTTAACATTGAATAAACTTATTCAATTTTACAACCATTTAACTTTTTTCTGTTTTTTTACATTACTGAACTGACCCAGCAACAATCTTTTGAATTTATTTAGTGATAAAATGAACATGTTCACTGACTCTTCATAACTATTACCATTTGTTAGTATTCTGAACAGTGAGGAGTTCACTGTGTAGTTATCAGAATATCTGCATTGAAATAACTCTTTCATAGAAACCAGAAAACTTATCAATGCATCCATATCTGGACTATCAAATGCGTAATTTTGAATTTTATATAGAAATACAAGTCAGTGAAAATCCTTGTATTTCAGATTGTAACGTATTCGATTAAAGTAAGCGTCAAAATGAAACGTAAGTAAGGTGATTGTTACTTAGAATTCTATAATTCTAAAATTGCATGTATAAAAGATATGTGTATGTATTAATAAAAAAAACCCAAAGCATGAGACAGACATCATTTGCAATGAAACTCAAATTTGAGAGGAGATAATTTAATAGTTAAAATCCACAAACAAGAGTTATTATCTTAACCAAAAACATTGCAAAATCCGCAGAGGTACATTTCGCTCGAAAAGCCAAATGATTCTCATAAATCTGAATTAATGTCACCTAATATTAAATGATTTAATTAATCTTAGAGGTTAAAGAATTATACCCGAGCGCCATCTTATTTTTGTGCAAAACAAGAAAAGTAGGTAAGTAAAGGCTTTAGTATGAGAAAAATTTGGTCACTATTTCACCATCAAAATGCAATAATTTTTCGACTTTTTTTTTTTACGGGGACTTGTGACGTCACACATCATAGACGAAGATAGAGTTAGCAACAAAAACAAAAAAGACGCGACCATGGACAATATAATTTTCTTTCAAAACCTACCCAAACCCACCCAAATCATCAGCCTAAAATACTATTTTAAAAATAAAACTCGTAATTACATGATAAGAATGGCAAGACAAGACGAACCGCCAAACAACTTGATCTTGGTACACACTCCTTGCCTCGTTCACATTCATACATCGTGTCATACATGCTCTTCTATTATTCCGACTCTTCACATGGCCCGACTCAAGTATCTGATTCACTTGGTCTTATGTATTCCTCGGTTATATCTTCCTTGGTTATGTCACTTGGTTATGTCACTATTCACTTAGTTATGTCTTCCTCGGGCGTCTCCGACTTCTTCTTTCATTAACATTTGCGACATGTATTCTCCTTACACTCCTTTCTTCGTTCATTCGCTTTGCATGCCCAAACCATCTGAGCGTCCCTTTCTTAATCTTACTCTTTAGGAAAAAATCGAACACACTAGGAGCAATAAATGACTTAATCAGTAAACTTAGAAGCGGCATTGATGGTGGAAATTATATTTTATCTATATTAGTTGACCTTCAAAAAGCCTTTGATACAGTTAGTCACGACATACTTCTCAAGAAACTCAAGAAAATTGGTGTAGTTGGTCCTGCTCTTAATCTACTCAAATCATATCGTAGCAATAGAAAGCAATTTGTTAGCATTAACAATCAAAATAGCAAATACGTTCCAATAAACTATGGAGTTCCGCAGGGGTCCATACTAGGTCCACTACTGTTCCAAATTTACATAAATGATATTTCGCAATTAATTTTAAATGGTGAAATCTTTTTATATGCATATGATACAGCAATTTTTTACTTGTGTAAAGATTTAGATATTTTACTAGAAAATGCACAAACAGATCTAGAAAAAATCAACAGTTGGCTCCAATCAAATATGTTAACAATGAATGTTAAAAAAACAGGATACATGATCTTAAACTCACCCCGTAAAATAGTTCCTCCTCATGTACCCTTAAAAATTGAAAACAATGAACTTCAAATCCTGATCCAGGAAAAATATCTTGGGCTGTGCATTGATCAGCATTTGACATTTAAACAACATATACAAGGTATTAAAGATAAAATCATCCCCTTAATTAGCGTATTTAGCCGGATATCATATCTGTTGCCAAATAAATTAAAAAAAGGTTTATATTATAGTCTCGTACACTCACATTTAAATTACTTGATTGAAATCTGGGGAAACGCATGTGAAACATACATAAATGAATTACAGGTAATACAAAACAAGGTAATCAAAAAACTATTTAACTACAAGCCCAGAACACCCACAAAAAATATATATATGGAAACAAAACTACTAACGTTAAGAAAACTATATGAATACAATACATGTCTCCTTATATACAAAATAAACAATAAACTCGTACACACAAACACAGAATTCATTAAAACGTCCCAAGTACACAAACACTTTACGAGACAACACGATAACATACATTTAAACACCATCCACACTAACGATGGTAAACAATCCATTGGTTACGAGGGAGGAAACTTATATAATTGCCTCCCAAACGACATTAAAAACGAAAAGAAGCTGGGTAAATTTAAAAAAAAATTATTAATATTTATTCTTGAAAAACAAAATAATGATGTTGAATAGCGCTGTATTGAAATATTTACTTTATTTTAATTTGTATAATTATTTCTAGTTAAATGAGTGAAAATGTAATTTTCTTTTAACTGGAATAAAAAAAATATTAAAAAAAAAAAAACTCATTACGCTTACATCAGCCTTGCATTCTTCGTGGATCTCCACATTTCTCACACGATCGTACATGGTTTTACCACACATGCGCCTCAGGGATCTCATTTCTACAGCATTCAGTCTACTTTCATCCTTCCACTGCCAGTTCCATGCATCACTGCCATACATCAGGGTAGGTACCAGCACTTCATTATGGACGGCTAACTTCGCTTCTTTGGACAGTTTTTTGTTGGCGCCAACGGCGTTCAGTCCTCCATGAATAGAGTAGCCTGCATTAGGAGCGCACAATCATGTTGTAATTATATATTCTTGTATAAGCAGGTTATATTTCTGTAGCGAATTGCCACATGAATATGTTGTATTAAAGAAAAAAAAATCATTTGAATGTATTATATCTTTTTTCAGGTCTAAAATAAATTTACCATATTGCCAAGTTCCATGGAGACATTAGTTTGCATGAGATGTTTGATGTTTACTGGGCTTCCTTCCTGGGCTCAAAAATATATTATATTTTGTTTAGCTCGGCTTACCATATTTTTCCTGAAATCATAAAAAATAGGACTTAAGAAATTATATTTTCTAAAAACTATATTGGTTTAGTTATGGATTTTTTTTTATTGTATTTGTTTATATGTATTATAGAACATACCTTTGTAAGTATGTAGTTACATTTCCTCCCATGTCTTTTAATTTAAGACGACTCTCATATTAAACCAAGTTCCACGATACGTACTTACTTATATAAAAAAAACCAACTCAAAAGCATTAAATTTGTATGACGTTATTAGGTTATTGAATGAAAGTAATAAAAAAAATTACCCTTAACCTCATCTAACCATCTCCAGAAACAGAAGCGAATGTATTGGAGTGTAGAGAATGTTATATTGGAAACAAGTAAACTTTTTTCGGTTCAGATTCCACTCAAAAATAGGAATAAATTTATTGATATACTGATAAAAATATTTAAAAAAAATTGAAAATAAGAACAGAAAGTGCAAGCGTATTGTTAACGTGGTTTCCTATCATCAGGGTAGATGTGTAACGTTGGCTAAAGAAGGAGTTGGCGCAACACGGCACAATACCCCAAAGATAAATCTCTATAATACTTTTGGTCGTGAAAATCTAATATCATACTTGAATAATAGGAATTATGTTCTGAAAACGGAAACATGTTCAATTTAAATACAATTTAAACAATACATTTCAAAAAATACTTTAGGAACACTGAAATAACAACCAAAGGAAGACTCCCACCTGTAATTTTGTTCCAATTACGGGTCCTGTTCTTCCATTTTTCATTCGATCCAAATTCCCAAAATTCATATTCTCGTAGTTCAGAAAATTTTTTGGAATAACTACCCATTTTATAACTTGGAAGGCATGAAAAAATATTTTCTTTCAGTAGCTTGTAGGTGAATATTTTAACGTGGAATCATGCGAGAGAATTGTGCTCAAGTTGACTTTTAACAAAGGCGCCATATACTTATAACTGTTTAATAAACTAACGGACTTAACTAATATTGAACAGCCGTAAAGTTATACACATTGTTTATACATCGAAAGGGGTTAGTGTTTTTGTACAATCATGATAATGTCATGTCTCTTTGAATTTCGGAATATTTCGAAGGTATTTTAAATGTGCCGTATATTTCTTCTTTTGAAGATGCCCTAAAAACAAATACCATTTTTAAAAACTCGATAAAATTATCCATTATATTTTAGATTATTAAGTTTATTTAATACACTTAAATATTCAAACCTTTTTATTTCTACTCTACGTCGAAAAACTGCAGAGAGTACGATATTTTGAAAACACATTCCTTTTATTTGGGTAATCTGCAAGAAAACTGTAACTTCACTTTTTATCTCGTTTACAATTAAAAAAAATAATAATAATTCCCAGAAAATAACCAAAAAAAATATGTTTAAATGCATTGTTTATATTTACATACATACGGGTAAAACATTTATGTTATTAACAAACATCCTTTCGTGGAATTTTTGTTAAAATCACGCGGCCACAGTCAATTTAAAAAGTATATGTATTAGAATAACCTATTTTTTTCAAAGACGGGAACCTCATGTATCAGTCTTTCGCAGCTAGTTAAAGATATTTTTTTTGTAAGAATTCGAAACAGAAACTGTACAGTATTTATTCAATGTGTAACTAAAACACCGTTTAACAGTTGGGAACTATTTCCCTAATATTATTAAGGCTCCTAATGTGAATAACTATCAACTTTAGAAAAAAAAATTAAGTACTCGCAATAGGTAGAAAACTGGGCTAACTTATCAGATATGTAGCCACTATTCATAGGTTCGAGTACCGAATGACTTTGCCTTTAACAGCCATCAGAAAGGTGGTGAAATCGTTGAAATTTGTCGATATCCTAATTATAAATCCCAACACCTGTACAAGCCCTTGTTAGAGATTTTCGTTGCGTGGTTAACAAAATGAAAGGTTTTATTGAAAGGTGCTCTAAGGGGGTATTTCACCATTATCCTCATAGCTTATTCATACACATAACGAATATTAATAAATAAACAAATAAATATTCGCAATGGGTAAAAAAACGGCTAACTTATCATATATGTAGCCATTATTCATAGGTTCAAGTGCCGAATAGCAAACTCAGACTTTTTAATTAAATAAATCCTGTATAATTAATCTAAAATGTACGTTACCGTATGAATAATCTATGAGGAGGATGGTGAAATGCCCCCTAAGTCTTATGAGTAGTGCTCCTATATATACTTATTCAATACGTTATCCTATGAATAGTGTCTTTAACTGCTATCAGGAAGATGGTAAATTGGTTGAAATTTCTAGATATCCTAATTATAAATCGCAACATCTGTAAAGGCCTGACCGAACCGACGCGTTCATTTTGCGTCCACGGTGGCGTGCACGGGAGCGTCCAAAGAGCGTGCAGAAACCGTTCACACCAAACTAGCGATCAACTAGCGTCAGTGGTACGTTGATGTCGTCAATTAGACGGTACAGTTCGGAGGGGAACTCTTTAAATGCTTATGTTTGGAGACGAAAGCTTTTGGATTAAGCTCTAGTCTGATGCGTCTATTTCCATACAGGCAATCAAGATATGGCCCGAGAATATCTAATTACAATTACAGATTATGTAAAGCATGGCGTGTGGTGAAAAATTTTTTCGGCATATTGGCTCGAAAATGGCGAATTTTTTTAGACCTTTGGAGGTAAAAACATCAAAAAAATTTACTTCGATAGTAAAAGCTTCATGTGTGTTGCATAATATTTTGAGATCGAATAGCGGAAGTGTGCATTACGATAATAATTTACTACCTTCAATATTTTTCTGCAGTAAATGCGCGATCTGATCCCACCCGCCGCGTGCAGACGCTGCACAGGACGCCAGGATCTGGCCGCGGCCGCCACAAGTTCGTACACAACAACTGACCGCCACCGCGCACGCCACCGCGCACGCCACCGCGCACGCCACCGCGCACGCCACCGCGCACGCCACCGCGGACGCAAAATGAACGCGCCGGTTTGGTCAGGCCTTAAACCCTTCTCAGAGATTTTCGTTATGTGGTTAACAAGATTTGGATTTATGTTTTAATTAAAGAACACTGTGTTTTTTTTTTTTAAATCCGATTATTTGACATTTCGAATTAATATTTTAGTAATGTTTGTTTCGCACCAATTCACAAAATTTTGGTAACAATCTTGAAGAATTACATCGATAAATATTTTGAATAATTCTAAAAAAATGAGATCATCTGCAAAAACTAACAATTATTATAAGCAATAATTGTCAGCCTGAAACACTCATTTACATTGAAAAATCTTCCGAGAAAAGATACTTGTGTTTCATTCAACAATTACTGCTTATTATATTTTTTCCACCTGAAAACAACCAACTTTATTTTTGCGAGGGAGACATTGTTAGTGTTAAATCCCTCGCTAGATGGCGTCGAGACAAATTATGTCTGCATTTATTGGGGAAATACTTAAACTTGTCAAATATTAATTATTATTTTTTAATTTATAAACTAACGTTTAGACAAGATTTTTATGCATAGCACTAAGGGTAACAATTATTATAAGCAATAATTGTCAGCCTGAAACACTCATTTACATCCCTCGCAAAAATAAAGTTGGTTAATTTCAGGTGGAAAAATATAATAAGCAGTAATTGTTGAATGAAACACTAGTATTTATTGAATTATTTGGCGGGTATTTGATAAGCCGCCATAGCTCAGTGGTCAGAGCATCCGACCGGCAATCAGAAGGACACGGGTTCAAGTCCCGTTGGCGGCAAGTATCTTTTCTCGGAAGATTTTTCAATGTAAATAAGTGTTTCAGGCTGACAATTATTGCTTAAAATAATTGTTACCCTTTGTGCTATGCATAAAAATCTTGTCTAAACGTTAGTTTATAAATTAAAAAATAATAATTGCAAAAACTAAAATAAATACATACATCTTCAACAATTTTTTTTTAAATAAGGTAGGTGACATAAATTCATCCACTTTAAAAGCTGTATATTACAATAAGAAAATTCTTTGTTAAATAACAATAAAAAAATGTATGAAGCGTAATAACGTATATGAATGATTTTTTGTCAACACTATTTTTTTTTTTTTTTTATGAGTAATAGAAGGTACATAAATTACAAATAAATTTTATACAGTATTTAATTACATAGTAGATATATTTGATGTACCCCCATAATTAAGCAAGGCTTGTGTGTATGATGGATCTATATAATCGTGTCTATTACGGTAATACCTACAAACGTAATTTTAGCACAAGTCACCGTTCGGGGATCTCATTTTCTACAATAGTATTTAGTTTAGTTTGTTGATTTTATCAAATAAAATCAACAAACACTTGTTTTAAAATAGCACGATACCTACACTTCCTGTAGGCCACAAATATTTCTATCCAGATACTGCCACTTCCATCGTCTTATTTCACACTGGTTTACGTCTTAAGGGTAGGTAACTAACAATGTATTTATATTACGGCTTACGTGCGTTATCGAAGTCGTGGAAGTTCACTTAACAGGAGCCTACACACACAGGATGAGGGATTGACATACGGGAGGGAGAAGTAGGATACATACGGCATACTAGCGAAAAATAAATTATTTATTTCGGCAAACAAGGTCTACGAAAAGGTCAAAAACTTTGTCCTGCTGAGTTCACTGTGAAAATGAATTATATCGTGTCACGAAGGCGGGGCGGAAGGCTCCTGGAATCAGAATTTGGAGCAAAATTTAATTATATCTATTTTTAATTATTTACAGAGTATCTCAGAATCTCAGTTTCGATCTGGTGGTATTTCACCAATCTCCATTCAGAAAAGAAGCCTTGCTTACAATGTCTAACAATATTTGGGGACCCTACGTGAAGAATTTATAAGCTTCTTATTCGCCTAATATAGATGGTCGATGTTCCGATTACTTGGAACCGTTCCCTTTGCTAGGAACCGCCGATATTGTTTCTCTGGGAAAATAGTTATTTTTGAATGTTGATATAAAATTAAAGGAAAATGAAACTGGTTTCAAAAGTAAGTGGATAACGAACAAATTCCACATCGATCTCCGGTAACTGGAACCGCAGTGACAACCTATGTCAGATATCAACCATCTTTAGCATCTACTCCTCTCCCTCTCCCGATCACATCAGCCTTATAAAAATTCCCAATTAGTGTAGGTAGTTACTATCTCCAGGCATTTGAAACTCGATGTTTTTTCAGAGAAAAAATATATTAGACTTGTAATTTATTTTACAGTTAATAAATACTGGACTGGAAAGTTAATATCTTCCATTTAATTAACCCTAAGAATTTTACCTGGAGACTGCGAACCCCACTCTGAAATGTAAGATCAGCGAAGATTAACAATAATTAATTATTCAAAGCGAAAAATTGATTAGGGAATTTGTACATTTACTTTGCATAGTTAATTTGTTTACGTGTTGTTTCGCGTCCTTTATCCAAGTTTCGGCCAATTTAATCCCAAGACACTGAAAGTTTACAGCGTTATTTTAAGTGGTTACCTTGAACCGTGTGACGGTGTTAGTTTGAGCCTTAAGACACGGTTTGGGTAATTAGGTAAGGCGTGCAGTGCCGGAGATAAGATGAGCCTACGTGCTAACTTGAATGAAAGGGAGCAAGCGAGAACGAGAAAAGTTAGCAAATTACTACAAGAAGGTAAGAAAGTATCAGGTAGCTCAAAGGGTTGTTTTTAATTTGATATTGTTGATTGTATCTTTTTGAAGAATTATATTTTGGAGTTACAACATAATTACAAGACGGTACCCAGATGAACCTTAATGGACGGGCTATTGTTCCTGGCTAACCTTCGAGCATATTAATAGCCGTGTATCTTTCATCCCACCTCATCATACATCTTCCCCGTCATACATCTCGCCGGTCCTGGGGGCGGAATACCGACCCGCTTTGGTGATTTGCGTCTTTGAACTATTAATTAACTAGATGCGATGGGATTTATAATTTATCACGCTGTGTGGTTTCATTATGCTTTTTATTCAAAGCGTGGTAATTAATGAGCAGGTTCCGGCTAAGTAGTGGGCGCTATCTTGCAAATCTCGGCTAAAGGAGGCTGTAAAAACGACTGTATTATGTTCAAGCAGCACTTAAAGCACGCCGAGGGCCGTAAAAATATTTAAGTCTTCTAAGACCTTTTTCATTAAAAAAAGTTATAACTTTGGGCTTATTTTGTAAATGAAAGATTCAATTCGAGGTAAGCAAGCAAAAAATCCGAACAAAGTGGGGTTCTTTTGATGGAATATTTTGACACACTTCGCAATAAAATAATCAATTTGACTACTGCAAACCGAAAAATGTGTTTTCTAAATCACCAAAACTCTGAAACGGTAAGCACGGGCGTCAGGAAATTAGCCATGAACGTTGTTTGTCTCAGATTTTTAAGTTTTTTTGACCCAATGCGCAATTTCCATCATTAGCACGAGATTCATTGAAGACATTTCGTTCGCTTCAATTTTTGAAGTGAAAACATCTTTAGCACAGTTGTGATTTGAAACTCAATGAAACGAAACATAGCTAAATCGGAAATGTTGAATAACTCGACGATACGAAAAAAACAAAAAAAAGACAAACACGTAATCTATAGGAGATTTAGCCTATGAGCAAATGAAATAGTGTAATTGGTCTCCTCTTTGTGCGGTGTTACGTAACCTACCTAATCCTTTCTACTTTAGTTTTCTGAAGGTTTTATTTTCAATTTTCTAAAAAAATCTTAGAAAAGGTTAAAAACCGATTACTATCATAAAAATTTGATCAGATGTGTTCATCTGGCTGGCGCCCTTACAGTAAAATATCACTATTTACTAAACAACGATCTTTAATGTTCTTTGCATACGCATGACTGAAGTTTTCAACCAGCGCGTTGCGTTTAGACGTAATCGCCATGCCTGAGTTTATAAATTATTTTAGAGTATCATGTTTCTTTTCTTCGCCTTGAATTTGCCTTTTGTGGATAAAATAAATAAATGTTCTTATGTTTAATCACATAGTATTTTATTCTGATAATCAGACAAACTACCTACATACATGATTTTGATTTTGACTACATGATTTTGCTGAGTAATCGTACACATTCCCTTGCGGATGCATTTATTCACATGTTTTACATATTTTAGGCAGTTATGGTGAGTAAAGATGTTATAAATATGGCCGCTTGATAACCAATTCGTTTTGGAAAATAGTGATCATATTTTAATGTACCTACATACGAAATTCAGAAAAACATTAGTTATTCATCAACCATTTATGTATCTATCATTTATGTCACAATCGCAATAATAAATATTCTTTGAATAAAATAATCAAATTGTTGGCCTTTCATGGAAAACCACCCGGAAAGGTGAATATTAAATTACAATCCGCAACATCGGGAACGGTTCAAAAGATTTATTTTTCTCTTCGAACGAAATCAGAAATCCCGCCCGTTTCGTCACCTGATTTCCAATTCCGTTTATTATATATGTTTGACAGTTGTTGGAGAGATGCAATCTCTTTGTACCAACTGAATAATGTATATTGAACGAATTCCACTGCACTCCAGATGGAGTCTCTCAAATCAGGAATAAAATCAAGCTTTGGAATTTGAAACATCTTCTTCGATCTCGTGGACTCCGAATTGAACCGAGAAATAAAAAGAAATTTTATTTACTTTTGAAATGCAGCCCAATGCATCATAATTATTATTTCATGTAAATACCACACATAGCAATCTGCTAACCGGAGCCTGTGAGACAACCTCAATTGGTTTATGTTGTGAGGTTTAAGGGTATGGGAAGGTGGAGAAAGTGGGGAAGAGGAAGGTGGGGAAATACCTGGCTATTTAGATCTAAACACCAAACACGGATAAAGTCATTGCAAGCAGCGTTTCGATTCTAAATAGAGGTCTTTCACCAAGGCGATACTGAAAGTGTTTACCAATATGGAACGTGTCGCAAGTAAAGGTATTATTTTGGATGAATTTAATGTGAAATAACACGATTGAAACAAATAAAATTTTACGAGATCAGTCTGAAGATAGCCTTGACAGGCTGAAACCGGTTGCGGTCAAATAAAATTAACTGGAAAAAAGTTTAATTTTCGTTTTATTATAGTATATTATAATTCCACCAAAAATAGAAATATTAAATAAAATTTTACTTACGCAGGTACAGATTCGAACCCAGATACGTAGTCCTCGGTCACAAAATAAGATTTGAACACATCAGCAACAAATTAAAAACAACAGAAATTTAATAAATGTATTTTGAAATCTTTCACTTTTTCAAACAAAACTAAGAATTTAGGTATACTGCCACATTTCGTTCTCTCTATAAATACATTGATTATAATTAACATTTAACACAAAATGTTCCTTTTCTTATTTACACAAAACAAGAGTAGTTGATTTGTTTAATCTCAAATATGAAGCAACAAATAATATTAAATTTTTGTTACGTTTTCTTAGTATCTAGGATTTTTAGTAAAGACCGCAAGAATAATTCACATACACATTTACACTACACATTTAGTAGCATTTTCTTAGCTAGGAAAATCTTACTTATACATTATAGGAGTATAAAAAAACGTGAAAAATGTAACCGTAAAAGCTTACGGAAAACACGTTGGTGAAAGAGGAAATTAGGATTCTTAAACACGTCTCAGCTCCATTTTTCCCCGTCAAATCGAAATAAAATGGAGACCGGCACAGGACACGGCATATATTCCACATTTTTCATTAGATTTTCTGGATTTATAATGAATATCGCCGCGCACCTAGCATACTTTGGTCGATGATAGCATAATTTATTTTAATGGAATCACGTAGATATCTTTAAATCTAATACCTACTGACTCCGTGTTGAATAATTTTTTTTTCCACTAGCCAATATCTCAAATTCGAGCGAGCTCACTGAAATACCGAAATACATATTTTTTGATTTAGGCGAGGCTGTACCAAAAAATTGATATACGCATAATCGTATTTGTTAAAACATTTTGTAACTTTTACTTTTTAATGTAAATGTCGGCGGCCTATCGTAAAAAAAGGCAGATCATGATGCGCCTAGCCACATAGTGAACGTGCCTGGCGGCAGATCGCCTGAGGCGCATCATGATTTGCCTGATTTTACGATCGGCCTGCGATATAATATACTGGCTTGTTTGACAGTATCTATTATCCATATATCGTATCTTACCTTTTAACAGTGTGGAATAAACTAAAAAAATATGACATAGTTATTTATATATATATATTTAGACCGGTCAGTAGCTGAGTTGGCATCGCGTTTGGATCCCACCCCGCAATCGCGTATTCGATGGCTCGGCTGGCTTCATCACGACGCAAGCAACATTTTACGCTTAATCTGAAATCTAATCTAACCTAAATATATACTCTTCTAGACGATTAATTACCTACCTTGACAAACCTCCAGTAAAAATTTTAGCTTTCAAAAAAAAAAAAATTATAGATTAACATATTTAAATCTTACTTCTTAGTATTTTATATAGTTATATTTTAGTATTTTATATAGTTATAAGTTTATATTTCAGTATTTTATTTTTAACTTCTTTAAAACATTTTCTTTTTTATAATCCTGTATATATTTATATATATATATATATATATATATATATATATGTATATGTATATATGTGTGTTTGTATGTATTTATATGTATTTGTGTATGTATGTGCATATGTATTTGTATGTGCATATGTATACATATATCTTGTTATATTTTACCTTAAATATTTTTATCTTTTTTCTTTCTCTTGTTTCTAATATCTTATAATTTCTATTTCAAACCTATATTTTTTTCTAGTTCATACACTGAATAACTTATATCATGTATGATTACCTTAACACAGGCATTAGCCTAGTATGGTAATCAAGAAAAAAAAACATAAAAGTGTTTTTTCAAAAATTGTATGAAATAAAAAAAAAATATTGACAGCTTATTGGTAATTCGCGAATGTTTGTTTTTCTTTAGAAAAAAAAATTTGTAAAACCAAATCGATTTCGCTGAAAAAGATTTTTTACAGCTTTTTAAGGTTATATCATCAATGTAATGTTTCAATGAAGAAGAAGATAATACATATAAATCTAAACGAAGCCTGAAAAAAGACACACAAAAATAAAAAGGTAACGATCGCAAGTGGGAATCGAACACCGGATCTCTTGTCTTACCGGGATAAACGCCTTAATCAACTTGTTGGTATTTCCAATAAGTAAGTTTTTCCTCTACTTCAGAAAATGCGGTAATAATATCAACATAAAAATATCTATAGTTAATACTTGCTGGGGTACCCGGCTTCGCTCAGGGAGTTGATATGGGATTGAACTGTTCGAACCCACGACGGATCTTGCTTTGTATACCCCTAGCAATGGGTAGCCAAAAAAGGCTTCCAATGGTCCACAATGTTCCAGAACATTCCACAATATTCGAGAGTGTTCTGGAATGTTCCACAATGATGTTCCCGATTCCCTATTCCCGAACATTCTACAACATTCCAGAATGTTCTGGGATTTTATTTATTTATTTATTTATAACTACATGTTACATAAATAATAAATTTACTTCAGAAGATACATTAGGTCACCATACTAGGCAGCTGCCTGTATCATGGTGACCAACGGAGGATAGTTATTTTGAATTGAAGTCTAGTACTCGTAAGTGTAAACATATCTAAGTAAAATTATTAAAAAAAAAATATAAATTAATATCATTCATTTCTTATTATATATTATAATTTTTCTTTTTTGGTATACAGTATTATAAAAAGAAAAGAAAAATAAATTTTCTTTAAGTACGAACTAAATGTAACATGAGTAAGTAAGTATAAAGATAGTATGTGAGTGTAATAAATAGGCGAGAACTAAGTAAGTATTTATATAAGTAAGGATGTTTTGGAATATTGTGGAATGCTCTCGAACGTTCTGGACTGTTCTAGAAATTTCAGACCTTATATCTTCAAAAGCACTCCCTTCAGGTAAAAACGGCAACCTTCTTCATGAACGTGGGTGAGTGGGGTACCCCAACATATAATTCCCTTGCTCGCACCGGGACTCGTTTCTGAGTTTTGTACAATTTCTGTATTGTAATTAAATACACATATATTGATTATTTAGCTAATACAACTTAAATTTCCCCAGTCCTTGGTCTCGATACTCACATTTATATATTTTATCAGTCAAATATCTTTGATATATTAGTTGTACCTGCCGCATTTCCATGAATATTTGAGAACCAACACGACCGAAACAAATCTACAATAAGAGGTGTGTTTGAAGTTTGAATGCTTCGTTATAAATTTCCATTGCTTGAGTGAATCTCGAAAACTCCATAGTGCCGTTCGTAGTTCGCACTCCAACGAGAAAGGAAGAAAATTCCAATTTTCGCCGTGTTCTTTTTACGGCCAGAAATTCGGTCCACAAGGACGGATGACAAATGGTGTACTAGGAAGGCAGGCCACTGACAGAGATGTTAGTACTTAACTAGATGTAGTAGTTTGACGTAACCAGGAGATAAATAGTGTTAGATCGGGATAAAAGAATCGCCCAAGTACCTAATGCGGTGAATGAATTTCATGTTAAACGGGAAAGTGAAATACCTCTGGGGAATAAAATACAAGCATTCTTTGTTACATGTTTCACGGTGGAATTTTATCTCAAAGGGTTGAATTTCGTTGGGAAACAATTCGTTTATAATCCCTTTGCGTATAATAAGTTTGGAAATTACATGATTCAGGTCAAAGAAAAGTAGTAACAGGTACCTCGTATACGATGAAGTTGTTAATTTGGCACACTGTAGGTAGTAAGGAGTGCATGCAAAAGCCGTGTATGAAAAAACGGAATGAATAGACCATCAAACATGTTTTTGGACAAATTCGTAAACAACTAGTTGATAAACTGTTATTTCGTAGAAATTATTCATCACGCAACATCACAGGGGCTCAAATCTCCAATCGAAACCGCTCACAATCGAAGTCGAAAGTACATATAATAATCGACGTTATTCTCGAGTCTCGTCGAAGGTACAAAGATAGACGCCAAGCAGCGTCAAATGTCATTACACTGGAACAACGAGTGGGTCGAACTAGTTGACGCCGACAAAACTTTCAAAATCTAGGAAATCCTAAATCCTCTTCGAAGAACTGGTTCGTATATTTTGACAAAGTTGTCAATCCGTATCATGGCAGATTTACCGGCAATTTAGGATCCAATACATAATGTAGAGCAAGCTGAAGCAAATGGTTTGATACCAACAAGAACGTTTCGCCGGAGGGTAAATGGTTTTCACACGAAAAATAACTTCCTAATTGATTTTTTGCTACGTCTTTTACGTAAGAAATATACAGTATTTATTGAACATAACTGAACTGCCTCAGTAACAATATTTTATGTTTGTTTAAAGATAAATTGAACATGGCCACTGACTTGATACAATTATTTTCCTCCAATAGCATTCTGGGGACTATGGACTGCGGTAGTTAGTCTTAGAATTTCAGCACTGAAATAAATCTTGACTTCTATCATTGCGTAGTGGAATCCCGAAGCTTATCAATACAAGCAATACCGGACTATCAACAAAATCATTTATTTTTTTTATATAGAACCAAGTAAGTGAAAATCCTTCTGTCTAACAATTTTAGCATATTCATGTAATTTAAAAGAGTGTTCTAGTTCAACACACTTGAACGCAATTGGAAAATTTAGACCCGGACATTGTCTGTAAAGGCGCTGGTAAAGATATCAGTATTGAAAATTATTTAGTAAGCCCCAGGTTCAGCGGCAATTATGATTTTTTTCGGTTTATTTTACAAGTCTTACAAAATTGGGTATTATTCAGTTTGATTATAAGATTATAATTATATCTCTTATCTCTACTTATTTATTTGTTTAGAAATAATGCAGGTAATATCAGAACGTTTTATTTCCAATATATTGTGAGAACCATAATCATAATTAGAATTAGAAACATTTTAATTTTTTAATACCAAAGCTCGATTTAGTTGCTTTATTGCTTTAAAAACCTCGGTCTTGACTGTGAATCTGATAAATATGTAAATGTAATTAATTTAGTATTAAATTCCATAAATAATAGCATGTATCTACCTAATGTAATCTAAAACAGGCAATTTAATTGTCGTAAAACGGAGAACCTTCTTAGTTGGACAGTAAAATCTTCCTTAAAATGTAGGTAGATAGATGTCGTTTTGTATCAAATGAATAAAAAATAATTTAACGTTAAAATTTTACTTGATACATATTATAGAACGATAATAAAATTAGGTTTATTTCTCCATTTATTTGCTCCGGTATGTAGGAATGCATTTTTCATGTACATTCGTAGACACAGTGATAACTTCAAATGCACGTAAAAGTCTCTTAGAAGCCGACCTCTTAACATTAATTTGGGAGGTGAGTGTGGGTACGGCCGTCCACCGCAGGAGTCATTTATTGGATAACATCCCTGACATAGATCACTCCAAGTGGGTGTGGGTATGCATATTTCGTGTACATTCACTGACACATTCCAATGAAATTTATATTAAATCACGGTTAAGATAGAAGTAATATCAATTTGGGAGACCGTGGGTATCGCCGCCGGGAGAGCCATGTCTTGGATAACCAACTCCCTGCTATAGATCACGACAAGTGGTTCAGTACTATTGGTGGCTTAGCAGGGGTGCCTGGGTTAATTACGGGTGTAACTATGGAGGCAATGGAGCGGGCGCTTTCCGCGCTCCTTCTGGACGCAAACGTACGTGCGTAATGTTCCGCTCCTTCTAAACAGGGTCTAACGAAAATGCCAACCGAAGTGCATGGCGTCCTCAGTTGTTGAAAAGCTGTATACATTTGGAAGGGAAAAGAGATAGGGAAGAGAAGGGTTGGGAAGTACCTGACTTTTCTGCTCTGGAAACTAAAAATACCAAACACATTTCAAGCAACGTAAAGTTTTGAAAAACCGAATAGTGGTATCTTATCAGGAATATATTGAGAGTTTTTTTTTTTACATGAGCTCCACACAGGAGGCCCTGAGGAAAATAATTTCCCTCAGGGCCTATGTCATCTTTGGGGATGCTGTGTTGAGGTTTTTTTAAGGAAAGGAAGGAGAGGAGAATTCTGGGAAAGAAAAGGGTTTAAGGGGTCGGTAGGAATCTGGGGTTCAGTACATCCTGGTCATCCGCCTCCAAGACCTAGACAAAAGTTCACCTCATGAATCCGGGCACCGAGTTTATTTTACTTTATGAGTGGTTATCAAATATTTAAAACCGTATAAAATATTGTAATAATTTAAAAACATAATTTCCTTCTAAAAATGTTCCAATAAAAAATGCGGCAACTTGTACTTAATTGAAGCTAAATACCAACTTTTTACAAGGTTCTTTGTTTTCATTTAATTAAAAATTACCCCACAAACTGTATTTGAAAAACTGATTCAAATTTGTAGTAAATATTTACTAGCAGCTTTATATTAAACTGATATGTTTTGCTAAATCAAAAAGAGAAAAATAATTTTATCAATCGCGATTTCCAATAAAAGAAAATCATCAGATTTGTGGAAATATTTAGATAAATCAGGCGGGCGGGCTGGCGGGCGGGCGGGCGGTCGCAGCTGGTTGTGTTGTGATTGCAAACAAAGATCCGAAGAGTGAACAAATAATATCTGTTATTTTTGTTTGCCCGCCGCAATGAAAACCAATTCGGTTTATTTTCCGTAACACCCCACGTGGGCGGAATTGGTTGCTCGATTATATAACTGTAGGGGAACGACCAAATGTGATTGAAGCATACGTATCTGTAATCGCAAATAAATAATGTAATGTAGATTTATGCGATTCAAATAGTGAACTGTATTTAATTTGTTTTGTGGACTTTGATGCTAACACAAATATACGGGAAAGTAAATGTGGAATTGGACAGGATCCGACTCACCTAACGTTGTTCGGCTGTGATGATAAATCCTTCATCTTGGTCGATCTCACGGTCCTGAGGGACACCACTGGCGGTTATCACTGCACAAGCACTTGAGAAAACAAAATAATTCCTGCACAAGTTTCCTGTGGTGGTCGATATAATTATGAACTGAGGGATCAAGGTCACAGCACAAAAATTACAGACTGACATACATTATTATTGTCTTTTTGTTCGCTAGTCCGGGTATTGTCGTCAGTTCGGCAAAGGTTTATGTTAGTAGATGGGATATGTAGGAATGTAAGTATATACTGGTATAAGGAAAGGTAAAAAAAAAAAAGGTGTATATTTTCGTCAACACGTGTCTCTTAATGCAGAACCCGAACATGTACATGAACGTTGATAAAAGTCTAAACCCACACAATTGACTAAACGTAGCGAAGTCCTGTTTTAAC
This sequence comes from Limnephilus rhombicus, assembly GCA_929108145.2. Lineage (NCBI taxonomy): Eukaryota > Metazoa > Arthropoda > Insecta > Trichoptera > Limnephilidae > Limnephilus > Limnephilus rhombicus. The sequence continues at coordinate 46,437,230 of OV815271.1, forward strand.
GCGACCATTTGGCATTTCATCTGCTGTACATTTGTTTGCTACGTTCCGGTTCCGGTTGCGGTTCAAGATGGTTGCCTTATTGGATACTACTTGCCTTGCAACGCAGTGGGAGGGTTCGATTCAAACGACCGTCGACTGGACAATCCGACCTCGACGTTTTATGGCAGCGAAGTATGAAATAAATCAAACAAGGAAGAAAGTAGTCACACAGAATGTAGAAGAAATGAGATCCTAGCATACAGGATTGTGCATGTTTTTACTTCAAACGAAAGGGTTCGAATGGAAAAGAAGACTGAAAAGAAGATGAATAAGATTAAATGATCTAGTTGATTACTCACGTTATCACAATAAAATCAATACGCACCCGCTGTACACGGCGAATGGAAAAAGAAAATACTGACATAATATGCATATACACAGTCACCGAAGACGTTGGTAGTAGGAGCTGGCGACATCTCAGGAAGACACGATCGTGCGATAAAGTTTAACTTTATCAATGGCTAAGCTGGTATCGCACCTGGTTCTCGCCCATGTGGTGGGTTCAACTCCTCCGACTGTCCTCCATCATGATTCAAGCTCATTTTTGACGTACTGTGATGGTAGTAGGATATTTTTAGATGATGTAAGGTTATTCAAGTCCTGGAATGATTGTCTTTCTTTATAAAATAAAAATGATTAGATCAGTTTTTTACCGACATACAAATATACCTCCTAAATGTGACAAATCTCTCAAAAAAATATTTAAAAATGAGTTACTAAGATAATATTGTTAATTCTGAATTTGAAATATGACATTGACGTTAAAATGTGAGGTCTCAGTGGCCGAAATGGCGCTTATCCCGATAAGACGAGAGATCCTGGGTTAGGCCCGGCACAAACGTCAGATTTTTCCATCCGATTGTCGGGTCAGACAAAATTCGATTGGACGGCGGGCGCGGAAAGGCGTGGCCTATTTCCATTACTCCAATCCAGTCCGACAATGGTAAGTGACAAGTGGCCCCGGTATTATAACCAATCGGGTTCGAATCGATTTTTGTCTGATCCGACTCTTGTCTGACATGTGCGGCCTGCCTGAGAGTCCCATTTGCGACCGATTCCATTATATAAAATTCAAAAGTTATTATAGCGAGAGTTATTCTAATGAAAATTGAAATTTTCAAGGTTATCTACCGACTCACAGCCACAACCTCTATAGTTTCACCATTGGCTTGCTCCTTCGAGTAATTCCAGTCCAATACTTCATTTTTATCTCCTCAAGGGGTAGAGATGCCATAACCTGTCGTGCACATTGATAGCACCAAGAACATAAAAGAACACGGGTGAATTTTAAATGCCAAAGGTAAACTTTCCTCCGATATCTGTGTATGACAATATTATTTTATATTTTTCTGGCTTTGAAATACGTATGAAAGTTATGGAACCCCGATATGGTCAAATACACACATGTAAGAGAATGATTATTTATGAATTATACAATTTTATTTATAAATTCATTTTTCCTATTTTTTCCTAACTTTCGATTCAATTCTACAAGTTTATAAGAGCACACTTTTGTTTTAGGGGTATAATTTATTTTGTAAGTAAATCAAATCTCTACTTTGTCGGCCATTTGAATTTTAAATTAAAATCTCATTTCGTACGTAACTAACGTATTATGGACACTAACAGATTCGCTCTACGTACGATACACTCTCTTTGCGTTGCAACAGCGATTGAATTGTAATTATTTCATCAAATATGACAGGATCTCATAATTAAAATGATTAGCATAGTGTAATTTAACAAAGCTGATTGAGAGAGATGGCTTTAGAACACACGTGATCAAAGCAGTCGTAATTTATTAAGTGCCATACTTCATTTTGACATGGCTCCCAAAGGAACGCGATACATGTTGCGGCAGTTCCATCGTGATAACTACTGATAACATCAAAGCCGGAGGGTAAACTAATATTTGAATTGCAGATTAGTTTTTGTTAGTTAACAATGAGCAAACAATTATATTTGTTTAAATAATTTTAAAAAAAACACTATCGCTGAATACACCACCATAAATATGTTTTGTTATGGTTCGCTTAATCAAATTACATATGTAGTATATACCTAGGCAATATTAAAAAGACATGGTAATATGCTTACATATTTTTAGGTGCCACTTTTCCTTTAGGAGAGTGCACCTCTCAATTGGGAGGGTTTCCTAGTCCCTCGACTTTTCTAGTCCTTCGACTAGTCTCCTAGTCCTTCGACCAGCTCAGTTTGCAGAGGACTCTAATTCAATTTTATATTTTAAGGCGTGGAGTGCTATTCAGTCTGGCTTGTCAGGGAATTAACAGCAGGATATCTCGAAAGTAAATAACAGGAGCAGTTTGGTATATACGAGTGGTAACCGACGAGTTCATCGAAAATCAATTCATCGAAAGTAAATTCATCGAAAACGAGTTCATCGAAAAATAATTCATCGATAATCAATTCGATCAATTCATCGAATCGCCAATTCATCGAAAAACATTTTTTTGTAGATATTAGAGCTGTCAAAATTAAATACCCAAAAAGGTCTGTTTAACTGAGTTAAATGTGTTTAGCAACTGTCAGTTTTGTAGTGACAACGTAAAATTTATAGGTTATCTCTTCGATTTCCGATTGTCTGACACTGCAAAAAAATGGATGTCTAAGGAACGGTGACCAGACAACTTAATGAAACCAACTCATATACAACTCAGAAAGGTCATTAAGAGTGATAATAAAAAATATTTAAAAATTGGTTAAATAGGTTATGTTAGGTTAGGTTAGGTTAGGTTAGTTTAGGTTGACCAATGCTTTTTTAACTTCTCGGTCCGCTCGGCATTTCTCTCAAATATCAACAAAATATATTTTTTCGATGAATTGGCGATTCGATGAATTGATTTTCGATGAATTGGTTTTCGGTGAACTCGTTTTCGATGAAATTGCTTTCGATGAATTTATTTTCGATGAATTGATTTTCAATGAATTCATTTTCGATGAACTCGTCGTGAACCATACGAGTAGGTTATATTGCATTTAGGACACAGATTAGAACAAAATGGACATCCTACGATATTAATGGTAGGGCAATCTCTCTCCGGAGGAATTTTGGCCGCGAGTGGCGTTTTAAAATGTGCGTGACAGAATTCAGAACTACTCGGCGCGTGATTTGAAATTTAATTATTTTAAAAAAGTATTATTGAAGTTAAAACTTCTTTAGCACCTTTGTGATTTGAAACTCGAAGAAAAAAAAAGTTACACTAAAAAGAGACAAACACATACATCTGTAGGATTTAGCCTGCGAGAGAATGAGATAGAATAATCGGTCTCCTCATTCCTCCGTAGCCTCCCCACTCTTGTCTACTTTAGTTTTCTGAAGATTTCATTTCTACCGCGTATGTATTAGCTTCTTTTCTTGTCTGCTACGTAACAATGTAATAAAAATATACTGGCATATGTGGTATTCTAATGGTCTGGTGTTATTATATATTGACATTTTTTGTTTTTGTGGAGACACAAAATAAAATACATAAAACACTCAGTTCATTCAGACAGGAAGATATATCTATAGCATATATAGGAAATTACAATCCGGACTATATATTATATAACTACATCTGAATATCCTGGGACTTTTGAATAGCCCTCTTCACCTACATCATTCCACAGGCGGTGGTGAAATAGTTCCAGCGCTTTACAAAGCACGTGCATCGTGATGCATTACAACGCAAGAGAGACAATTATGCGACCTTTTCGTGGCAAATAATTTATATTACCTTCGTTCTTAGGTATTAAAGACAGTTATTTGTGTTTTAATTTTTGAAATTTAAATTATAAACTGCAGTAATACGAGTACCTACAGTTGGAGAAATCTTCTTCCTATAATTTTTTATTATTATTTGTTAAGTCGGTTTTTCATTGCTGAGGATCGTAACCCCACTCCAATTTCCATAGTGGATAAGACTCCTCCACACTTCGCGGTTCTGCGCTGCGCGGAGAACTGTCATTACAAAATTACTGTGATTTACAAAAATTAAAACTGATGTACCGGACGGTAGTGATTCTTGGTCACTTCAGCGCATTCCATCGATGATCTTTGTCTACTTCTCCTGCCAATCATTTGAAGAAATAAACTACGCCAAAATATATTCTAATCAACTGAAACTACATTCTGTGATTCTGTCCTGTATTATAAAATCTAACTTCGATTGTTCTGATTTATACGTGTCAAAAGCTTATTATGCCTTCCCGACAAAATCATCATCATCATCATCATCATTACATAGTATAAAATGAAGTCGCTCAAAATGTATGTACGCATAGATCTTTTCATGCGGTTTTCACCAATAGATAGAGTGATTCAAGAGGATGGTTTATATATATTAAACATGCTTAATATAGTAGAGAAAAGCCGAGAAATTCAAATATTCAATTCAGGCAGCGGGCAGCGGGCAGCTGGCAAGCGCGTGGTGTGGATTTTATAAAGGTTGGGTAATGGCGTTGTGTTTCGTTAGCCACAGCAACGTGTGGCCGGGTTTGCTAGTTTAAAATAAACGATAGTATTCCACTCAGCCCGAAGCCAATAAAACTATAGTTTGCTTTCCATTATTGAATGCATTAATGTATAAAGCAAAGTCGGGTTAGTTACACTATTTATAACTCGAGAACGGCTGGACCGATTTTGATGATCTTTGATTTGTTGGATTTGTCTCCACCCCGGATAACAGAATAACTATTAAAACATCGCAAACATGCACGAAAAAGAAAGTTATGAAGAAAATTCATTTCCTCATACATTTTGTATGGAATGAATTTTCATTTTTTGAAAGAGCTGCAGCAATATTGTGTTAGGTATAATATTAAAGTCTACGTGAATTCCAATAATTCAACAACGTCAAATGTCATGCGCTGATTGTTTTGCTTTTGTTTTTAAACATTTAATGCTGCCTCTCTTTCTTACACACTAAATGTCAACAGTCAAAAATGAGACAAACGGTGAACGTATGTCTGCACAACTCCAGGAAAACAGACACTTCTTTCCAAAACTTTCAAGGTGCATTGCAACGTGTAGTATTGCAATTCGGTCAAGTCAATCAAATACATCTGCAAATTTGTCACAAAAGTCAGCTATATGGCGTTTTTGGCGTTCGAACTACAAATAAAAAACGATGAATTCACACGCTATCAAGTTAGTGAGCTACTTACTATGAGGCGATTTGGCGTATATATTTTCATTCCCCATTCATGAACGACATTCCATTGTTGTACATTTGGCGGTGCATCAGGAGAATGGTCAATGAGTTTATTTCATTACATAGAATATTGCCAAACGCGCTGAAACATCTCTAGCAACAACATTGACCAGTTTCTTTTCGATTTGCCAATGCGATCTGTTTGCCCGAACGTTGTTCTACTCTGAGATGCCACTTGGAACGCTTCGTCAAAGAGATTTCCACATCGGAAGCACGGCGATGTGGTTACTAATCATCCGGTTGTGCTTTCTACTGATTCTCTTGGTCGCTTTTACACAGTTCATCTAAAAAGTGACGAATGCTTCTACTTTAGGTTGTTGCTGGTGAATGTTCGTGGGCCGACATTGTTTGAATCACAAGTCAATGGTGTAGTGTGCCCAACATTTCGTGTTGCATGTCAGCAAGCCAATTTGCTTGAAAACGATATTCATTGGGACATGACAATCGCTGAAGCAATTGTTTCTACATCTCCAAGTCTGATAGGCACATTATTTGCTATCATTATTTGCTATTATTATTTCGACATGTTTTCCAACGAATCCACGTGAACTATGGAACAAGTACAAGGATGACATGTCAGAAGACATTTTACATCGAATTCTTGCTATTATTATTTCGACATGTTTCCCATCGAGTCCAAGTGAACTATGGAATAAGTATGTGGCGGTCACTTGTGCCGCATTAATTGCGCCGCCACTGAACTCCGTCATAATGTGCTGGAAACAACTACGGGCAAGCTACTTACCTGAGTACATACCTACCTACTGCTGCTGCCGCCGATAAATAATAATTCCGCCACTTACGCGAAAGGCCTAGAACATGTGGATGTACCATGCAAGTGCCCACAGAAGGTTCGAGCGATTTCTCAGCTTTGCGTGAATTCACCCAGCCTTGCCTACCGTGAGAGTAATTACTCGCCGTGAGTATATAAGCAAGCGCTCGCTCGCTGAGGCCAGTTCAGTCTTCATTCAAGGTTCGACATTTACACATCGGGCAGTGATACAACTAAGTGCAGTGTAGTAACTCTCTACCCGCCCTCGCGGGGCAACAGCCCGCGCAGTCAAGTGAACAACATTTATCCAGTGTGACTTCAGGAACATCTTCATGACACCTTCGAGGACTCCATCTCCAACTACCATCTCGACATGAGATGTCACTAACCAGCAACCGGCAACGAGCCAGCAACCACAACCGGCAACGAGCCAGCACCAACAACCGGCAACGAGCCAGCAACCATCATCCTCAACGCCTCTCAAGGTTCCTTCCTGCGTCACGTGTGTGCTCCGACCCACTGGACACACAGCCGCCATACCTCGTCAACACGACGACGGTCGACCGCCTGGACCAAGGTCACTTCTACACCGCCATGGTGTAGAGCAACACGCCGGCTCCCTGAAGACCTGTGATCTTCACCACCGTAGTCTCCTGACCTTCTTCACTTATCATAACGCAGCAGCATCACTAACGGCACCACTGTCATCCCGCTCCGCTTCGACCTCGCTACGTAGCGCAACAATAAAGACTGACTCACCGACTGACGCCTTTCATTTCACGCCCCGTCTTTACCGATACGGCCCGCTCCCTCATGATGACACGTCAGAAGTCATTTTACATCGAATTCGTTTCAGTTCAGGGAATCCTGATCTCGAGGAGAATGAGGATATACATAACCAGGCTTTGTTTTTGATCAAAGACATGTGTTACCTCATGTGCGGCAGTTTGTTAATCAAGTTAGGAATACCAACGCCAGATCGTGGAATGAACGACGCTTTCAATTTAGAATTGGAAAGTGGACGTGATTATGATCAAAATGCATTGAATGAATCAGTTCGAGCGAATGTACCACTATTGAACCCCCAACAGAAGGAAGTGTACGATACGTTAATAAAGGCAAGTGATGATGGAAATGGTGGCTTATTTTTTCTCGATGCGCCCGACGGAACTGGAAAGACATTCCTCATGTCATTTATTTTGGCCACCGTTCGTGCGAGATCCGAAATTGCTGTAGCACTCGCTTCTTCAGGAATAGCGGCCACGTTGCTTGAAGGATATCGAACAGCTCATTCAGCATTGAAATTGCTGTTAAACCTTCAAACGACCGAAAAACGGATATGCAACATTAGAAATCACTCAGCAATGGCTCAAGTTTTGGTAGCATGTAAAATCATCATCTGGTATGAATGCACAATGGCGCACAAACGCGTATTGAAAGCACTCAGTGGAACTATGAAATATCTGCGTAATGACTCAAGATGTTTTGGAGGCACAATGATTCTTCTTTCTGGTGATTTCCACCAAACACTACCAGTCATTCCAAGATCGGCCGCTGCCGATGAAATAAATTTCCTCAAATCATCGACTGACGATAAATATGCGAGTTGCATTGCTAAACCATCCATCTGCCAAAGATTTCTCCAAGCAATTGCCGACTATCGGTAATGGCCGTGTTCCTGTCAACGAATCGGATTGATTTCGTTTTCGCCGAATTTTCGCATTTTCGTCTCAACGAAGGACGAGCTCATCAACAAAGTGTTCCCGAACATCATTGCTAACCACAAAAATCACAATTGATTTAGTGAACGAGTAATTCTTGCGGCAAAGAACAAATATGTGGATCACTTAAACTTCGTAATTCAACATCAAATCGTTGGTTCACTGTGTAAATCTATCGACTGTGTAACAAACCAAGATAAACCAACTATCCAACTGAATTTTTAAACTCATTGGATCTCCCTGCCTTGCCACCGCATAATGTGCATAACTGAGGTTGGCTCGGTAGTCATCATTCTTCGAAATCTAAATCAACCAAAATTATGTAACGAAAAGCATTTTGTAGTGAGAAAGCTCACGGGCAATGTGATTCACGCGATGATAATCAAGGGAAAGTTCAAAGTTAAGGAAGTTATCATTCCGAGAATTCCGATGATCCCAACCGATATGCCATGCGAGTTTAAACGAATATAATTTCAGATTCGTCTTGCATTCGCCATGACGATCAACAAAGCACAAGGCCAATCCTTAAATTTTTATGGCCTGAATCTAGAAAACGATTTCAAAAGATCAAAAATCAATGCTCAAAGCACAAAGGTTCAAAGCTCAAAGTTCAAATTTATTGGAATTGTAATATCTCTATTATGGATGTTGAGTTTCATTGTAGAGATTAACACTATAAATTGATATTTTTTTCAAAAATCTTCAATGGTTGTTTCATCTTTTACTTATTTGTAGACGTAGTCTACGAGTTAGTGTGACGTGTGCTTGATTTTCAGGGCTGACACCCAATAATAAGATTCGGACATTATTTGACGGATGACGTCGGTTGACCGCTCCCGACGCCGACTCGCCGCCGCCTCCCAAAACCCTCTCTAGCAACGCCCCCCGTAATCAGACGTAACTCGACCGCGAGATACGACAGGCCGTAAGTAATCGGGACAATTTCGTTTCGAATCGCCGGTAAACGGGGACGCGCTTGATTCAATCATACGGTTATTATTATGATATCGGTGATTGATAAAATGGAGAAAATTGAGTTTTTACTTTCACGTTTGAAATTATAGCTTCTATGTACCGAAAGGAAAGAGGGAAAACATAAAATTTACTCTTTTGAAAATGTCAGCATCAAGGAGTCAAGTTCTCCAAATTAACAGAACACCTCCCATAATCTTAATATTGCGACATTATTTTTATTCGTTAATTCCGTTATTGATAGATCTGCGCTATGTACTGTAATTGATTTCATTTCATGTTCCTAATGTAGTCACTCGAACTAAAAATGTATTTCATTGCAACAATGTCAAAACCATTCGTTTTAACATATATCTTTGTTATTCCACGCATGTACAGCTCAGATAACCAACGTGCAGAAAAGGCAGATATTTTTAATAGCACCGATTAAACACTTTAAAAAGCTTTTCACATATTTTTGATAACAGTCATTAGATCACATTAGGTTTTTTAATGGCCCATTGAAAATTTTAGTTAATTCGAATCATATTAATGTGTTTGTAACTGCTTTGAAAACATTTTATAATTATTTTAACATAATTATATAAAAGATTACAAAATAATTATAAACAGTGTGAACAAGCTAATATGATTCAATTTTTTATTAAAAATTTACCATTAGGCTTTTAACTCCACACAGGAAGCCCTGGGTAAAATAATTTTCCTTATGTCTGGGGATGCTGTGTGGAGGGTTTTTAAAGGAAAGGATGGAGTGGAAATTCTGGGAAGGAAAAGGTACAAGGGTGGGTAGGAATCTGGGGGTTAGTTTAGCCATGAGTGATGGATTGTCTAGATTGAAGGATACCTGCCTCCCAAATTGTACTTTATGGACTTGCACTACCCTCCTACGTCACTTTTTTTTGTTTTGTTGCATGATTAATAATAATAATAATTGGATAATTTGTAGAGCACCGTTTTTGTGAAAAATCACCTCGTGGACGCTCTACAACTCATTATGAATTCTTATGCTCCATCTAATTTTATTATTTACAAATACATACAGTAATGTTTAACTTCAATACCGTTTTTGTTAAAAATCACCTCGTGGACGCTCTACAACTCATTATGAATTCTTACGCTCCATCTAATTTTATTATTTACAAATACATACAGTAAACGTAGGTACTAACCTGAAATACTAACTTGTATAAATGTAAAAGTTCTCCTTTGAATAATTTGCGTTTATTTTGTAAGTCAATTCCTATGAAGAGAACCAACCGCCCGGATCCAATGGTTAAGCAATTTGTGGAAATGTTGGGAACCGAAAGGGAATAAAGAGGGAAAAAATATAAGTAAAATGAAGATTGTGAAGTCTCCGACTCTTCGTGTCTGGTTACTTACTACACACGGTTTTATTCCGAATGGTAGTGTTTCTTCAGGGTTATACTAAAAGTATCCATCACTCTTTACAACATGGCGCAAGTTTGTTGCACATATATTAACAACATTTGCAAGTTTGTTGCATATGTTTTAACAACTAATTACAATAATTCTAGATACATTATCCAAATACTAAAATAGTTTGATAGTAGGTATATACTTATAATTACATAACACCGAACTTACAACTCATTGTTTTTTACCTTCACATAATTTAAGTACTTATAATATAATATAGCATTGAAAATTGTACACTTCTCTTCCAGACACAAGCTAATGCTTCCATGGAAGAGTGGAATTCAGATATTTGAACATGAACATGTACGCAAATTATTACATCATCTAAATGTACATTATATTTTATATGCTAAAATAAAAAATAAAATAAAAAATAAATATATGGGATTAAGGTATCTAAATTATGTTGAAGAAATCGGTTCAAATTAATAATAATGTTAATTTGCCCCGCTGCTGGCCAAGTTTCAAACCCGCAACGTCTGTGTCGGGAATCAAGAAACTTACCGTGCTGCTACGGAGGTTTTCAAATATTTTCATAAAATAAAATTTCCATTTTAAAGTTATTCATTTTTTTTATTAAATAATTTTTTTAAATGCCCACTAGAATCCCATTAAATCCCCGTCTAAGCATTGGGGTGAAGAAAGATCCACCATTAGAAAAAGAACTTTACTGATTTCTACGTTTATTCGAGCTGTTACAATATTGATTGCTATACTGTTAACTGTTACAATATTTATTGCTTTACTGTTTACTTGTATAATATTGATTACTATACTGTTAACTGTTACAATATTGATTGCTGTATTGTTAACTGTTACAATATTTATTACTATACTGCTTACTGTTATAATATTGATTGCTATACTTTTAACTGTTACAATATTGGTTGCTGTATTGTTAACTGTTACAATATTGATTGCTGTACTGTTAACTGTTACAATATTGATTGCTGTATTGTTAACCGTTACAATATTGATGCCTTACTGTTAACTGTTACAATATTGATTGCTATACTGTTAACGTTTACAATATTGGTTGCTGTACTGTTAACTGTTACAATATTGATTGCTGTATTGTTACTGTTACAATATTGATCCCTTTTTCTTATAATGTCGTGTTTACATAATTGACAAGTGTTAAATTTGCAAAGTCAAACAAATCTAATTTATTGAAAAATCAAGAAAAAGAAAAGTTATTAAACACGCAATACAAGGTTTCTTGTTGAATTTTAGAATTATGACGAAGTCGAACAGGAGATCTATAAATTTACAGCATCTCAAACTTCCGCGAAGTGGGAGAAGCGAAATGAAAAATTACAAGGGTACAATTTGATAATAAATCCTTAGTGATTTTCAAATTCCTCCAAATCCCCTTCAACGTCTCTCCAGCTAGATTATATTAAATACCTTTATTTTTGAATAACAAAGAATTTATTATACTCAACCTCCAGACCGGGTTTTCCAATATTTTAACTGATTGTTTCGATTTTCTCTCCTTCCCGAAATCCCGTGGGATGTTATCGAAATTGTTGTTAGCGAATCGAATTGGGTAAAACACGAGATAACCTTGTGGGATTTTGACACTTGTATTCAAAGGTTATCGTTCTAGAATCATTACAGTAAATGTAATTTTCAAATAAAAACAAAAGTTTACATTTCCTTTTTTTTTAATTTGGGACAAGTAAATTTCTTAGTCCAGTAAGAACAAAGGGACAGAATTACAAACTAGAATAATAATAATACTATTTGCATATCTTTATTTTTTGGTCTCTTTCTTCTTTTGTTTTTGTTCGGAGAAGTTTCACAATAACAGAAGAAAACGATCCTCTTGAGCATTTTAATTTAGCAAAGGCACGTTCGTTCAAGTTACGTCGTCCTCTGTCTAGACTGGAGACTGGAGACCGAACATTGAGACATATATTTCAAATTTTCAAAGATGTCTGGAGCATAACGCAGCTTATGCCTGTACGTGAACTCAACTTGAAGATACCTTTTACAAAACCATTGACTTTTCGTTTGCTCACTCGGGTTTAAAACCATCAAAATAATTGAAAATTGTAAACATTATGTTGTTATAATACGAAAGAATGTTCGTTGCACGTATTATTCGTTATCATTATATAAAAACAACCAATACATAAAATATACACACTAAAATATGATGTTTAATCCTGGATCCAAAAACAAGTTTTATTTATTTATTATTTATTTTATTTGTTTATATTTTCAGGTTCTCCATAAAACAGTTACACACCAAATTATTACGGAGAAGATTACAAAGGAGAGGAGAAAAAAAGGCCAAGGGGGCAGTTTTACCCTGTTGAGACGTATGTCAAAAGATAGTTACTGAACTCTCTATATGTAACATTGAAGATATCAATGCTTAATGCAGAATCGTTAAGCAGTTGAATTGCTCTATTTAATGGGGAATTCTGAAAGGAAGAAGTTCTCGCTTTCGGAGCATAAAAAAGTGTGTGGGATCTCCCACGAGTATACGCGTTAGGGACATATAGGTTAATCTCCTTCAACATAGGTGGATTCAGTACAGTACCGGAGATCAGCTTAAAAAAATGTTTCCCCAAAAATATTTTTCGGTGGGCTTCTAAGGTATTAAGATAATAATTACAAAACAACACAAGAACAACATGTCAACCTACCAGAGATCAGATGGGAAAATAATTCACCGACTCCAGATATTTTCATATCAGAGGGTTCGGCTCTGTGGAATTCCTAATTAAACCTATAAATCCTACTGATCCCTCAATATAAATATTTAAAAAATCTTTTGTAATCCTACATGTATTTAAAATTACCGATTTTTGCATTTTTATATATAAATTCTTTGACAAATCTAATACGCCTAAATTTTGAATCAGAGACCTAGGTATAATGCCAGTAGCCGAAATAACAAATGGTAATATTTTTATAGTCCGAGAATGCCAAATTCTTTTAATCTCATTTCCTAAATCTGTGTATTTTCTAATTTTTTAAGAAACAGTTTTTTGAATATTACAGGAATTTGGAATAGCTACATTGATGATATAAGTTGTTTTTTTTTAATTTTGTCATGTAAAACTATATCAGGTCTATTATGACTAATTGTTCTATCTGTTAGTATAGTTTTATCATAATATATTTTATAAAATTCATTTTCCAAAAATGAATTTGGTTGATATTCATAATATGGTACTATATTACGGCAGTCAATCAAATTACGTTTAATTACCAAACATTGGTGGATTATTTTTAAAACCTGATTGTGCCTTAATGTATACTCGGACGGCGCTAATATAGAACATCCCGATATAATATGTTCTATAGTTTCCGGAAAAGCCAAACATTTTCTACATAAATCATCAATTTGATTTATATCTTTGATTATATGCTTCCTATAATTTTTAGTATTAATGACTCTATCTTGAATGGCAAGCATAAATCCTTCTATTTCTGCGCTCAACTCTCCAATACTCAACCATTTGTTTGACGAAAGTTTGTCAACATACGTTTGGTTGAAATAATTGAAGTGTTTTGCATGAATAATTTTATTTGACCAGGAATCTAATAATTCCTGGTTAGTATTTATAAGAATGTTGGCATTCTCGTCATATAAATTTAAAGGTGTAATGTTTATATCTGCCTTGCAAATTATTTTGTGCATTTCTGAGCTATTAGCTTTCCTATGGAAAAAATTCTTAGCATTTCTACCTGATTGTGTTTCAAAGATGTTATTTTGACTACGCCTCTACATCCTAAATTTATAGGTAAATTAATTCGTTCTATAGCTGAATTTGGATGATGGCAATTAAACTTTGTTAACGTAGTTCTAATTAATCGTTCTAAACTATCTAAATCTGTATTGAACTATTTAATTATGCCAAATGAGTACGTTAATAGAGGTATTGCCCAAGTATTTATTGCTTTTACTAAATTTTTAGCAGATGGATTGCATTTTAAAAATTTTCTGATCCTAGTTTGAAATTTAATCCTAATATCATTTTTAATACTAGTGTGATCTAATCTATTCGATTGCGGGTATCCTAAATATTTATAAACCTCATCCCCTTTCATACTTTTAATTTTGAAATTTCTAAATATACCCTCGTCTCCATCTACAATTTTGCCTTTCTCTATATGGATCGTTTTACATTTATCCAAACCAAAAGTCATTTTAATATCATCTGAAAAAATTTTAACTACCTTAATCATTTTCTCTAAATTTGATTCAGAATTTGAAAATAATTTTATATCATCCATATATAATAGATGTGAAACTATACTACTCTTTCTTGTATTACCCTTAATTTTTATTCCAAACTTGCTTTTAATTAACATTTTAGACATAGGATTCAATGCTAAGCAAAACCAAAGAGGACTCAATGAGTCTCCTTAAAAAATCCCTCTTTTTATTGAAATGCCCGGTACTACTATTTTCTTGCCTTTTAAATTTACTAGTAAATCTGTATTCCAAAGGGACATAATATTTTTCAAAAAGCTAATTATAATTGGGTTAATTATTATTATTATCTTCTAATTATTATTATTATTTCATCAAAATAACACCATAACGCGCATAAAAAATAAACTTAAAACTTTCCGTTTTGTCTCTAGAACATAACAAAATGACAAGCAAATGTATTAATGAAACATGTATTAATTGACAAGTTCACAAGCACAGTTAGTCGATTGAAATATTTAACCCTAATTAGGTACTCATTTATATTATACATACTGTATTCTATATTTTGATGGACAGTAACTCTCGATCCAACAACTGATTGGTCATATGTTATAAGTTATAACTTATAACTATCGCCTAACCCAGCACAGATGAAAAAAATTGGATCATTATTCATTGAAGCTCCTCTGAAAATTATTTTAAATTGCCCAAGGTTCATTTTACAATACTAAATAAATCACACCAATTTGGCGTGTCAGAATCTTTTTGGTTGGGCATAATATTAGGGAAAGGTACGGGTTTGCCATATTTGAGTTATGACGGGATTTTCTCTTCGGTCACAAAAGCAGCGGAGCTCGCCGTTGAAGGCACTCTACCATAATTTGTGCTTTGAACTTCAGAAAACTGCGGTCCCTGAGCTTCTTGTATTACACTGCATTATTATAAAGCCGAGAGTTACAAACTACTTATTAAAGCCAGCCGACCCCGAGCACCAAGTAGACTGCGAAGGATGGTGTCTTAAATTGGGTATTTTCGTTCAATTTTGACTTAATGAATATCGTGGAGCTTTAGCTGCAATTTAAGCTCGGGGAAGTTTTAATGGTCGAACCTGATATGCCATATTGAAAAATTAATTTCGTAAAGAAAGTTTTAAATTGATTTGTATCGGTACTTACTGTGAACTCTTGTGGCTCTATTTGCGATTTTCAACTGTTTGAAAGCACAACATTATTTAACATTAAAAACAAAACTATTAACCCCGGTTTTCCGGTACTGTTCCGGTAATGTTTTTTTTCATGCGACTAAACGGTAGAGAGGGAAGGAGAAGAAGAGGGGGCAAAAGTTAAGTTAATTTAACCTAAAAAAGCCGATAACATCTCTAAGCACCCTGTAACCAGGTGCAAATATTATTATTTTTATTTATTGATTCCCTAATTGAAAAAAAATGTTTATTATATCCTTCCACCTTATATTTAAACCTGCAATATAAAAAAGATATGTCTGTAATAGTAATAATAAAATAAATCGCTTTTCCACGGATTTCCTCGCTGGAGAGCTAGGACTACATCGTCTGGAGTCCAGAGTGTCTAGAAGAGTAGAAAAATTGCAATGGTGTTAGAAGCACATAAGTTGCTCAACGAGCACATTTGCAATCCAGACGTTCTGGAACGTGTTACGCTTTACTTTTCTTTAGAGCTAGGCACCACAGGCTTTTAATTTTTCAAGGGGAAGGACCGACATACCGATGACCATGACTTTGAGGGGAATGGTTACACTCTTAAACCACATTTATTCTGAAGTAGGCATTTAGACAAGATTGCAATAAATATGTTTGTTTACTGTGGTGCTGCGTCTCCACTGATATAATAAATGTAATGTTATTAATTGTAAATTTTATATAGTGTAGTTGGATTCACGGTTTTTCACAATAAACAGAAAAATAAAATAAAACTAGATGTTAAAAAAATTAAGATATTCTTTGTCAAAAATAACTGCACTGCATCCCTTAAGCGCGCCCATTTGTAAAATGCCCTCGAATTAAACTTACATCTCTATGGTAATTACTCATTCAGCGTTTCATTCGCAAACAAAACGAAAAGTTGGCGGAGTAATTCTTTGAAAAAGTAGCAGCGGCGGAGGCTGTTGGAATCCCGCGCCACGAAATGGATACAAAACGTAGAACAATGGCTCAGCCAACTCTTGGGACAATAGTTGGGGGGCGGAAGAAGGAAGAAGCACTACCCAACTTTGATATTCAGCCATTGCCATATAATGTTCCCGAGGAATTCCCCGCGCCATTGTTGTATTTTAATTAGGCCACTACTGCCTTGCTGGAGGCTGGTTATACCGATTAGGGCGTTTTTAACGGTTTTAATGTCTGAACTGACTTCTATTGTGATAGTTGAGCAGTTTACTCGCTTGAATGATACTCGGATAATAATTAATATAGGGTATTTCATTAAGCGCTTCCCATCTTTAAATTTAAATAAAACAAAGTGTGTAAGATATCATCGAAAATTCGTTTGAAAAGCCTATCGATGCCATTATGTATGGAGTATAACATCGTTCAAATGTCCGCCGCGGCTTCTCAGGATGGTGCGCATCCGAAATGTCCAATTTTCAACGACTCTTGCGCATAAATCAGACTGAATTTGACCGGCATGGGTTATGTTGGCTTTGAGGGCCGCTGTGGTTAAGATGGTGATATTTCTTTGAACAAATTGTAAAATTCCTTATTAGTAATAAAAAAAATGTCACACGTATTAATGTATTTTAGTTTATATAATCATTGAAGGCAATATTAGCGACCCTCAAAAGATCGAGGAAGATACGAGCTAATCTTTTTTCTGATTTTTCTATTTCAAACTTTCGTTTGAGAGTCGCATCAAAAATTAAATATTATATATTGAGGTTTAATTCATTATGTTATTCCAAAAATAAAATAAAAATATTAATTTATCGTTAACAATAAAGATTTGAATACCTACCTACAAATCTTACGAGATCAGGTGAAATTTTGGTTTCGGTACACTATTATCATAATCGTTCTTAACATATAAATTATATTTGTAGTTTTTTAATTAACACTAAAAAATTTGAAAAATATGTCAAACTTTTTTTCAATTTTTTTTCATTAGCCCCACGCAAGAGGCACTGAGAAAAATAATTCCCATCAGGACCTCATCTTATCCTGTCATCTTTGGGGATTCTGTGTTTTTAGGAGCTGTAGGTCTGGTAGGAAACTGGAGGTCAGTGTTTCCAGGATTGAGGGACGTATGAATCCATCCCTCCCATTGCGGTGCAAGGCGATGTTCCGAAAAAGTCCTGCTACAGAGGTCAGAAGATCTCCCTCCACCAGACTCTCCCGATCCGGTCCGCTTCGCAGTAGGTGGGCGGGTGTAACTGCCGCCAAGTCCCGGACAAACCCTAAACTCGGGGCGGACGTGTTGATTATCCAATAAAAGATTCCCGGGGCAGCGGTACCCATTACCCATCCCCGCCACCAAATTGAAAAACCCGCATGCCATTCTTAAAGCCAATTCACAAAGTCATCCGATATGTCAACTGTTTTAATTTGTATGTTACAAGCTGTATCCATCAGAGAAACAAAGTATTATCAAGTATAAGTGAATGCTGTAATTGCAGCGAGAAGTTTCAATGAGCATGGTTAGCCAGCTTGCTCGAAGCTCAGCGCAAAACCCACCAAGTTCGCGGGACTACTACTACCAACTTTAATAATACATTTCAATTAGACAAAACGCTCGGTTGGCATTGTTCAAAAACTGTTATAAGGGTTAAAAAGAGTTACATATCTTTTACAATGTATTCTCGTCAACTTATTTAATAGTTTATAGCGGATATAATATAATACAGCCCTGTTTTAATGAGAGATTACTTTTGAGGAGATTCACAATGAGGTAATTAATCTATTGAGAAATATTGAGACTTTAAAAGTATTTACCTATTCATAACAGAAGAACAGACCTGGATTTTTTGGGTTTGTTTATTCGTAGTTTAATTGTGTGTGTGTTAATTCATAGTTTTATTGTGTGTGTTTATTTATAGTATTATTGTGTGTGTTTATTCATTGTTTTATTGTGTGTGTTTCTTCATTGTCTTATTGTGTGTGTTTATTCATTGTTTTATTGTGTGTATGTTAATTCATAGTTTTATTGTGTGTGTTTATTTATAGTATTGTTGTGTGTGTTTATTAATTATTTTATTGTGTGTGCTTCTACATTATTTTATTGTGTATGTTTATTCATTGTTTTATTGTGTGTGTTAATTCTTTGTTTAATTTTGTGTGTTTATTCTGAGTTTTATAGTATGTGCTCATTCGTAGTGTGATTATGTGTATTTATTCATAGTTTTATTTTGTGGGTTTATTCATAGTATTATTGTGTGTGTTTATTCATTGTTTTATTGTGTGCGTTTATTCATAGTATTATTATGTGTGTTTATTCCTTGTTTTATTGTGTGTGTTTATTCATTGTTTTATGGTGTGTGTTCATTCATTGTTTTATTTTGTGTTTTTATTCATAGTTTTATTGTGTGTGTCTGTTCATAGTTATATTGTGTGTGTTTATTCATAGTTTTATTGTATGTGTCTTCATAGTTTTAGAGTGTGTGCTCATTCGTAGTTTTATTGAGTGTGTTTATTCATAGTTTTATTGTGTGTGTTTTTTCACATTGATAATTTTTTTTTTCGTAATTAGATACTAATAAATACTGCTCTCAACCGTCTGAATCCAGTGAGATTATGGCGTCCACAGTATAGATACGAGTATGTAGTGAGGCAGGAAGAAACAGGAAGGTGCTGGCTATTCAGACAGCCAATGTTTCGATTTTGATTGGTGGTCTTCCACCATGGAACGTATCGCGAATAAGGGGGTATACTTTTGGGTTTATTATTCCGCGTTGCGCAACCTCCTTCTTCAGCCAATGTTTCGGACAGCATTACAGCGTTCTGCCCTGATGTGTAATGTGCCCTGATAATGGACATCGTAATGTTTTCCGAAACGGTTGCTAAAGAAGGATGTAGCAGAACACGGCTTAATAACCCAAAAATAAATCACCATAATCCGTTCTTCTTAAATCTCTAATCAGTTTATTTTTCCTTTGTTGTATTATTTTTAAATGAATTAATTGTGATACGACATTAATTAATAAATAAAAAAAATACTTGTGACCTTCAGATTCTTACTCATAAGCCTTACTCCTATAGGTACATCTATCATTTTTCGGAAATTTTCGATTTCAAAAAATGATTCCAATAATAAGTAATAGAGTCGCCAAATAATTTTATTTTGAAATTGATTTGGAGCCGGGAGTTTGCGGTTCAATTTGAATAAGGTCAATAAAATCAAAATTAAAAAAGGTTTTCGTATTGCCATGTTAACAGTTGAGTTACTTAAACATTACAAAATGACAGTCAAGCTACCGTATACATCCGTAACATATACTTACGTAGAAGGACGAAAACTCATGAAAACACCTGTTTTTCTACTCGTTTTCAAAAGAGTAAACTCAGCAACTTTAGATAATTTTACATTTTCATCTCCAGTACGAATACGATGCTAATGTATTATGTAAGTGGGTTGTTAAATTTCTCGGGATTCATCATAAATAGTAAAAAATTCGTTAGTACCGCCCTTCTGCACCTTTTGAAACTTATTACGATTGTGAAAGTCTATAAAATTAAATAATCTTGGGAGAAATTTCACTTCTTAAAATCTTCTCGTCTCGTAAAAGCTCCTATCCTCAGAAAATAAATACGATTAGATTTGCCATCTTTACTTTTGACAGAATAGCATTTTTATCAATTTATGGAAATTGCATCGGTGTACAGTGTACAATAATTATTATAAAGGCACTTTCTTTCGCACTTTCTCCCTTACTAATATATTTTTTTTAAATTTTATATAAATGGTAAAGAACCATTTACCGCATACATTTATGATTGTTTGTCAGTCGTGTAAAATTTAAAGCACATTTTATTAGTAAGGCCTATCATGTTTTAGGTATTTTTATATGTTTTATATCAACTGATCCCGTCTGGAGCCAGTGACTCTTTGGCATCCCCACTAGGGATATGTTGTGAGGCTGAAGATAGTAGGGAGGGGAAGCAGACGTTTAAGACATTTTTAAACGAGGAAGCAACGTTTCAATTCTGAATAGTGGTCTTTCCCAGGGCGATACTAAGAGTATCTTTCACTCTGGACCGTGCCGCAAATATACAATACATTATTTTAAATTAATGAATTGTAACATAACACAAATCATTCAAATAAAATTTACTTGCACATGCCAGGATTCGAATCCGCAACCTTCGGATTGCTAGTCGAAAGCCTTACCCCTCGATCACAAAGGCCAAAGCCATACGATGGATATTAAGCGCTTAGTTATTCCAACCGAGAATAACCATGTACGTTTTTAGATTTCACGGCCAAAAGTATTTTCGTTATTTATTTTTGGGGTGTTATGCCGTGTTGCGCTACCTCCTTCTTTAGCCAACGTTTCGGACAGCTTTGCAGTGTCCATCACGACATATCCAGGAACACTGCAACGCTGTCCGAAACGTTGGCTAAAGCCCGAGGTAGCGCAACACGGCATAACACCCCAAAAAGAAATAACGAAAAAGAGAATAACCATTATGCAATTTTTGTTCGGTTTTTTAGTTTGGTATATTATACATTATTACGTTTAATAAATAGTCAAGCAACTCAGCACTATCAAAGTATTTGGAAACATACTGACGTACTCATACCTTGTTTAATTAATTATTTTGCACAGCGCATGTTTGAAGATACTCTTGTGATCACCGATAGGGCTTCAAATTGGTTCTAAATAGTTTGGAGCGTCCGCCAGCATTCCCCTCATACCCTACGATACACAACCTAGAATCTCTGTTTATTAATTCTGTGCCTAACTATTATGAATAGATCGCTATTGTTGTAAATCCGCTATGAGCTCAGTCAGAGTAGCCACAAGAAAAATTTAATGTTCCATTCTATCCTTTTACATATTCTGAGCTCCCAACCATTTCTTTAAAAATTTAACGAACACAAAACATTTACTTTTCATTTTTATCTCTAACCCATTTATAAAAAATATGGAAAGGCTCGCAATGAAAATACATGGAAACCACAAACAAAATGAAGGCGGTTATACCGACACCTTGTTTTACAACGAAATGTGACACTTTTACGTTCCGAGATAATGTTCGTTCCTTATGATAATTTTAACAGTGTTGATATGAATAGCGAATGATTTACATTCAACATTTTGTTACATGATGTTTTAAAAAAGGTTCATTTTAACGCCTTTAGTAGGAAAAACTCTTGGAAAAATGGTTTTCGGCGCAGTATTTTAAATTCAGAAGAGTTTGTTTAATTCCTGAATATTTTTTCTTGAAATTTAGTAGCTACATTAATAAATAAAATTGATTCCCTGGTAGGTATTCTTCGGATGCATTTATTTGTGACTATTAATAAATGAAATGATTCAAATAAATTATTTTTCTCTCTTATTCATTACACTTGGTAATTTTATGATAGGTGCTATAACTTCGATTACATTATTTCACATCTCTACCCTACCACCTTACTACGAGAAAGTTAAGGTGGAAGTATGCTTGTATTTTAAAATAAAATAATAACTTAATAAACACTACTTTTTTATTTTTATTTTTATTTAACTTTATGAGTAAAACCTCAAATTGTAATATTTAATTAAATGTTCGAGTCCTGGGTTCGAGTCCCAGATGTGTCAATATCTTTTTCTGATTTTTCTGTTTTCAGATTTTCGATTGAGTTTCGCTTATATTGTCTTCATTTAATTAAATACTACTTTTTTAGTTTTATTTTATTTTAAATAATAATGTCACTTCACAATGCATCTGCTTCATTATGAAAATGAAAACATAGTGAAAAAGAGAAATTTAGTGAAAAATTTTATAACCAGGTTTTTTTCATTTTTTTTAATAGTTTTATTTTCAATGTACATTTGTTACTTTAATTTTAAAAAAATTGCGACCGATTTCGACACATCCGCGTCTTTAACGACCAAACTTAAAACTAACTTAAAAATTGTACACAAGTACAAAAATTAATCATGTGGGGGTAATGGGAGAGGGGAATTTGGGGGGAGGTGGAGAACGGTGGGAGGAGTCAACATCACATGGAAACATCCTAAGTAAAGGTGATTTACATGGTGCTATTATTTTTTTATTATTGTAGAAAGCAATCACTTTGTGGTTTGACATATTTAATAAAATAAAATACTTTTTTTTTTAAAACCACGATATTTATTAATTTCTGAACCGACCGGTTTCGCTTTACTTAAGCATCTTCAGGGTACAAATTAATACTCTGTACTATTAATACTGTTAATACTATTAATACACGATATTTATTCATTTCTGAACCGACCGGTTTCGCTTTACTTAAGCATCTTCATAGAAACTTTAGAAATAAACAAACAAATTACTAAAATAATAATAAAATAAAATACTTTTTTGTTTAAAACCACGATATTTATATTTTCTGAACCGACCGGTTTCGCTTTACTTAATTAAGCATCTTCAAATTACAGTATTAATTTGTACCCTGAAGATGCTTAAGTAAAGCGAAACCGGTCGGTTCATAAATTATAAATATCGTAAAAAGTATTTGATTTTATTATTATTTTATTAATTTGTTTGTTTATTTCTAAAGTTTCTAAAACGCACAAATTAAATAATGAATTTACATTACAATGTTTAAATTTAGTTTTTTTTCTTTTTTGAATGGCCTGTCTCTATTAAATGGTTATCAAACTCTGAGTAATTATTATTTCGTAAACAAAGTTCATGTTCCCTGATTCTAGTTTTATAATTTCTAGTAGTCATCCCTACACACTGTGCGTCACATTCGTTACATTCTAAAGTATATATCCCGTTTTTTTTTAAATTTTTTGAAAACTTCCTTATTATTAAGCATTTTTTTTTATTTTAGAATTAGTGTACAAAAGCTGAAGAAATATGATCTGGTAATAAGCGGAATATTTTTAAAGATAAATCGCCTGTATAAAAAAGTTTTTTTATATATTAGGTTGTTACTGGGTTTTTTGCTATTATTACCAATATAAATATATATTTTTTGTAAAAAAAAATTTCTTGCTTCTTATTAACTAGGCAATTAATTAATTTTTGTACTGTATATAACTTTTATGAATGACACGGATGTGTTGAAACGGGTCGCATTTTTTTTTGAATTAAAGTAACGAATGCACATTGAATATTAAAACTCTTCAAAATAAAATGTCTAGAAATTTTTACATAGTTGATGCCCAAGAAATACAAAAAAATGTTTTTTTTATCTTAATAAAATAGATATAACGTGTTGCTCTGGTCTCCCAAATAAAATGAAGTAAAGTTGATTTCCAGCGGTTGAAAAGAATATTGTAGTGTTTTTGTTACAAGAAAAGCTAGACCGTGTTGACAAGAATCAGACATTTTTCATGAATCCTTTCCAGTTTATGCGAGACCGTTTGCATTCATGAATACATTAGATGAATTTTCATTTTATTACTCATTTGTTACCAAACTCTGGTGGGAAACCTTCATCCGCTTCTTTTTATAATCTCATTTACATGAATGTCTCCGTTCGCCCCGCTTCCCCTCACCAACGTCGACAAATACAATTTCGCTTCAAAGGATTTTATAGGTAATAAAAAACACCCCGCGACACACGTGGGGTACCGCGCTCCGGCTAGGTCGTGTCGGTATCTAGTACCCCATCTACCCCTATCTGGCCGGGTAATGTTGAGATAAGTTTCACCGTGGGGTCCGCGTATTGATTTCGCATATCGCGGTTAACGGGATAACGCACACGTCTGCGTCTATACGACCGTGTTTTTCACTTGCGGGAACAGACAGGATTGCGGGAACAGACCACGCCGCGACGCCCGCGCCGGCCCTCACATCATTTCGTCGAATCGTAAAGCACTCTGTCCCTATTTTTATGCGTTCTGCTGAGAAATCAAAAGCATGAAGTTACTTGTTAAGTCGGATCTTATATGAGCATTTATGTACGCCGCACAGCGGTTTTTGTAAGTTATAAAGAGTTGAATCTATTTAGGAGGCGGTATGGGTACCGCCGCTCTGGGAACCATTTATTAGATTACCAACACATCTGACATATGAGTACCGCTGCCCCAAGTCACACAAGTCACATACATTTGGTGACTTAGCAGGAGTTGATAGGGTGAGGTTTGTCTAGGTCTTGGCGGCGAATGCCTTGCCTACTGCGTAAAAGGCTGGATCGGGTGATACCGGTTGAAGATTATGAACTTATTCGGACTCTCTCGACCCATCGCCTTACACCGCAATGGGAGGGACGGATTCATACGTCCGTCACTCCTGACCATTGACACATTGACCCCCAGATTCCAGCCCGCCCCTCATACCTATTTGCTTCTCTGAACTTCCTTTCCCAAAAAACACCCCTCACCAGTATAACCAAAGATGACATTATAGGCATTTTTTTCCTCAGGGCCTCCCGTGGGTATAATACAAAATTAAAAAAAGAATAAATATTAGCTCCGTAAAATATAAAGGAAATGATATTGACTTCATTCATAAAAAAAAAAATAATGTAAGAATACTAGAATGCGTACGGCTACATTAAATTCAATTTAGCGGTATTTACTCAATTCCATACGATTGAGTGCTTAGTTAATTATTCGCTAATAGACGATCAATTATTTAGGGGGAAAAAAATACTTACGCATTTATTATACACATCTGAAAGTTTTATTATACAACCATGAATGTCAATTCACCAATTGTGTTAAGGTTTTCTCCCTACATTTTTGTCAATAAAGGTTTGCGAGTAGTTACGACTCCGCTGACAGTGCGTCCGACCCGTGAAAAGTACGCGGCCATCACTTTGACAGTTCAACGATTAGCTGACGTTAATCCGCGCAAATGGATGACTTTATCTTTAAACTTTTAAATGTTTAATGGTACTGAATATTCTGATATTGTTTTTTTGAAAAAAAGCAGTCGATCAGTGTGTTACTAAAGACGTTAGTGCATCTTGTGTGCCGTGAACCAAATTACAGTGAAGAGGGGAGGGTGATGAGGTGATGGAAGATTGGAAAATATTGGGAAATTCAGATCTAGTCAATAAACACGGCTGAAGCCATTTTAAGGAACATTTCTATTCTAAATTGGGTTCTTTCAACGGGGCGAAGATTTTATAATCTACCACGTTAAAATATTCTGCAAATACGCGTACTTTATTAATTGATTAGTGTCATTGAGTGGACTTAGGAGGGGAGGTCCAAAAGTTCGTGGAATGGAGGGGATGGAGTAGGGATAGGAGCCCTCGTTTAGTGTCATACTAATTGGTGACTCATCATCAGTATATAAATTAAGTTTCAGCCCTATTGCGTCATTCTTTTACGAATATTCGCCTGCTAAACAAGTCAATGCGGAAGAAACTATGGAGAAAATTGAACACCGTGCTGTGATAAAATTCCTTACCAAGCAAGAAAAGAAGGCTCAGACCATTTTGAATGAAATGAATACCGTTTATGTATTAATCAATGATTTACAAGTGGCATGGTCTTTTTAAACATGGTCGGGAGGCGTATTTCCAAAACCTATACCGTTTCTGTTGCTTTTCATTATCAACATCAAAATTTAAATATAAAGAAATAAAATTATTAATTTCTAATATACACATTGGAAAGATTATTTTATTTAGATTTTAGAACAATTTTTTTTTTGCAAATGTGTTAAAAAATAACCAATATAGAGGTATATTTAAAATGTAAATTGTCGCTACCGCGACTGAATCGGTATAGGTTTTGTAATACGCGGTCAGGGGTCGATTGAAGATGACCCCCGCTCAGGAGGGTCAGTTGAGGCCACCACATCAGACATCGTCGAAAAAGTGGAAAAAATTGTACTGGAGGACACCCGTTTGAAGAAAAAACAGTTATCTGCATTAGTTGGAGCGTAAAACACCACCATTTTGCGAATCCTATCTGGTTTAAAAAATAATATTTCATAAATAAAAAATAAATATGAGTTACACCACATAAATGTGTAATTTCATGCACGCTGGGTTTTGAACCTATGACCCAGGATCTGGATCGTTAAACCTGCTAAGGACTACGGATGTCGTCTTTGCTGAATGTTATCCAAAAATATTTTTAATTCACCATCCCAGGCACTTATTTTCTTGGGCGAAACATTTTATAGCACGCTAATAAAATCTTAAGTAAAAGATTTTTATGATTCTCGTTAATCAAGTTACGTTTTTATATTATTTTCAGAATTTTCCAGTTCCCTAATTTGTTGGGAACAGATGGTAATGCATTCAAGGAAACATTCTATAAATAAAACTTGATACATTTTATTACTCTTCTTGAATTTTCATTATAAAAAGTGTAAAGCGAACAAAATGTTGTAAAATTGTTTGGACTTTTTAAAACAAGTACCTACAAGAAAATTTTAAAACTGACCATAAAATAGACGGGAAGAATTGAAGAATGGTTTATTTAAACAAACAATATTATATCATTCTTTAGGATGTTTCAAAAAATAGTCGCTAGGACTAGCTCGTTCACAGTTAATTATTAGTAAGTAATTAATTTTACGCATTAAAGTTGGTTGGCCTTTTGAGTTTTCAATATCATTTTTATAGATGTGCGGCGGATTTGGGAGGCGCCAATTTGAGAGGTTTAAATGGGTACCGCCGCCCGGGAACCATTTACTGTAATACCAATATCTCTGCCATAGGTTTGCTACGTTTGGTGACTTAGCAGGGGTTCCCGGGTTCATGGGTGAAGTTTGTCCGGATCTTGGCGGTGGATGCGTCTGCCCACCAACTGCGTGGTATGCCGGATCGGAAGAGACTGATTACAAGGAGACATTTTAATCTCTCCAGCAGGACTCTCTCATCGCCTTACCTCACGGGAGGGATGGATTCGTAGGTCCTGAATACTAACTAACCCCCAGATTCCTACCCACCCCTCATACATTTTTCCTTCCCAGAACTTCCTCTCCTCCTTCCATAAAATACCCTTCACACAGCATCCCCAAAGACGACATAGGCCCTGAGGGGATTTATTAGGGTGGATCTAATGTAAAAGCGACTAAAACATGTCTTTAAATTATCATTTCCTCACAAAATATTTATTACTTAATAAGCCTTACACTCCCTAGAAAAGTATCTCTGGTGAAAGACCACCATTCAGAAAAATAGCTAAGCGTGTTTAGTGACCAGATCTGAATAGCCAGACTGTTTTCAGCCTTCCACTTCCCCATCTCCTTCCCTTTCCTCCTCCCTTCAGCCTCACAATTCGGACAGCCGCTACAGTGGTTGAAGTTTGAGCGCTGGCGCGACTTGCCCTCTTGTCGGCATGTTCTTAATTATATAATGATTTCTGAATTAACCCCTGACATTATAAATATCTTTAAATGTTACACAGGGAACCTAATCATTCCGTAATGGACCTCAGAACTGAGATATATAAGACCCATAGACATTGTCCGTGATAAGACCTTATTTGCACAGATGTGTTTGAAGATACGTGAAATCAAGTCATTTATGTGTTGGAAATATTTTTTTATCATGGAAAATTTACAGATTTCCATTTTTTTGCTCTTTTTTTACATTAACTCCACACAGGAGGCCCTGAGGAAAATCAGCCTCAGGACCTATGTCATCTTTGAAGATGCTGTGTGGAGGGTCTTTTTGAGGAAAGGAAGGAGTGAACATGGGTCTTGAAGAGACCCATGTTGTAGGAGGAAGGAAACACAGAGCCGTTGAACTCAAGAACGAGTCATAGAAACGACCCGTTTCATGTGACTAATGTCAACCGTGTACAAATGTTGGGCGCGTGTTTGGCGTGTTTCCCGATGCACCGGTGCCGAGGGGATCAATGACGCTAGTTCCTCAGAGCATCTTCCATTGAAATACCGGTAGAACAAGGACAGCATTCCCACCTGACACCTATGTTCTAAAGATTGCAGTCCGTCTGTTAAGATGGGAGAATCTATCAAACGGACCGATTATCTTTAACAAAGTAGAAATAAATTTCTTCAGAAGACTTCACAACAATTTTAAAAGTATGTTATTTTTTTATCCATATTGTACGAGTAAGTACATGGAAAAAATATCACATCCATTTACTTTTTAGCAATTTCACTTTAAGATATGGTTTTTTTTTCAATTAATTTTTATTTTGAATATTCAACTTTTTATCTAAGAAAGATCAATTTAATGCTATATTTTAAACTGCTTACCAATATAACGTTTATATTTTATAACTTTACTTTAAAAATGTCTTAGATATTTTATTGAAGGTCATAAAAAAATATATTTTCGATTTTTTGTGGTCTATTTTTAGTTAATTAGTATTTTTCAGTAAAATTTTAAGGCAATTTTAATAGGGTAATAACAATGATACGTTTATAGTTTTTTACGGCCAAACGTATTTTCGTTATTTGTTTTGGGGGTGTTATGCCGTGTTACGCTACCTCCTTATCCAACGCTGTCCGAAACGTCGGCTAAAGAAGGAGGTCGCGCAATACGGCATAACACCCCAAAAACATATAACGAAAAAAATGAGTATAACAATCTATACATATTATAAATTAAAGTCCCCGCGTCGTCTGTCTGTCTGTCTGTTCGCGATAAACTCGAAAACTA
Organism: Limnephilus rhombicus; assembly: GCA_929108145.2. Lineage (NCBI taxonomy): Eukaryota > Metazoa > Arthropoda > Insecta > Trichoptera > Limnephilidae > Limnephilus > Limnephilus rhombicus. The sequence continues at coordinate 46,466,266 of OV815271.1, forward strand.
CTGAACAGATTTTCATGCGGTTTTCACCAATAGATGGAGTGTTTTGTGAGGAAGGTTTAGGTATATAATTTGTCAAGGATTTGTGTAAATTGGTTGAAACATAATGTTATTTGTTAGAATAGTCGGAAAAAGTCAAGCCGCCTGGTAGCTTTCATCGAAAACGCTGCCTAATCCTTTTGGGATATAACAAAACAATGCATGGTGGGATATTTCTCTTTTATTGATCTACAAAAAAGTCCGCGAAGGCAAATATCTATCTTTTACGGATAGCTTACTATACCCATTCTTTCTTCTAAAAAAATTGAAAATTGTAATTGAAAAGTTATTTAGACGGATACAGTATTAATCCTTATTAACTTAAATACTTTAGTTACCCCAAGTATTTCATGCACATTATTTTAATCTTTCACACCATCCCTACGTATTATAAATTAAAGTCTTCTGTCTCTTTGCGATAAACTCAAAGACGGCGGTGGATATAAAGGTTGGATAACCATCCAGTAGATGACGTTGTGTTTTATTAGCCACAGCAACGCGTGGCTGGGTCAGCTAGTATAACATATAATTTACATTGCTAATTCACTACTTTTGTCTATTAATTACAAAAAGCAATTACTTTTCACCCTCAACTCGATTTATTAACATTTCAGAAAGCCGCGCTTTCTTGTTATTTTAGATAAATTTTCTGCATGGAAAATCATAAAATTCGTTGCCATTTAGATCAATTAATATTTTCCCCGTTACATGTCATTATAAATTATTCTATTTTAATGACATTGTAAACTGACAATTCATGGTGGAATTCCACCATAATAAAATAATAAAACAAATATGAAACTTATTTCCACTAAAATTTATTTGACCGTAACTGGTTTCAGCTTGTTAAAGCCATCTTCTGCCTGGTTCCAATTATTCTTAACTAGCTGGTTCCCGGCATGAGTTGCTATGCCATTTAATAAAGAAATTGTTTCTCCCTGCGTGTCCTTTCCCATTCTTTCCCCTTTCACCTCCCCTTCCTCTCCCGCATCCCCTTCTCTCGCGTTCCCACTCCGATTTCTCCACCTTCTCTCTCCCCACTCCATTCCATGCATTCAGTCCCGGTACCTACATTCATTTTTCAAACAACTCACGTGCCACCCACTGCAATTTTTTTATCCAAATTTCATAATGCCAGAGCTCAATAGTAATTTTATACAAACCTTGTCCTGACAATAACGAACATAAAAGAAAAAGAATTATCCAATTCGGTGCTGTCGTTCGGAAGTTATGCGCGTACATACATTTCGGCGATTCATTTTTATTTATATAGATAGATAGATATACGGTTTATATACATAACATGCGAGGGAGGGTGGTCTACGGAGATTTAACTACGTTTTCTTATATTTGTTACTAGGTCGTCTTTGAATATAAAAATTTAAAAAATATTTTGGTTATTCCCACTAGGCCTAATTAATATGTTTAAAAAGTTTATTTAACGGGAATAAAAAAGATAATTTACTAAAATTATACACTTGTTTAACTTCCTAGTGCAAATTTCCAGGATGAAATAACCTGAAAATTATTTATTGTGCCTAAAGATATTTATAATATAATGTAAATATAGGGTGTTGAGCGACGTACCTGCCTTACTTCAGTGATTTATGACATTATTTGGTATAAAAAATGAAATGTTTGTGTCCGGTGACTTTTTTGATGATTTTTTTTTTCAAAATCAAACAAAAAATTCTTCCACATGTCGTCACAGGTCACTCAGCCGAGTAACCGATCAACCCCAAACCCCGCCTTTAACTTGTTCAACACCTACAATCTTCAAAAATGTAATCGGAGACTAAAATTTATTTATTTATTTAATTACAATGTATTACAAAAACATGGTAAGTAACAAATTATTCCAAATTGAGTTGAGAAAATAAACTCATTACGGGAAGGACAGACACGCATAAGTAGATACATTTCACACAGCTATTACAAAATACAACATATTGAAAAGGAAAAATAAATAAAATTCATTGTCAAGAATAGAGATTTTAGAATATTAGAGACCAAAATTTCATTTACATTTTTTAGAGATAAACAAATTCACTACATAAATCGACTCTATTCGATGAAAAAAACGAATTAAGGTCAGCTTAGAACGTACCCATACTACGTGACACGTTTAGGGGGGGGGGGGTCTTCAAAATGTCACGCTCCATACAAATGAGCGGCGGGTTGCTTAGGTTTTTGGTCACCGGGGGGGGGGGGGGTTAAAAATTGTAAAAAATTGGTCACGTAGTATGGGTACGTTCCCTAATAGCTCTAATACAATATTGTTGAACTCAATATATGTACAACTAATGACGTCATAGTATGCATATGTTTCCCAAATTATTAGTCTCATGGGTGTTTTTCTGGATCTCGGGGTTAATTGAATAATAGAAGTCCAGATTCTTTAGATTACGTTTTATTCTTGATAACATGATACACGATTGACAATTGACATGTTGACTTGCCGGCTGTCGGTAAGAGAGAGATCTACCGACCGGAATCTCGACACAGACAGTTAATGGACAATTTAACATCTCGACATAGACAATGTAACAATAGGCGTACGACATTGCGAGGTTGAAGAAGAATTGTAATTATAGTATGGTAAGTGCTCTCTTGTAACTCTCCTGCCAAGAACATGGAATGTAATTAAATATGGCAACCCAAGGATATTCATAATTAATTAATAATGTATTAACGCTAGTGATGCAACGGAAGTGTCTTAACGGAAGCAGAAGCGGAAACAGATGTCAAAAGTAAATCTTAGCAGAAACAGAAGCGGAAGTGTTAATACTATGAAGAAAAAGCACAATTTTATTTTTTAAGCTTTCTTTAATTAAATTTGTATTTAGTACTTTAATTTTGGTACTCGAAATTAAACAGTGGTAAATTATATTCAATAAAAAGTAATTTGGCTGCTTTTTACACCTTTGGGTCTGTTTCGGTGTTCTTCATATATTAAACCAGCTCCACTAAATAATTGCTCACTGGCTACACTGCTGGGGGGAGCTGATAAGTATTGGCAACTGATGGGGGTATTTGTGCGCGTTTACTTTCCACCATATAAGGAGATAGTCATGTCTCCATGAGTAGTCTCTTCTCTTTCTTGTACTCCCGAAGGTGTGACTGTATCTCTAAAAATAAATTGTCACTAAAGTCAGTTGTAGAAGACTTCTCCTCCCGGTTTTCATTTACACTTAACATCGATTCCAATATTTGTAATGATGATGATGATTTTGAAGTAGAAGGCTGCACTTCGATATCTTCAATCGTTAATTATTCACCGTTTAGAGTTCTGTTATAAAGTTTACGGAACCAGAAACGGAAACGGTAGTGAAAAAACTTGCGGAACTTCTGCAGAGCTGAAGCGGAAGCAGAGTTCTGTTGCAACACCAATTTTTTTTTTTTTACAGTGAATGCCGCACAAGAATTTAACTGCTCCCGTCTGGAGCCAGTGAGACTATGGCATCCCCAATTGGGGTATGTTGTGAGGCTGAAGGTAGTGGGGAGGGGAAGGAGTTCGGGAAGAGGAAGGTTGGGAAGTACCTGGCTATTCAGATCTGGTCACCAAACACGGCTAAAGCCATTTTCCAGGGCGATACTGATAGTATCTTCCACTCTGGAACATGCCGCAAATATACCTACTATATATTATTTTAAATGAATTAATTGTGAAATTATACAAATTAATCAAATAAAATTTATTTGCGCATGCCGGGATCGAACCCGCGACCTCCGGATTGTGAGTCAAGAGTCTTACCCACTGGACTACGGAGGTCGTCTAACACATTAAGTCACAAATAATTGTTCGATACGATAACTTTAATAAAATAGGTAGCTATAATCTATGTAGGCAGTCTCCGAGAATACTCTATTGCGTGTATACGGGCTCAAACAAATTATTCACATTAATGTTTCACGAATAACTTGCGAAAAGGGTTTTTTCCTAAAATAATTAAATTACCGCCTACCACGAACGAGCAAATTTTGAATTATTTAATGTTTATATATGTATAAAGCGCTATCCGGTCACAAATTATCGCTACCGTCTAAACAGGACATAAGTGGAAAGAATTTAAACATTTTAAAGCTGAGCGTGTATTTTTATGAATATCACGTTTTATGGAGCACCCAAACCCACGTTCATTCACGTTGTGAGATTTCCTCCACCGTACACCGTACCGTACAAGGGAAACAAAAGTGTTCCCGTTCATAACTCTGCCGAGGAACAAAACGCCTAATACCCATTTCACTAAAACGGCCGTAATCCATAATAATTATTACTATTTAGATAGTATCTTTTTCGCCTTTTTCGAAATTTGACTTCACATGAATAATTCCTGTACAAATTTTCCCCGGCAAGACAATGAAAAATACGCAGATTACACAGCGTGAGAGATAAAGAAATGTTATTTATGAAATTTATCGCTAAATCGTAACAAAGGGTTACTTTGAAATTTTGAAATGGAAGATACGACTTTTTGTTGCGTCCGGGTTGGGCCGAACTAACAAGCCCGCCACAAGGGTGCTCTAAAAATAAGCAAATGTTAAATCCAGATCATCCACAATAAACGAATATTACATCCAGCCCATTCAGGGAAGATTATCAATTTGAAACGCTGCGGGGGCGGCCGGCCATATTAATAACACCAACTTGATTATTTGTACCGCTGTTGTGTATTTCAATAAATTAGATTAAAGATAACTTTGATTACTTTTGTCCCTTATGTGTTGGTAAAATAGGTATTTATTTATTACCTCTTTCGGTTCGATGTCAATTGTCTCACAGATAGTGAGTCAGATACAAACTATATTCATTTTCACGGACGCGTATTAAAATATTATTTTGTTACGCCAATTTGTGATATTTAAACGCGTAATTTCCACTGCATCACAAGTACACCATCAAAAAATACTTTTTAAAACAAAAAGAAAATATTTTTGTGAAATATCACCTCAGGGGCGTTGTAGAAATTTACTACTTACTTAAGTTAATATTAGCTTCGAAGTTCTTAAGCATAAATGTCAAGTTAATTTTTCTTTAATTATTTGAAAAAATGTACCTATCATGCACACTTTGTAGTATTTTATATTGTAACCTTATTTTTTAATTCAATATTTGACTAGGTAGGTACCAATCATGCAAGTCATGTATTCAAATGTTAAGGTCCAATTAGACTGTGAATAAATAAATAAAATTTGGTATATAGTATAAGCAGTTAGTTTAAATATGTACAAAAGTGCAAAATTCAAATATTTTTTATTATAAATAATCCCTTCTAGTCAGAAAGTTACCGATTTGATTCCAGTAAAATTCCTGCAAAATTAAAATATATTTTTTTATTCTAAATAATCTCTTCTTATCAGAAAGTTACCGATTTGATTCCAGTGCAGAACTTAAATAATATTTTACAAGTACCTACTTACTCAGTTGAATTTTGCATTTAAGATATATGGTCGCAGTTGGTGGTCGTAAAGAACACTTCTTTAAACATGATTAAAAAAGGCAAATAATTTAGTGTACATCACTTTACTTTTATATGCACAATCTATACGTTTCCTAAACAAACAAAAAATCACCTTTGAAGAGGGTGGGGTAGAGGGAGGGAGAGAGTTAAGAGTGAGGAAGGTTTTTTTGAATTAGGATTAACAATATCATTAGAAGGGAAAACCCGGATAATTGGGAAAAGGTTTAAGAAATTTGTAAGAAAAAATAATAATATCAATGCAGTTATAAGCAAATAAATTTATACACCGTATTTTAAAATTTTCCCACTAAACCGGATTTTCCTTCTAATGACATTTTAATCCCTAATTCCTGTAATTTCACTCTTACCTCTCCCCCCTCCGGGTACAAAGGTAATATATATATATATATATATATATATATATATTTATATTACCTTTGTACCCGGAGGGGGGAGAGGTAAGATATATATATATATATAATTTTTATCTTTGGTGTACATGAACTCCTGATGATGTGAACATTGTTCATTAATCATATAGAATGTGTTTATAAAAATAAAATGAGGTATACTAAGTTATTTGTATTTTAAATGAGGTAAATAATGCCATCAAAGTGATATCCCATTAGAACAGGGTTTCCCAACCAGTGGTCCGCAAGAGGTTAGAAGGTGGTTCGCGATGGTCCGCCGGTCAATAGGCGAGGCAGCGCGCGGGCGGTTCCTAGTCGAGAAGTCTGAATAAAAAAATTGTGACAATATTCAGTTTATCCCCACCCCATCCTACCCCTTTCCACCCCATATCCCATTCCGCCCCCTCCGTTGTGGTAAATATTCTGCTGGGCTAGAACCCGTCCCAAGCTATCCCACTACGCCCCTCCCGTTGTGTTCTCCGCCCGGGTGCCACCCATGCTAGCCTACGCCACTGCTTGTGGTCCCTGTCGAAAAAATAAACGTACAAGTAGTCCCGGTCAGAAAAAGTTTGGAACCACTGCGTTAGAAGAACTTTTCTTCGACAAATTAATAATAAAAAAAAATTATTGTGGGAGTCTCCTAATATTCCCAATTTAAAATCATGACAGTTTTTGCAGTAACAACGCCGTTTCGTATTATTTAAGAATATAATATATACGTTCAGTGTCGCCTAAACTTCTAACGGTGTTGGACGCGAGTGAGCGGCGACCAAATAAAATAGCGCCTTCTAACCAAGGCAAAATTTAAAAATATATAAATTAACCGAGAATAAAATAATTCATAACCTGTTAAAATGGAGGAAGCGGTTGATCCGCATGCCTTCATTACTAAGGCGAAACAAAACATAAGTGACTTAAACTTACCAAAGAAACCATATCAAAAATGATGAAAGAAATAAATAACATCATGGAAATGATATCCCACATGGAAATAGAATTAGCTAAATTACAAGGAAAATGTGAAATTCAAGAAAAAAACCAAACACAAAAAAACTCAATTTCATACTCTTCGGCAGTAAAAAACTTAATACCATAAACGCAAGAAAAGCGATTTCCTATAATAATAAAAAGCTTAAAAGAAGAAGACACTGAAAAAATAAAAGAGAGAATACAAAAAATTTAAATATCGCAGTTGGGAATTCGAGTATGCGAATATATATATAACATTATAATAACATGCCCAGAAGAAGGAGAGACAAAAAAAATTAAAAGATAAGATAAATGAAGTCGACAAAACCATAAAAGCGGAGGTACTTGTGAAAACGGATCCTTGCGTAATATTCAAAGGTCTTGACAAAGACTATACCGAAAAATAATTCTTAGAAGACATCATTGAACAAAACAACGACATCAAAATGATATGTGAAAAATACCAACACAAAAAATATTTCTAGTTAAAGCCATCACTACAAACAAAAAAACTAACAGCAAAAACTTAATTCTCCAAACAAATCCCGAAATGAGACTACATCTTATAAATAAAATTTAAAAAATCATCTAGGATTCATGACAATCTATGTAGCCGATTGTAATCTTCTTACCCAATGTTTCCATTGTCAAAGATTTGGACACACAGCACAAAAATGCTACCATAAAATGAATAAACCAACATGCAAGCACTGTTCAGAAGATCATCCCATCTCCGAGTGTAAATCCCTGGAACTGCCGCCCAAATGCGCTAACTACCACTCAGCTAACAAGAAGAAAGAAATAAACTCCTTCAACAGTAAAATGAATGAAATAGACCACCGAATAAACCGCGAAACATGTAAGTTCAAGAAAGAATAAACTACGACAATGAATAAAAATCTTATATGTAATTTTGCAAAATACAACCAAAAATGCATTAAATGGATGATTTGTTAAATAGCGAATTAGAATTAAATATTAAAATTCAAGAATATGAATGTATATGTACTGATTCATGTAACAAAACTATTTCTAAAAACATGATATAATTATTATGCACATAAACATCCGTGGCATTCAAAAAAATTTAGATGTACTAATTCTAAAAATAAATAATTTAATTAAAAAACCGGACTTCATAGTGTTATCCGAAACATTTACGAACGCTGAGTCACCGTCTTATCACTTACCTGAGTACAATTATATTTCTACCAAAGTAGATATCAAAAAAAATTCGGGAATAATAATATTTGCAAACAATAAACTTAGTATTTAGAACACCCAATACATTTGGTAAACTGCACCGAAGTACATTTCAAACTCGGAAAATCAATATATCATCTAATAACTATCTCGCATGGCTTGAGTATTATTACGTTTATTAATGACCCCAAATACATTTTATTAAAATAAAAAATAAACTCTGCCTCGTCGTGGGTGATTTTAACTTGAACATTAATGAAAAAATATAATATAGTAATAAAACTGAATACATCAATTGTACGACTGAACAAAATTTATTATCTTGCATAAATAAAAATACTAGAGAAATAAAAGAACATACTCCATCTTGTTTAGACCACATTTGGACAAACGTAAACATTAAATATCTGCACAAACTAAAATCAATTGTTTGGAAAATTAACATACTCGTAACTGATCATCATTCATGCTTACTCCTGAATAATAATAATATTAAACATAAAAAACATAATTTAATACCCAAAAAATCAACAATAGACATGACTATTCTCTCTGAAAAACTAAAAAGGAGGATTGGAACAATGTTTAAAAGAATGATACCGAAATATGTTCGACTAACTTTGAAAATATCCTGTCACCACACATTAAAAATTCTACAACTGAAATAACAATACACATAAAATCAAACCAAAGGACTTATAATATCTATCAGAAACAAAGAAAAACTTTACAAAACAACTTTAAAAAATCCCCATGATTAAAAACCATATATTTTCTATAAAAAATATAAAAATAAATTAACATCTTATGTTAAAAAAAGTTAAGAAAAGTTTTTTTAAAATAGAATATTATCTTCAGAAAATAACCATAAACAAATGTGGAAAACTGTGAATTTGGACATATACAATACATTAAAAAAACACAAAACATTAAGTATATCGAACATGATAAAAAAAATTATAGATGCCAAAATACAGCCTAAACAATGTGCAAACATATTTAATTCCTTCTGTGCAAATGTTGCAAAAAATCTTGCGAAAAATATTCATTAGCCTTCTATCCCGGAAAACCATAAAAATAAAAATTTACAGAAACGTAATATACTTTCAACATTTGAAATAACAACAGAATGTGAAATCTTAAAAATAATAGAAAACATGAAAGGAGGTTCGTCTCCCGGTTTTGATTCTATTACGGCACACATGTTAAAATCTATGTAAATACCATAAAAAACATATTGTTAAAAAAATATATTGAGATGTATAAATAATATGTAGGAGGGAGTGCGCTGATATTGAGAAAAAAACATTATAATTAAGCGAAAATAGTGAAAATATTTAATGAACACCACTCGTTTAAAATAGAGTAACAATTTCTCGACAAATGCAAATTGTTTTTAAAGATAAAAGGAGATTTTTTCATAACTGTAGCAAGTAGCTATGATAGCTTTATGTTTGACAAGCCCCCAAAGGGCTCACAAACTCCAACAGCTCTTAAGGCTTTGAAGCAAAGATGGACGGTTACCTCGAGAGTGTTTTCTCTTGGGGTAAAAATAATCTCGTTGAATTTAATGTTTCAAAGACCCAATCTTGTCTGATTACGTCTAAAAGGGATCGCAATGAAAATCTAGTCTCTTTCAACGGAAGCAATCTTCCGAACAGGCCCTCCATTGATATGCTTGGTGTAACCCTAAGTGACCAGCTCAGGTATGGGGGCTCCATCGAAGCCAGAGTAAAGTTAGCCTCCCGAAAACTGGGCGTACTGTACAGGGCCCGCAGATACTAATAATATAGTACACAACTGCTAACCCTGTACAAATCGCAAGTGCGCCCCACGGTTGAATTAGGCAGCCACCTCTGGTCTGGAGCTCCAAAATACCTGAAAAATACCCTCGACTCTGTGCAGAAACGGGCGGTCCGTTTGATAGATTCTCCCATCTTAACAGACGGATTGCAATCTTTAGAGCACAGGCGTCGGGTGGGAATGCTATCCTTGTTCTACCGGTATTACAATGGAAGATGCTCCAAGGAACTAGCATCATTGATCCCTTCGGCACCGGTGCATAGTCGGGAAACACGCCAAACGCGTGCCCAACATTTGTACACAGTTGACATTTGTCACATGAGAACGGGTCGTTTCTTCGACTCGTTCTTGTGTTCAACAGCTCGGCTGTGGAATGATTTGCCGGCCTATGTGTTTCCTCCTTCCTACAACATGGGTCTCTTCAAAACCCGTGTTCATTCCTTCCTCTCCTCAAAAAGACCCTCCACACAGCATCTCAGATGACATAGGCCCTGAGGGAAATTATTTTCCTCAGGGCCTCCTGTGTGGAGTTAATGTAAAAAAAAAAAAAAAAGTTAAATATTAGAATAAAATGTGTTACTAATAATTTCACGATTTTTTCCTATCGAGGGAAATTCATAAATTTACCGATTCAGCTCTAGATAATAAATAACATAAAGATATTAACAGATATTAGATAATAAATAACATAAATGTTTCAAGTAACTTAAAATCTGTAAGTGTTTAAGAGAGTAATCTGTAACAGCCTTACTAAAAAACCCAGTGAAAATTTTATTCAATTGACAAACGGCCGCGGATGAGAAAACATTACTAATTAAAAATTGTTCATTGAAAGAAATACACATTGTTTACACGGCCTGAGAGGGTAGTTTATCTCTGTTTTAACGATTGATGTCCGAACGAAATTTGGAATTTTTCCAAAGTATTTTGAATGTTCTATATATTTGATATTTTTGAAGGTGTCATAAAAACAAATACCATATAAAAACAAGATAAAATTACCTTTTAGATTTATAATAGAAAAAAATAGAAAAAAATTTCTTACCAAACATTTTTAATGAAAGTGTAGAGAAATTTATAAAAAAACAAAATTTAAAAATACAGTCCTTTTATTTAATGAATTTGGAAGAAAACTTTAACTTCACTTTTTTCTGTTTCATACAATAAAAAATTTTAAAAAAAAATTTAAGTTTGGTTTTAATTCCAAAAAATAAAAAATAAAAAAATAAATTCTAATGCATTGCTTGCACATCTTAAGACGTTAATTTCTTTGATACGTTTACCAACACGTGTATTAGATATTTAAGTTAAATAAAAAAATATAACTTTGAATAAATTTTTAAAATATAAAGACCATACAATGTAAATTTAATTTTTGATGTAACCTAAAAAACAATTTCCTGACAGTTCGACTTTCAAAGTACGATTACTTTGCTAATTTGATTGTCGCCAACTACCGGGTGTGAATAAAAACAAACAATGTAATAAGTCAATGCTAAGAAACTGCAACGTTGTCAGTTCTAAAATACATTGAATGTATTTTTACAACGTGATCACGTAAGAGTGTTATTAGTAATATATCGTGTTTTTGTGTATACGGGGTTTATTTATATTATTGTAATAACACAGGTTATCGGTCGCGCTGTGGTTTTTTTTAGTAAGGCTGTTAGTGTTTAAGTGTTAAAAATTAATATATTAATGTGATATAGTGTGAACAGATCCTAAATTTAAAAAAATATAAGTAGACTGCTATTAAGAACCCTTTAAAAAACTGCTGTCTAGCAGATTAACGGAACTTCATTGTAATAACGTAACATAAATAAATCAACTCATGGGAATAATATTCTGTCACGAAATCTAAATTGAGAAATCACAATAATAACGTTTTTATTGGGAAATGGCGCATGGAAGACAAGTAGCGATATTAACTCGGATATTGATAAAACAAGAAACTTGAATCTAAGTATTTACGCCCCGTCTACTTTGTAACAATTCAACGATAATCTGATATATCCTTAGCACCAAAGTTCAGGTTAAAGTTTTCCAATATGTTGAGCGATAAATCCCTATGGTTATCGGTTCATACAGCTTCCCCTCGACACATCATCTCGGGCAAACTATATTCATATCTTCTAACCTCCCTGTACTCGTGCGCTCCTGTCCCCTGACCCTGGTTTCCTATACCCTCTACCTCTACCTTTTCCTCTACCACCCTGTTCCCGGCACCTTCCTACTTCCTTCTTCCCAGTCAAACTACCGATTCTACGAACCCCATATTCCTATCACCCACAAATATCTACTGAGCCTTATTTTAATGCATCTGCAATAAAGGATAATAACTAAGCAAATAAATGTTCGCATGTTGAGCTTCTATAAAGTTTTTTGAAGTGAAACTTCTACAACACGGCTACGATTTGGATTTCGGATGAAACGGAAATGACGATTAGTGCATCTGCGACGCATCAACTTCGCTCATCGGTCGCTTTCATAATGACCTCACTATTCAAGTATTGATTGAGACTGTTTTGGTAAAGTTTCGTTTCTACCGCGTGTAAATTGCACTCGATTTTTTTTGATCTTGTAGTGCAGAATCTGATTTTATGAAAAAGAGAAACGGGTCAATCGGCGTAAATTTCACGTATTTTTTCTTTTCTATAACATATTTTCACGTACCGTCATTTTTGACACGAGCTTTCAAATTGTAAACAATGAAACACTGCAAACTAAACTCTTAAAAAGGTCGTTTCAATTTTATCATATTTCGAAAAAAGAATGTTGAAATGTCGGGCGAAGGGTTGAATTGGCAATGAGCGATGAAAACACTATTACAAAAACCGTTTTAAGTAAATCAATGGTCTACATAAATCTTAATCACACCTTTGACATCATGAAGAAATTAGGTGTTCAATACCGGCCGCTGTGATTCCAGGAAAATTCAACGTCCGAAAAGGTTTCAGGAAAATTCAACGACCAAGATTCACCGCTGGGAAAGTTCACCGCCCAAAATATAGATAAATATTTGAATGATGCTAAGGACCGTTTGAATTACGAGTATATCAATAGTAACAAACCTAACCTAACGTATCCTAACGAAACCTATAACCTATCTATTATTTAGTTTAATACTTGGCAATTATTTGTACCAGATTATTTTAGGTAAAAAACAAGTAATTTTCACTGCAGTAGATACCAATTTAAAAATTAATTACTAATATATTATAATAAGTACAAATGCGAAGAAAAAAGAATCCAATTAAGAAAATATAAATGTTGATTGAATATTTGAATAATGCCGTCATATTTGCAATAAAAATCTTGTTAAAAACATTCATTTAACAAAGTGTGTCTAACGTAACCCGAAAGGCCATAGATTGTAGAAAACTGTGAAAAATAGGCGAAGAAAAATTGATAAATCGAAAACTCTACTGGGAAATGTTCTTATTTGTAGTTTGATATTTATCTTGAAGGTATCTGTGTGAACACTCCTAAGCTTTGACATTTCTGAAAACACTAGATAAATTTTGTACTGGCCTTTACCTGTATTAGATCACCATATTCAGAAAACCCAACAAAATGCTTAATACAAGAACGTAAACAACGAAATCTTACACGTTGGTGCGATGAATGAACGCGGAATATCGAATCAATCACCAGTACAAAAGCCCGAAGCTTGGAAGTGTAAAAAATTATAGAGGTTTATATAATGACTCAGCCTAACACGTATTGCGGAAGTTTAATGAAATGTATTTTTTTTGCGATAATACTAAGAGTTTGTTAAATTGTTTACATTGATTTTTTCCTATTGCATTTACGTAAAACAGGTTGTTAAATTTTATCATTGTACTTTAAATTAGGATCTACTTACTGAAAATACAAATTAAATGCCAGCCCGCTTTCAGCCGAGTTTCAAATTGAAGTGATTAGGTATATCTTATTTAACAATGGAAAAATGTTGAATGAGCATTGTGGCGTATTGGCAATTAAATATATATTTGAATGCTTCTCAGCCCATAATAGAAAACACAAAAATATTGACAATAATAACCAAGATATTCCGGACGAAAATATATATTTGCCAGTTTCAGGTGAGCAAAACACACAAAAACATTTTTTTGTAAAATATAGCCCTTTCAAATTGTTAAATTAATTACTGAGTTATGAAATTATTTCCTTTTATCTAGTCGTTATTGCATATTTTCGTTTTTTGGGTGATTTTTTGTTTTGTAAGAATGGTAATACGTAAATAATTTCAATTAAATCATTGTGTTGTCCGGATTACCGCCTCATCCGCGCTACTTTTCTTGTTAAGTCCGGATTACTGAGGTAACTGTACAGAAAATTGCTTTTTTTCGTAATCCTTTCAGGAAGAGTAGCTTAATTAACTACTTCCCTTTGATACTTTTGAGTAATTCAGTGATAAAATAATAATATCAAAATTTAAACGGACTCCGTATAAGGCGCTTAAATGAGGAATCTGAGTATATTTATGAGGGCTGCGATGCTAGGATAGCAGAATTGACGTGGTTAATTGATAGCTCTATATATTCACTATCTTAAGCTTCTTCTTAGGGGGACCTACATACCAGTGGCGGTTTTCTCCATGGATGTAATCATGATTTCATCCCACGCTTGCTGGACGAATTCAACACCTTTCCGTCATAAGAAAAAGTTCATACAAAACATGCGGTGGCGATGGCGGTAGAAATGCAAACCTAGGTTATGTTGTACCCTTTCGTGTGCTCCGCACCTTTGACAGATTTAAGTACAATTTTGGTTTCTCTCATAGACATGCCATCAGCATTTTTTTAAAGTTATTTGTGATTTCATTAAAGTTGTTATTCAAATTGGTAAATAACTAAAGATTTGTAACTTGGCACCACAATTCTAGAATTAGCAAGAAAATTTAAGTACCTATACCTGTATATATAAAATAATTAATAATTATTCGGTCTCGGACGTAAATACATATCTCACAATGCCCTAAGAGATAATCGATATTTTCCACTTTACAAATTAAACGTTTAAAATCAAATTAAATTTACAATGTACTTACAACCAAACTACTTTTACTACGTAATACAATAAATTTTAATTTCTAATTGCTTCCTAATCTGTAACTATGACAGAAATGATTGTAAATGGAACTTAACTGGTTTTATTTTATATGCACTAATAAATTTAAAATTATATTATGTACTACGTGTGTTTCCTGGATAAACTTAAATAAAAGAAAAATGTATATTTAGTCACAGTCATTTATATAAATAGTTAACTGGCTCTTGTCGCTCATTTGCTAATCGCTGGTAGGTACAGAGAAATTTAATGAAAATACCGAAATCCGATTAATCATACGTATAGGGAGTTTTGAGATTCGAAAAATGTACGTATTGTCGTCATTTGTGGTTTCAGTGACTTTCTAAGCCTGGGTAAATTTTGATTGAACTCTCAACTTTGACAGAGCACGCACCGCCACTGCTACACCGCTATCATCCATACGGAGCCGGGCTTAAGATAATCATCTGCTGTGTGTATACGGTCCGGGGTCACTGGGCGAGGCTAATCTCAAACGGGCAGATTATACCCCCAAATCTTGCCTCAAGATATTGTCTTTCCTACATGATGAAAACAACCGGCTTTATAGTTAAGCTTATATTGGATTAGATGGTACCTACTTCGAAAATTTACGACCTTGTACGAAAATACACAATGCAAAGTTATATTCGACGAAACTAATCGCGTAAATATCAATATGTCGAATCGTGGAAAATCTACGAAGGTAATGGAAATGTTACCGCACGGTCTATTTTATCACTATTTCTCATAAATAAACTGAATGTATTTTTGAAATTAATACATTTGTCGTAATGATGAACATTACAAAGACTAATTTCGGTTGTGGCTCTGTCTGTAACTTCGGTTTAACGAACTCTAGTGTCATCATAATTTTAAAAATTGTAAGTTTTCCTTTGGAGAAATCAGACAAGCGTGGAAGTTACTGTTTTAACATTATATTTTTAACAATATTCTGGAAAATTGGAACCAATGCGTCGAAAATTCATACTAGCCGTGATTCAATAATTTACTTTGTGTTGTATTAACGTAGGTACAAATAAACCGTTTTCATTACATTACCACAATTTTAAGCAAATTCAAAACATAATCTTCTTATATATAAAAATGAATCGCTAAATGTGTTGCTAAGTGCAAATCTCGAGAGCAGCTGAACCGATTTCGCTAATACTTTTTTTAGAATATTCCTTGAAGTACGAGGATCGTTCTTACGGAGAGAAAAATTAAGAAAAATGCGCAGAAAATTGGATAATATCAGAAAACCTAACGACTATCGCACGTTTGACAGTTCGCGTGTTTATTTATTTATTTATTATTAGTTTCAATAGAAAGGTTTGTACACGTATGTATAATGTATAGTATAAGTATAGATTCTTTTTTTTTCACAGACCTCCTCACTAGGATTTCCTGTTCTGAGGTGGCCTGTAGTTTTTTAAAATATTTGTATTTGGTTATGGATTGTCTTTATATCGTCTTTATGATGTTTGTAATTTTATTATCACTTTGATCTCTCAGCCATGTTTTTACTTTTGTTTTAAATATATTCATTTCCTTTATATTTTTGATTTGATCTGGCAGAGCATTGTATAATTTCATAGCATGGAATTTATTATTTCTCTGTCCAAAAGATGTGTTCAAACTGGGAGTAACCAGGATGTTATTGCTTACTGCCCTTGTTGAGTATTTATGTTAGGCAGTGGAGTATACATATATGTTTTTTTTTCAGTTTAAATAAAATATTTTTTGAATAAAGTTTCGGTACATTGAAGACTTGAAAGTTATTAAATATTTCTTCCGTCGGAGTTCTAAGCGGAACTTTCAGTATTGTCTTTAGTACTCCTTTTTGGGCTATATTGAGTCGCTCTATATGAGTGCTCAAGGCAGATCCCCATCCAGTTATACCGTACTCTATTTGTGATTGACACAAAGCATAGTATACTTTTTTAATATCGTTTATGTTGAGGATATAACGAATGTTTCTAAAGAAGTATATGTACCTGGTTAGTTTTTTTGTAATTACGTCAATTTGTGAGTTCCATCGGAGATTATCATCAATTTCAATTCCAAGCTATTTTATGCTTTTGGAGTGTGCTATAGTGGGACAGAGGCATGATAAGCCTTGCATGATGATAAATTCCTTGGCATGTGTGTAATTTGAGATTTAAGTCCTCCGACGGCTGCCCTCTGGCTGTTATAGAAAATGTAAGATATTTTGTTTTATTAACATTAAGCGTGAGGGAATTTCTTT
Organism: Limnephilus rhombicus; assembly: GCA_929108145.2. NCBI lineage: Eukaryota > Metazoa > Arthropoda > Insecta > Trichoptera > Limnephilidae > Limnephilus > Limnephilus rhombicus. The sequence continues at coordinate 46,483,467 of OV815271.1, forward strand.
TAAGCCAGGTTTGCAGGAGACTAAGCCCGTGTTCCGCTTCTTTGTAATTATCCAATCTTTGTCGTTAAATAAAATTACTGTGTCATCAGCACTAACTAATAATTTTTCCTCTTGTTTCTAGGTTACAGATATCATTGATGTATATCAAAAACAATATTGGCCCTAGTACGCTTCCTTGCGGTACGCCATGGTTGATTAGGAGAGGTTCGCTTTTTCTCTTATTAATTTGAACGCTCTGTGTACGCTCCATCATATAGCTTTTTAGCAAGTTTAGTGTTGTATTTGTCATACCAATTTTTGTAAGTTTAGCAAAAAGTATTTTGTGGTCTATTGTATCAAAAGCCTTTTGTAAGTCTATGAAGATTGCCAAAGTTTTTTCTCCACAGTCTAAACTTTTAGTGGTCATATCTGTAATTTTTTTCTATGGCGTCACTAGTACTTAAGTTCTCCCTAAAACCATTCTGTGTTTCCGATAATATTTTATTGTCTTCTAAATAGGATAAGAGGTGTTTTTTCAATATTGTCTCCAATATTTTTGAAAATGTGTTGAGTAGGCTTATTGGTCGGTAATTGTTTATGTCATTTTTACATCCTTGTTTAAAAATTAGTATAACAGTAGCTTTTTTGAGAGCCGTAGGGAATATGCTTTCAGTTATAGACAGGTTGACTAAGTATGTTAGAGGTACGATAAGTTTTTTACAGAGATATTTTATTGCATTGGTTGTGATTAAGTCCTCCCCCGAAGAAACATTTGATTTTAGAGAAGAAATTGTGTTTTTGATATCATCAGTTGTAATTTGCTTAAACTCGAGTTTCTTTCCTTGTTCAGGGGGTTCATTTATTAGTATAGCGTCATTACATTGTGTAGCTTGCTTTGCTAGATTTCATCCTATATTTATGAAAAATTTATTGACTTTTAGAATTACTTTTGAGAATGACTTTTTGCAAAACAATGATTGTTAAATCAGGATTCTATTTTTGAAAATCTTTAAGTTGATAAATTTATTTAAAGTAGGTACTCCCCTAATAGTTTGAATCGAATTAAGAATTTTAGATATTTTAAATAGTTACCATGTTAGGTACCAAATTTAATATACTTGATAAATGGAAATTTGAATAAAAATTGTAAAAGGTGGCACGAGGGCTGTTTAAAAACTGAATGTACTGGGATTGAATATATTGAACGCGGGAGGAGGGTCGGCGGGACGAGGGAGCGGGAAAGGGAAGAGGGAAGGCGGGGAAGGTGGAAGGGGAATGCAGGAGAGGAAGGAGACGTGTGAGGGGGGAGGGGAACTTGGAGGGGTGTTAGTGGGACTGGAGAAGGGGGGGGGAGTGGAGTTGGGAGAGGGAAGGTGGAGCTGACGGAGTGGGAATGCGAGAGGGGAAGGGGACGCAGGAAGAGAAGGGTAGGCGGAAGGGGAATGGGACGAATGGAAAAGGACACTCAGGGAGAAACAATTTCTTCATTAAATGGCATAGCAGCGCTTGCTCGGACCAGCTAGTAAATAAATAAATATATATATATTTTTTAAACGTAGAAACATGAAGCAGCGAAAACTCTAACTTAAAACTTGGAACTTAGAGATTTCCAGTTAGTAAAATTATACATCATGGTGCCGTGTATTATTTGTAATTTTTCAATTAATAAAATTGTGTTGAAACTCGGGTGACGCCGGGAAGTAGGTATCTACTAGTTATTCGCATTCCAGAGATAGTTTATTAAAAATGCACCCACGAGAGAATTTTATTTTCCTTTATCTTTCCGCAAAAATGACTCTTTACAAGTCACTCGGTTATAAAAAAGGGCATAAAATATTCCTTTTACGACCTAATGAAAGGCAAAATAAAAGAAGGGGTAATGGAAAGCTATTTTCAATGCGCCATGGAGGTTGCTTATTGCAGCGCACTTGGCGGATGCAATTCAGTCACAAATCGTAAAGTCTCGCTGCATTCAGAATTAAAGATATGCCAACTGTTTTTAATGAGCCCATCGCGCTGAAAGGACCCGCAAGCAAGCAGCCAGCAGCCAGCAGCCAGCAGTCGAGCCGCATCGTGTGTGCTCTGAAACGTTGAAACTGGTTAAAACGCTGAAATGGCAAAACGTTGGAAAACAACTCGGCTCCAAAGGAACTCCGTGCTTAGTGCCCAATGATCCCTTTCAAAAGAAAGTTCATACAAAATATCAATATAGGCTTAAATTAAACTCAGCAAATCTCATTTCAAGAGAGTTTAATTTTGCCAGAACGTTTAATTTGATATTAATTACGAACAAAACTTATTGTTATTGGTTTGTTTATAGACAATTTTTGCTGGTTACCTCGTTAACCACTATTTAATAATTTAGAAGAAACTCGCTGGTTGACTGAAATTAAGTGGCAAATCTTTCATCTTTCATAATAATAAAATAAAATAAACTTTTTTTAATTACGCGTTATTATATTTTTTAAAACCAACCGGTTTTGGTTCGACTTAAACCTTTCCCAGGGTGAATACAATATATTAAATAAAATACAGGATTACAGAGTATTTAAATGAAAAGTACAAGAGGGTGAGAGAACATCATGGATATATATTAAAAATGGGGTTGTTTGACAAAAAATTTAATAAAACTCATTAAAAAAATACTTTGTTTCATGTAACTCTATTATTATCTACTTGTGTATAAAAAGGTAAAGATCACGCGTGCATCATGGCAATAGTAGGTATACGAAATTTAATATGTGTTTTATGCCACTACTGTTTTACAAAGAATATATTGAAATTTCACACAGCATTCAGGAAATCGGTGCAAATATACCTCAAAAACGAGCAGTGTTGCCCTTCAAAATAGAACAGTGATAAAAGAATATATCTTTTTGAATTAAAACTTGTTTGGCACCGTTGTAAATTGAAACACGATGAAACGGAAAAGACACTAAAAACAGACAAATTCATACATCTATATGATTTAGCCTGCGAGAGAATGAGATAAAATGAAACTTTACCTACATACAGTACCTACGAATTATTAGGCCGCTTTGATTATAAGCTCACTTTTCACGGCTCGTCAATATGAGCAAATGTTGAGATTATGTAGGTGAAGTTTTTACTTCTACCGCGTGTGAACTGCACTTGATTTTATGTTTTTAATTTGCATTTTTATTTTAATATAAGTTAAAACAAAATAATACTTTGGTAACATTGGTACATTACGTAGTAACACGTAGAACAATTAAACTAAACAAATTAAACAACATAATTTGAAAAAAAACTGATTATCTATAATAATGTGCTTTTCGGCAAATTCTTTGAGTTACGCTTAGAGTTTTTTTTTTCTGAAAAGCATAGTCTGGTATTTCCTCCAATAATAAAAAGCAAATAGCTCCCCCGGCTTACAAATGCAGGGGATTAAGTGAGGCGGAAGCTGTATGGAGTGAACAGGGAATGGCTACACAAAATCCCCACCATAACATCATTATCTCTTTCATTATTTTATTAAATACGCCAATCACGATTATGTCAGGGTTTGGAGGAAACATATTTTATTAATTTCCATCTCAAGTGGGTAATATGAGGTATAAGGTACGGTAGTGCTTAGCTAAGCATCCACATGGGGGGTTCGAACCTGGGGGGCGGGCAAGGAAGAAAGGGGGGAGGGTGGTTAGAAATGTATTAGAAAGTTGTATGGGATCTCTACTTACTTACCCCAACTAATTATTAATATCACATTAATAAAAGAAATGGTGCAAATAATATTGATGTTTTTTCCAGAAACGTACTTTACGAGTACTATTCGCTTTTTTCTAGGCAACTCAGAACGATGGGGTGGAGGTAGAATACTTTCAGTTGAGCTAATCAATCTCAAGAAAAATGATAGCGGTTCGCAGTCGTAGTTCGTTAGTCCTGCAACATTGTACAAGCATTAATTCCACTTTTTTAACAAGGGATTAATAAAAAATCAAACATTGTCGTGTAAATATTAAATGTTGGACAGAGAAATATTAAATTTCATGCTATGAAACTATACAATGCGCTACCAAATGAAACAAAAATATGAAATATACAAAAACTACAAAACAGGCCGCCACAGGAAATGTTTTACAGGACCATCAAATATCATCCAATAATCAAAATACAGTTTGTGATATTATTACATATTTTTTTTTTAAATTCTGGTATTTTTTTATTATGTGTACCTTTCCCGTGTGTTTAAAGGTATTTCATTGCACTACCCCTGCATTAATCGGAAATTCGTTGTTGGTTATATTGGAAGCCAAATATTGATAAATCAGATTTGCTTTGTGCATATCCGTGAAAGCATTATTTAATATTCAAAAACTAGTAGCTAGATATTTACATACATATGTACAGTACATCGCTTTATTACTTTTCATATTTAAAAAGTTAATATTATTTCAAATTCATCTAATTCTGTGGCGTAAATTATTAAGCGGTAGTTTCTCAGACATCGTTTGATCATTATTACGAGAGGAGATCTAAAAGAAATGAGCATTTGAAGACGAAGCACAGTTCTTAAGATCTCCATATTAAATTTTAAGGGGGTATTCTAGTCTAGAAGCATGAATTGTTGGTATTTTTCAGGTGCAATAAAAAAAACGATAATATGAAACAATATAACTTTGTATAAACCACTTATATGATGTGCAAATCCGACCGGTTTCGGAACAAACGTTCCTTCGTCAGGGAAAGCTTATACATTTATAAGTATAAGCTTTCCCTGACGAAGGAACGTTTGTTCCGAAACCGGTCGGATTTGCACATCATATAAGTGGTTTATACAAAGTTATATTGTTTCATTTTTCTATAATGGATAACCACAAAGTAATAGCTACATTCAAAAATATAAAACGATAATATTTTTAGGAGCCATTATTTTACCAAAAATATATTAAATATTGAAGAAGGCGTAAAAAAATCGAACGAAAAAATTTAAAAATTAAAAAGTTACAGCTTGTTGAAGTTGGAGGTCGTAAGTAGCTACAATTTTTTTATTTCTTTTTCTGTTAATAGTGCTTATTGTTTACTTAAGTTTTACATTAATTTTATTCAAGATGAATACAATGTCTTCGAGACTAATTACAGGCCCTTCAATAACGTCTGGGGTTATTGGAGTACTATTAATTGAAGATATCCGTGGTCGCTAAGAAAGCGTAAAGTTTGTTCACTTAAATTTTGATACCAATTTTTTTTTTCGTTTTGTCATGATGATTGTCAACCAAAAACCTGTAAAGTAGAGGTATACAATATGTCCTAACACTAATATCGCAGGAGAAAATATCTACGTGCAATATTCGTATTTGTTTATAGCACTCAATTTTCTTCTGTCAACAATCTGACATTTTACAAGCTAAAATTGTAACGAAGCTTATTTAAAAAAATATTTTTAACGTTAAATATTAAAAATCGATTCTTTTACAACACACAACGCGTTATTTCGTTTATGATTATATATTATTTTAAGTTTTACGCGTTTTATTTTTTTTAGATAAAAATTATATGTTTTTTTGATCATGGTGAATAGAGGAATTTTGATCATGGTGAAAAGAGGAGGATTTCAGAATTGTTTTGCAACTATTTACTTGAAAATATATATATTTTTTAAATTAACATTAATATACACAAATAAAAAATAATCGATTAGGTCCCACCGGGTCCCACAGTCCCCACCAGGCATAACTCGTGGAATAATTTCACCAGGCATGCGGAGATTTTACATGAAACTTGCATATAATTGGCATACGGAGGCACCGCGACTTTTCATCCCGCGACAAAATAGCACCGACAAAATATCCCCCAAAAAAATATCTACTAAAACTTAACCTAGCCCAACCAAAGAAAAAATGGTACAATAATAAAGTCAATACAGACATCCTGTAAAGACAATACATTATTTAATTAAATGAAGACAATATTAGCGAAACTCAATCGAAAATCTGGAAACTGAAAAATCAGTAAAAGATATTGGCACCTGTGGGACGCGAACCCAGGACCTTCAGCTTTCTGGGCCGCTGCTCTACCAACTCTTAGGTATCCCTATCCATTTCGGTCATTTTCGCCGATGTAAGGTTGTGCTTTTTTATGTGAGTATTTACCGCACAAAAGTCCTAACAGCTGTCGACCATTTGGAGCCAGTGAGACTATGGCATCCCCAAAATTAAGGGAAGAAAATAAGGTGGAGGTAGGCGTGGAAGTATCTGGTCTTTTAGGTGGTGGTCTTTCACCAGGGCATTACTAAAAGTATCTACTTACCACTCAGGAATATACGTAAATACACTAAAATTATTTTGCTTAATGTGGTATAGCTTCGAAAAATCAAAGATCTTATTGTCAATTTCAACTACTTTAAGAAGAGGTAATTTAAATTTGGATGTTTAATTCGTAAACTATGTTTTTCAGTTCCAAGGATTAATCAACTTAAAGCGTTGTCCATGAAGCCGTCTATTTTGAGAACCTCGCTCACAAATAAAAAGTCTAGGTACGGAATGCTTTAGTAAAGCGTTCACAGGATGTCTCCATAAAAAGGTTGGACGTGTGGAATGTCACGTAAGGAATTCCAAAACCCTTAACCTAACCCACTCTCACCACTCCCCACCTCCCGCTCCGCGCTCCCCGCTCCAACCGCTACGGTTCCCAGCCAGGGGTTGAAAGGCAACGCATCCCCATTGACGAGGTCTCATGCTAACCAACATTTGCCTCTCTTCTGAGAGATGACATTTCAAAAGGTCCATTGACTAATAGATTCCAGGATTTCAGTTAGTTATCTAAATGAAACGCTCCAAAATTGTTTGCGTTAATTTAACTTAAGTGGACCTACTTTTCTGTTACCGACACGTAATGAGATTTATTATATTTTATAAAAGACAAACAACCTATCTAACCTTTTCTTGGAGTATTTTAGTTAGTTTACCGAAACTCGTAAATAAAACACCCTGCCGTTTTTTTCCAGTTGTGTTGTATTTACTTGTATTTAAGTTAGTGTCTTAATTGCTTGCAGCCATATAAATATCGAGAAATGTTAACTATTTTAAGGTATCTAGGTAATATTTTCACAGTGAACATTATAAGTCATTCAAATCGTTCATTTCCCTCAAATGTAAATATTTTACAGTTCATATTTTTGTCACTTATACCAACAAATCTAAAAATTGACTTTTTACTTACGTTCTACGTGTCATACAGTTTTTTAAAGCCATTTACATAATAAGAAAGATTGTCTTTTACATGTTAAACAGATCCATTCAACCTTTTTTTGGCGGACTTTATCTGTAAAAAGCATTGAAGCCGAGCCAATGCAGAGACGTAACAAAAGCTCACACTCTCTGTTTGACGCCTTATAACTGGGAGCTTTTTCAATAACACCCTTATGGCCTTATGCATCAATGTGAAATCAGCGGAGCGGACGAATCTCGAACAAATGAAAGAACGGGCTGGGGGAGGAGTCATACGTCGCATCGCTTTCATCGCTGGTTCGCGACTTATCTGCTCGACGGAAGCTCTTGATCCGCCGCGCTCTGTGCCGTTATCCACTGAAATATGATAATAGCATGCATCCAATTTTAACTAAAATACTGCGATATTTTACGAGTATGTAATTTCAAATAAAAGAGGAGTTAAGTTTTTGAAATGGAGATACAAATGTTAATGCTTCTTCAAATTTTAAAAGCGTTTGTATTTTTATTTTGTAAGTATGCTGTACACTTGAACCATAGCCAATCTTCTAAAGTCTTTCCCATGATAGACTCGGGCGTGAAACCACGTTGTTTAGACTTAAACTTTTTCATAATAGGTAATTATATAAATAACTCCACCGTAACAAGAACCTCTTTCTTTTGTATATACAAAAACGTTTTCTCTGTAATTTAACAGCCTCATAATATTTGTATCACCCTAATTATTATCGCACTAAACATTGTATATTATACCTATAGTTAAACAAATAACTCATCATAACGTAAAACATATTTTAATCCTACCAAATTTAAAAAAAAATTATCTACAACAAAAACATTTTAGATTAGTAGTAATAAAAAGATTATGAAATCCAGCGGTAACTTTTTGCTATTCCCATAGCATACATACCTATGTATATCCGAATCATAATCCGACATAACCTAAAATACCTTTAGTTTCAAAGACATGTTTCATACTACTACTATCAGCCATAATTCTAATCTGGACTTCAAATATTCATAATATAAATACATTAAATAAATAAAATACATGATATTATATTTTTTGTCAACCTGGCAGCTCATAAGCTAACATATTCGTATTATTAAAAAAATTGTATGTATTACGAGAAAGTACTAATTTTATTTATATTGTGAACCTACTCTACGGCTTCAAAAGAATACTGTTGAATAATGTGAGCTGTTATTACAAGCCAACTTTTGTGCGAAAACATATCCAGGAATTTTAAGAACGTAAAATATTTATAAAGGTTGCTTCATGCCAGTGTTGTGCCTCACATACATTCCTGTCATTTACGATGTAGGATAGGACACATTCTGTAATACATAATGTATCTTCAATACACACAAATTAAATCATGTATATGTATCCAGCCCTTCACATAGCATTCATTAAGATGACAAAGGCCCTGAGGGTATTATTTTCAGTTTGGGGTGTAAAAAAACATAACAATCAGGGAATTAAATTTGATGAAGCCAAGCGAAATAATGCAAAATCATACAAATTCATGTATTTTTGTTTTGAAAATTTGATCGCTTAAAAGTATTATACCTTGACGCTTCAATTAAATACGGCATGCAGAACATAAAATCTTGACCTTTGAAAATATCGGTCATTTTTTATAAGTCCTTTAATAATAGTAGAAAAAAATAAAGTATTAGGTCTATAAAAAAACACTTTTTGCAAACTCTCCTACTTATAAACCCCTTTTCGGATATGGTTTTAATGTACAATGTGGCAAATTCAGTTTTTTTATGATAATCGCAAAAAAATATATATTTACGCTCGAATAAAATAAAACATAAATATTGGCGATGTTTTTTCCTAGAGCATTAAAAGAGGCGTTACCCAACTGCGAATATAATCCTTACGCCATCTGCAGAAGGCATCGTAGTATATACGCACTCAGTTGCCGCCCGGATTTCAGGCCGAAAAGACGTTGCTTTGTTCTTCGCGTCGCTTCGTTCTGAAAAAATGTACTTGCAGACCGTTGTTGGATATTGATTATGGTTTTTACTGGTCAACGGCATCCACGCCCTAAAGTCGTTTACTTTACCCGATTTTGAATGGGTTCAGTACTAGTGGATCGTCGTTCATAATCGAAAAGTCAAAACAAAATGCAATACAATACATAAAAAACATTATATTTATTAATCTGGCAAGATGATCATTTCTAACACACAGGTAGGTACGTACTTAACACAATTACGCTTCAAAAATATTGATTTATTTTAATTATTTGTCCATATTTAGGCAAGAACGAAATGATCCTATCAATGTCCAGTTTTTTTTTATTGCCACCTTTATGAACTTTATTAAAATTCATTACTTCATATCTTATTGAATTTTGTATTGTAATTTACATTAAATAAATGTTCTCGGATACATAAGAGATTCGCATAATATTGTGTCTTCATTTGTTTTTTAAAATCCGTAGAAAAATGAGTACACAATAGTATAAAGCACGCGTCACGCATGGTTGGGCAATGGCGTAATACAAAATGTATCGAATAGAGAATTTCTTTGCGCAATCTGACATAAAGGTTAGAACGAAAATTATGAAAAACTTCAGTTTCTCCTTAAATTTCTGTATTAATATGATTCATAAGACTTTAAAAAAACCTTGTTTTTTTGGGTGATAAATTTTCCATTCAATGTTTGTCATGCTACTGTGGACCGCACGCCACTGCTACAGAAACCTGCCTGTGTTGTAGACACGTCAGAATACCGTACAATAGGTAAATTTCATCTTTCCGGTAAAATGGCTGTTTGGAAATTGCCGTCCTCGCCCTGGGGGATGATCCTTCTCCCGCCCCAACCCTTCCATCTCTTCCCCACGATCTAGCCTGACGTATAGAGCCACCCTACCGACAGCCCACAGGCTAGAGCCTACATCCTATGGCCCCCTGCTTAGGCAGTGTAATAAATGGTGTTTTGGGGGCTGAGCGGAACACTTCAGCAGTCCGAGGTGCTGACCAAGCGGACCTAGTTTAGGACATAGTTTGCTTTCTGCCACTGAGAACTACCCTGCTGAGAACTCACCCCTCTCTGGGGGTTCCTTGTGATCGCCGCCCATTCGTTTAAGGGGTTTAGCTTCTGGCTCCTTGGCCCCCGATCGATTGGGAATTAAGTAAATAGTCAAGTAATTGCCAATAGATATCGTGCTTAGTCGGAGGTGCTTATACTAAGACAGGTTTATATTGAAAAGCCCTGTTGTAATAAATCCTTTCTTGTGATTGGGATTTCACCTTTGCCCGGTGGAATTGTTTTATATTTGTTTTTGATGTACCATTGAGGCGCTCATTGGCCGCTTTAATTATGACCTCACTTTTCAAGGCTCCCATTGGTTGAGATTGTTTTGGTAAAGTTTCGCTTTTACAGCATGTGAACTGCACTCGATTTTTTTATATGGATTTTATTTATGAAGTCTGCCAGTTTGGGTGATGTCTTGTTGATTATTACAGATGCATCATAAACTCTTAACCGATGAGTTCATGCGTCGTGAAATGTATTCAAGTTTTAATAGCTAAAAAATCTAGGTTAGCGGCGCTGTGTCCAGTTTGCTACATCATTTCCATAACAAACTTTTCGCCGTCAAAAAATCCATTCAACCGTCGAGAAATGAGACATAACGCCATATTATTATTAGTTTCTTAATTTGCATATATTTAATATGAAAAAAAAGGTTGTTGAAACTTCTATATTATTTGTATATTCAATCGGACCCTATATAAACCTAACGAAATGCACTGAAAATCCGTTAATGCCAATACCGCAGTGGCAGTTTACAGTTGAATCACCGCGCGAGCCATAAAGTGGCGCCTATAAACGCCTCTGGGAGTGCGATTTTTTAAATTTGCCGGAATGAGTCAATAATTTCGCTGGGATGACTCGGGCCATATTGGCGCCCGGCCACGGATAATGGCGGCAGCCCAGCGTTCGGGGCGACCAGTTTGCCTGAATCACAGGCGTTTTATTTTATTGCCTTTCGGTAGCCGACGCTAATTATTTAGCTATCCAAATTTATGAATTCTTGTTAAAATAACGCTAGCGGTTTGAAAACTTTTCAGCCTCAACCGGTAGATTCCGATTCTCGTCAAAACTATTAATATTGTACATGCTTTACAAGAAGCATCTTAAAATTTCAGGAATTTTTGAAGCTCACACCTTGAATGCAGAGTTTTAACTAAATTCTTGCATTGAAAAGGCAAGAGGGCTTATTGAAACCGAAAAATGATTAAGGTCTTAAGTCAGAATATACTTAAAATGGTGTGAAACGAATGCTGGCACCAAAACAAACAAATATCAGTGTATCAAATGATTAAGGTCTTAAGTCAGAATAATTTATTTTTTTTACATTAACTCCACACAGGAGGCCCTGAGAAAAATAACTTACCTCAGGGCCTACGTCATCTTTTTTTTTTTTTTTTTTTTTCATTATTTAATAAATGTTTACATGATAGGTACATTGTTGGTATTTTTTGACTACCACACTAGGCTATTGCCCGTGTTGTGGTAGTCAGTCTTTGAAGATGCTGTGTAGAGGGTCTTTTTGGGGAAAGGAAGGAGTGAACACGGGTCTTGAAGAGACCCATGTTGTAGGAGGTAGGAAACACAGAGGCCGGCAAATCGTTCCACAGCCGAGCCGTTGAACTCAAGAACGAGTCATAGAAACGACCCGTTCTCATGTGACTAATGTCAACCGTGTACAAATGTTGGGCGCGTGTTTGGCGTGTTTCCCGACTAGAGGGGATCAATGACGCTAGTTCCTCGGAGAATCTTCCATTGTAATACCGGTAGAACAAGGACAGCATTCCCACCTGACGCCTGTGCTCTAAAGATTGCAGTCCGTCTGTTAAGATGGGAGAATCTATCAAACGAACCGCCCGTTTCTGCACAGAGTCAAGGGTTTAAATACTTTAATTGGTGTGAAACGAATGCTGGAACCAAAACAAATAAATATCGATCGTCCAGTTAATTATTCAGACATCTCCAAATACTAAGTTTTGAGAAAATGAGGAAAGCAATATTCGATTGCTCACCATAAATCAAATATTATTTAGACGTGTCTGTGTTTTACATATATTAAATATGCTACAAAATTCTACCGGAGGCATAACGGTCCAGTACATTAGTATGACATTTTGAAATATTCTATTAGTAACCCAGAAAATATCAACATTTTATTTAATTTATGTTTTTCTGCATTGTAATTGATTTGGTAAAGAGGGTGTAACCAGATAAAACCGGAAATATGTCATTTTTACATAAAAATTTTTACGTATTGACTCTTTTCCACAAAAAAATATAAATTGATATCAAAAGATTGTTCTTTTATCTAGTAAACACATGTTTTAAAATTTGAGAAAAAATGTTTATATTTAGTACAATAAGGGTATACCATAGAACGTTGGCAGATTTGTTAAATTTTCAAAGTAGTAAATCTTATTTTACAAGACATATTTCAAACCATGTAATCCATTATTGTAAATAAATACGTTATCTAGTACCTAAATGCATGTTTTAAAATTTTAATTTTAGTTCCAATAAAATCATTAAAAAATATATCGGAACACTTATTTATGACGAAAATTTCTTTACTTTGTCTATCTATTTACAGTCTTACAAATTAATATATTTAAGTTTTTTTTTATATTCTTATTTTACTTAGACATTATTAAAAAATGATAAAAAAAATCATTACAAAAAGTACATAATTTTAATAGTTTTATCATCACGCCTTTTAGCATTTTTGGATGTAGATAAAAATTAAAGCAAATTTGGAATGAAATAAAATCGATATTGAGTTATAATTTTAAAAAGCTGGTACGGAGAATAATTAATCTTTCTCACTGGAACCGCCCCATACGATCATAAGAACATCTTTCGACGAAATGTGGATTAAGACTGTGACGAAATGTGGATTAAGGCTGATTAAGACAGTTGCAAGTCATAATACGAATAGAGCAGTAACAATACTGCTCTATTCGCATTATAACTACAAGTACAAACTCGGTTATAAAAAAAGTATAGTTCTAAATCACTTTTTTTTTTAAATTTTTTATTGAAAAAATAGATAATACATAATATAATCAACAAACAAGTCCTGATAAGCCAATTGAATTGGCTAGTCAATAGGTGCTTATATTTTAGTTTCATATACATTTTTTAAATTTAAAATTTACATCTTTTATCTACAAATTCAACTTTTTTTTATACATATCAATATCAATATAATTTTTTTTTCCGATAGCCAATTTTTCACCATATATTTAACCTTATTTGTAGAATTACATTGCTTTATAGTATCAGGTAATAAATTAAATATCTTTGGTATGATGTATTCAAACGTTCACTGTCCGTACTTATTGTTAAATTTCGGAACTATTAACCTGTCGTTGCGCGTGAATCAAGTGCTGTATTTATGTTCTAATTTCTCTTTATGTTGCGGGTTAAATATATGCTGAATTATAATTTCATAAAAAAATTCTTCCGCATGTCGTCACTGGTCACTCATCCGGGTGTCCGGCGAACCCCTTACCCCGCCTCCAACTGTTCAACAACTACCATTTTTTTATGTTTTTGTAGAAAAAAAAAATCAAAAATGTCACCGGAGACCAAAATTTTATTTACATTTATTTCTCCAAATAATGTCAGGAATCACTGGTTAAAGTAAGTCAAGTACATCCCTTAAGAGGGCATTTCCAGAGAAAACCAGAAATGTCATTTTCAAATCAGATTTTAGACGTTTCGACTCTTTTCCACAAAAAATTATAAATGGATTTCGAAAGATTGTTCTTTTATCTAGCATTCGTATGTAATAAATTTGGAGAAATTTTTTTAATTTTTAGTATAATAAGGTTATTCCATAGGTCGTTGGCAGATTTGTTAAATTTTCAAAAAAGATTTTGTATCATACCACACCCATTTCAAATAATATAATCATGCAGTAAAATAAATCAGTAGATTATCTAGCAAACCCATGTTTTAGAATTTTAATTTTAGTTTCAATAAAATCATTAAAAATATGTACGTACATGTGTTTCTTGACGAAAATTGGTCCATTTGTGTATTTATTTGCGCACTTACAAACTAATATATTTCAGATTTTTTTAACATGCTTATTAAATTTAGACATTATTGAAAAATTATAAATACTTATAGTCAAAAAATAACTACAAAAAGTACATTATTTTAATAGTTTTATCATCACGCTTTTCAGCATTTTTGGATGAAGGTATAAATTAAAGCTAATTTGAATTGAAATAAATTCGATATTGAGTTATAATTTTAAAAAGCTGGCACGGAAAATAATTAATCTTTCTCGTTGTAACCGCCCTGCGCGATCGTGAGAACAACTTTCGACGAAATTTGGATTTTCGTCTGCTGCTACATATATTTAGATACTCAAATCATATTTCGATTTTTCCGAGATGTCTGACTAATCAACTGGACGATCGGTATGTGCACATAACTCGTATACATGGCCGATTGCATTCTATCGAAGTAAGTAATAACTGCGGAATACTTGAAACCGAAGCAACCAACTTCGTAACTACTTTGCAAATAAGAAAATATTTCTTATTTCATATTTGCAGAAACGCTTTTCGATTATTTTTTTTAGTTTATTTATAATTTTACAATATTTAAATTTGATTATTTGTATTTTTCTTCTCATATGTAAAAAATCTCGTATCACGGTGTTTGTGGTCGAACTCCTCCAAAACGGCTTGACCGATTTTTATGATTTTTTTTAATGTATATTTAATAGATATGAGAATAGGTTTTAAAATATATTTCATATCGCTAAGTGTTTCCCTAACCAGAAAAAAATCTATTTTTTGAAAAATAATAAATAAATATTTTGATAAATATTCTTCATATTAATCATAAAGGAAAACGTTTAGGTAACTTAGAAGCCTTGGAAATAAAAAAAATCCCTTAAAAATAATGATTCTATTATAAACAAACAAAAAATATTGCCTTATAGCCCAATCATGGATATGTTCCCCTACCCACCCACTCTTCATTAATACCAGCTCCACTCCTACCATAATAATACATTGTTCCCATCCATATTTCAAAATCAGTATTCAATTGCCCTGAAGAAGGAACGTTCGTTCTGAAAACGGTCAGATTTACTCAAATATAAAAGTAGTTCAAACAAAGTCAAATTGTTTCATTTATTTATAATAATATTTCATTCCGGACCTATTACTACTTTTGCCCTTAGTTTAGTGGCCAGTTTTCATTAAAAGAAATCATTTTGAAAGCTCTAAAATATTCCCCAAGCTTAGCAGCAAAAAAAAGGTATTTATGCACTTTAAGCTTTCGGGTTTTGATTTTGAAACAATTATTCCCCTTACACACTTTCTGGAAGCATTTTTAATGGCACATTTTTATGGGATGTTTTCAAAGGAGAAAAGGTGTATTTATTTCATACTGGACTTTCAAGCAGTGGCGTTTTTTTAATTTTTTATTGTTGTTTTAACTCGGAATTACTTGTAATACTAAAGATTTCAAAGATCATTTTTGCACACATCCGTTACGGTTATTAATGAAAAGATGGAATATGAGATGATCTTAAATTAGATCACATGCTTTCCGAGAATAAATCTCGTATAATAAGGTTTTCCTGGAACTTAATATTAATTACGCACACAAAGGTAAATTTATTATCGTAAAGGATATTTTCATGTCAAGAATGTAGATAAACCCACACGAGTACATAATATACATGATGATATCTTATTTATGTGAGCATATACGAGGTTCTGTAATAAAACCACATGACGTATTATCTTTGTTCGTATTATAATTTTTTTTAATTTGGGAGGCGGGAATGGGTACCGCCGCCCCGGGAACCTTTATTGGATAACCAACACCTCTGTCATAGGTCACCCCAAGTGGTTCGCTACGTTTGGTGATTTAACAGGGGTGCCCGGGTTCATGGGGTGAGGTTTTTCTAGGTCTTGGAGGCGGATGACCAGGACGTACTGAACCCAAGATTCCTATCCACCCCTTAAACCCTTATGGCGCCACTTACGTTAGCAGGTCGCACGAAGACGTACCCCTGGCTGGTATAAGTACTACAAATTTGTAAATTTGAGTATCTCTCCGGATATGGAAAGATTGGCGGTAATACTTAGTTGTGAATAATAGTATCACGCGGCTATATATTACATATTACGTCATTGCCTGTGGCGGTTACTTTTTCCCGGTGACTAACTGTCACTGGATCACAGTGCATCCAAGGAACCGGCTATTTTCGGAACCAGTTCCTATCGGATATATAAAATGGTCACCAACACTTAAATTTGGTGAAAGTCAAACCAAAGCCGCCAAAGGCCAAGCAACAAAAACCTGCGGAGCAAAAAACAAAAAAATAAAACTGCTAGTTTTTTTTTTTTTACATCAGTTACATAAGGTTAAAAAAAATAAAAAATTGCCTTTCCTCACCATAAAGAGACAATGCTCTTGTGTTTGGTGAGGGAGTTCTAGCTCAATTAGTAAATTAAAAGATCGTGTATGTTAGTAATAACTAACTATTGGCTATTGTAAATAATAAGCAGTAGTTAAAGAAATATTATGCCTTTAGTCTATACCCTTCAAGGGTTATATTTTATTCATGCAATATCGATTTTTATACTCAAATTTGAATTTGCATCCAAACGGTATGCTTTAAAAAGAAAATAATCGTTATTTTTTGTGGTTTAGTAAACCATTTTACGGACACAAAGATGTCTTTAAGAGTATTTATCTGTATCTAAAAATAAAAAATATATTTTAAAACAAACATTTATGTGACAATAGATTTTTACAAAATTTGAACAGTTTGTTTATTTTTTATAACTTTGATTCTATTGATAAATTGGTCATTACACAGTTCTGTTTTACATTCAGGATTTCTCCCGCTGGTTTTCTGCAAATATAATAAAATATAAGTACCTAATGAATAAATCACTTTAAATTAAAATATAATTAAATTTAAGTAACATAAATCAAAATTCAATTTAAAGCAAATAATACTAAAAGTCAAAATAATATACTCACAAATGCAAGTAGGTATTCCTTTAATTGTAAATTCTATTAACGATGATGTTGTGCCGTTGACTGTGCAGTCAGCAACCATTCGCCACAGAGTTTCTTGAGCACTGCAACGATGTCGATATCATGAAGTATGTATGATACGAAAACACAGGAAGGGTTTAATAAAAACATATCATGATTATTCTGCTGTGGATTTATTTTAAGTCTTCACAATTTTTATAAAATTTTAAATTCCCTCTTTGGGCGGCGGTTATTGGTACCACGTCCTCTGGAATCATTCATTGGATAACCAACACCTCTGCCATAGTCACCTAGTGCTTCGCTACATTTGGTAACTTTGAAATTTTTGGCCGAATTGAAAGACGCCGGTTAAGGGAGACCATTTGACCTTTGCAGCCGGATTCGCAGCCTTGCACCACAGTGGGAGGGATGAAATCATACCTATGACACTCCTGGAAACACTAAACCTCGGATTCCTACCTATCTCTCATGCCTTTTTTTCTTTACCAAAACCTCCTCAGATTTCTTTTTAAGACCACATGATCCTCATTAACACAGCATCCTCAAAGATGACACAGGCCACTAGGAAAACAGAGAACTTATTTTTCTGTGTAGATTAAGTTAAAAATTATAAAAATAAAGATTTCCACAAGATTTTGTAACACTAAACAAAAAATTCCATAAAATAATGTTGATAATTCTCACCCACATGCGCATTAATTACGAGTACCCTACAGAAAGCCTTTCCATGATATTGTTGCGTGTATTCAGTAAACTGTTATTTTGATCAAAATAATCATTTCCCAGTTCTCCCTCTTCTTGTTTATTTTCCTAAAATTAACTAATTACATCATTTCCACAATAAATTACCCTAACCTTCGACCAATCTCAACCACCCATCCCAGCCCCCCTCCCCTTAACTTTCTCGCCCGTTTTCCCGCCTAAACCGTGTTTTTCCTTCGATAATACGTCTGTCAAAACCAACTCTTTTGCTTTACATTAATAATTGAACTAATCCAAGCATAGTTGAAAAAAGAAACCCAGTATCCGGGTATTTTTGTAACATTTACAAAAAATCTGCATTTCAAATGCCTTCCTTCGATACTTGTAAGGTTGCCACTAATTATGAAAAAAAAATCCACCTTAATTTTACAGACACTGTAAATGCTCTGTACCTGCACAAAAATGTTCTCTGAATATAAAATACATCATCAAAGAAGATGATAATATAACAAATCTTAACTAAATTTGGGAAAAAATATAAAAATGAAATAATATACATTGATGGGAATAATATTCAACAGTTTATTATAAAAGAGTTATTCTGGTAAAAAAAAACATCGTTAAAAATAAGTGAAAAAAAAATTTCCTTTGAGATTTGTTTCTTTGTTCTATTTTTTTAAAGTTTTTTAGATTTCACTTAAAAATATTGAAAAATTTTAAAATATTAAACAAAACTTACCACTCACGAAAAAATCAGAAAAGTTATTTTTCACTTCTCCTGCTACGTTACGTACTCACAAAAATAGTTCAAAATCCGTTGCCTCATTAGGCAAAGTGAAAAGTATTAAAAAAACTATTCATTTTTCAAAATTGTTGAAATATGATAAATCAGATACACGGGATTAGGGATTGCAATCCCGCAGCTCATTCAATCCCGCGGGATTGATATGCGGGATTACACAATCTCTCGCGGGATCACGCGGGATCTCGCATCTTTGAAATTATGTTATAAAATCAAATTGAAACTACAGATTTTTGAGTAAAAATCAACTTTTATACATTTATCGAAGGAAATTATTTCTTTTCTATTAATTAAGTATAAGTAATTAGTAATCTGTTTTCTTGGATTCAAATTTAAATGTGGCATAGTTTAATAGTTTTGTTTAATTTTACCCTTACTTTTAACAACAGTTTTAAATTTTTAATTCAGTCTTATTCATATAATGTAACTAGCAGACCCGGCCACACGTTGCTGTGGCTAACGAAACACAACGCCATTACCCAACCTTTATAAAATCCACACCAGCCGCTTGCCAGCTGCCCGCTTCCCGCTGCCTGAATTGAATATTTGAATTTCTCCGCTTTTCTCCACTATAATAAGCATGTATTATACATATAAACCTTCCTCTTCAATCACTCTATCTATTGGTGAAAACCGCATAAAAATCCGTTGCGTAGTTTAAAAGATCTATGCTCACATACATTTTGAGCGACTTCATTTTATACTATGTAATGATAATGATGACTAATAATTATTAGTTTATTTGATTATAATCAAATCACAACTTTCTCTTAAATGCTATTACTACGATATCAACCTATGGTGTATGTAAAATACGCTCTTAAGTAGCAAATGGCATTTATTGTATCATCTCCGAGCCTGCTTCTGAGTGAACTGCAAATATATCCTGATGCTGAAAACGCTCTCTCGGCTTCTGCGCTAGTAGGCTGAACCGTCAGGATATATTCATAGGCGAGCGTCAGGTACTCTCCTCTGATACCATTGGACTCAAAGAACGTCATTTCTTTCTTCAAAATTTTCTCAAAGTCCTTTTGCTTGTTGTCTGGCTTTTTCTTAAATATTTATTTTCCTTGTTGAAGCCAACCGTCCATCCGCTGTGCTGAACGGCAACGTCACATTCGTGTTACTGTCGATTTACGCGAAAGTTTTAGCGCCAAATTTTTAATTTGCGGGATCCACGGATCCGCGCTTTGAAGGTGCGGGATCCAGCAGATTAATAAAAGCAGCGGGATCCCACAGGAGTGCGTCATTCCGTTTCGCGGGATTGCAATCCCTACAGGGGATACCTAATACCTACTGGGACGAAGTTTTAGGTAAATTCGAAACCACCTCAGTGCAACATGCATTATGCATTTAACGCCATGTTTCCAGGAAGAAGTGGTCCTACCACATGGCATATGTTTTTTTGGCCAATCATTCGTACTTCCGCCTCGCATGGTAATATTATGTTATATTTTAAAATCCCCGCATTCGTCATAACGTTTTAAATATTAAATTGTGGATTGTACGCTTGTAGTGTTTTTTATGCACGGTTCACCATTAACCTACCTCTCATTTTAAATTCATAAATAAATATTAGCACGTAATCCCGAAGCATTTGAAAAGATGAAAACAACTTTAATGTAAAATTAACCAACATGCTTACTTATGTATTTTTTAAACATTGGAGGTGTTATTTAACCGGTACGCCTTCATTTCATCTTTTAAATAAATTCAATATAATTGTTTTTTAATTCACTAACATGGTAGTAAAAGAAATAAATAAATTCTTCAGAAAAGCGGTCTGGGAAAAACTCCAAGTCATCATTGAGATGCTATGTGGAACAACTTTTACGAAGAGGGAGGATTCGGGAAGAGGCAAGTCTTTCCATAAAAAGTCAACTGTTCATGAATGTTGGGCATGCTTTTGCCTGTAACTGTGGACCGGTGCTTAAGAGATGAATGACGAGCGTCGTTCATTGTAATAACAGTACAACAAACACCACACCCTGTCGTCTATCTTTCAGAGGATGCAATCAGTCCATTTGGAAGAGGAATTTATCGAACGGACACTAGTGTTCTAGGGCTTTTTTCACGGATTATAAAAAAAAATGGACGTTAAGCGAATCTACAACTTAAATATTAGTTAAAAATATTTTAGTCTCTAAAATGCATTCTCTTGTTTTGACTGGGATTCTTTCTTGTAAAGTTCATCGCCGTAGTTACCCCTCTTCATAATAGCGGTTTACTTACAAATTAATACAATTCCAACAAAGTTATCGTGTTGTGGTGCCGCGTATTTAGCTATTTAATAGCTTCAACTATCCAGTAATGAATGTTTGAGAAATGAAAACCGGCATTCCAGTTCCGATCACGATATTGTGGTTCGAGCAGGATTCGCCGAATACCCCAACTGGGAGGACGAAAACTTGCATCAATACCCGGTACCCGGTACCCGACAGCCCACCGCAGTGACAATAGCCGTATAAAACTTTCCATTAGGTACATCATAAGTTATTGGGCAAGGATCCGCTAGAAACTCCCAGGAAATTGTCCAAGTTGTTAGGCGCTCAACCTTTGTTTCTGGTTGTGTGGTCCGGTACGCGTATTTACAAAACCTATACCGATTCAGTTGCGGTAACGACACTTTACATTTTAAATATACCTCTATATTGGTTATTTTTTATCACATTTAAAAAACAAAAATTGTTCTAAAATCTAGATAAAATAATCTTTCTGATGTGTATATTAGAAATTAATAATTTTATTTCTAAATATTTAAATTTTAATATTATTCCCATATATTGTAAATACACCTCTATATTGATAATTTTTTATCACTTTGCTAAAACAAAAATTGTTCTAAAATCTAGATAAAATAGTCTTTCCAATGTGTATATGAGAAAATAAATAATTTTATTTCTAAATATTTAAATTTTGATATTGAAAATTTAAAGCGACTGAAACGCGGTAGGGATTGTAAATACGCGTCCGGTACTCCCCGCCGCCGCGTACCACCACGCCCGCGCCGCACCGCGTTACTTTACACTGCATACTGGCTTCTACGTACATAGATTCACCACTGAAAGCTGAAACCTTTCAGTGGCCTGAAAATTTTGCAAGTAATATTATTTTGTAGTGAAAAAATATTTTTTTTATACTAGCTCCACACAGGAGGCCTTTAGGAAAATAATTCTCCTCAGGGCCTACGTCATCTTTGAGGATGCTGCGGATAATATGTGTAGGGTCTTTTTAGGAAAGGACGGAGAGGCTGAGAAGGAAAATGGCATGAGGGGTGGGTAGGAAACTGGGGGTCAGTGTGTCCAGGAGTGACGCATGTATGAATCCATCCCTCCCACTGCGGTGCAAGGTGATATCCCGAGAGAGTACGGCTGGAGAAGTCAAAGGAACTCCCTCAACCATTTTTTCTCGATCCGGCCTGCCATGCAGTTGGTGGGCAGACGCATCCGACGCCAAGACCCGGACAAACCCCACCCCATGAACCCGGGCACCCCTGCTAAGTCATTCAACTTAGCGAACCTCTTGGGGTGACGAAACCTGCCTCCCAAATTGTACATATCAAAACATTAACGTAATAAATACTTTAACAATTTTTTTAACGTAATGAATACTTATAACATTTTTTGTTATATTCAGCAACACCTACCTCTCCTCGTAGATTCATAAAAAATAATATTAAAACTATTAGTTCAGAAGTGCAATCAATACATGAAATAAAACAGATGTTGCCAAGGACCAAGGTGTCTAATTTTGATAACATAAAGGTTTTATCGATAATGTCGATAACTTGTCATCGTTCGCGAGTATGACTGCATCAAATCGCCAACAAACATACATCAAGTGTTTGTAATTTATTAGACGTGAACTGTTGTCTGTACGTTAACTATCTGCAGTCATGTTCGGGAACGATGACAGGTTATCGAAATTCTCGATAAATCTCTACTACTACTGCGTCTACGTAAAAAATACGGTAAATATAGAAAAACGACAAATCACCTATTATAAAAATTTATAAAAATTTCATAACGCTCACCATACCTAGAAACCTTCACGAACGTGTGCAAAACTAATCAGTAAAGTTTTATCGCGATCTAATGAACGGTATAGGAAATAATTTCATACCACCAGAGATCACCTACCAATCGGATGAATGGTATAGTAACGCTTACGGGACAAACAAAGATTTTTTACACACGAGTATAAAGAAGATGATTGCAAGAGAATGTTGAATGAAAAACAAGTAATGAACTGGTATATTAGCTGGTGTATATAGATAAAAGTGTAACCTGTAATAGTTCAAACATTCTGTTTTATTTGCTTTATAAACCCCAAAATCCCCAATAAAGATAGGGTGTATTGACAAAAACACGTATCCCACGACATTCGGGAATAAATAACTGTTGACGCCATAAGGGAACCAACAAAATGTGCTAATGCCTTTAATAAATATTTTGCTAAAGTCGGACAAAATTTAGCTACACGGATCGATGAAAATTATAAAGTAGATAATTTCGAGAAGGATTGTGTTAAACAAAATAACCTGTCAGCTTTCCAGCCAGTAACAACAAATGACATAAAAAATATTATTAATGAATTAAAAGGTGGATCTGCACCAGGATTTGATGGAGTTACAGTAGAAATATTGAAAAAATACAACAATTTTTTAAGCATTCCAATTGCACACATTATAAATATTAGTTTAAATAGTGGAATATTTCCTTCCATTTATAAAAAATCTATCGTAACACCCGTTTTCAAATCAGGCAGCCCTGAAGAAATATCAAATTATCGACCTATATCTCTTGTCTCAAACATTGCAAAAATTTTTGAAAAGATCGTAAAAAAGCAACTCATGTACTACATTGATAATAAAAAAATTCTTAGTCCTAGCCAATTTGGATTTAGAGAGAAACTAAGTACTCATGACGCTATTGCTGAACTCTCCTCAACTATATACAACGCATTAGATAAAAAAAACAAATGCCTTGGCATTTTCATTGATTTACGCAAGGCTTTTGATAGTATCTCCCACACAAAACTAATTAATAAATTAAATGATATCGGTATTATTGGTAAGGTTAGATATTGGCTGAAAAGTTATCTAACTCAAAGAAATCAAAAAGTAAAATTAAATAACTCACTAAGTGTAGATGAAACTTTAGAATTTGGAATTCCCCAGGGGACTGTTATTGGACCAATTTTATTTATAATATACGTAAACCAAATGTTTAAATTATCACTTAATGGTAAACTTATATCCTTTGCTGACGACACTGCAATAATTATCGAAAAAAAGACGTGGAACGATATTACCAATGCAGCCAATCAAGACATGAAGGTTCTAAAAAATTGGTTCGATAACAATTTACTATCACTTAACACAGAAAAAACTTATTACATTCCATTCTCTCTACAAGAAGATGTGCCAAATAATTTAATTAACATAACAATTCATTCCAAAAATTGTGCAAATGACGGTACATGTAATATGGACTGCGCTAAGCTGAATCATAAATCTAATGTAAAATATCTTGGAATCTTAATAGACAAAAATGTTAAATGGAAAGATCATATCAATCTCACTGTGGAAAGAATAAGAAAACTTATCTATGTTTTCTATAACATACGAAATATTTTAAACAAGAAAACTATCAAAATTGTCTATTATGCATTAATTCAGTCTTTATTACAGTACGGCATTATTGGGTGGGGAGGGGCCTTTAAGGCTTCCTTACAGCCCATAATTATAATTCAAAGAATAATTATAAAAACCATTCTTAGGAAACCATACGACTACCCTACTATACAGATATTTCGGGAATTTAATGTACCATCTGTTACAGAATTGTATAAGAGAAACGCCTTATGCCAAATTTATAAAGAATATTTTATTCAAAAAGTTCACCCCTCAGATAGCATAAGCAATAGATTTAAAACTAATGGCTTAATAGCCATCCCTATGCTTAGAACGACCACGGCTCAGCACCACTATTTGTATTTAGGTGTAAGATGGTACAATATATTATTATCCAATAACAAAATTAATATAACAGATACACTGAAATATGAATTATTCAAAAAACAAATTAAGTCCCTTAAATTGGATAATGACATATTGTACCCTTAATGTTTACCCTTTATGTAATTAATTAATTTACCCTTACTTAAACAGCAATATTTAATATTTAAAAAAATTGTATTGATATTGTCTAAATTGTCTAAATTGTGTACCTACTTAAGATATTTATTTCATTAGTTCTTTGAAAATTGTTTACATAATGAACATCATTATAATTTTTTTGCATATAAAATACTCCTCCCATAAACACGAACTCCTAGAGCTCAACTTATGGAGTAGTAGAATAAAACATGAATTATTTTGTAATCTTGCATAATATATTATCATTGTAATGTATAAACAAAAATCTTGAAATAAAAAAAAAAAAAAAAAAAAAAAAAAAAAAAAAAAAATTGAGAATTGAAAGCTCGGAGATAATTGAAAAAAGGTCGAAATGACTTTCAGACTAGGTGACTTGTCTTTGGATAAATGTTGACTTGTCTTGAGAATTGAAAAAGCGATTTTTTCCTCCCAGAACTCCCGAGGACAGAGATTACTACAGAGCCTACCGGCTTGCGCTACAGCCATTATTCAAGTGGAATTTTCCTTTTTTCATGAAATCCAATACAATTTCATCTCAAAACTACATACAACCTGAAGAGAAAAAGTTAATTTTTTAAATTGGTATAAGTCGAAATATTATTTTTAATAAACAGGTTTTTGACGATAACTACATATTTTTCTGTAATGTCAATATCTCACATGAGCTGCAACTGCTCCCTAGTGGAACCGGTGGGACTATGGCTTCCCCAACCGGGGGCGTATTGTGAGGCTGGAGGAATCGGGGAAGGAAGGGAGATAGGGTAGAAGAAGGTAGGAAAGTGCCTGGCTATTCGGATCCAACTACCAAACTATTTTCCACGGCAATTTTCGAACAACAGAGATAATCTTTTACCAGGGCGATATTGAAAGCATCTTCCACTCTGTTTACTTTGGCTTGATGTTTTAACCAAATTTATAAAGACATAGATAAAGCTTTCAGTAATTTAATCAATGTCTGGTTGTTACGTGGGTGGCAATAAAAAACAGGCGAAAGGAAAATTATTTATGTAATACTTTCCAGAATAATCATTATTTCAGCCTCCCGGTCTTTAAAAAATACAGACCTTTTTTATATTGATTTCTGCCTTCGCCGAAGCTAATTATGCGTAAACATTAGCAACATCCATTACATTGTTAATAAAACATTAATCCTCAACCGAAAATTAAATAAACAAAGTACCTAAACATTTTCGTTATTTGTTTTTGGGGTGTTTTGCCGTGTTGTGCTACCTCCTTCTTTAGTTAATGTTTCGGACAGCGTTGCAGTGTCCATCATCAGCGCAGATCCAGCAGATGTGTAATTTTTAGTGGTGAAATGTGTGCATATTTACTTAGAAGCAATATCGTGTTGCTCCACTACACTACGAGCTGGTATTACAGATTTTTTTTAAATAGTAATAAACTTATTATGTAATAAAATATATAAAAAATTTTGGAATAATGAAACATTACAGTGTACTTCAAAATCTAAAAACGTTTCTACCTAAACATTTATCTTTATATTTGATGCCGCACAATAGTGCGGTGATGATTCAACCTGTGAAACTATCGCAACATATTATGGGATAAGGAATTTGGGGAAGGGAAAAGTTGTAAAGTAGGTACCTTCTGGGCGTTTCCGATCTTCTCAGCCAAAGTCATTTCAATCAACAATGTGATGTTGAGAAAATAATCAAACTTATTGCTTCTATAGTTTTTTTAATAAATTATTTTGCTCTGCCTGGTTTTGAATATTTTCGCTATGCTGCAGAGGTCAAAAAAAGAGGTACCTACAAATTTTAAATTCTACGAGTTGAATCCGAATTATGGTAAATCATCATTTTCTAAAGTACACCATTTTCACTTTTTAATCAATTGATTGATTTACCATAAAAGAAATAAACCAAAGTTTGTACAAAAACCTCAACTCCACCCGGACACTTCCCATAAATCTGTTACCTTATATTTCCTTGTCGTGAGGGAGCGATTCCAAAGTAAATTCCTTAAAATCCCAAACATCCCGAAAGAGCATCCCCGCTCTGGAATATTCCGGAGCCCCGTCTCCCGGGGGCATAAGAAAGCCATTACAATGGCAGGCTTAAAAGTCACATTCAAATATTTTAGGTCAATCTGATATGGAAATTTGGGAAAGGCTACGTGATCATGATCTCAATACGTTTAAAGTTTTCCCTCCATATATTGACCTAACTTTGGGTCGCTCCGGTCCCCCGAGGCATTTTTTATTCGCGCAAAGAAATATTTATGTTTTCGCTCGTCGATTCGTCGAATAACATGTTTTTAGATAGATGAACAAAAAAGGCCCAAATTTGCATACAACTAGAAAATACTTCCTTCCTATCTCTTCGTATGTTTGCTATCTTATATTTTGTAAAAAAAATATCATTCACTTTCTAATCTCTAAAATTACACCTCGAAAATATATTTTACATTACATTTAATTATTATGTAGTAAGTAAACCAACCTACGCTCGAATTAAAAGACATTTTTCTCATTGATCAATTGAATACAAAGGAACAAATAATATTGTGTTTTTCTAGAGATCACAACACAAGCCAAAAATCTCTACGATGTCAAATAAATTCCAGGCATTTTCCAAAGAGCGCGAAAAAAAACTGCTTTGTAGTTAATATGAACAAAAAATTACGTCAATATAATAGGATTTATTTTTTACCAATTTGCCAATAGCATTTTTTGCATATATACTGAACGTAAAATGCTACTGATTGACCTATGCAAAAATGTATAAACGAATTTTCCGCTTTCATTGGTATTATAAAATTCCTCTCGCATATACCAACGAGTTTTCAAATTATCCAAGTGGAGTTAAGCAATTTAAAATTAATTTTTTCAAAATACATAACTGAAATAACAACCGAACATTTCATATTAAAAAGTAAATAGGTTACTTTTTTACGACGGTATATGAATTAATTTGTATAACGCTGGATTAATTAAGTTTTCTACGTTATAAACATGAAATGCGTGGGCACGCCCAACAAATTAGGTACCTACATCAGGGTAGAGCTCAATAATTATTAATTCAAAGGGGAATTTTATGTTTGTCTTCAATTTCCGTTGAAATTAATCTTGTCTCTTGCAAACTCCCCACAGATGAAATCGGCCTGATTATTAAATGTTTAATTACGTTATTTAACGTTCCAACTCCAGAAGTCAACCGCTAGCTTAAAGCACATTATGAACGCAGCCATGGACGGCTTTGAGATAACCGAGCCCGATAGAGAGCTTTAACTTAGTCCGACAGAATTCTGCCAAGTTTCCATAAACTTAGACCAAATTAAGATGAATTATTTAATTACGGAGTCGATTGGTGTTATAGGCATGGCTAGCTCCCAGGAGAATATGAATTATGGCGTATGCTCCCAACTTCAAAGGAAAACATCATTATATTGCGATATTATTAATTCTGTAATCGAAACTGCAGCATAGAAGGTTCAATCGGGGTTGTTTATCCAGTTAAGATTTTTCCTCATCACTGCTTCTAAAACCATTTCCACGTCACTTTATAGTATAGACGGCATGGCGTTAAAATGTTAGCCAGGTGGCAAGGTTCAGGATATTTGAACAAGTCCTAGAAATAGTTAAGAGAAGTCTTTACATAAAAAAATATCGGTTAAACATTTCAAATGTTAAATGTTTTCTTTCCACGAACGACGAGTAACTATAATCATTCGAGTAAAGCGTAATCAATAAACATACCCCTTACTAAAAAACGTGTATTAAATTTTACGCAACTGAAAAGCAAGAATTAATGTATGGTGAATCAGTTGTATAAAATTTAAAACACGTTTATAAGTAAGGCCCTTAATGTCTAATTTTATATCGCTCTGTGCGTAATGGGCATTCGTTTCATGCCGTCTTTAGAGCCATGCATCATAATAAAAGTAGAATATATAAGCTTCTAATAACACAGGTCCACCATAAATAATTGAAAGGTTTTGTTGAAAATAATTGCCCATGAAATATCGCTGCGGAAGTAATGAATTACCAGGGCCGGCCGCCGCGGTGTGCGGACTGGGAACTGGGGCCTAAGGAAAATAAATCTGTGCTTTTCATCCTACGTGTGCTCCTGGTAGCTCACTGGGGCTAACCGCTTTTTAGAAGCTTTTACATCCTCCTTTCGGATTGAAATTTATTTAGGCGAATATGCGTGTGCATACATTTTAATTGGTAATAAATGCACTTTATACTTAAATTTATGAGCCGTATTCGTAGCGACTATTATACAGCGGATGATAGTTTTATTTAGTGAAGGTACAAAAAATATGCGGTGGTAATTTTTTGTACCTTTTTTTTTTAATTTCTTGGGCATTAACTACGTGACAATTTCTGGACATTTTGTTTTTATTTATTTAATTTGAAGTTCACGCCCGGCTGGGATTTTACGTATTATTTTTATTTATTTATTACAAAGAACATCTAAATAAGCACAATAAAATCAAAGCAAAATCAAAAAACAAAATGAGATAATAGAAGACAAAATCAAAAACAACATCTAAAACAAAAACAAAAGTCAAAAACGAAATAAAATTAAACTAAATACTCCACCATGGAAGATGGAAAAATATTATTCTAGGAAAATTACAATAAATTGGTGTGATAAGTAAGTTTAGTTTAGTAAACAATGTGCAAACATCTTTAATTCTTTTTTTGCTAATGTAGAAAAAAATCTTGCGAAAAATATCAATAAATCTTTTAACCCGAAAACACAAACGATTGAAAATGTACAAAAATCAAAATAATTTATCAAAATTTGAAACAACCTCAGAAAGTGAAATTTAAAAAATAATAGAAGGCATGAAAGGAGGTTCGCCTCCCGGATTTGACCTTATTACAGTACATTTTCTAAAATCCATGAAAATTCATTTGGTAAAACCAATTACTCACTTGATAAACTTAATTTTAACAGTGGAGGTAATCCACCTCTTACCCGCCCTGGTATAAGTAACTGATGGTTACTCCTTCAAGGCTCTCGCAAGATTCTAATTTTTTTGTTAAACGAAGCTACATTTATTTATTTTGAACGAATCTAGACCTCCAGTGTCCATGCATACGTTGTTAGTAAGCAGTATGCCAGTGCTTAACAGGAAAAATAAAATGCAAAAAAAAGGTTAGTAAGACAAAGATAAATACTTAATTTTAACAGAGGGAATATTTCCGGCAAACTATTAAAGTACAATTATTTCACCTATTTATAAATCTGGAGATCCACAACAAGTAACTAACTATCGCCAAATTTGTCTAATCTCAAAAATAGGAAAGATTTTTGAAAAAATTATGACAAACCAATTGGTCAATTTCCTAGAAAGTAATAAAATTATTTTGGTAAAAACAGTGTGGTAAAAGTTTATTGTGGTAAAAACAAAGTGCATTTAATTATTGCATTAATAAAATGGTGCCACAAAGTGAATTTGCAAAATTTGAAGAAATAAAATTCTTCACAAAAACCAGTTTGGTTTTATAAAGTCACTCAGCACACAAGATGCTAATGCTAATGTAACCTCATACATCAACGAATCATTGGATAAAGGTGAAAAATGTGCCGGTAAAAGCCTTTGATAGTATATCCCATGAGATTCTACTAAAAACAACTGAACAATATAGATATAAAAGACAATGCGATTAAATGGATTTCGAACTACCTAAAAAATCAAAATAAATCAGATTAATAGCGATAAAGAAATATCAGACTTTGGAATCCTGCAAGGCACCATAATCGGACCAATCCTTTTCACCATATAAGTTAATGACATTTTTTTTCAACCACTACATGGCCAAATTACTTCATATGCCGACGATATGGTACTAATAATTAGCGACAAAACTTGGGAAAAAGTAACATTTGAAGCCACCGAAGACATAAATATTCTAAAGAATTTCTTCGACGTAAATTTACTGTCACTAAATAGTAATAAAACATTTGTAATTCCATTTGCAATACACAACAATGATACCCCTTAAAACATTGACATCTTCATCCATGATAATTCCGAAACACATAATAAAAATTATTGTATCCCAAACTGCACAATATTAAAATCAACAAACACAATCAAATATTTAGGAGTTACTTTCGATAAAAATTTGAAATGGAAGGAACAAATATGTCAAATTTAAAAAAAAATTAAAATTGAAATATATTTTAAAGAATCAGAAATTTTTTATCTGTAGAAAACTTATACCAATATATTACGCTTTGGTTCAATCAACTTTACAATGTGCTATCATTAGCTGGGGATCCGCATTCAAAACTAATCTTTCCCCAACTGAAGTTGTGCAGAGGCTAATAATTAAAATCATTAAAAAAAAACCTTCTGACTACCCAACGGATCAATTATTTAAGGAATTCCAAGAACCTTCTTTCAAAGATCTGTACAATAGAAATGCATTGATTCAAATTGTAAAAGAAAAAGAAAAGTATCAATTTATGACTGAAAACCGTACTAGACATAAATATATTTTTTCATACCCAAAATTAAACACTTCCTTCGCACAAAATTATTATACTTATGATGTTCTTCGTTACGATATAACATGGGTAATGACTTGTTTATATTTGGTGAATAATTTTATTTTTTATTTTATTTTTTATTTATTATATTTTAGCGACTATATAAAATAATTGTACATACAATGTAATGGTGAAATTAAGTATAAAATATTGTATTTCTTAGTCCTCCTCACTAGGGGGTCCTGTGCCGAGGTGGACTAAATTTATTTAAATATAGATTATTTGTCTTCTATGTCGTTTTAAGTGTCTTCATTGGGGTTTTTTATTGACCTCTTTCAGCCATATTTTTATTCTTGATTTGTATTCATTAGGATTTTGTTATTAGTTTTATGTCTTGAGGAAGGATGTTATGGAGTTTTGTTGCAAAGTATGTATAGTTTCTTTGTCCAAATGTGGTTTTATAACTTGGAATATTTTTTATATCATTTTTATTTGATCTAGTGTTATACATACACGGTCTAGTAGAGGATTCATTATTTTTGAAGAGCTTCAATAATATATTTTTGGCATATATTTGCTGAACATTCAGTACATCAAAGTTGTTGAAAATTTCAATTGAAGGCGTTCTAATTGGTACTTTCAATATGGTCTTTATGATTCCTTTTTGAATCGTATTCAGCTTGTGTAGGTACGTATGTGTAGCAGATCCCCATCCTATGATTCCTAATGATGATAATACCTTTGATGGGTAGATTCAAGATTTTCGTCAATTATTACTCCGAGATATTTTATGTTTTGTGTTTTTTCGATGACGGGGCAGTAACATTGTATATTATTTCCATGGCATTCATGTAATTTTAGTTCTAGTGATTTTATTGAAAGTTGAGTTCATTGAGTTCATTGCAAATGTTATATATTTTGTTTTGCTTATATTAAGGGTAAGCGAGTTGATTTTAAGCCAATTTTGAAGTGCACTAAGCCCTTTTTCAACCTCATTAAATGTATCCGTCCAATATTCTTCTTGAAATAATAAAACAGTATCATCAGCAAAACTGATTATGTTTCCTTTAATGGTAAAATTATTTAAATCGTTGATATAGATTGTGATTAGAATCGGTCCCAGTACACTTCCTTGAGGGACGCCATAGTTTAAAGATAGAAGTATTTTTGTTTGCCAATTTGTACTTGTTGTTCTCGCCTTGTTATATATGACTCCAATAAGTTCATTGTTGTTTCGGCCATTTCTATTTTTCTTAGCTTAGTTAGTAATATTTTATGGTCTATTGTGTCAAAAACTTTTTGAAGATCTATGAATAAAACTAAACATTTTTTCCCGTCATTTATGTTTTTAATGGCCATGTTTGTTAGATTTTCTATGGCATCATTGGTGCTTAGATTTTCTCGAAAACCATATTAGGATGGTGATAATAATTTGTTTTGTACAAGAAATCGAACAATTTTCTTCTTCATTACAGTTTCCAAGATTTTTGAAAAGAAGCTTAAGAGACTTATGGGTCGGTAATTATATATATCCTTTTTTATTTTTTTTTTATTTTTTTTATTTTTTTTTTTTTAACTTAATGAGTAAAACCTCAAATTGTAATATTGAAATAAATGAAGACAATATAAGCGAAACTCAATCGAAAATCTGGAAACAGAAAAATCAGAAAAACATATTGACACCTCTGGGACTCGAACCCAGGACCTCTTGCTTTCCGGGCAAACGCGCTAACCACTGCGCCACGGTGCCGATATGAAATTCGGTCATGTTTAACTGTACCATACTTCGACTAAGAACCACCTACATCATCTTCATTTTCTTTAACGCATATATTATTGGCAACTATCTTTATGTATGATTGCAAGATTCAAACCCGAACTAAATGCTCTCTAGATAGTGTCTGGATAAATCTTTATCCATTTTATTTAATATGCGACATCTATCGACTTTTGTGCAAGTCTAGGATGAATATTATTTTTTTTTTTTTTTTAACTTAATGAGTAAAACCTCAAATTGTAATATTGAAATAAATGAAGACAATATAAGCGAAACTCAATCGAAAATCTGGAAACAGAAAAATCAGAAAAACATATTGACACCTCTGGGACTCGAACCCAGGACCTCTTGCTTTCCGGGCAAACGCGCTAACCACTGCGCCACGGTGCCGATAAGAAATTCGGTCATGTTTAACTGTACCATACTTCGACTAAGAACCACCTACATTATCTTCTTCATTTCGATTGAGTTTCGCTTATATTGTCTTCATTTATTTCAATATTACAATTTGAGGTTTTACTCATTAAGTTAAAAAAAAAATAAAAATAAAAAAAAATAAAATATTCATCCTAGACTTGCACAAAAGTCGATAGATGTCGCATATTAAATAAAATGGATAAAGATTTATCCAGACACTATCTAGAGAGCATTTAGTTCGGGTTTGAATCTTGCAATCATACATAAAGATAGTTGCCAATAATATATGCGTTAAAGAAAATGAAGATAATGTAGGTGGTTCTTAGTCGAAGTATGGTACAGTTAAACATGACCGAATTTCATATCGGCACCGTGGCGCAGTGGTTAGCGCGTTTGCCCGGAAAGCAAGAGGTCCTGGGTTCGAGTTCCAGAGGTGTCAATATGTTTTTCTGATTTTTCTGTTTCCAGATTTTCGATTGAGTTTCGCTTATATTGTCTTCATTTATTTCAATATATCCTTTTTGTTACCACTTTTATGTATAAGTATAACTGTAACTTTTTTTAAGCAAGGGAATACATTTGTAGATATAGACAGATTGACTAAGTATGTCAATGGGAAGGTCAGTTCATTTTGTAGTTGTTTTATTGTTATAAACATAATAGGTCACTAACTATTCTACGTTCGGATAATTTTAATAAATGGAGTTGACATAGTAGACAATCATAGTCGACACATTCCCTGATAATACCCATTCTGAAATTAATAAATCGTAAGAATTTATTTTAAATTTTTTCTATCGTGCATGAATGACTAGCGTAACCAGGTGCCCAAACTGTTGAGTTGTACTCAATTTGACTCCAAACCAATGACATGTACAAATTTTTATAAGGTTGATTTTTTTTTAATTTGGCTGCAATTTCTTATTACAAAACAACAAAGTAATTTCAATATGGTTTATATAATTCAGTTTTTGATCAAAGTTTACACCTACGTAAATCATTCACCCGGTTACAGTTGTGAGCACTACATCATTGACAGAGTACTCATAAATTATTGGATTTTTTATTCTATAAAATCTTTGTTTATATTTAGATGTAGATAGTTCTCT
The DNA here is from genome assembly GCA_929108145.2 of Limnephilus rhombicus. NCBI lineage: Eukaryota > Metazoa > Arthropoda > Insecta > Trichoptera > Limnephilidae > Limnephilus > Limnephilus rhombicus. The sequence continues at coordinate 46,518,166 of OV815271.1, forward strand.
TGGCACCTAACAAAAGGTTTAAACAAGTTATTTGACAATGTTTGACAGTCATCAATATTTTTATAGCTTTGTATATTTTCATATCGTTCGTAAACATTAAAACTTGGACATCATTGAAAATAGTAAGAACATCATTTGCAAATATCAAAAATAAAATTGGTCCCAAATGTGACCGTTGGGGAGTACCGCTGGTAGAAATAAATGTACATGAAGCAAAGCCATCAATTTTAACGGTTAATTGCCTCTTCTTTAAATAATTGTCAAACTATATGTGTACTGATATTCCTAATTTATGAAGCTTTTTTACAACAGATCATGATTAACTCCGTCGAAAGCTTTGCTGAAATCAGTATAGACTGAATCAACTTGTAACTTCTTAGACATGGATTCGGATATATGGTTTTGGTAAAGTAGATTTTCCTTAAGTGAAACCATGTTGGTTGGGTGAAATTACTGGCTTGATGAAAGAAGTTTCTCAAACAATTTTGTAATCTTTACATAGTACAAAATGAATTCGCTCCCGCTGTATGTGCGTTCAGATCTTTTAAACTACGCACCGAATTTTTATGCAGTTTTCTCCAATCGATAGAGTGATTCAAGAGGAAGTTTTATATGTGTAATACATTCATATTACAGTAGAGAAAAGTTGAGAAATTCAAAGATTCAATTTAGACCGCAGGCAGCGGGCAGCTGGCAAGTGGGCGGTGTGAATTTGATAAGTTTGGAAATTAACAGATGGCGTTGGTTATAAAGGTTGGGTAAGCTACAGCAACGTGTGGCTGGGTCTGCTAGTAGTTGATAAAAGGCTGATCGGTCCAATTCTCATTTCATTTTTGTCTCCTTTTTAAATATCGAGGTGAGAAAACTGTATTTCCATTTTTTGGGAACGTGCCCTGTTTGTAATCACTGGTTGAAAAGAAAATGTAGTGAATATGCAAGAGTCGTGGCGCAATTCTTTAAGAAAACAGGTGGGATATTATCAGGACCACCGCTCTTACTTTGATCCAGTTGTTTTAGTTGAGTTAGTACATCGTTATATTCCAAATATACATAAATGACATCTGTCAGCTAAAACTACATGGTGAAATTTTCTTATACGCAGATGACACGGCAATTTTTCACTTCGGCAAAAACTTAGAAAGTCTATTAGAACAATCTCAAACGGATCTTAATGTACTAAACGATTGGCTAATACAAAATATATTAACAATAAATATTAATAAAACCGGTTACATGATCTTAAGCTCACCTAAAAGAATAATACCATCGCATAAACCATTACAAATAGAAGAAAGAGACCTACATATCCTAGATAGCGAAAAATACCTGGGCCTATATATTGATAAACATTTAACATTTAAACAACACGTAGAAAAACTAAAAACAAAAATCATCCCATTAATTGGTGTATTTGGTAGAATTGCTCATCTTCTACCAACAGAGGTAAAGAGGGGCTTATACTTTAGCTTAATCCAGTCCCACCTAAATTATTTAATAGAAATATGGGGAAACACATACATTACGTACTTAAACGACTTACAAATAATACAGAACAAAGTTATTAAAAAACTCTTCAACTATAACCCAGACACTCCCACAAAAAAACCATACCAGGAAATGAACCTTTTGAAAATAAGAACATTGTACGAATATAACATATGTCTTTTAATCTACAAAATACAAAATGGACTTATACACACAAACACAACATTTATAATAACATCACAAGTACACGAACATTATACTAGACAACACAATAAATTGTACACAAATACTGTCAAGACTGAAAGTGGCAAGAGAAGTATTGGTCACGAGGGAGTTCATATATATAATCTCCTTCCAGATAGCCTAAAAACGGAAAATAACATAAAAACCTTTAAAAAAAACTATTTAAACTCAAAATGTTGGAACAAAATTAAAAAAATTATTCTTACTACTATACTATATATATATATGCTCTGTATTTAAGTTAAGAAAGCGAAATACTATGTTTCTTTTAACTTAATAATAAAAAAATAAAAAAAATAAAAAAAAATTATTACATTGGTTAAATTCGCGAAATCGGCCGAAAACGGTGGAAAGAGACAATAAAACTGGGAAACTTGGTCAATAATGATAATTTACAGGGTCCTATTATTTTGTTTACTAAATTATGATGCGATATGATTGTACCCCTCAGCCAGGAACATTTCTGTCTTGGTGCACTGATTATAATCATTATCGGTGACCTCTATCAGGGGGCACTGATTTGTTAGAACTAGAACACGTGCTCTGAGGATGGGAAGAAGGTTGGAGTTCAATCGACCGGTATAAAAGGCAACCTAATAAGCCAAAGAATGAGGAACATAGAATGGACAGGAAGAAGGAATATTATTTTCCCGCTCCCAGCTTCAAGCTTGCAGCTTCCCGCGTGATTTTGTTTGGTTGTTGCTTCTCTCTGCTTCCTCCTTCTCGCTTTCAATTTCCCGTTATTTTATGCTCTCCGCTATATGCTTCCAGCTTTTCTTGGCTTCTTCCTTCCCATTTCCCGTGGCTTCATACTTTTCGCTTCCACTGCTTCTCGCTACCTATTTCCTGCTTCCCATTTACTGCTACCTGTTTTTGGCTTCTCGCTACTTCTTACTTAAAATTATTGCTGTCTGCTTCCCACTTAGCGTTTCCAGCTTCCCACTGCTTCTCAATTCACGTTCGCTGATTCTTGCTTCCGCTTTCCTCTCCCGTTGCTTCTCGTTTCCTGCTTCTTTCTTTTCGGTTTTCCCGCAATATCTCGACTAAGAGGAAAGGTCGAGTCTGCCGTGACTAGATCCCTGCCCCGTTCTGTGTCCAAAGCATAATCTCTTAATATGAATTCGTTCGTTTTTCTTTACTTCCTTTTTCTTCTTGAGGCGGTTTTATGTGTTTAACTTTTGTTAATAGCTGGTAAATAATTTCATTCCCCGAAATCAGGGTTTCTCATTCCTGTTTTCGTTTAACACCACAGACAGCGTTTTCGTCAATTACCTACCTATTTAAAAAAAGCATAATTTGAGTACATGTATTACGTAACCCTGAGATTATTCTATACTCATTCAAATGAACTACTATAGATTACTATGTCGATCGATGGATTTATAATATTTATCAGAGCTCGGTGCTACACAACCTTTCCTGAAACAGTAAAAATTCAATCAACCAGAGCATGGTTCGATGAATGCAATAATATTATTAAAACGAGTTGGTCTTGTAAACAAGGCTGGAAAAATACACATTTAGTTAGTTGACAAGTGAAACACATTCAAATAAGGAACTTATCTGCTCTGCTTGAAGTGGATTTATCCATCGACGCCAATTACTAATAGTAATAACCATTAACTACACTTGGTTTCACCCCTCGGTATTCAAAGATACAGTTCTGTTAAATTCACTAGATAGTTCCAACATTCGATTAAAATATTATTATATTATATTGCTCTCAGAGGTTACATTTAAAAAAATATATAATTTCAAGATTGAAAACTGAATATATTAATAAAAATATGTATTCTGATAAATTTTCAGCCCGACTGAACCTAATCTAACACGGTTATTCACGAAAAACCTAAGGGATCCAAAAAATACGCCAACTTTTTAATTTTTTATGTTGTTTATTTCTAAGGTTTCTATTACACATTAAAATATTCATTAATATTAGAACGTATAAACTTTCTTTATTGAAACTCATTTATCTCAGGGCCGCAGATGGCCTGTCTCTAATAAATGAGTGGCAAATTTGGAATAGCAATTATTTCGTAATCAGGCTTCATGTTCTCTGACTCTAGTTATAAAATTTCTGAAGTCATCCCTGCATACCGTACAAGTGTACGAAGGTATATCCCATTTTTTTCAAATTTATTGGAAATATCCTTGATATTCATTAATTTGTTTAATTGGAATCAGCGTAGAAAGCCGAAGAAATGTAATTTTTGGTAATATGCGGGATGTTTTTTAAGATAAGTCTCAAGGGCGGATCCAGCTTTGGCGCCAGGGGGGGGGGGGGGGTCACATAGCGCCAAGGAGGGGTCACACAGTCGTGGTCAAGTCACTAGAAGTTATAATTTATTTTTTATAATAACTGATACAAGTAAAAAGTAGGTACACCTAGGTCGTGGACCCAGCCCAGGGGGGGGGGGGGGTCATGACCCCCATGACCCCCCCCTGGATCCGCCCTTGATAAGTCTCCTGTATATATTAATATGTAATTGGTTGTTACTAGTTTGGCTGCTATTATTTCCACTATAAATGTACTTTTTGTGATTTTTTTTTTCTTGTAAATAATACTAATGAAAAAGACTGCCATACGGATGTGTCGAAGCTGGTAGCAAATAAATAAAATTAAGTAACAAATGTACACTGTGAAATAAAACTCTTCAAACAAAATAGATATTATTGAAGAAAAGGATAACAATAATAATCTAAACGAAAATATGAATAAGAACAAGACACAGAAAACAGACAATGGTCGCAACTGGGACTCGAACCCAGACCTCTCGTCTAACCGGGACGAGAAGTCTGGCTTCGAAGTTATAAAATAGAGTTTTTCTTATAAAAAATTGAAAATAGATATTGTTAATTTATTTACTAAATTTGATTGAAGAGTTCAGAACTGTACGGGCAAAAAAAATTGTCTAGCCTGTTAGACGGCCTTTTGTCTATTTGAAGTGAAAACTTATTTAGCAAGGCTGTGATTTGAAACTCGATGAAACGAAAAAGCGACACTAAAAAAGACAAACTCAAACATCTATATGATTTAGCCTGCGGAAGGATGAGATAGTACAATCGGTCTCCTCTTTGTGCTTCGTAGCCTCTCCACTCTTGTCTACTTTAATAATTTTTTGTAATTTTTTAATTTTTACTTTTGTAATTTTTTGTCTATTGTATTTTAATTTTAAACATAATATTTTATTTTAGTGTAGCCCATTACGGCCTTCTGTCTAAATTGTCTATTTTTGATAGCCCGTTAAAGGGCCTCCATTAGGCTCTCGACTACCGATCCCGGGGGTCGCGTGTTCAAATCCCGGGGCATGAAACTAAATTTTATTTCTTTACTTTGTGTTACATCACAATTAATTAATTTAATATAATACGTAGTGTATTTGCGGCACATTCATCGGAGGAAGATACTATCAGTATCGCCCTGTAAAACCACTCAGATCCGAAATGTTGATTGAAATGACTTTAGCCGTGTTTGGTTTTTACCAGATCTAAAAAGTCAGGTGTTTTCCCACCTTCCACTTCCCTGCATCCTTCTCATCCCCACTACCTTCAGCCTCACAACATACCCCAAATGGGGAAGCCATGTTATCACCGGCTCCAAACAGTCAGGAGCAGCTGGGACTATTATTCACATAAAAAGCACAGGCAAATAATAAAATATAATGTTCTGTCAAAAATGTTTCTTTGAAGATGAACAAATGAAAAAAGTATTACAAATGCTTTTATTTCCCTGACGCGACGTGTCGCTAAAACTGGCTACATGTTAGCAAAAGCGCGCTCACATTCGTCAAATATAATATGGTAAAAGCCTTTATTTGATGTTCTCAAAAGATACATACGTCGCTATGACTTTAATAATTCCTTTTTATTAATACAGCATATTATTACAAAATTGTCAACTTCCATGACAGAGCGGTAAGCGCCTTGCCTCTTAACCCAGTGGTCGCAGGTTTGAAACCCGGCCTTGGTAAATAAGTTTTTTTCTTTCGTATGGATTATTATTATTAGACTTGTAAAAAAAAATCCTGTCCTGAATGAAATATACTTTCAGTACATTTCATTCAGGACAGGATTTTTTGGTGGCAGACCATCATCCAGAATTGAATATTTAAACACGAATCTCTCAACCTTCCTCTTTCCAGTATCTCAGCCCTCCCTCTTCCCCCTAGCCTCCCAACTCAGCAAATGTACAGATATTGTCTTCGAAAATAACATCAACTTTTAAGAACTGAAAAACAAAGTGTTCAAGGAAAATATGTTATAAATCGAAAGAAATTCTGTATGCCGGGCCTTCGTCTAAAAATACGTACACAAAATTACATCAGTTTTTAAAACTTTAAATTTAGGACAATTATTTTTTTTTATTCAGTATTTAATAATTTTATTACTTATTTTTAACTTATGTTGGCAACGGCAATACATTCACAAATCGACTTTAATATTCTCGCTTCTATGTTTAGTCCTTCTCAGGAGGTATGTGGCTGATTATCCAGGGATTTGACACAAGTTCTCCCGCTGGCCGACAGTGTTTACACGACTACTGGTGATGGCGCCCGAAGAGGATTTCATTTGTTAGCGAGCCTCACAGCTCACAGCCCTGTCAGCGGGTGTCGGGCGCCGGGTGTCGGGTGACGGGCGCCGGGTGTCGGGCGTCGGGTGTCGGACATTGGGTGCCAGCCATCGGGTGGTCGAGCCAACAAACTAAAGGGTCCCGCCGCAAAGTTGTGACGTGAAACTTGCCACTCTAAAGAGGCGTGTTGGATACCGTCATTTCGGAATTCACAAAACTGACTGACAGGTGTTTTGTGCCCGTATTTTACAATCTTACTAATTTCATTGAATAATGAACAAGTTAATTAGAAAGTTCTGAAAGCATTGTGTATAATTTTCTAACCTGATATTGTGAGAGCTTTTAAATTCGAAGCAATGACGATTCAAGTTTACAACTTTAGATATTATGATAATGAAATGAATGAAAGTAAGACATTACTTTTTTTATGCGAACTGAAAATTACGATTTTTGTGGCTTTTAAATCGGGGTTATTTTTTCAATTTATTATCTACCAAAAAGTCAAAACAAGACTGCGTCATCATCATTATCGACGCTACAACCTTTGAATAAGATTCCGCACGCCTCTACGCCGCCTCGCCGTTGTTCTCCCCTGGTTATCTAGCATGGTCGATCGATAAGGATTGATAGGATAACTTTCGGTAACTTCTCATCGTTCCCCAGGACAACTGCAGATTAGAGATGCGTAAGTTCTGCACTTTTCCGGAGGTCTCCGAGACGTGCTTCCTTTTAAAAGTATTTGAGTTCTTGGAGCAGGTCCCGGGAGCAACTCCCAACTCGCGAATGGCCCGAGTTCGCAAAAGAATTCGAACGCGCAACCTGCTCCCGACTCGCAAATGGCTTGAACCGATACGCTCGGGTTCCACCCTAGCCGGACCTCGGAGCCGGAGCTCGCAAAAGAACTCAAACGCGTGACCTACTTCCAACCAAGGGTGGATCCAGCTTTGGCGCCAGAGGGGGGGGGGGTCACATAGCGCCAGGGGGGGGGGTCACATAGTCGTGGTCAAGTCACAAGAAGTTATAATCTAATTTTGATAATAATAGATACAAGTAAAAAGTAGGTCCACCTAGGTCCTGGACCCAGCCCAGGGGGGGTCATGACCAAGGGCGGCTGGTTGAACAGTGTGTTCGTGTAACTGCACTGGTAAATAATATCGTCTAAAATTACTTTATAATATCTTACCGAAAAATATAAAATCTATGAATTTCATTAAAAATATCACCTACCAATATAATGCATAATATAATATGAATCAGGGAGAGCAAATTCTCAAAGTTCCGCGCGAATTCACCCTGTCCAGTGTGCAGGCCGTTTGCAAGCGGAACGAATTATGTTTTTGTATCGAATATCCCAAACATCGCCAGCGCGCAACGCCGGCCATATGTATGAAAAATTAAGTTAAATTGGTGTGCCACCCGGCGGCCTTTATCATACAAACTTAAATTTGGATTTAAGGCCAAAATACTTAACCAAACTGAATAATTATTTTTTAATCAAAAGGTACAGCAAATACCTAAATTTTACATATATTTGCTTTTTTATTGATTGATGTTTTAAATTATAAAACGCAGATCATTAAGGAATACAATTTTTTCATAGGTAACTTTGACAATTTTGCCCTCGTGCTGTTTATACATTGTTTATAAATACTGTTTGTATCCTGTTTAAAATGAAATATAAAACTAACTAACCAACCATCACGCCGTTTCCCCACAGGGGTAGGCAGAGAGGACGGATCGCCAAATAACTCGGTCTTGGCACACACTCTTTGCCTCACTCACATTCATACATCGTCTCATACATTCTCTTCTATTATTCCGACTTTCGACATGGCCCGACTCAAGTATCTTATTCACTTGCTCGTGCCATGTCTTCCTCGGGCGTCCCTGACTTCTTCTACCATTCACATTTGCGTCGTATATTCTTCTTACACTACTTTCAAATTTATTTTATTTTATGAAACATAAAATAAAATAAATTAAACATTGTAAAAGAAGGGAGTTTTTTGGGTTAAAATTTAAGATTTATTTAGGAAAAAATAGTATTGTGTTTTTATTTTCTTAGTACCGAAAAATAAAAATTTTAATTAAAAGGCGATATGTAGAAGTTTTCGCACTTCGAAAACAGCTTAAAATAGATATTCTCTCCAAATAAGATTAGTGGGTTCATTTTTACCTATTGTTGCTTAGTAATCGTTATCTCATAGTTACGGATTATCAGTGAACCACCACGTTTTCAGGGCAGCGGCCGCCACTGGTCATGACCCCCATGACCCCCCCCCCCCCCCCCCTGGATCCGCCCTTGCTTCCGACTCGATTAGTAGTCGATTTGAAAAGGGAGTAGGAGTAGGAGTCGCTTCACTCGAAGAACCCGAGTTTAAGAGCCCACTCCAGCTGAACCTGCACATCGCTACTGCAGATCGCTAATATACGCGTACAAACAATAGTTGACGTCGAATATATTAAGAACATTTAGTCATTTTAAAGTGTTACTTATTTGTTGGCAATCTGCAGTCAGCTAGGGAAAGATGAGGAGTTACCGAAAGTTATCCTATCAATCCTTATCGATCGACCGCGCAAGAGGGCCTGCTGCCTCAATCCATTTCATTATGTACACCTCAACGTTGTCCAACCATTGAGTTTAGATCTGACAACACTCCTTCTTACTGCAGAATTACTATAATATAAAGAAAGCAGCCAGCAGAGTCGACCAAGGTTAATTAACCATATATCTCTAATTTGGAGACAGAGACTTTAAAAGTTGAAATACACCCACTATTATTTTGTATTGTGCCATAAAAATATATTTGGCTCTTGGAAAGGTCTAATAAAATTTAAATATATAAATATTTTTAATGTGTACGTTACTACAGTACAGAGATATAAAAAGTACTAAAAATTTAACTAAAATTCAATAAATTTCGAATACCGCGTATTAGTCCCAGTTCCTCTATAATTTCGGAGCCTATGGCATCCCCGACTGGAGTAAACTTTCACAAAGACACGGAAAAGCGATTTTTTTCCTAGGTCGGAGGGCAAACCAATAAATGATTTCAATTTTCGGAAAGTCAGTACGTATTTTAAGAAAGTCAGTAATTTTTCAATACTTTCTTAAAAAGAAATCTTTTAGTTTTATTTACAACAGAAGCCTTTAAATGTATCAACTGAACCGGCTAGTAGCAAAACCTCATAGATCACAGTGATCTGGGAGGTTTTGCTAGTAGCCGAGTGATTCGAATTCCCACCAGGGGTGCAGTCCACTTGCTGAAGTGTTGGCCATTAGATCCGCCCCTGGGCAGTGTATCGGACACCATTATTTGTACGGGTCCAAAAAATTTACAAACATTTTTTATACAACTCTTATCTGGTTTCATAGGTTGTAATACTTTTTCCTAGAAATTGAGCAGTTTCTTTGGGAATCCAAGGTGCAACACGCCACATACAATATACCTTAGGTGGAGGAAGGTATAATATGTGAAACCCACCTCTTGGTGGCTGTCTTCTAATACCCCAGATGCCGCAGAATTTGTGGGACAGGAATTGAACTTTTCAGCCACTAATGGATCCACTTTCATGATATACAGTTTTCTTTAAACGCAGTGGACAGCCAAAGCTTATTTCTTAAAAAGATTAACTTTGATAAAATTTGATGTTTAAAAAATATTATTATTAAATTATATTTTTGAATGAGAAAAGTCCTGTTTTAACTCGACCACTTGGCATTTCATCTGCCTATAAATTTGTTTCTTAAAGATGGTGGACGTGCTGGATACTGCCTTTTTAGCCGATCGTAGTTCCTACTACCTCGAGCTGACAAATCGGAATAATTAATAATATGGGACCTACTACCTACCGGCCAGAAGAACGCTTAAAATAATAATAAACTTTAACTTAATTAGTGAGACCTTGAAATGTAATATTTAATTAAATGAAGACAATATGGGGAAAATTCAATCGAAAATCTGAATACAGAAAAAGATACGAACTCTAACATTTTAAAAAGAAAAATTGATTAAATTTATCCAAGACACTAACTATTCAGACAGCATTTAGTTCGGGTTTGAATCTTGCAAACATACATAAAGATAGCAGTCAATAAAAATACGTAAATAAATAAATAGTCGAAGTATGATACGGTTAAATATAACCGAATCGGATAGGGACACATTAGCTCAGTTGGCAGAGCTGCGCCCCAACAAGGTAAAGGTCCTGGTTTTCGAGTCCTAGATGTGATCGTATTTTTTTTCTATTTGATTTTTCTGATTTCAGATTCTTCGTTTCGCTTCGATATTGTCTTCATTTAAATTCAATATTAAAATAACAATTTACAGTGAGATGGTGGCATTTCTTTAGAGAAATTATATAATTCCTTATTTGATTTTTTGTAAATGTCACGAAAAATATTTATGACTTGTAATTAAGTAGGTATAATAATTTAACAGCCATAGCAGGTGGTACATGGACAAGAGAGGCCTTTGTCAATTAGTGACATACAGACAGGAAGTCGATGCATGATAAGTGTTATAAATGTTATAAATATTATAAATAATCTAATGTAATTTACTGTCTGAATAAAGGCTATTATTTTATTATTAATAATTACGTAGGTAGGTATTTAAGAAATCTAATAATTATAAGGGAAGTTTTGGTTTTTATTGGAGAGAAAATTGGAGACGCACTTATTCGGATGCGAGGTCTACTATTCATATAACTTACTAGGAATAATTATAACAAGATACACATAAATTCCAAGGGACGATATTGCATTAAAACGTTATTAAGTTTGGAGAGTCCATTGTTTACGCAAATACCATTCGACACTTGTAGGCCTTTCATTCCCCGCGCGACTTCATACCTTATTCCATCTACATATTTAGACAACCCTTACTTTTGGTATTTAGTAGAATCGTACTTTGCGGAAATTGGACCGCTAGTATCAAATGCATGAGAGCGTTCGGGAAATAAAATTGCTTTGTGTATAGGACTGTGTAGCGCCCATGCAGTGACAAATTGAAAAACGAAATATGGAAATCCAGCGAAAAGGTTAAAAAAGTTTTAAAACATCGCTCAATTAGCGAAATGTTTGCTGTTTTCGTTATGACATGCATTTAAGCTTTTTAAACTGTGGATTCGTTCACAATTCGTTCGTATTATTACGATGAGTTTTGAGTTGTGAGCGAGCCCCCGTTTACCTTAATGCGGGACCTATTCTTTTCTGAGCCCTTTTTTATGTAGGAAGGCCGGGCAAACAGTCCAAGTGGTCTACGTGTAAACGTTAAAATAAGAATTCGCGTTACGGGCAACAGTCGTCGTGTCATTAAAAATTCCGGTACGTTTCAATGCCCGGGTTTTGTGAAACTCTGAAGGTGTAAACAGAACAATTTTCAGCTTTTCTCAAGCGTAGAAATTTGGTAGGTAATGGGTTATTTTCAGCGCAGTACGTGTTTTGTCCACACGGTTAAACTTTTAATGCTATTCAAATTTAAAAACATCGTTACCTACATCAGTAGCATTTAAAAAAGGACCGTTGATGATTTTGAATACTTTTTAAAATGGACCTAGAAACAAATATTTAAAAACCTTTAGTTTCTAGTTCAAATTTATAAAGATTCGTTAGCCACCACAGATTTTCATCGCAGTAAAATAATACAAACATTTTACATAAATGAAAACGTTGGACCGAAGATTGAAATATCTCTCTTAGTCGCAGCGTTAACTCCAGCCTTCTAAGCATTCTATCTCGGAAAAGAACAGTTTTAATCTTAATAATTGTAGGTGGCTCCAACACATCGACAACTTTAGCGTAAATCCATTTAAGTGATTTCCATAAATTCACCCAAAATTCCTTGAGGTAGAACGGTTAAGCATAAATCTCTTTTCTCCATTATTAGGATCGGGTTGTATCCTATTTCTTTTGATGCTGACTTAATGAACGAATATCTCGGTTGATGAGTAAACTTTCAGCTCGTTATTTACAGAACTTGAACAAATGTCGGATGATTCAGGGGAGAACAAACACGATTTGAAGAACAAAAAGAAAAGCTCATTCTCATAATGACGGCTTTGTTCGAAATAAGAAGCCACATTAAGCCGCGTTAACGAATCGGCTAAACAAATAAATACGAAATGATGATTTTACCCATGTGGAATATATTTGTTGGGGTGGGACGGGGTTGTTATTTGGGCTTTGTTTTCGAAGCTCGCCCGCCCAATAATTGAACGGGCAATATTTTTTCAAACTTTTCAACATGTTGTGTAATAATATGTGCAAATATATGGGTGCAATCACCGCGTCATCTGGCCAAACAATTTCACGCCCGACCGTGGGACGGCATTTAAATCTACGTGGTTGCCTCAAAGGATCGAGGGAATTCAATATTAGCGCGCTTGCCGATGATTTTATTATTAAACCCTCATAATAAGAGGGCTCGAGCTCGTTCGAGTCGAGTTTTGAGAGCGTGGTAAAAATATGTATAACGCTAATATAAACCGGAAATTATCCGACAAAAACCCTCTTTAGAGAAAACAAAGATATTTTCACAGCCTATTTGGTCATTACCGGCATACTTTTGAACACGCTTTAGCCCTGATTTCAGTAAACAGTATTGCGTCCGAACAAATGATAGACGTGATAAAAATCACGCCTTCCCCAGATTAAATAATAAAAACCCTAATTACTCTGTACACACTTTTTATTTACACACTCGAACACGATAAATAATTTTAAATGTCGAGGTTTTATTTGAGCGTAGGTCTTATTTGCGTCCTTATTTGTCCATCACAAACATGTACCGCTATTTATATCAGGCAAAATCCTCTGCGTAACACATATAACTACGTAATGTACAGTTAGTTATGTCGTTAAAGCTGTTTACTTTCTTTAGCAGAGGCTTTAAACTGCGATCTTAAAACTAATTAAGTAGGAAGTTTTCTACGTTTACGGGTGGTAAATGGTGCCTTACAAGCTTTTCCTGTTACAATACTTTTTACAAACCAGACTTTTAAATATTCTTTAATAAATATCTTTTCTAGGCCTTACTTACCAGATTCTCAAATGAATTCTTGCTATTTATTATTGATTGATTGATCTTCTTCTTTGTGGGCCGTATCAGGTCCCCCCGACGTTCACTCTTGAAAATGTCTCTCTGTCTTGCGCTGCCTGGAATAACTCCTCCACAGTTCTAATGCCGGTCCACTCTCGTATATTTCGCAGCCAAGACATTTGTCTCCTACCAGGCCCTCGGCGACCCTCTATCTTGCCTTTCAATTTTAAATGGAGCAAGTGATACTTCTCCCCTCGAAGACCCAGATATGACCCAGATATGAAATTTTCCTGATTTTTATTCATGTGAGCAGTTCTCTATCTGCTCTAGCCCGCCTGAGAATTTCTGTGTTGGTGATCATGATTGATGAATAGTCAAAATTTAAAGATATATTTTTTAAAGCTAACAGATTTAAATATTTGTTTGTTTTTGATTATTTATTCAGATGTACGAGATTTTTCTAAATTCAACCTCTAGTTTGTAATATTGTCTTTGGTGATTAAAAATTAAAATTTGGGGTTTTACTCATTAAGTTAATATAGATATATTCATCCTAGACTTGCAGAAAAGTTAATAGACTTAATAAAAATAATAAATAAATAATACACTATCTAGGTAGCATTTAGTTCGAGATAAATCTTGCAATTATATATAAAGATAGCATCCAATAAAAATTTGCGTTGAGAAAATAAAGATTAATTGAAAATTAATAATTGACCATGGATCCAAACACACAGGAATCTCAAATTATGCTGAATATTACATCTGTTTATATGCACTGTTCACATACAGGGTGTCCGGCTTTAAAGGGCATTAACTTTGGGAGGAAATTCTACATGATTCATCATCATCATCACTATTGGCTCTACAACCCCTTTTGGGTCTTGGCCTCCTCAAGAGTCTTCCTCCACTCTTCTCGGTTTTGTGCCGGCTCTCTCCAGTTTAGAAGCTCCAAGATAGATATGTCCTTGAGGACGTTGTCGCTCCATCTTAATCTTGGTCTTCCCATGCTCCTTCGCCCTATTGGTCTTGAGTTCAGCAGGGACTTTGGTGCTTGATGATCGGTCATTCTCTCCACATGACCCAGCCACCGAACTCTTCCCAGTTTTATAATTTTTGCGACGTTCAGCTCCTTAAACAAAGTACATTCTACATGATTGAAGAAGTAAAAAAGGTAAATAACTTTTTCCGAAATTGCGTTGTCTCTTTTTCCTATACGAAAATATTTTTCCATAGAAGAATATTCGACATTTTTACCTGAAAACTACCTTTAAATGTAGAAATATCGAAAAAAGTAATACGTCTTTTTTACTTGAACTATCATGTAGAATCTCCTTCCAAAGTTGCGCTTTACCTTCGGACACCTTATGTATCGAGGCGAGAATGGTCCAGTTACGCTTATCGTTTCCTCTTGTGTCTTAAATGCCAGGAAGGCCCAAAACGCACCAAGCGCGCCTAGTTACGGAGGCAAGTAATGAAGTAAAATCCATAAATATAAATAGATACGACGGGGCTAAGCTTAATAGTTCCTGGTATAGTGTGTTAGACGGCCACCCAAAACTAAACGCAGAAAACCACATTAAGGTAAACGCTTACAACATGGTAAAACTACTACATACATAAGCACACACTTAACCACAATCTGCCCTAATGATGACCGCAGTCCGAAAAGTAGGTAAGGGAATGTACCCATACTACGTGACCGACTTTTTGCCCCCACCTCGGTGACCAAAAACCTAAGCAACCCGCCACTCATTTGTACCAAGCGTGGTTTTTTATGCCCCCCCCCCCCTGAACAGGTCACGTAGTATGGGTACGTTCCCTAAGGAGGCTAAGGAGGCTAAAATCTAAAATGTATCTACCTTCTAACTGAAAAAAGAGAAATCAAAAAAGTGTTAGCTGGATTGAAAACAACTGGCTAGAATAGCCCCGCTCATAAGATGGCGGCCCTAACTTAGTTTAGCGCCTAACCGCAATATAACCGCTGGGGTAGGTGGGTATAGGGGGAAGGTGGGCAGTGTGGGCACCGGGGGCAGAATTGGACGAAGTAAAACGCTCGCCTGAAAGATTTTTAATATCGCTAAATCGGCCCTTTCCTCCGCGGAAAGTTTATCACTAACCCGTTATTGCTATTTAGGAGGTCAGCTCGGGATTGTTAAAACTTTTATTCTTGGCGCCTCGGACAGTCATATTTTTCAAGTTTAATATTTGGAAACATCCCACAAACAGAGCTAAAATCCTGCCAGAGAAATCATTATTATAACCTATCTTTCTGTTGCACGTCTTGTTTGTGAGAAAGGGGAAGAGGTAGAAACAGATTTATCAGCGCGTGCCTTTAGTAACCTATATAATCATACTAGGATCCCGCGATGACAAACCTTACATCATCGAGGACACAGATGAAACTACTTTGAATGGACGTTTAGTAACCCTTAAAAATCTGGTCTGCCGGTGTGCCTCTTGGATGGTTCCGCGCAGTCTTGGAAATAGGGAACGAATTTTATCAAAAAAATTACGTCATTAGGTACGTGAACGGGAATGGTTTCTTACGATAGGGATCGATTAGTAGATGAGAAAAAATTATATGTATTATATGTACAATTACATAATAATACAGGCACGTGGCAGCGGTGATGTTGGTTCGCGTCGAAAGACGACCATTCGATGGGAACAATCAAATTAACTTGAATTGGCGTTATCACTTTTTTTTTAAATGTGCTTATCTAAGTTTTCAAAAACATATTGAAATAATAATAATTAAAAAAGATAATGAAAATTGGCAAACCAAGAAATTCTTCAATGGATAATCTAGACTACAACCAAAAATAAATGACGGAAAATAGACCACAGTTATTCGTTGGTTTCACTCGTGCACATGACATACTGACCCCCAGATTCCTACTCATCCCTTATATCCTTTTCCTTCCCACTACTTCCTCTCCTTCCTTTTCCTAAAAAGATCCTCTACATACATCCCCAAAGATGACATAGGCCCTGAGGGGAATTATTTTCCTCAGGACCTCCTATGTAGAGCTAATTAAAAAAATTTACCTTTTGACATAATTTTTCGAAAAAAATCGTTCTCCCCATGATTGCGCCGAACCCTAAAGCAGGGTACTCACCTAGAGTGTAGCATGTAATGTATCTTATACTGAATCAATCTGCAAGTGGGTACGGCTCGTCCACGGTAACCGCGTATCCAGCTACGACCTCCCGAATCCGCAGTGCTCATGACGATATCACGCCGACAACATGTCTCAAATGGTGGCTAGTGCTGCGTTCATATTCATGTACAATATCATCGAAGATTATAAAAGCCCACGTCGGTTCTGGCAAAGTGAAATATACAAAAATAGAAATCGTTCTAATAATTTAATAATGAATCTGAAGTCTCAAGAGATCAGTGGACATTTCAAGAACAATTGAATTTTATTCATCTGTCCACTCCATGAAGAAAACGTTTGTTTGAAGCTCGCGCCTACATACTCACACACAAGCAGCCGTGTCGCCGTCCACATGCACCATGCACACTGCGCTCGCAGTAGACCAGTGCCTACGTACGCACTTGATACAGTATCAGATACGTTACAGGTTACACGGTTAGGTGAGTACCCTGCTTAATAGGCGCACCGGCAGACAAGTTTTTTAAGGCTCACTAAAGGTCAATTCTCACTACAACGTACACGATGACGTAGGGTTTGTCATCCCGGGATCCAAGTCTAATACTACCCAAAGCGCAAAGCCAAAATCTCGCCACTGAAATCACAGTTATAACCTCTTTTACTGTTGCGCTCAGTGCTTTTGTGACAGTGCGCCTTTAGTAACATCTGCCTCTCCTCTTTTGATAATCTCCTGAATAAATCACAGTCTCCATGTGACGCTCTTGTCTTTGAAATATTAACTCGTCCGGCATTTTAAAATAAAATTTCCGAAGTTATAGTTTCATTTTCCGCGGTTGAACGATGACACGAAAAGCGCCCTAGGTTTATTTTATTTCCTCGAGTACTTTCGGGATTAATACAAGTTAGCCAATCCCTACCCTAATAACTACTTATAATAAACCCAATGAACATTAAACTCATTTTCTTTCAAACAATTTAGGGGTTGAATTTTTAGCCATAATAATTCACTGAACGAAGTCCACTTTTAACTCGACTGTTTTGCATTTCATAGGTCTGCAAAATTTGTTTGTAAGTTCCGTTTCCGGTTGAAGATGGTGTTCGTTTTAATGATTCAATAAAATTTCTCTTTTAATATGAGAAATCGACGTGTTTATTTAGATTTTCTTATCGCACTTGCTCGAAGAAAGTTTGAAAAAAGAATTGTTGTAGAGATACTGAGGTTTCTTTGGACAAGTTGTAAAATTTCTCATTTGTAATTTAAATTAAATAAAAAATGGCTTATATAGAAGTAGGTGGGTATTTAAATAGGTTCCTACTTAAAGTCTGTCAAATAAGAGTAGAAAATATAAAAAACGGTACTACAAAATTTTGTAGCCTAGCAACACAAATTTAACTGTCAAATATTCTTTTAAAGCGCAATGACATTTAGTGTAAACCCCTTTTTTTTAATTTCTTCATGACATAAATTTGATTAAAAGGTGTTTTATAAAGCGATTTCCTTTTAATTTAACAAAAATTTGAATTTAACAATAGATAGAAAGGAAGAATCACTAATGGTGAGTTTAGTTACACTACTTTTATATCTGAATAAGTTAAATATATTCAGATCTAAAATTAGAGACATAATCTAAAGCCCGGGCAACGCTAGGTACTTAAGTTAGTATTAAATAAATGTGATCATTTTCTAAACTGTGCTTTATATTTTATTACAATATCGTTATTCTTCATTATGTTAACACAAAATTGCGAAGGTATAATATACCTATATGCAATTCTAATTTTGAGATCAGTGGGTATCTATGCTGCAATGAAAAAGTATTTTTTCCGCTTTTATATCTTTTTAATTTTTTATAAAAATGTAGGTTACACAGCTTTACTTAACTCTTAGACTAATTTTTTAGGCTTTTCATTTCTACTGTTGATCGATATGTTAGTAGTTGAGTAATTTAGTTGGTTTGAGATGATATTATAATCGTTTTATTCATGTTAGATTTGTATGAAAGCTTTTCAGGAATCATTTTTTTTTTATTGTAAAGACACTCTAACTTATTATTAGCGTGAATAGTGTGTACCTTCTTCTGAAACATGTGAACTAAATAACCTGATTAAGTTATAAACAATATCCTTTGAGACCTCTCCCCTATATTGGTAAATTATAATATAACGCTTAAGTAAACAATGGAACTTTGTTTATTAAATCTTCACGTCGTTGTTTAAAGTTTGTTCTCGTAACAAGAATAAGTTGCTTATTCATCCATCATTTTCAACCTGAACCCTTCAGCATCCGACGGGGAACAACCGGGCGTTTTCTTATTTCGTCTCACATAATACATATAATCCAAAGTAAACTCCATTGTTAATTTTCAATAAAAGTTTTCGAATCCTCTTTCCTTTGTCGAACAATAAAACGGTTAAGTGTTTAACTAAAAGATTTTGCATCGCAATAAGCTCTTGCATAACTACATATAAGGAAATAACACTTAACCCTCGCATAAATACAACATAATTTAAGACGTAATTAATAACAAAATACATTTTCATAGTATTAAGCGGTGAAGGGGAGAATATGCATTAATTACTTCAAAGCAGTAATTTCAATGAGTTACGTTTTGAACTTCTTCACCAAAGGTAAATATTTATAACAATTTGTATCCCACATACTAAATTATTCTACTCCGTGGCACTTGAAACACGATATTAATTCCCATTCTAGCGGTTCCAGCAACAAATCTATGGGGCTTCGGTTAATGTTATTGATATCTGTTCATAATACATCAACAGTAGGTATTTGTTGTTTTTTTAGGAATGATTACCTCACGCCTTTATCTCAATATTGTAAATATCTACATTCTAAGCACTTATTCTAAATCGTTTACCATTTCAGTCGCTGCGAGGAAATAGAGCAGCTCCACCTGTTTCCAGGTACCAGCCACTCAGTGTTGCCAACCCAAATTTTGAAAAAGACGTAGGTCAGACTAGAAAATTACGTAGAAACTGTATAATTTGGATTATGAAAAGTTCGTAGATCTACGTACTTTTTTTTTGAGTGAAATGAAGAAGTTAGGGTAGGTGAAACAGAATAAAATGAGTATTTTTTTATAAAATTTATTTAAAAATAATACCCCTGGTAATGTAAACTTTCATAGGCTGCGGTTACCGTTTACCATGCTTGTTTGCAACATTTGTCGTAGGGTTTTTAGAAAATACCCACATGAGGTAAAAATTGCGAGGCGCAAATGATGCCGTTCTATTTATATAAGAACATTAAGCTTTGATTTCAGTAAATTTAAATGATTTACCTCTTCAAGGCACATAAGAATCTAGAAAATAAAAATTGCAAAATTTGTGGTAAAAAAAAAAGAATTAAAAATAATTCTTAATTTTCAGAATCTTCAGGCAAATTAAATTCTATTTATAAAATAGGATTAATTTTAAATTCAGTAAATTTAAATTATTCACATCTTCAAGGCACATAAAAATCTAGTAAATAAAAAATTGTCACATTTGTGGTAAAAAAAATAAATATATATATATATATATATATATTTTTTTTTTTAATTATTTAATTTTCAGAACCTTCAGGTAAATTAAATTTGTACATATATTAGAACATTAACTTTAAATTCAGTTAATTTAAATTATTCACCTCTTCAAGGCACATAAGAATCTAGTAAATAAAAAAATTGACACATTTGTGATAACAAAAACTCAATTTTCAGAATCTTCAGGCAAATTAAATTTGTACATATATTGATTAAAATATTTAATATGTTCCTGCGAAGACTCGCTGCTTGTTTTCAAGCCACTTTTCGTAAAAAGTAGAGAGTTTTTTTCGGATGTTAGTTTTCATCAAATTTATCGCGGAAAACAGACGCTCGACATTTGCACTGCTATGTGGCAGTGTTTAAGTTTTGTGCAAACTGGGCTAATAAGGGAAACATTTGAGACGAATCGCCTTTTCGTATTTTTGAAACACGACGCCAAACCCATTGATTTGCTGATCCTGTTGAAATGGAAGAATTGTATTTTTTTTAAATGGAAGAATTGTCTGCGCGACTTCTTGTGTGGCGCGGACTCTAGTATCAAACGGAACGTTTGTTGGAGTCCGCGTCTGGTAAAGTTACGGAAAATATGCTACTTCAACCGAAAAAGTTATGTTATTTTTCAAATTTGTACAATTTGATAGAAAATACGTAGATTCTGGGCCTAAGTTCGTAGATGTTCAGGAAATACCTAAAATACGTAGATCTACGCAAAAAGACGTAGAGTTGGCAACGCTGCAGCCACTTGCTACTCGCTAGCAGCTACTTGATAGCAGCTACTTGCTACCTGACACTATCACAATACAGTGGAGTGGAGCGGGAGATGAGAATATATTTATTTCGCTGACTTATTGGCAGCATCTCG
Source organism: Limnephilus rhombicus (assembly GCA_929108145.2). Classification (NCBI taxonomy): domain Eukaryota; kingdom Metazoa; phylum Arthropoda; class Insecta; order Trichoptera; family Limnephilidae; genus Limnephilus; species Limnephilus rhombicus. The sequence continues at coordinate 46,539,039 of OV815271.1, forward strand.
GAGCATTATCTGCTCACGCACGACTGACTCTTTCATTCTCCAGTTATTGTTTCCAGAGCTATCGCCCTGCGCGTCTTCCAGCTATACTTAGTAGGTTGGTAGTTGTGGAAGCCATTTCGTTGTCTTTCGATATTTCGCCTCGTTTTCTTCGTTGTACATTTCTCAGGAAAATAATAATTTACTTTGTTAACTTGTCCGTTATTCGTTATTCTAAAGACTGAAAACTTTTCCGCGCTTATTAAACGAAGAACTCCACAGTAATTTGAAGCACTCCAAACAAAATTGTATTTCGCGTGATGTGAGAAAAATGACATCGTCGCAATTAATAAAACTTTAGAACTCGCGGAAAGGCGAAATCTAATATTATTGTCAACTCCTTAACTACTCTTCCACTTTTTGTGTGGAAATTGGGAATGTCATTCTCAGTAAATCATTATTTCATTTCATTTGGCTTGTACCGCTTTGTTTTCGGTTTTGACAGTTTATTTCTGGTAGGTGGAGGATTGTTTATAAAACTTTTGTATAAAAATAATTGATGATACTTGTTAATTATTGATGTTAAATACTTTAAATGTACATAATGTTGAAACTAATTTCAGTTTGAAGTTTGAAAATAATTTCAATAACTTTTAATTTATTATTAATAGTAGTTAAATTCATTAGTTTTTCACAAATTCCGATTTAATTCGAACAGGAACAGCTAGCCATCAAGTCGGCGAGGTTCCTGCCCGCATACGTGACGTGCTGGTGGAGCAAGAAAAGTTATTTGTGAATTAGATGTTTATCTTGTTCATGATTTTATTAGCCATACAGTGTGATCCAAGTACCAAATGATCGGACATTCCTTCAAGTTTTGCAAGGACTACCAAAGATGTGGAAACTGTGCGGGTGAAGCTCACGTCCGGATAAAATTCCTAAAAGCCGAGCCCGTTCTGTACCAGGTTTGGGAAGCTGGCTGCACATCCGACTGGAGACAAAGATGGGGTGGATTTCGAAAATATTTTTATGATTGGCTAAATGTTCGTAGTCACTAACATCATAACACAACATCTAACTTTACTTCCCTACAGACAACATAAATTACGCGTCGTTAATGAATATTTTAAATGTTCCAACTGCAGAAAACCAATAAAAAATAAATGACCTAACCTTTTTATTAAAATAATTAAACTCTAAATTCGATTGTTATGAATTCCCACAGTTAATAAATCTACATGTACCTACACGAAAAACTAGACAAAGATTAACATTTTATATACGTACATCTTATTCCAACTATAGTTTGCATTCCCCAATACAACGTTTTCTTAGCTTTGGTACCAAATACTTAAACAACATGGATGTCTTTGACAACAATTTGAGCTTGGCAAACTTCAAACGCCGTATGTGCCAACTATTATACCTATTTAATAAACCAATGTGAACACAAATATTAAACGTTTTTATTAATATTATTGTTGATTTGGAGGATATTGGCATATTAATTATTTTTACTCGACTTACATTATATTTTAGCTACTTTGTGTCAACTTTTATATTTTATGTAACCTATATATTTTGTTTAGTGGTAAAAAAATACTTTTCGTTATTTTTAGTAAAGAAATTATACAATAATTGCGTGTTGTAAATTGAATTTTCGTCCTGTCACAAAGGGGAGATATACCGTTATTTCCATATTCAATTTTGAATTTTACGTTTAATTATCGGAGTATGTTTGTATGAAATAAATATCTAGTGTACCAAAGAAATTAACATTTTTTATATATGCAAGCAATCCGTTCGAAATATCAGTTTATTATTTGGGAATTAAAAGCAACTTCAATTTTTTTTTATTGTACGTACGGGGAAAAAGTGAGTGAGAATTGCAAATTCCTTAAATAAACTGTGTTTTTGAAATGATGAATTTTTAAAATATTTTCAACGATTGAAAAAAAATATTGTGGTAAGATATTTTTTTCGTGTTTGAAGCATATTTCAAAAACAAAAATCTAATTCTAAGTTGCTAAAATTCAATAGTTTAAAAATAAGAAATATATAGGAGATTTAAAATACATTGGAAAAATTCCGAAATCCGATGGTGAAAATTTTTTAATAACAGTGTATACAAAAGATAAACAACCCCCTTTGGCAGACAAGCAATGTATAAATCTTTCCAAGAACCATTTTATGTCAATTTTTAATTAGTAAGGTTTCACTTTAACAGTCGTTTATAACTAAATAAAATATTGTAAAAATATTGTAAAATATGGTAAAATATTGTATTGTAAGGCTGTAAATGTTTTATCTGTTAACGGATTATTCTGGTATTCGTATTATATTGTAAGTCAATATGCTATTTCGTCCGATTCCTTCTATAGGGAAATAGCTTACAATAAACATAACCCAAGATTCACTCAGAACCAGTGCCGTAGCTAGGGGGGGGAGCATTATGGGGCAATGCCCTACCTTAAAATACCAGTGCCGTAGCTAGGGGGGGGAGCATTATGGGGCAATGCCCCACCTTAAAATAGCTAGGGGGGGGAGCATTATGGGGCAATGCCCTACCTTAAAATACCTGAGCTTACCATAAGAAATACCATCGACTATGATAATATACCAACTAGTAAACTGTTTGTTCATCGTTTGATATGTTAAATCGATAGAATAGTTCTATTATAACATATGTCAAATAAAAAGCTGGACACTAAATATATGGAGATCAGAAATAGAAAATATACTGATATCAAATACAGACTAAAACCAAATCTAGTGAACTGAATTATAAAAAAAACACTATCTTATTTATTTTATAATTATTTACTTTATGTTATGTCTAATTCATATTAATTTCTTATAATTAAATTATAATATGTAAATGAAATCCTCAGCACGGGAGATCCCAGTGAGGATATCATTATCTTTACTTGTTACTAAGAGATGAAGACAATAAATCGTCATTATTATTATTATTATAAATAAATAAATAAATAACAGTATAAGCCATATATGACAAACAAGTACAAAAGACAGTCACATCAATAGTATACTACACATATTTATGTATTTATTATTTATACTAGAACTATTCTATTCATTTAACGACATTATTATATTAGTTTACTTTTACCTGCTGGTAAACTGCAACCAACAACAAACTTCTACAAGTAGTTCAGCATGTTTGAATTAGTAAGGCTGTAAATGTTTTATCTGTTATCGGATTATTTTTGTACTCGTATTGTATTGTAAGTCTACATGTTATATCGTCCGATTCCTTCTATAGGGAAATAGCTTGCAATAAACATAACCCAAGATTCACTCAGAACCAGTGCCGTAGCTAGAGGGGGGCATTATGGGGCAATGCCCTACCTTAAAATACCTGAGCCTTGCCATAAGAAATACCATCGACTATGATAATATACTAGTAAACTGTTTGTTCATAGTTTGATATGATTGTAAAAAAATTATACCTTTTAGTGTAGCATAGCGACATCTAACCGAATGAATTATTATGAATTATTCAAAAATCAAATTAAGTCTCTTAAATTGGATAATGATATATTGTATCCTTAATGTAATTTACCCCTACTGAAAACTGTTATATTTAATATTTTTTAAAAATTGTATTGTTATTGTTCTTCTATAACTATTTTTTTCTAAATTGTACCTATCTAAAATAATGTTGAAATTTTATTTCATAAGTTCTTTGATAATTGTTTACACTCATTAGAACATCATTATTATTTTTTGCATGTAAATACTCCTCCCATAAAAACGAGCTCCTAGAGCTCAACTTATGGAGTAGTAGAATAAAATGTGAAATATTTTATAACTTACCATGTGGCGACACATCATTATCAACTTCGCCATCAAAAGAAGGTACGAGAAATATCTAATATTCGCGCGGCGCTGGCAAGCTACTCACCTACATAAATGTATCTATCTACCTATGCCGTCGCTATGATGAACTTCGGCCGCCTGCCGCCGATAAATAATAATTTCGCCACCGCCTAGAAAGGTCTGGAGTTTATAAGCCGCCTGAATATTCAGCACCGGGTATGTTCGAGTACCTTCTAGTGTACACATTGCCGGCGAATGGAACATTACTCCACCGGTCGCACTGGTATATATAAAGCGATTAAACTCGGCGCTCGCTCAGTCAGTATCAGACCACCAGTCGATCAACACCTCAGCACGTAACGATCTCCGCACAAGTGCTCCTGCTTTGCATCTCCGCTCCCTCCAGGGCAGCTTCCCGAGGTCCATCACCACGTCTCAGCTCTAAGGCCCACCGTGTCTTCAGCTATGCAAAACAGCTACATCCCGCGACTTACAAGGTTTGACGCCACCTTCAGTCCAGGGATCAGCTCACCATTTTATGGCACCCCGAAGCGCACTTTGCTTCGCTGCCATGGAAACACGCTCCGCCTCGCCAGGACTACCTGCTGGTGGCTCAGCTCACCGAGCCACTCACCGTTCAACTCCGCGACTCAAAGCGTCGAGCGACGGCCTGGAAGATAGGTCATCTCCACCGCCAAGGTGTTGAGCAACTCGCTGACCTTCACCACACCATCTCCATCTCCTCCGAGCGCCTGCAGCATCTCATCTACGGCACTCCGCATTACATCATGTTACCGTTTTACCGACCTCGCTACGTAGCACAATAAACGACTGACTCACTACACCGACTGACGTCTTTTATTTCTCGTCCTGTCTCTACCGATACGGCCCGCTCCCTCAACCATATGTAACCATTTGTAATATGTAAACAAAAAATTCTTGAAATAAATAAATTTAAAAAAAAAACAGCTTCGAAATAACCAAGAAATCACATCATACTAATTCTTTATTCTGCCCGTAGATGGCATTGAAGTAAGTGGTGGGAGGCTGTGCGCGTATTGCAACCACTGCTTAGGGGGAATTCCCAAACAGTTTGGGTGTGCCATTAAACGGTTGAGTCATAAATAAACCAATCCCTAGATCGATATCTTCGGGCCTTCTCCATACTAAACGGTGTGTCATCAGATCAAGCACTTGCATACTACTCGCTAACAACGTATGCAGGGACAATGGGGGTCTAGTTTTGGTTAATTATAAATGTAGAGTCGTTCTATAAAAAATTAGAGTCTTGTGAGAGCCATGAAGTAGTAACCATCTGTTACTTATACCGGGGCGGGTATGTGGTGGATAACCTCCAATGCACTTCGAATAAGAGAATATTTTCCTTCGAAATGTGTCAGCAGGTGAATCCAGAACTGGAATTTTACATTCTGAACCCAAAACTGGAAGTTAAACCTGTATGCGGCGAATTAAAACTACAATCAGATGAAAATAGTTTTTCTTTATTCTGGCAGCACCATAGTCTGCAACTAGAATTTTATAACTGCACTTCAAATAAAATAATGTTTTCCTCCAAAATATGTCAGTAGATGAATCTGATGAATCCACAACTGGAAATTAACATTCTGATCACAAAACTGGTTTTAAATTAAGGGTGAATCTGCTTGCGTGTCCTCAGCTTTAATTAGTATTACTCCCATATAATGCGTAGGATGGTTTTCCTGCGAATTACGAATTTTGAAGAATGGTTTGAAACAAAAATTTTAAATCCACTCAAAAACTAGAACGGTTTTCCTCGAAATGCGTTAGCAGATTAATCCGTTACTGGAATTTTGACAGATCATTCGGAACATGAAACTGGTTTTAACCTAAGAGTTAATCTGCACGCCAGTCCTCAGCTTTAGCTCAGATACTTCACCAAGAACAAGAAAATGGTTTTCCTCTCACTTTTGTACTTGGAACACATGGAAGGTTTGATGATCCATTGGAACACATATTATAATATCAATTATTCCCCCCCCCCCACCCTCAGATCAGATCAAGTTACATTTTTACTTGTGCCCTACCTGTAATTACCGCTGCCCTATCTTAAAGTCAACTCTGGCTACGGCCCTGCTCAAAACGAAAGATTGGTGGTTCCGAAAAGTACCTACCAATAAACACGGTGAAAGCAGTCTAAAGTATACTTTTTTACGTAAAATATTTAATAAACTACCAATGACAATTAAAAATAATACCTTTCACAGTACTAAAGTCAAATTTATTATAATAAGAAATTGGCTATTAGCTATTAGATATAAATGATTTATAGTGATGCGCTTCTGAAGCCCTTATATAGCTAATTGGAATTCACATTAGGACTTACAATTTTATAAATCTTTATGTACTTACCTACATATAGTATATGTATATATAATATATATACTTTAGTAGTAGTTTGTTGTTGGTTGTAGTTTATCAGCATTTAAAAGTAAACTAATATAATAATGTCGTTAAATTGATAGAATAGTTCTAGTATAAATACATAAATAACAGTATAAGCCTTATATGACAAACAAGTACAAAAGACAGTAACATCAATAGTATATTATACTTATTTATGTAGTTATACTAGAACTATTCTATTCATTTAACGACTTTTTTTTAATAAAATAAAATACTTTTTTGTTTAAAACCACGATATTTATTAATTTTTTAACCGACCGGTTTCGCTTAACTTAAGCATCTTCAGGGTACAAATTAATACTAAACAATAAATACGTAGTGTGTGCTTATATATAACAAAATATAGAGGGAGACAACACGATACAAATAAACGGTCGTAAAATACATTAACATAACTACTCAAGTAATGGGAAAAAACAGGAAGATAATTATGTAGACTAATGGGTTATAAAAATAAATTTGGAGAAACAAAGCATCAACTGGCATGGTGGTAGCACAAAAACGGGCATGGTAACAAACTAAACACTCTAGAGGCGCTAGAAATAAAAAAAGCTGTAAAAACCAAAAGTCATATACTTAATAATCAATTAGACATATCAAGTAGTCCTATATTAGGTCTGTTTCCAATAAACCCTTAAAAATAAAAATTCCCAGTGCTCCCTACCACCATGCCAGTTGATGCTTTGTTTCTCCAAATTTATTATTATAACCCATTAGTCTACATAATTATCTTTCTGTTTTTTCCCATTACTTGAGTAGTTATGTTAATGTATTTTACGACCGTTTATTTGTATCGTGTTGTCTCCCTCTATATTTTGTTATATATAAGCACACACTATGTATTTCTTGTTTAGTATTAATTTGTACCCTGAAGATGCTTAAGTTAAGCGAAACCGGTCGGTTAAAAAATTAATAAATATCGTGGTTTTAAACAAAAAAGTATTTTATTTTATTAAATATGTCAAACCACAAAGTGATTGCTTTCTACAATAACTTTTTTTTTTAATTGTTGATACATTGTTTTACAAAATTTCATAGTACAATCGAGTAATGTTGGCCTTACATTATTATATTAGTTTACTTTTACCTGTTGGTAAACTACAACCAACAACAAACTACTACAAGTAGTTCAGCATGTTTGAATGAAAATTAAGAAGAAAAAAAACATTTGTGTTGCTTAAACTGCCTGTAAGCCTGACAGAAGATTTATCATCTCACGAACCCGAGCCCTGATTCGTCCCCAAATTGCCTTGTTTGCCGATACTGGTGCGTGGGGGCCAACTAATTTGCAAGTCGATTTTTACATCTACTCCACAACTAACATCCACACAGGAGGCATTAAGGAAAATAATTTCCCTCAGAGCCTGTGTCATATTTGGCGATGCTGTGTGAAAGGTCTTTTTAAGGGAAGGAAGGAAAAGAAGGATAGAAAGTTGTGGAAAGGAAAAGAGTTTGAGGGGTGGGTAGGAATCTAGAAGTCAGTGTGTCCAGGTGTAAAAGACATATGAATCCTTCCTTCCCACTGCGGTGCAAGTCGATGTGTCAAGAGAGTCCAGCTGTAAAGCTCACCGGCCTCTCCCATCCAGTCTGCCATGCAGCTAGCTTCAATACTATTCGGGTCAGGTGGGAATGCTGCCCTTGTTCATATTACGATTGTAGATGCTCCGAGGAACTAGCGTCATCGATCCCCTCGGCACCGGTGCATAGACGGGAAACACGCCAAACACGCGCCCAACATTTGTTCATGGTTGACATAAGTCACATGAGAACGAGTCGTTTCTACCACTCGTTCCTGAGTTAAACAGCTAGGCTGTGGAACGATTTGCCGGCCTCTGTGTTTCCTCCCTTCTACAACATGGGTAAGAGACCCATGTTGGCTCCTTCCTCTCCTCAAAAAGACCCTCCACACAGCATCTTCAAAGATGACATAGGCCGTGAGGGAAACTATTTTCCTCAGGGCCTCCTGTGTGGAGTTAATGTAAAAAAATAGTACATTCAGGGCCGTATTATCCATAAGGCAGTGTAGGCAACTGCCTAAGGACCCCGCCCCCGAGAAATTAATTCTTCAGACACCCGGTAATAGTTCAGAGATCTCAAGGAAAATCTAGATATCCTCAATGTTGATCCAAATCTAAATCATTATAAGGGAACGTAGGTTGAAGGGGCCCCGAGACGTGCATTACCTAGGGGCCCCGACATGTTTAATGGGTACATATATCGGTACCGGTCGGTGGCCGATTGGCATCGCGTTTGGTTCCCACCCAGGAGTCCCGTGTTCGACTACTCGGCTGGCTAAATCCTCCATCACGACACAAGCAACATTTTCCGCTTTCTTTGATGGTAATAGGAAGTTTTCAAAGTCAGATTATTCGTAACCCGGAAATGTTTGTCTTGCTTTTAATAAAATTAAATTAGTAAAAATTGTCTTCATTTTGGTTAGAATCGCCGCTTTGTGCTGGTTAGCGTTGAATTTATTAAATTTGCTTTAAAAATTATACAAACACTGACGTTATAATATTTTTTATTTTAGAACTTTTGTGAAATTAGACACGAGGGCATCAGCAGAATGCTGCCTGCTCATGAAAACATTTTTTTTATTTTTTTATTGGTGCCCTTTTTTACTCATTTAAAGTATGCTCTAGCGTGTTTAAATCGCACTTTATGGAACGCGCGTTTTTTAAAGTTACCATGGCAACATCAACAAACCAACAAAATGTGAAGTCTAAATGTCAACTTTTAACTATAAATCTGACAGGAATATTTTAAACGTCAAATAAAACATTACAAATGTTTCAAAAATTTTATTCAAAGTTTACATTCTTTTTTACATCGTTTACATTCTAATTATTTAAATGGATGTGAAAAGAGCAGTTCGTATTATTTGAAATATTAATACCTCCGCTTTTTAAATCGGAGGAAATGCTGTTCAAATTAATAGTATTCTCGGAAGTAAATGAGGCTGCACTTCCATTAATGGCAGTTGCAATAATGTTTGAAACATTCTTCTTATTGCTAATGCTCTCTTCCACGTAACCAGTCGCCACAGCTGCCGATTTCCATCCTACTTGTCGTTTGATTTGATCAATTGTCATGCCACTATTTGCCATAATGGTAGCGGATGTACGTCGAAACGCATGTCCTGTATATTTCTCAGGATCGTTTAATTTAAGATAGCGTGCGATTTGTAAGGGGCATGATCCAAATGTGTTAATACCAACCACTTGATTGGTGCACTTACCCTTATCATACCGTAAGAAAACCCTGTCTGTACTTACATTTTGGGGTCGCAATGATAAATATTGCTTCATCAAACGCATATAATTAATTGCACCACTGTCGGCAACAGTAAAACGTCGAGCCTTCACTGTTTTAGATGGTCGGATGGTAATAAGCAATACACTTCCTTCTTCTTTGATATCATATAAGCGTAAATCGCACAATTCACATCTTCTGCAAGAGCCAAAGATTCCGCAAATGGCTACCACCTTCAAAAATAAGTACGTAATGTCCGGTGCTTCCGTGAAAAACTTCCGCAAATCATCTTCTTTGAATACATACGCCTTCTTAGCAACGTCATCCTTGCTAATTGCCTTCATGAATGCATGCACTTTCACAAATGATTTTAAATCAACCCCTTTATTTATCCTCAACAGACATTGCAATTTCGAATGTATGGCCCACATAGTCGATGCTTTGTACTGTTCCGACATTTTCTGAAGGTAAGCAAGCACAACTCGTTCATCTACATCTACTACGTTTTGCTCCTCCATCCATGTTATGAACCTTTCATATTCTTTTTTATAAACGTCTTTGGATTTTTCAGGTATTAACCGCGATTCTGCTTTGGTATTTAAATTATCAATGTTAGAACTCATTTTACAACACACAATAACTAGTAAAAACTGTGATGTCAACTATTAATCTTATGTGACAGATTGCAAATTAATGTTTGTGTTTTTCATTTCCATGACAACAAGATATTGTGATGTCACATCACGAATTCATTAATAGTTCTTATTTCCAAATTTTTAATAATAATATCAATATTTATGTTTTCAAAGTGTACCAATAAAAAAATAGCGTAAAGTATTCGTGGATAACTGGTCTTTAAAACACTTGCTTTATTTCGAGCACTCGGCTACGCCGTCGTGCTCGAAAAATCGCGCGTGTTTTAAAGACCTGTTTATCCACTTATATTTTAATATACTATTAAACTCAAAGTAAAATCTTTAAAGTGAAAAATATTTTTTAAACAATCTTATCAAAAAAACTGTTTTTTACCGGAATTAATCTTACAAATAATCAATATTTCATTTATTTTCCGTTAGTGATAAATTCTTCTCCAGATATATACATCTATTATGTATTCTTACTAATTACATTATTTTAGATACTTTATAACTACTATTAGTATACTAATTACATTTAGAAACACGCAATATATATTTTTTTTACTATCTCACTGTAGTGTACTTTCTACATCGCGCAATATATGAAACCATAATACCTATAATTAATTGCTGATAAATAACATACTTTTTTTGTAAGGCCCGGCTAGCTCCTCAGTCGAACGGTGGGTTCGGGCCCCACGTTGGGCGCCAAATGTAACATATTTTAGTGTTTTGTTAAATTCTGTATAATATGTGATTGTATTATTTATAATTATTTAACATGTGGCTAACTAGTGTTCAGCAAAGGTTGTGATGAATTGCATTGATCAACAGTGAAAATTAGAAAATATCGTAGCTTCCCACTTTAATTTAAAAAGAAAATATCAATTACTTATAAAACGGACACATCTACGACATCTATCGGATTAGAGTAAAGTGAATTCATATTTACGGTAGGGATCTATAATTAGACAAAGTGAGACGAGTATTGCTTAAAAAAATCACAGATGGTATCAACAAATAATCAGAGACAGGGACTTTCCAATTTATTTTAGGCCGTGATATCTTGACAGCCAATTGGATTGCAGCAAAGACAATAAAATGTTGGACGAACCAATTAATAAACAGGAGGGCGTACACCAGCGGGGAACAAAAGACCGACCTTTGGACTCGGCAATTAAGAATGTAATTAATTATCCTTTCGTTTTCATCGGACCGAGAGGTGAATAAACTCCATGGGAAAGAATAATCGATTCAGGGACAAAAGTACGATGAACCTGAGAAATGTTATGGATAACAAGTAAATTTCAGAGATCGTTAACCTTAGTTCTCGAATGCATTAAAGCATATTAGGTGCGAAAAAAAAAAACACTTGGATAACGATGGAAAAATTTTAGCAATAATATATTGAGTAGAAAACGCAGGGATCGAGAGGCACGTCTGCGGGAGATTTCCATCTATAATACGATTGTTTGTGACGACCGGAGATGATCGATTCGAGGGAAAACGTGCTAAAGGGAATGGAAATGTTGAAAAAACAATGGAAAATTATTGTTATCAATTCTAGACGGAGCGAGGATATTACGATGAAAGATTTAGGGAGAAAACGTCAAAAAAATGAGAGTTTTAAAGAGAGTGCGAGGGTACATTTCAGAGGTTTAGTGCAGTAACAAGTGTTAGAGAGGAAAATAGAGTACAGTACAGAGGGGAGTGGAAAATGCTGAAAACATTGCGATAGAAAAACTCAGGAAAAGGAGTCATTTTACGTAATTAAAATGGAGATTATAGTGTAACATAGTACGCGATTGTAGTGAAAAATGAGACATTACAATGGTTGTCGATCTCAGATGTATTTTGTTGTGATAAACAAGGAATATTCGAACATGAAAATTGTTTAGATAAGGGCAATTAGTCGTTAAAAGAGCTATAAAAATTATCATGGGTCTTATGAAATATTTAGATTATAGAATTCTCATAAAAGTTAACGACACTGAAATAAAAAAGGATTTATTGCCAGGTGGGTACAGAAATTAACGTATACAACTGTCAAAGCATATGGTTTATGGGATTTTGAGTAAGAACGGGACGAAACTTGTGGGACGATCTCTATGAAGCAATAAAAATGACAGGAATTTAAGGGCCGAAGTGGGGGTATCTCCTATAAAAATGTTAAAAATGATATATTTATTAATAACAAATAGAAAATGAAATTTTCCAAGAGGCAGCAAACATCAAAAAACGATATGGTTATATCAGGGGAGTACAGGGAAGCGAGGGGAGAGAAGATACGACAGAGAAAAACAAAGGAAATCTTAGATTAACAGTGAATAAAATAAATACGGCTTGACATATAAAAATTTATAGAGATATGAACAATAGCGTAAGAATAAATAAGGAAATTCGTGGAAAGAGTGTCGTGAATAAAAGAAAATTCGAGAAAAAATGGAAAAATTCAAATATACGACGTAAATAGAGAAAATTCGGTTTTAAATGGAAAGGTTCATATAGAATACAGCAAAACTCGAGGAAAAATAATAAAATAAAAATGAACAATTTGCGAGAAAGACTTCGACATGAAGATATCTCTGATAGGCGAATTTGGGGACAGATTTGGAACATATGGTAGATGCCGTACGCATGGACATGTTGCGGAATAGATGAAAATAGAACTTTAAAATTATTAAATTCAAGCTAATTTTGTATGAACACCAGGACAAAGGAAGTTGGGCGATTAAACATGGATCTTACTGAATCCGGGTCTTATAAGTATGGAAGTACGAGACAGAAATTAAAGGATCAAACGCGGAAGGGATTAATCGACCGCATTCGACAATAATGAGGAGGTTTCAAGAAATTACGAGTTGATAGAAATTAGATTGGTTTATTACAGGAAATTCAAATACGCTCTTTTGGACCTGAGAGGGGTATAAAAGACTAGACAAATGGCAGTTGGAGAGAGTCTACGGTCGTGGTCGAAAAGGTTGAAAGTTCGCGAGACGTGACGAAACGGTTGGTAATTTAAAAGATGAAAAATTCTAAGTGATAATTATTGTAAGACTTAGGAAAATTTCCACATTCTAGCCAGTGATCTACAAAAAAAATACTTTGCAGTTAGAGTCAGTGAAAATAGAAATAAAGTCAACGCATTAATTACTTGTGAAAAATAAAAGTGCTCGTGATAAATACAATTTGTATTAGTGGAAAATTCGGATTTTATAATCACTAAATATCGTATTTTTAAACTTAGAAATTTTGCGTCTAATATCAGTGAAATAAATAACTGAAGTGATGTGATAATTAAGTGTGAAGAAGTTATAATTAAATACGTGTATCCAACCTAAATGGAAAGTGTTCTAACAAATAATAAATATTTAAATTAATTATCTTAAATAATAATAATAAAACAAAATAATAGTTTATTAATACATAAAAGTTCGGAGGGATAAAGATTTAATTTAACAACAATTTACCATCTCGAATTTAATCGTGAAGTAACTATCATTTAAAGTGTTATTTAACCAACGAGTTTTGAAATAAAATACAGTTTAGAACGATAGAGTTTATACATCATTTAAATTAATTAGATTAAACGAAAAAAAAAAAATTTGAAGTAAAAAAAAAAAAATTATTTAAATGTAGGAAAATAAAAATTAATTTAGGAAAATTGCAGCAAGGTTTTACCGTGTATTTCCCGGTCGGAAAAACCTGGTACGGGTAAGTTTTTCCAATTACAAAAAATTTCCAGATTCCAAGGAGAAAGCGGAATGCAGCGAACATTGGTATTTGAATTAATTATTTGACCCAAATATTACTCGCTTAAAATGTGATATGTAACTATATTAAAATATTATAAATATAATAAGTATATTTTATATATATATATATATATATATATATATATATATATATATATATATATATATGTATATATGTAATTTTATTGTTCCCAAGAAAATTTAATCAAAAAGAAAACACTTATATAAAAAGAGGAAAAAAAAGGTATCGATTCCTACCTCTGAATTCATCAATAGCTATTAAAAGTAGTTATGTGTGATAAATTTACAAATCAATATTTTATATTTAATTTTATATATGTATTAATATAATTTCAGAAAATCCAGAGCATTTGAAATAAGTTATGATATTAGAAATTATTTCAATCATAATATAATTATACATACCAATATTATAAATTATTTATTGAGACAAAGTATATATAAATGAATAAATATGTATACGTAATCGGGTTTCAGACTAGACAATGGCGCAAAGTAGGTCATTATCAAACAAAGAAAAAAAATTTAGAGTCAACTCACACGTCTTCGGGAATGCCTAAAGTAAACACCTCATACGCTTTGAATCTAGGTCACGAGGCCGTCGGGAATGTTTACAACTCAAATTGTTTACAAAATAAGTCGGTCACTGGGGCACTAGTTCGAATACGGTAAAAAGGAGAAAAAAAATGACCTTGATTAGTGGATATCGTACTTAGGTATTAACTTCTAGGAACCGGATAAAATTATTATATTGCGCAATTATTAGAAAAAAAAAAAAATTAAACACTATCTTTAATTTGAACGTAAAGAGGTATCTACAGACCTAAACAATTGAAAATAAACAGATTTATTATAGCAAATCAAATAAAAGGTGTATTGAAGATTTACATGAAACAGTTGATAAATCACGGGATAGTTTAATAGGGTGTATTGAAGGTTTGCATGAAGCAGTTGATAAATCACGGGATAGCTTAAAAAGGTGTATTGAAGATTTAAATGAAGCAGTTGATAAATCACGGGATAGCTTAAAAAGGCGTATGAAAAATTTACATGAAACAGTTGGTAAATCACGGGATAGCTTAATAAGGGGTAATGAGGATTTACATGATTCAATTGAGAATCACGGGATAGTAAGAATTTATCAAAAGTTGAACATTGGAGGAGAGGGAAAAAAAAAAAAAAAAAAAAAAAATACAGTTCAACCAACAGAAGGCAGTGGTCGCTTCTATAACAAGGACCATTACCCAAACCATAGAGATGGCGGATCTCTCAAACAAAACCGTCAACAAAACCAAACAAAAGCTTGGAGTTTTGGCGAATCTCCAGAACACATCGCCAGATAAGATCTTAATATACTAGTATCTATTTATATCCCCCACTATTCTTACGTATATATTCGGTATCAATCTGAGAATTTCGCAGAATTTGATGGGCGAGATCCGAGCTTGGAATGCGATGCAAGTAGTTTCGTATTGCAAGTTATAAACCTTCCCAAAACGTATGTTTACATATATATCTTTTTATGTACTGTTCATTGAATGAAACGAACTCACTTACAATTAGTGCTTTAGGCCTGTCGGGTCACTCTCGTCTCATTTCTTGAACGTGGAGGGAGGATTCACGACCCGTAACTCCACACAAACCCGTGAGTATATGATTGCATATAGGACGAAACCGGTTCGCCCTAAGTAAATAGTAAACTTTGGAGGAGTAGGAATTTGGAGGTATCTGGGCTCGGGGGAAGACCTGAAGGCAGTGCATGATGGCGAAGGAAGGTTCGGTTGGGACGCGATAACTTAGGTATCAATCAATCGAACCGTGCCAAAAGACTGTGCGAATTTTGGGTTGACACCTGATCACCTTGCTTACTTGATGAAGGCAGGAGCCAAATTTTGCCAGAAAGGGTTATTCTGAGTTCGTCAAATATGCAATTAACTAATTACATTAACCTACTAAATCCATCTTTATATGTACCTTATAGCAACTGAAACAAAATGGAGGGGCGCCCAGCAGATACAAGATACAATCATAATCAAATTTACTAACATTTAACCCTTTGAGTTATATTTAATTATCTGTTCAATTAGTCATGTGTAGTTTCGATTAGTATTGTTAATTCATGAATTCATTAGGATGTAGGGAATCATAATAAACGTCAAAGGGAAGTTAGCTCATTTAGGAAAATTACTTAAGGTTAGATTTGTAAGAGAGAGACCAATACAGTTTGAAATTCAACACTCCGTTTAGAATCAAGAGGGTTACCACAAAAATGAAAGTAATTAAAGTCCTATATCATAAATCAAAAAATTACACAACGTTTGATGGAGTTTAATTACAACCTAAATACGAAAATATTTACGTTCAAAGTCGTAAATAACGTATTTATTAGTTAAGTACATATATCTCTAAAGGTATGTAGTACAAGGGAGCTTTAAGTAGCTTTCTGTAGTTATCAGAGGAAATAAGGGTCCAATTTTCATAAAGGCTTGTGTGACGTAGGGGAGGAATTTTCCATCCCTACCACACATATGCAAAGCCTTAAGAATTTAAATATCGATCAGAGCCAAGAGAAAACGAAAAATTTACGACTGGTGCCAAGTGCCCAGGAGTAAATAAAATACAGACAAATATACGAGTAAGGAAGACAGAACATTACAACTGTCTTGCCGATGACCAGGAGAGTTATATAAGGATAAAAAAAAATAGAACGAAAAAGAGAGAATATCACAAGGTAGAGCATGGAATGTATGACATTCAATAATTCAATGAAAACAGATATAATCGTAACAAAATAGTTTTATTGACTTTACTCTTCAAATAACAAAACAATATTATTACCCGTCCCAATCCAAATATGTACCTGTTTCGCACCCTATTTTCTTTATAGTTACAATCGCATTTATTTTATTGCTGTGTTTATATTTAGGTTTATCACTTGTTGAATCTACACCTGTATTATATATATATATATATATATATATTTTTAATTGCTGCTTTGTCCTGGTTTTTTTTATTTTCTTAAATATTCTCGTTTACATTCAGTTACTTTTATGTTTCTAAATACCTATCTGTGAACATTAATAATTGGTCTTTTTTTGTTATCCTCTTATGTATACTATGTTATTAAGACTGTTTATGTTCCTTAAATAAATAAATTAAATTATAAGACTCTAAAAGATATTTAACATAATCTCGGGAGTGAATGTAATCCTCTAAGAAAACATTACATCAATCAAATTGTGATTGCAAGAATGAATATGATGTTGCGCCAGAGTTTTTAAACCCTAACTAACTAACTAAACTAACTAACCATCACGCCGTTTCACCACAGGGGTAGGCAGAGAGGACGGACCGCCAAACAACTCCATCTTGGCACACACTCCTTGCCTCGTTCACATTCATACATCGTCTAAGTAGAATAATCTAGTTATTAAAATGGTAACCTTGAATAAACTAATAGAAAGATAATATTACGAATCCAGAACGCCATGATGAGAAGAATTCTGCCAGCCGATGTGTCATCCTTTCGCCGGGCTTGCTTGATCCGAACTGAAGTTTTCTCAGATCGGCCGCAACCACCAGTCTATCTCTTGCGCTAGTGATGAGACAACGCTTATCGTCACTCATGCTATAATTTATCGGATTCGGGGTTGGATGATACAGATGTGAACAATCTGTTACACAATAACCTAGTGTACTTTCAAGCACAAACTAACGCTTCCAAGGAAGAGCGGTATTCAAATCTCGTAGAAACCCAATGTAAATAATATTTAAAACGTACTTAATTTAACTCTTCAATAAAAAAGTGTACCAAGATAGACAAAAATATTTTTTTTTTGTATAAACCACCTCACTAGGCTGAGACTGTTTGTAGGTATTATGTTTATGCATATTTAAAAACCCGTATTATCAATGCCTGTATCAATTTCTAACATGGTAGGTGTTCCCATTATTTGCACGAATTATTCGTATCCGTAGGCTGCCGAAATGAAATCAAATAATACGGGAATATATTGGTTCAGCGTTCGCAAACTTCATTAGCGAACACGCCAGCCGAGAATTACCTATTCTATTCACTTATTCACTGGGTGCGATACATTTATCTCAACGACTTATGAATTCCAAAGAACACTCCCGAACTTATAAAACTCGATAAAGAAGAGAATTGATACTTGTGTACCCAAAGGCTTGATAAGTTTAATCAACATTTTCTCTTTCGTTTGAAGCACTTTTCTGGTTTATTCTCGTTATTACATTCGGGAAGGGGGATAGGGGAGAGAGTTAATTATTTCCTGGACCAATTATTCTTCAAGATCCCGGCTGAAAGGGGAAGACAATCTAAGAATTGCTACTTTATTCCTGGATGAAAAAGGTCGACGTTTTCTTATAATATTTTACAAATAATCATGAACAAGATTTAAGTGCTTGTTAAAAACTAGACACAAAATAATTAGATACGTTTAATAAGGGAATGGGTTTCGGTGCATATCAATATTTTGTAATATAAAAAGACATTGTTTTTATTATTTTCTCTTTATTTACAGTGTAATATTTCATTCAAAAACTTGGTTACAACGTTAAAAAAACTCCCATAATGATATTTGACCTCCCATCACTAAAATATTGCATAACCTACGTGAGAAACAATTATTTGTTAAATCATTTGAAAAAATAAACTCGAGCAATATCTGCAGCGACTGAATAGTGCGTTTGTGGAAGACAAAAAATATATAATATACACAATTCATAACAATTGAAATAAATACCTACTAATTTAATATAGATATAAAAAAAGTAATAAGTTGATCAATATTCATACAGATATGGAATGTTAATAATATTGACTGTAGACAAAACGAAAATAGAATATATATGGTATCACTGACTTTAATCCTACTAAAATCCATTGGATTGACTACAAAATAGTAGCTATGGGAAAACTGATTTTTTTCTTAAGAATACGCTGCCATTGCCGTGAAAGAGTTTCAGTTCGTTTATTAAATTTCGATGACGAAAGTTATTTTGTCGTCACTACATTACTGTTAAGGTTACTGATATTATATTGAGTTCTCAATTGAACTAAACACAAAATGCAAGTCTTCAAGTATCAGAATTCACAAATATTTTACATCTCTTTAATCAGAGTATTTTCTTATTTAACTTAAAACCCCAAACAGTTTTACAATATTACCTAATGGTTGTTGTTATGATAGAGTACAGCTGAGAGCTGAGATGAGTGACAATTTTCTCACATACAGTGTAAATACATTATTATTATTAACTGATCGCTATTGGACATGTTTGAGTATTCACATTGAGAAAGTCGTAATAAGAAAGGATATGTTAAACAGTGCCTTATGCTACTTGATAAACAGTGTCCATTGAACTTCCGTTTATTTATTAAATAACATTCAAATATTTTCTTCATTATTGTCCAATATTCCAATGGATATACATCGAAAATGAGATTTATTACATGCACAACTAAAATAAGACTAAGACTACAAGAATGAGTAAAACCGCAAAAGAAAAATTATGTCTAAGCATTTGGAGATTTTGATGACGCCATTGCGCGCCCTAAGCGAAAACATCTGATGATCAATCAGCTACAGGAAAGTAGTCAATCATTGCAAACATTCGAGATATTCTAGTTGGCATCTTCAAGACTTAAGAGCTGACAAAAATATATAAATCATGTTTTCACCGTATTTACATAAACACCATTACATATTATATGTACACGCGCATTGGATGCGCCAATTCGTTTAAATTAGACTATTCTTTATTTGTGCTACATTGTCGCATTATAAAAACTAGAGAGGAGAAATACAGTTAGATTACACCGAATGTGCCTTGTCATTTACTAATACTTTTAAAGAGATTCACTGACAAAGATAAGATACCTACCAGTTACTGACATCATAAGAAGCGTTCATTTCCAGAGTTCGTTACAATACATCATTTCATTAATATCGTGTAAATCACATTTTCTTTAATTTCACTATTTACGGAGATTCGTTCAACCTAACTCTTCACGGCGCGGTCTCTTCAGCGGTGGCGTTCTGCATTTCGTCAAGGGACTAAAACAACAAAAATACACATCGGGTTACGAACTCATTCCATCACTTATATCTTATACCTAGAACACAAATGAAAGCAATCAATGGGAAGACGCGGGAGCGGAGTGATGTGTCTGTTTTCTGTAGAGCTCGCTGTAGGCACTGGAATACAAAAGCCTCTTATTCTAAATGTAATAATAAGTAAGGTGAAGAAGGTTGTATCTCAGTCTTAGAATACATAAATGAATAACTATTTCATCGAAGGAGATATTATGATAATATCGCCGAGGCTATTATTCAACTTCCCCCTGAATCGGGAGTCAAATTAGAAATGTAAGGGAAATTCCAGTGAGATCCGAAGTATAAAAAAATAAGGGATAGAGACGAGATTTTATTGGTATAAGGTAATTTATAAGCTGATATTGAAATATTATGATAACCTTTTTAGAAATAGGAGTAGGTAATAATAATAAAGGGTGAAATACGAGCTGCAAATAAATGTCATAATTATATTTTCAGGAAGGTGGATCACGAAAACGGGTCCGCATTATATAATATATTATGAAAGACTTTTCCAGATGTGAAGAAGAAAATTATAAGAGTAGATAGAGACGAGTTTAACAAGAAATGTCTCATTTTGTGAGAACGCCACTCGGAGGTGCGTAGACAAAATGAATAAATTTGTAGCAAGTGGAACACCACGCAAATAAATTCAGTTGGAAGGATGTACGAGTAGGTTGGCGGAACAAGTAGTGAATGTTAAAGTGACAGGTGTGTAGAGTTTGACGAGAGTGGGGGCTTACCTTGCGTTCAGGGGGCGGGGGCGGGGGCGGAGCGCCGCCCGCGGGCCACTAGGGCGGCAGGCCGTGCACGCGCGCAGACAGGAAGTTGTGCAGGATGAACACGGCGGGTTTCGGACTACCCTCCATATCCAGCTCCTGGGGACAAACACTATTGTTTTAGATACTAATACTACTTGTGCGATGTGTTTGGGAGACCGAAAGTTTGTTTTGATAACGACTAAGATACTATAAATATTAAATAAATCTCACAAACTAAACCAATTTAAGATTATATGCTGTAGGATCATCAGAAAGCTAGTTTTGAGAGCAGTTGCTAAGAGTATTTTTGTAAAAAAAAATATACCTATCAGTAAATTTTTTGAAAAAAATAATGTATCCTATATATTTTAATTCTGGATTTATTTTTAAATTCACGATAGCTGCAGACTTGTGAGGCCAAACTGCTGTTAACCAAACATTCCTTCTGCACGGTATGCGTATTTGAGGGGTTGTCCTAGCAAAATGCTGTATTTAAAGTTGCAATGTTCTTTTTGCTATCACAGCATTGTTCCACTGTCAATTCTTTGCGAAGTAGCCCATTAAACCAATATGGAGATGTAGATGGGTGTGGTGGAGAAAGCCAGGAAAAATGGAAAGGATTTAATCTAATAAATCAGATTTTAGGGTGTGGGGTATCTTTTAGAAAAGTATTTTTTAAATTTAAATATTAGTGAATTAAAAATGTCAAGAGGGATACGGGCTTAGGATACGTTCACAAAAGAGGGAGTTCGACACTCCCCAAAAATAAATAAAAGAACATATCAGATACATTACACATGTTAAGGCAATGTGAATTTTTTCTCGAATATACAGGTACAGGGCAAACCTCAAATAAAAATAACCGAATAAAATTTTAGGAAATTTAATTTGGAACATGGCAATAACGGTATATGTACATTATGAAAAAAATAGATAATCCTTTATTTATTCTTTATTCCGAAATATGGGGAGGATAATACAATCATACACATCTCATAATATACCCTTATAAATACATATCTACACACAAATAGGTATATGGGTGGGTTAATACAATCATACACATCCCATAATGTACTTATACACATACACACCGAAATGTGTAGAAATGTGGGGAGGTTAATACAACCACACACATCCCATAATACATACCTACAAACAAATAGAAATGTGGAGATATTAAAATATTAATACAATCACACACACCCATAATGTACTTATGAAAATACATCCCAACACCCAAATAGAAATGTGGGGATATTCAAATATAAATACAATCACACACACACCCATAATGTACTTATGCAAATACATATCAACACCCAAATAGAAATGTGGGGAGGTTAATACAATCACACACATCCCATAATCCCCATCCCATAACTACATAATACATACCTACTTATAAATAGAAATGTGGGGATATTAAAATATTAATACAATCACACACACACCCAAAATGTACTATGCAAATACATATCAACACCCAAATAGAAATGTGGGGAGGTTAATACAATCACACACATCCCATAATCCCCATCCCATAACTACATAATACATACCTACTTACAAATAGAAATGTGGGGATATTAAAATATTAATACAATCACACACACACCCAAAATGTACTTATGCAAATACATATCAACACCCAAATAGAAATGTGGGGAGGTTAATACAATCACACACATCCCATAATCCCCATCCCATAACTACATTATACATACCTACTTACAAATAGAAATGTGGGGATATTAAAATATTAATACAATCACAAACACACCCAAAATGTACTTATGCAAATACATATCAACACCCAAATAGAAATGTGGGGAGGTTAATACAATCACACACATCCCATAATCCCCATCCCATAACTACATAATACATACCTACTTACAAATAGAAATGTGGGGATATTAAAATATTAATACAATCACACACACACCCAAAATGTACTTATGCAAATACATATCAACACCCAAATAGAAATGTGGGGAGGTTAATACAATCACACACATCCCATAATCCCCATCCCATAACTACATAATACATACCTACTTACAAATAGAAATGTGGGGATATTAAAATATTAATACAATCACACACACACCCAAAATGTACTTATGCAAATACATATCAACACCCAAATAGAAATGTGGGGAGGTTAATACAATCACACACATCCCGTAATCCCCATCCCATAACCACATAATACATACCTACATACAAATAGAAATGTGGAGAGGAGAGGTTAAACTAAAAACACACATTCCATAATGTACCTACCTATACATATAAATACACACCTAAACAAAAATAGAAATGAAAAATGTATAAGAAATTTATTTATTGGTCATGGTCTAAAGTCTAAATAAAAACGGTTCATTGACCAGGTACAAAACAAAAATTAAAGATATTTAGTGAAGTGTGTCAGCTACATAATATATGAGACCACTAACTAAGCGTCACGCCGTTTCCCCGCAAGGGTAGAAATATTACAGGGTAGACATTTCAGTAGATATTACAGTAGATAGGAATAAGCGTCATTGATCCCTTTGGCACCGGAGCATAGTCGGAAAACACGCCAAACGCGTGCCCATCATATGAACACAGTTGACATAGGTCACATGAGAACTCGTTCTTGTGTTCAACAGCTCGGCTGTAGAACGATTTGCCGGCATTCGTGTTTCCTCCTTCCTACAACATGGGTCTCTTCAAGACCCATGTTCATTTCTTCCTCTCCTCAAAAAGACCCTCCACACAGCATCTCCGATGACATAGACCCTGAGGGAAATTATTTTCCTCAGGGCCTCCTGTGTGGAGTTAATGTTAAAAAAAAGACGCCTCTTTACTCTGTCCCGGCAAACACTCCTTGCGTCATTCACTCTCAAATAAGGTTACGTCGTAATGTATTATATAGTTTCAAAACTTTAAAGAAAAACAATTTACCTCCCCTAACATAAATTCAAATTAAAATAAACCAAACCTTTATAAAAAATTATATCTTAGAAACGTATTATAACTTTTCAAAGAGGAAATATTGTTATCGCTCTTGACACTATCTGATAATAATGTCCATATTATGCACGGAGCAAGACAAAGTTGGTTGCAGTTCGCGAGATGATTAACTTAGCAAAGTTCCGCGCTGAAAGGAGCCGCGGAGGTCTCCGACCTGAACCTGGGCCTCCGCAGATAATACGAAGCGGTGTGAACCGTAAAACAGATGTCAAAACTTTCGTCAGTCAATGGAGAGCTGCTGTCAGAAACCTACCCAAAACTTGTTGGAAGACGTTTCGGTAAAGTGGGGCTCGAAGAAATGTGGCTTGAAATATGTACAAATTTTATCTTTTTAGTTTATGCACTCATGTTGTAAGTTTAGAGTTTAGAATAATAAAAAGTTTCTGACAAAACTGTATCTTTTTCAATTTTGCTCTAGTACGAGTACGCATGTTCAGAGAGTAAGTGCACTGATTTTTTTTTAAAGGTGTATTTGAAAAAACAAATACAAAACATTGTTGATACACTTTTTGACTATTTTTCTACATATTCTACATATTTCCCGTTCGATGCATGTGTTGAGCCATGACACAAGCCTATTTACGCATTCCTCGAAGAAATCTCCCGCCAGCTCCTTTCCCCATTTTAGAACCTCTTTCTGCACCTGCTCATCGGTTAAAAATTTAATTCGACCCATGTGTGCCTTCAGGGGGGTGAAAACATAAAAATCTGAAGGCTCGAAGTCAGGGGAATACGTGGGGTGGTTCAAAACATCCCAACCAAACGAGTCCAAGAGCGCCTTGGTGGTTGAAGCTGTGTGAGGACGGATGTTGTCGTGCAACAAGCACACTCCTCTCGTCTCGTCTCGTAGAGTATTCCTCTCATTTTCTTTTGAACGATCTTTATGAGTTTTTTTAAGGTCACACAATATGATTGTGCATTGATGGTCTCCCATTATAATAATGCCTTATCGGTCCTAAAACAATGACGTCATGATTTTTTTGTTCGAAATTGTTAATTTAAATTTTTTGTCAGATGGGGAATCGGTGTGACGCCACTGTGACGACTGTCTTTTTATCTCAGGTGTGTAATGAGATACCCCGTTTTATTTCCAGTCACAATAGAGCTTGGAAAATCCTAATCTTCCAATTCTAGCAGATGCTATTCCTTCCGCGAGTAGGAAGCGTATCACAGCACGTGAATCGCACTTGGCGGGATTTCTTATCGACATCTTTCACGCAACTGGACACTACAACGTGAGTTTACGTACTATCGTGTTCCTGCGGAGCTCGATCTGGTCAGGAGATCTCCCTCTACCACTCAGTGTTGCCAACCCTCAAAAACCAAAAAAACACAGCCCATTTTGGTCACAATAAACTTACTTTCTGAACATGCCTAGTACATTATATTAATATTGTATTCTGGCTTGTCTAACGTAGCTTTCGTATTTGGTTGGGTTGTTAGTATTAGGATATCATTTATTCTGTCTGCACAGTAATGTTATTATTAAAATACGTTAGATATAAATTTAATCTATTTTATGTATACTTTCTTAAGAAAGCCAAACATTCCCGGGATACGAATAATATTTGAAAATTTCCTACTACCACCACAAAAAGCGGAAAATACTGCTTATAATATCGTGTTGGAGGACTTAGCCAGCCAATGAATGGACAATGAATGAATGAACAATGAATGAGGGGCCAGGTTTGAGGAAATATTTGATATAACAAAACGTTGATGTTAAATTTGAATAATAAAGGTTTCTTTAGGTCCCTACTTAACTAAATTAATGGAGTGCCCTGAGGGTGATCATAATGATTATTCACAAAACTCAGCTTTAAAAAATATTCAATTAATTATTTATTACATCTCGTAAAACGTCCATCCTACGAAGCCTTATCTAAACTCCGCAGCAAATCTAAACTAAACACACGCCGTGTTCGAAGGGTAGGTAGAGGTAGTATGCAAAGTAGGCACATATAAATAATATATTATGTACATACTACGTTAAAATAAATCGGTGCCGCTGAAGTAACGCTGTGTATATTAAAGTTGTGGAGCGCTCTCGTGATAAATAGACAAACTAAAGGAAGGAAGACAATAGCCTATTTATAATGGGATTAAAGCGGAGATAATATTAAGGGAGGAGAATAAAGCGCCTGCTCTGAATCTACGTACAAAAAACTGTATGGACACTCAACAGCAGTATTATCGCTACTCTCCGAGGATCAAAAAAGGTTCTTATTAAATTTATCAGCCCAGCCGACCCAGCACCAAAATATTGCGCCTTTTATTGTTTTAAATTATATATATGTACCCAATGCTACAGGATGTACTTGACTTATTTGACCTAGCGACTCCTGACATTATTTGGAGTAAAAAAAATTAATGAAATTTTGGTCTCAGGTAACTGTTGTTTTATTTTTTATTTTTTCTCTAAAACCAAGCAAAAATACATTCTTCCACTGTCCTCACTGTTACACAGGCAAATAACGGCCCAACCCCGGGACCAGACTCTAATTGTCCAATACCTACTGATTTTTTTAATTAATGTCATTGGAGACCAACATATTTTTTTACATTATTTACTCCAAATAATGTCAGGAATCATGGTTAAAGTAAGTCAAGTAACAGAAAGATATCTAAATCGCGCGCCGTGATGAAATAAATGCAGAATTAAAAAAAACCACTAAGGCCCAGTTGTTCCACTGATATTCAAATGAAAAATTGTCAAAACCAATATAATCTAAATATACGCTTTGAAAGCGAGGAATTCTGCCCATTAGGACGACATTTTCAACTCATTTCCTGCAGTTCCGCTATATATGTCTATCTTTTGGCACTTGTCACAAAATAGTAAAACTGTCCCCATGACCTTTTTACATACGTGTAGCTCAAATTTGTAATGTGCTCATTATTATATCGGTGTAATCGTTTTATGAAGAACGTTGAATAAATAAACAAATTAATTAAAATACGCTTCAGGTAAAAAATGTTAATTGAAACTCGTAATAATTTGTAAAAAAAAAAATGTATGTAAAAAATTTGGGAAGAAATGTATACAATCATTTATTTCAGGTTTGTGGTGGGTTATTGTTGAATTGCCATTTAATCTGCCTATTTTCGGAAAATCGTTATAAGAGTAATACTGAACGAAATCCTGAAACATTTGTTCTAGCAATTTAAGTATATTAATTAATTGCTGCCGAACAAATGAATTTATAAATCTGTAGCGAATTTGAAAACTCTGGACACTTGGAATAAATACGGTTTATAAATGAGCAAATAACTAACAATCGCTGCGCAGGGAAGAGGTGAGGGTAAACAAATAAGTATCCGAGCAAAATAAATTTAATAGAATCTTCACAATGGCGCAATCCTTTGTGAAGACATCAACGCCAAGATTGGGCGTAAAATCCAAAACACTTTGCAGAAAATGAGTCAGCACAACGCCTAGATATAGCTAAATAACGCAGCACTCTGCCTAAGCAAATGATAACGCTCGATAATGGAATGGCAAAGTTTAGCGCCTTCGCGGCAAATAAACTGGATTGAGCCAAGCCGGCGTTACAAGAGCAGATACACCCAAGCCAGCCATTTAAGCCAGCCAGCCAGTCGAGCGCAAGCCAGCCAAGCTATACTCGTTCTCAAGTCTGCCATCAGACGACGATAATTGAACGCGACAAATAACGGTCTGAAGAACTGGAGGCGCCGGCGCCGGTAACAATACAAGTAATTTTCCGCAGGTAAGGCTTGAGTAAGGAGGTTTAAGGAGTAAGGTATTGCAGAAAGGACATGCATTAACATACATATATGAATGATAAATACACAGTATACTTAATATACATACGCGATAGAAGAACGTCCTGTGTAAAAAAAATTCAAAAACAAATTTTAAAATTGGAATAACTACTCCGTTGCTTGGGGACATTATATTTTTTCCACGGATTGCGCGGCATATCTCGGCTATCATTTTTAATTTTTTCAGCCCACATTAAAAAAATTATTACTCCACATTTGTGTATGTAAACATGTAAACAAATTATATTGCTATACAGCCAATGAATTCACCTATATTGTACACCTATATATTCACCTATATATATTCACCTATACCTATATCTTATGTTTTTAAAATTGATAGAAAAATTATTAAAAAATCTTCAACTTTGTAAATGCGCGAAATTTGCGAAATTTGTGCTTTATTGCTTAAAAATTGCCGCCAGTGGATATTTTTAATATCTATATTGAATATGTTCTACGTTTTTATGTTCCCTATGGCCTATTTGATAACTGCAGATGCAAATACATACTAGAAATCCATTTTTTCATACGTTAACAACAAATCAAAAGTTTAGTTTGAAAATTATTTTGTAAAATTTGAGTGCGTAACTGAGTTTTAAACTGTCAAAATTCGTTTTAGAACAATTCAAAGACAATCGTTAAGGCCATAGACTTATATTCTATTTTATCAACTAACTGATAGAGTAAATTGCTGGCAATGAAAATGTTTAAAATAATTACAATAAATGTTTTACGAATGGTTGGAAAATGTGGTCTGATTTTGTACCGAAAGCAATCGCAGAAAAATAAAATCGGTCCGAATCGGACTAAAAGCAATCCAGTGGAACAAAAAAACAATATAAATAAAATTTTATAACATAAAAGAATAAAACAAGTAACCATTATAAAACACACATAATTCAAAAACACACAAGTCATGCTGATTTTAGATTTATTAATTTAATTCTATTATTTTTTTTTCAATAGGTACCCCACTTTATATATTTTATCAAAATGTGTATTATGTATTCCATCTTATTAAATTTTTGTACTATAAAATGGGGGCCTCAGCACGGGTAACCCACCCAGTGAGGCTAACATTATATAAACTATTCTATAAAATTGTAAACTAATGTTTCAAATAAATAAAAAAAAAATATATATATATATATATATAATATGCATAAATGTGTGTTACTGCAAAAATACGAAAGCGCTTAGTTCGGTTACGAGGTTAGGTAACAGCAAAAAGCATATAAACATTTTCATTTCGGACTTTACAAAGCCATTTCGGGAAATACCACGATTTATGGGTTAAACCTAAGATATAATAATGAAAGCGTTTAATTGGGCTCTAGGTTGCTTTAAGTTATTTTATTTTTATTTATTAAACGCCCAATGGGTTTTACATTTTGGTAGTACAAATAATTCATGACAGATTATTTAACATATACAGAAATAATAAAAATAAAATTTGATAAAAAAGCACATAAGTCATAAAAATGTCTATGTTAAATATGTCAATATCACCTAAGTACTGATTTCCCATAGTGTGAAATCGTTGTATCGGAGAGTGGGCAATGTAGTTCCGCTTATGAATGCTACAGTAGAATAGTGTATTTTGTCGTGTAGTTACTGTCGGTATTCGTAAGTTTATGAGTTGCAGTAGTTCGCAACAGTCAAATTAGAGTTAAGTATTTTGAATAAAAATGTTAAGTCGTTTATTTTACGTCTGTCTTCTAGTGTGTGTATTTTTAAAACATTTAATAATAAATTATATTTCAAGTTTTCTAGTGGGATATTTAATTTAAAATTTATAAAACGCAGAAATTTTTTTTGTATTCGCTCAATGTTATTAATGTGAATTTTGTAAGATAGAGACCAAACTACCGAGTTATATTCTATTAGGCTTCTAACTAGAGATACATATAATAATTTAATGACTTGTATGGAATTAAAGTTTTTGGTTGTTCTTAATACGAAGCCTAGTGTTTTCATACCTTTGTTTACAATTTGGTGGATATGATTGGCGAAACTTAGTTTTTCATCCAAAATAAATCCAAGATCTCTCATTTCCGTGACTCTTTCTAAAGCTGTGTTATTGATGGAATATTCGAATAAAACAGGATTTTTATTTCTGAAGAAAGTCAAGGTTTTGCACTTTTCTACATTTAAGAATAAATTATTTTGAACGCACCAATCTTTAAACATACTAATATTTGACTGAAGTATATGGCAATGATTTACATCAGTTATTTTCTTGTATAGCTTGATATCATCAGCAAAGAGTAATACCTCGACATCGTTGAAACAATTGGTTATATCATTGATGTTAGATTATGCTTGATAATTTACCACAGTGAAGTGGTAAAAGTCTGAAAAAGTTTGTAAACACTTCCATTACGAACTTTCATATAATCGTCGCGGTAAAACCTGGTATTTAAAGACAAATTCTATTATTTATCGAAATGCTCATCTAAGTCCGAAATGAGAGTTTTTATTTAGGCCAGGTGAGGAAATCCGTGTTAGGTTAGGTTAGATGAGATTAGGGTATGTTAGTTTATGTATTGCAATGCAATTTGGGAGGTGGGTATGCGTACCGCCGCCACGGGAACCATTTATTGAATAACCAACACCTCTGCCATAGGTCACCCCAAGTCGTTCGATACGTTTGGTGACTTAGCAGAGGTGCCCGGGTTCATGGAGTGACGTTTGCCCGGATCTTGACGGGAGATGCGTCTGCCCACAAACGGCGCACAGTGATTCGTTTCATACAAGCTAGACGCTAATAAGTCACTTTTGAATTCCCAAAGAATGACGGCATGGCGACATTACCAGATAGACTGGATAATAAATGCATGCTTAATTGGGGTGATTAGTGCACGCATTGACTCATACCAGAGGCCTAAAGTCGAATAATGTGTTTTGAAATTATCATTTGCATTTATTCGCTCGTCACAGCTCGACGTTTAAAGTTGTGTACTAAGTTTGAAAAGTGTTTTTTTTTTCAGTTTTGTAAAATGGTGGCTACTTTGGAAGGTATGTTTTAAAGTTTTTTTTTAATACATTAGTGTAAATAATTTTAGTTGTTTTTTAAATAATAAATAAGTTTTGTGTTTTTTTTTGGCCTAAAAAAAATTAAATTTCTAACTTCTCGAGAGTTTATCTCAAGAGTATATCAAAATCGCACGATAATTTTCTTTTTTTTAAATAGTGCAACTAATATTCTATTCATATCAGTTTCGATATTAACCCACACGAATCCACATTATTATTATTTTTTCATTTTACAGGAACCACATACGAGATTTCCAGGCTGGAATTGTTCGTGACATGGAAGAGTTTGCCGAAGAAAGAAAGGCTTGAGGGAATGTTTAACAAAAAATTAAGTATATTTGAACATGATAAGCTCAGTGCAAGCGGTGAAAAAAAGTTGAAAAACCAAAAAAGGCTTATCTATATCTTTGAATATTAGCAGAAAATGGACCGTAATTTTAGCAATTTATTACACTCCAAATACACTTTTTTTTACTTTTTACATATAATTGTTTTATTATAAACCTCAAATACTATATTAACACTACACCATCTCTTTCCCCCGTACAGCGCCATCCTGCTCACCCAAAACTAGGCGAACCAGGCTGCGCAGACGCCTTCTGCGCATTTCCTACTCTCGAGTCGCTACATAAACCACGCCCCGCAACAAGGAATGGCCTATATAAAGAGCTGCGAGCCCTAAATTAAACCAGTTCGTCTGTAGCTCGCTCTTGACTAGTACGCTCTCTTAGTTGCGCTTCGTCCTTTGGCACGACCCTCTAAGGAGTATTCTACTACCATAAGTAAAGCACCAACCAGACCCCGACTGATGCCTTAGTTGCGCTTCGTCCTATGGTACGACCCTCTAAGCAGAACCACAGTCAGTTTTGTTGTTCCCAAAGCCTAAACAGCAAGGTTCCCTCCGATTCCTTGCTCAGTTAATTATTATTATTGTGAATTGATACATTGTGACTATTTTTACTATATGTGATCTGTGAACTTACTTTAAATAAATAACATTTTACCAACAATTGTGTTATACACATTATTTAAAAATTATGAAAAAAAAAATTTAAAAAAAACGATTTCCTCAATGGAGGGTAAAAATAATTTAATAATGTGTAAGAGTTTTTAGCGTCTAGCATGTATGAAACGAATCTCTGCGGCGTGGCAGGACGGATCGGGTGAGAAAAAATTTTTGACCTCTCCAACAGAACTCTGTCGGAACATCACCTGGCACCGCAGTAGGTGGGATAGATTCATATTTTTATTTTTATTTTTTATTTTATTTTATTTTATTTGGAAAACCAACAGTTACATTATTTACTTAGGTGTATTTACATATGTATATGTTATTGAACCAATAATAGGTTTTCACTGGTGTGTATTAATTGTATCGGTCACTTCTGGACGCATAGACCCCCAGATTCCTACCCATACCTTTTTCCTTCCCAGCACCTTCTCTCCTTCCTTTCCTAAAAAGACCCCTCACATAGCATCCTCAAATATGACATAAGCTCTGATGAGAATCATTTTCCTTAGGGCCTCCTCCTCCTTCATATGTGGGGCTAATGTAAAAAAAATGAAGAGGAAATTTACAATAAAATGTAGAAATCGTTTTCGTTATTGGCAAGACCTAAGATTTGCTTTTTAGCCGGGATTTGGCGGACTTTTACAGTAACTCGTATCATACACATAATATGTATGTCATATTTCACCCGCCATAACACAGGGTCATCCCTAGCATGGAGGGTGAAATATCACAAAAAAAAAAACTATTTGTACTTTCAATAATTCATGTATTAAATAAATAAATATATCGGAAAAATATTTCATATTTCCACAGTGAGACGCTGGCATATCACCGCTACAGTTAACGCGATATTAAAATATTTATGACTCGGAAAACGTAAGAACCTACTTGTACGACTTCCATGTGTAATGTTAATTGACTCAAAGCTTGAATAATAAATCAAAAGAAAAACTCCATCCCGAAAATATTAAATTACATGTGAATGAAAATAATGTTGAGAATCCAGAGAACATGACTTTAAAATACATTATCTACGCATCTCGAGCAGGGCCCGGCTCATTAATAATAATATAATAGAATAATACTAGGAAAGTCCCTCAAGCCTACGCTTGTAAACATTAAGTGGCAAAGGCTATCATGTAATATGTTTTATTAGTAATTTCATAGAAAAAACACAACTTTTGGTATTCCTTGGTTTCGTAGTACCTAATTATAGCTCTAAAGAAAAATGTGTTTGAAGTTTTTAAGCAGAGCAATCAATCAGCGAACATTCAAGAATGAAATTGTACGTAAGTTTTAAGAACTTTGGATGACCAAAAAGAACAAAGTTGCTAAATTTTTTGACCTTCCGGCGCGTATACACTTGCGAACCTAACCGCCGATAAAGGAACAAACCAACCGCAATCGGCGGTTCGCACCATTTGCGGTTGGTTTGTTTCTTTCACATGATTCGTGGTTCGACTCAGCGGGTCGGCTCGCAAGTGTATAAGGACGAATATATTAGAAATAAAGTTAAAAAGTAGCTACCAGCGGCAAAACCATAATTCGCCAACAGACCCCCCCCCATCACTTTAATAAAGTATTTATTATTAATGAAATCGTTATTACGAAGTAAACCATGTTTGCTTGCTTTTGAAATAAAAAACCGAGCTCTAACAACTGTCTAGGTATAGATCAACGAAACTATTTTTGGGTGGCAAAATCATATCGATAGCGGAAATTTGATATTCTGTAAAGGACAAAATATGCAAAAATTTGTAATATGTGTCATTTTTCTCCGTTTTTTTCTCATTCGATCTGCGTCGTCGAAATATGTCTAGAAAATGAGTGTACTTTACCACGGGCATTTTAATACGATTTTTAAATGAAAAAATAATTTTAATTTTAATTTTCAACGGAAATTTACAAAAAATAAGTATTCTGAAAGTTATTTTGGTAAATTTACGACTAGACGCCGCATGCCACTACACTTTTAATAGGCATATATTTAATATAGCGGCGGCTTATCGTAAATTTAATGTAATTTTTAGTGTTATTTTATAATCTTATATATAAAAACGAATCGCTAATATGTTGCTAAGCGCAAATCTCGAGAGCAGTTGAACCGATTTCGCTAATTATTTGTTTAGAATATTCCTTGAAGTACGAAGATGGTTCTTACGGAGAGAAAAATCGGATAATTTCAAAAAACCTAACGACTATCGCACGTTTGACAGTTCGCGTGTTTGAGAATGACATTGTTAAATCAGGCTTCTATTTTTGAAAATCTTTAAGTGTATAAATTTATTTAAAGTAGATAGGTACTCCCCTAATAGTTTCAATCGAATCATGAATTTCAAATATTTTAAATACGTACCTATGTTAGGTACCAAATTTAATATACATGAAATATGGAAATTTGAATAAAAATTGTAAAAGGTGGCACGCGGGCTGTTTAAAAACTGAATGTACTGGGATTGAATATATGGAAAGCGGGAGGGAGGGAGAGATGTTGGAGGGGGGGGAGGGGGAGGGTAGGGAGGGGTGGGGGAGTGGGGGGGAGAGGGGAGGGGGGAGTGGGGAGGGAGGGCGGTGAGAGGGGGGGAGGGGGAACCCCCCTTACACCATGCGGGCGAAGCCGCGGGGAAAAACTAGTAGGTAATTCATAATTATAGGTCTACAAAAGCAGGAAGTATGATTTTTTTTAATGAAATAAAAATTTCGTTCCACCCTCTTAAACAATTAACATTTTGTGCTTTAAAGCAGCTCAAATTTCCATGATCGATATCCATCATGAGTTATGGAGCTTTGAAATATCTATGTAATTAACTGTCAAAAACCAAGAAAAAATGGGAAGAATTTGTCTAAATTTTTCTATACGTAAAGGATGTGTTATTACTGGCAAAATAATGAATTCTAACAGGTATTATTATTAAAGCTAGTAACATAACACAGCGCCCTTGAGGTGATTTTCCACAAAAACGGCGCTATATAAATTAGCCAATTATTATTATTATAATACAAAGGAAAATCTTGAGAAATTGCAAGTCCTGATTCAGTGTGGAATACGGAATGTTGTTCCTATCCATATCCATTATGCCCAGTCAAACTACTCTGGAATAATGAATTGGAATCACTATTAATACCATGCCTTTACACTGAATTCTGTTAGAAAATCACGGTGGCTTCCGGACGCCATAGAAAGCTTCTGTACACAGTATACACGGCATTCGACCGACGAGTCCTTGACTGCAGTCCGTACACTGGCTTTCATTACGTGAAAGCGCATCGGGCTAGAGTCCTGGTCGGCGTTTCCGTGAATTGAATCGTAAGGTGTTTTCTTAGACCTCCTATTCTGGTTACAGACTACTTGTGTGGACAATGTGTCCTGAAACACGTTTCTCGAAAGCACACATCACATAATCACGTATCTGGCCTGATAAAGCGCTTCTAAAAATAAAACGTAGATAGAAATTAATGACTAATGTTTCTACTATTATTATTACTAGCGCAGTCCCGTGGAAAGTCGGGGGATTTTAAAAGAAAATATTATTATCAATTGTCTTCTTAACATAACCATTTTTTGTTGACAAATTAGAGAACATAATAATGCTTTAATATCAATAGTAATTTGGGAGAGCGGGTTTGGGTAGCGCCGCCCCGGAAACAATTTATTGTATTACCAACACCTCTGCCATAGGTCGCTACAAGTGCTTCGATACGTTTGGTGACTTAGCAGGGGTGCCCGGGTGAGGTTTCGTTTGGGGTGAGGTTTGTCCGGATCTTGGCGGCGGATGCATCTGCCCACCAATTGCGTGGCAGGCCGGATCGGGTGAGACTGGTTGAGGAAGATCTTTCAGACCTCTTAGACCTTGTAGACCTCTCCAGCAGGACTCTCGGAACATCGCCTTACTTGCAGTGGCGGAGATTTATTCATATTTCCATCACTCTTGGACACACTGACCCCCAAATTCCTACCCACCTCTCATACCTTTTTCTTTCCCACGACTTCCTCTTCGTCCTTTCCCTAAAAATACCCTCCACGTAGCATCTCCAAAGATGACATAGGCCCTGATGGGAATCCTCAGGGCCTCCTGTGTGGAGCTAATGTAAAAAAACTATAATAATAATAAATCTTTAAGCAAACTTTCTAATAAACTTGTGTTTATCGTAATTGACCTGACAGGTAATGTTGTCAAATTTAAAAAAATATATAAATTCAAATATCGAATTGATGGTTAGTTAATAAAAATAATATTTGGATAATTTGCATAGCGCCGTTTTTGTAAAAATCACCTCAAGGGCGCTGTATGATGTATTTCTACAATGTTACTCCTAACTACAAACTATAACAACTTATGGCTAAAAATTGCGTCCATCGGTTCATCGATCACCGATACGAAACTATTTTTACAATTATTTTACCAATGAACGCGATGCTGCGCAAAAATGTACTGTACAGGCAGAAAATATTATATAGGACCGTACTTTCCTGGGAAGTCACTTGAGATTAACACTGTTTATTGTTAGTTAGCATATTACAAAGTGATTTTAGGGCCATTTTTCAGTGATGGCCATTAAACAAAATACACACTATGAAATTTTGTTAGAAGATAACCGAAAATTTGGTGAAAATGATTAATATTAATAAAAAAATTATTTTGGGAAAAAATTAATTAAAAAACACACAATTTGCTTACCTTGAAAAAATTATGAAATAAGGAACTCCAGTGAAAAATATTATGGCTTTAAAAAAATATGTTCATATAGACCAAGAAACGCTGATTCTGAATATATAAGTTTTATTTCATAATATTAAACGCAGAGTTTTTAAAAAAATATTAAAAAGTGCATTTTTAAACCTCTTCACAAAACACAGCGTTAAGTTGGCATTACTGAAATGGTTAACGGTGACGTCACTGTTAACCTGTCACCTGGTGTCCCTGGTGATAGTGTGTATTGACATTTGAAATGACTTGAAGTGCACACGTACCTATGCAATTCAACATTTCGTGTGTTTGGTTTATTTTCATACTGTTTATAGAGATTTAGATAAATAATAGTTATTGTGTTTATTGAAACATAATTTAGGCCCTCAACAATTAACGAAAAGGGCTATATTTGCGGACAATCTGCAATAAATTTGGCTATTTGAGGTTAAAGTCGTCCTATTTTGACATTTTGTTATGTATTTTCAAATTGTTTTTAGTATAGGGCTTTTTATACAAGTTGTTACACACTCGTCATGATCAGTGTATTATAAATACCAGTGTTTCTGTATGTATTATACATAAAACAATGTATCTACAAAGTAACGCCTGACACAAAACACGATGTCACATGTATTTGCAATGAAAGAGATGATTTATTGTTTTTATATTGCACTTTGATTAAATACAATAACAGTAGCGGTGAAATGTGGACATTTTACCAATGTTTTTCTATATTAAAAGCAGTTAACCTTGAATAAAAAACACACCTCACACCTAAAAGTCATTGCAAAGCATTCCGCCATGATTATTCTGCGTTCTTCACAGTGTTGCCAACAGTTAGAAGTGAAATTTCCCTAGAATTTCACATTTACGCAATTACCTACGTAGCCACCTGATTGTGTAACACTAATCCTGTTATATGTTAATTAATATGATAATTAATTGGAAAGATATCGGAACTTGGTAAATATACTAATAATACCGTGATTTTCCAAATAAAACACTTTTTGCTACGTGAAGTAATAATTTAAAAGTACGAATACACTCACCACTGAATTAGAAACTGAATTCCAAATAAAAAAAAACACTTTGCAAAATAAAAATCATAAGCAACCCGCCGCTCATTTGTACCAAGCGTGGTATTTTGAAGACGGTACGTTCCATAATATCATTTTGAGTTGTCAGTGTTAAAAATAACATTGCATGTAAGTACATGAACAATAATTAAGATTCATAGGAATTCCAAAAAATATATATACGTATATATATATATATATATATAAATATTACCAGTAATATTGTCATATGTAATAAAAATTTTGCCAGAGTTCGAAATTTCCCTAGATTTTGTCCTGATTTCCCTTATCCCTAAAAAATATTTTTCTCCCCTAGATCTAGGGAAATTTCCCTCGACATGACATCACTGATTCAAAATGACAACTTAAAAAGTAAAAAACTATGGGTGGGTGAAGACCACCATAGATACGGTGCGTTTCTGGGAGTCTTTAAAAATTAAAACTTTGACAATTATTTTAACTATTAAAACTAACTATAAAAATAAAAATAAAAATGCAGTTATTTAAGTTTGAAGGTCTTTATTCATTAAAAAAAATAAAAAAATTGGACTGGAGTTCTCTATTCTAGAAGAAGGGTGAAGTCATCCTACGTGATAGCCGTGAATTTACGTGTCTAATTAAGGGTTGAAGTTAGCTGAATCGACTATAAATTCAAATATAGAGCTGGTAGAGAATTATATTATAATCAGGTTAAGATTAGTTATGTTAGAGTCATATTAGATCGGGTTAGTTAATATCTGGTATCTAACACGTCTTTGGTATTCATGTAGCTTAATTCCGTGAACCATAGAGATGGAAGAGGGTTAGCGAAGGTAAAGAAGAGATAGTATAATACTTAGGTTACGTTGTAGGTATCGCAGTCAGAGTTTCCACGAACTGGAACTTCACCCACAGATGTGTTGCTCGCATGCATCAATTCTAATTCGAACAACATACTTAGGGTGGGCCATAAAAATTTGCACTTTTGAAATAATCATGAAAAAAATACGTATTGTATTTAAATAAATGATTATTGATAAAAACAAAAATATGCTGGAAAATCATTTCGTCAAAATGGCCGCCATCTCGCCGCTGGCATTCCTCACATCAGGCCCTTAGATTTTCTAAAACTTTTCGACACAAATCTCGGGGTATGTTGACCATTTCTTGGTGGTTGTTCTCTTTTAATTGGAGTATAGTCGCTGGTTTGTTTACGTAGACTCGACTTATAAGATAATATAGATATATATACACAAATATATCCCATAAAAAAAATCAGCTAGGGTTATATCCGGGCTGCGGGGAGGCCATGGAATATCTCTCTATTTCTTAAACCAATTTTTTATTGCTCCATGGCCGCCCTGCTTTTCTGCCGGTTTCTTCGAAATTTATTTATTTAAATGAACACTTGGGCACTGATTAATACTCTATAATTGGTGATGCGAACGAAATAGACGTCTTGCATCATCGTTTTGTAAAAAAAATAGAATTAATTGTTGAACAGAAAAGAACAAAATCATTGTTTTTGTAAAAATGTTTTACCTAGAAAGCGCATTACTGTCCCGCACCAAATCGATCCATTGTGAATAAATTTACAAGAAACGAGGAGCCACGCATAAGTGAACCCGCTCTCCTCCCCCATTCGGAATCCCCGCTAGCACGATTACAAAAGTGCAAATGTGTATTTTTTTTTTTTTTTTTACATAAGCTCCACACAGGAGGCCCTGAGGCAAATAATTTCCCTGAGGGCCTATGTCATCTTTAGGGATGCTGTGTGGAGGGTCTTTTAGGGAAAGGAAGGAGAGGAGGGTTCTGGAAAGGAAAAGGGTTTAAGGGGTGGGTAGGAATCTGGGGTTCAGTGTGTCCTGGTCATCAGATCTAAACACACCTCATCCCATGAACCCGGGCACCCATGCTAAATCACCAAACGTAGCGAACCACTTGGGGTGACCTATGGCAGAGGTGTTGGTTATCCAATAAAGGTTCCCGGGGCGGCGGTACCCTTTCCCGCCTCCCAAATTGAAGTATGGCCCACCCTACGCAAAGTATCTACTTAAAATAATGAGGAGGACTAAGCAAAACTAAAAGCTTTATGTATTCAATAACATTTTTATTCAATTTATAAAAAAACTTTTTTTGTTTTATTTTTATTTTTGGGGTGTTATGCCGTTATGCGCTACCTCCTTATTTAGCCGTGAAAATCTAAAAACAGTTTTATAATGCCTTCAGAAGGCGAAAGAGAAGTCACGCGTAACAATAATTAACACAGCAGAATCTGCTTATAAATAAACAGATTTATTTTTTATAAATTGAATAATAATATTATTGATTGAATACATAAAAGACGAATTTTAAATTAAAATGGGGTTCTACAAATTAAACTTGAAAACAATAAACAAAATCAAAAGCTGTTTCGCAATGAATATATACATACAATCCTAAATGTGTATTGTTTGGGTGAACTCATTCAACAATTAGATATGATATATTATAATAATTATTTATAAAATTCAGGGTGTCCTTACAATTTCTCCTTCGTCCCCGCCGAAGTCCAGCCACAGCAGCCTTTCCCCGTCGTCTGCCGAGGACTTGAGGCGGTGGAAGGGCGCGCGCCAGAGAACGCGGCCGCCCGCACGCAGCGCCGCGCCGCCCTCGTAGTGCAGCCACAGCTGGGCGGGCCGCCCCAGGTGGGAACACCCTGCGTAAGAACAACAGATTAATGTCGGCTTTAAACCATTTCAAATTAATATAGCAAACTATTTTCGTAACTTGACCATCATCATCGGCTGCTAGTTACATTTCTAGAAATAGGGAGAGTCCTGAAACGCTTTTATGTTAACACTGCGCGTGAATGCTTCAAAATGTTCAGAGTCAGTGGACTACGACATCCCCAAACGAGGTATGTTGTAAGGCTGACGGGAGTGGGGAAAAAGAAGAGGACGTTTGGTAAATGTCTATTATACCAAACACGGCGAAAATCGTTTCAAGCAATTTCGATTCTTAATTCACCACGACGTACCTATGCACCACTCTGGAATATACAGTATTGGCATAATACGTACAAGGTGTCCGGAAACTCATAGTACACGTGAATCTACATCACCCGAAAGTTTTTTTTTTTACGATCTGAGCATTTCGATTTTTTTTTACTTTTTATAAATTTTTTCGGCAAGGGTTTAACAAAAATATGTTCGATGTATTTTAAAAGACATTAAACAGCTGATATTAACCCCATCCCTCAGTGTTGCAATAATAGGCAACACTGAGGAAATATAAGAAGGCGCTGCAAAAAAGCGGAAAACCTTTGCACGACGATGTTGTCTCCCATCCCACATGCCGCCTGTAGTCCCGAAAAACCCTCTGGATGGAAAAAAAGTCTCCTTCAATTACCCCTCACTCCAGAGGATAGGTGGAAACTTGAATAGCAATCGGCCAATGTGAGAAATCCCCATCTCGTGCACGACCCCACTGACAGACAGCCTGGGTTCTAACTGCTCCTTAAACTCTGGTCCGCCTACAATAGGATAAGGTGCTCCCACAGCCGCTGTGACCACATGATGCACGGATGCACTTAAAGAGTCAGCGATGGGAGAATGCGGTGCGGTGCAGACCACCGAAAATGTAGTCAACTAATGCCCACTCCATTCATTCAACAGTAATTGATGAGGTTCACAGGGCGACACGTGGGATTATGGACTGTCTCGCAGACATAAATGTCCTACAGGATCCCATACCATATGAAAAAAGGTGAAGAATTAACCACACAGCGAAATTTTAGATCAGATTCAGATTATATTTACTCGAAAACGAAAGCACAAATCAAAAAAGTTACACTACAAAATCGACACCAAATATGACGTAGACTCACCAGCTTCCTGCTTGTACTATGAAATTCCGGACAACGTGTACACGTCGCAGGCCGATCGTAAAATCAGGCAGATCATGATGCGCCTCAGACACTTCACGATCTGCCGCCAGGCACTTGATGTGGCTAGGCGCATCATGATCTGACTTATTTTACGATCGGCCTACAACATATATACTGCTCTCGGCATCTTGGTGACTTCTATTAGTTATTTATGTCGAGGGATGCGACAAGTTTAGGTTTCCAACATTAATTCGTCCTGCAGGCTTATTACAGAGAAGCCCCTTTGGCGTTTTACCCACCATCCTACTTACCTACATTACTATTAAGTACCTATACATACATGCCTATCAATATCATTATTTAAGTGAAGGTGTGATTCTAATGATAGAATACAAAAAGTTGACAAGGTTACACAAAGTATTGCCCACTATTGAAAGTGAATTGGTAAATAAATGATCTACATGAAAATATTAGTCAAAACATTGGTAGGAATCTCTCAAATTGGTTTCTGTGTACGAAAGGAGGACAGGTACGAGTAAAAATGATCACTGATAAAAGGAGTAAATACACACGACGTGCTGTCCTTACCTTGTTTTTAAACGTGTCCTTAACCCAGATTATTTCAAATTTTGATTGAACTTTTGTGTATCTTTATTTCTTATTCACTAGATTTTCTAAAGCACGCAAAATTATGTCATGAATTTATTGCACAGTATACCTATTTTCAGCCCAAAGCAGAAGACACGATTCCGTTTAGTAATAAAAGTCTAAAATATTTCCAAGAAATTCGTTAATAAGGTCAGAATTATTTTCACATAATTCTCCTCAGATGATTCGAGCCTATTTGCAGACCCATATTAAATATTCTCCTCCGACATGAGACACAACTTCTTACGAGACCTCACTTGAAATCTACGAGGATTTCTTGACATTTTCATTGTATATGTTCATGTATTCTGCCCAGTACCAGATAATATAACATTTAAACTACAATAAGCCCTTTTCAAAATTAGGATTATTTTGGGCCTACCTATTTAAGACCTCTGCTCCATTTCACCTAGGAACGATCTTTCTAAGAGCATTTTATCGGCTGGTCTCTAGCTAAGCATATAATTGCACTAAGAATATAATATTTTTTTATCTGATCTGTCTCGCTCTATTTTCATTTTCTTCTGCCACGATAGGTGAAAATTATCAAGTCACATATGCATTGTAGTCGTGACACAACATAATATATCTATCCATGACCATACTATTTTATTTTTAGATTAAAATGAAGTGAAAAAGTACCATAGGTGTGTAAATGGCACGATAGGTTAAAATTATCTCCAATTCATACGCATTAAGGTGGTCCAGGCCTACATAGTAATTTTTTTTTCAAATACAGATGAAGCCACTCATTTCAGATTCCTATTATGTGTAAAAAATTTCAGCCCCTATCTTAAATACAAGGGGGTGCTCATCGAATTAGAAGTTTCTGACAAAAGTTCTGGATTTTAAGTAAAACACGTAATTTAAGGTTTATTGATATTACAAGTATTTTAGTCAAACAAGTATAAAACGTATTTAAATTTGAACAAAATTTGGTAACAAAGCAATAATTAACATAATATTAGTCGCAATCTTTCAAAACTATGTTTGTTAACTCCATTTCGAATGTTTCAGTAGAAACGATTTTTCTGTTTTGTTCAATGATGTGAAGTAAAAATTGCTTTTCTTCCTCATTCTTAGTGAGTATCGTGTAATCTTCAAATAGTTTAACACCTCTCTCCGCTGTATCATTAACAACACTCAAATTTTTGACTCAGCTTTTGCCTTGAAGGTAATCAACATTGTTATTCCAAGTCTCGGGAGTTAATTGCAAGAAAGAATCGTTGATATCAAGAACTAAGAGCGTTTTCAACGTTCAGAATTTATTTTTTGAACAATGGCCTGTTTCTCAGCGTCAGACAGCTTTTCAGAAAATAGTGTAAATGCGACTAGTTCATCTGACAAATACCAAAAGTGACGCTCTAAGACACCCCTAGCTGCTATACTGATTTCGGAATCAATGGCTTCGTACAATTTTAAGCTATTCCAAAGTATTAAGTTATTTACTGGTGCATCTGCTGCCAAAGACGCTTCGATTCAAACTTTGGTGTAGATGATAACTAACAAATCGAACAATTTGTTTTTCTTCTCTCTTGATTAGTTTAAATCGTAACGTATTATGTAAATATGTCACTTGTAGACAGCTCAACGTACTACAAACTCATCTTTGGACTTATCCTCTAATATGCTAGCATTACTAGAAGTGCTACTGAAGCTGCACTCAAGTTCTAACTCTTGTCTCGACACCACCGAAGATGATGCGTTACTTTTAGCAGCCATTTCTTTCAATTCTTCAGATCTTTGTTTCTGTTTTAGAGAACTTTCTTTGACCTTTTCTAGTTTCTTGTTAATTAAGGTCATAATTATCTTACGTTCTCATCTTTGATCGATGAAAAACGCTCTGTCTTCCGCAATTTTTATCAAATTCAAATGGGCAATATCAAAAAGTTTTTCTAGTTGTTTTTTAAACAAATACTCTCCTTTTCTTTGTGCTTCATAATTTATTCCTCTATTTTTCTTCAATTGCAGCCAGTTCTTAAGAAACTTAATCAATTTTTCAATGCAGTGATTTTGTTGTCTGGTCGGAATACTAGATTTACTCCATACATTTATAAGTTCTTGAATAAGTACATGCGCGGAATCTTTCACATTTTTGGAATCATTTAATATGTAGT
This sequence comes from Limnephilus rhombicus, assembly GCA_929108145.2. Lineage (NCBI taxonomy): Eukaryota > Metazoa > Arthropoda > Insecta > Trichoptera > Limnephilidae > Limnephilus > Limnephilus rhombicus. Next base: position 46,583,080 of record OV815271.1, read on the forward strand.
CATAACGGAATAAAACTTGCCGAAGAGTAGGATGTTGGTTAAGCCTCATCAATGGCTCAATATTTCGAACCCCAAGTAGAAAAATTTAGTTTTTTTTTTAGTAGATGAACACATTTTACTACACTGATTAACTTCACAGTCTACTAAATAAGTATCAAATACTGTTCAAATTTGTCTATAAAACTCTTCAGTAGTTTATTTAAATATTTATTTAATATTTAATTAAATGAAGACAATATAAGCGAAACTCAATCGAAAATCTGAAAACAGAAAAATCAGAAAAAGATATTGACACATCTGGGACTCGATGACTGAGTTTCGCTTATATTGTCTTCATTTAATTAAATATTACAATTTGAGGTTTTACTCATAAACTTAAAATAAAAATAAAAATATTTATTTAATAGTTTACAAAAAACTGGCCCGTAGCAAAAAGTTAAAATTAAGCATTTTACACAAAAAATTCAAAAACAACACTCGATCGAGCACCCCTTTCTGCTTGAGCTATCTCGCTGAAATTTTACTACCTTATTTCTATGAATACGTGCAACAAATTCACGGGGTGGCCAAATGAAAAATAATTAATAAAAATTTTTGGACCACCTTAATACGCATTGTAGTCGTGACACAACTTCTATCCATGACCATACTATTTTCTTTTTATAATAAAATGAAGTGAAAAAGTACTAAGTTTGTTTCCACTGCCAACGCTTCCGGAAGAAAGCTTCCGGCCGCGGCGTCAGCATAACTTTCGTCCTGACAAAGGCAATATTATTTTGTAATTTAATAATCTAATAAAGACAACACAACTACTTTTTACAAATAATAACATGCATTGTCCGTATGACATTGCTCAAATAATAAAGCATTTATTTTTATAGCTATCAAGTCACTTGTAAATGCACTTGTGTTTTTTTTTTTTAAATAACTTAATGAGTGTAGCCTCACATTGTAATATTTAATCATTGAAGACAATATCAGCGATTCTCAAACGAAATTTTGCAATAGAAAAATTAGAAAAAGATACGGTCGCGTCTAGGAGTTGAACCTAAGACATTTAGCCTTGCCTCTGTTCTAACCACTAAGATAATTCGACCTTATCTCTTAGGTATTTAACTGTATCATATTTCGACTAGGAACACTACGACTACGAACAGTATTTTAATTTTCTTAACACATATCTTTATTGGCTGCTATCTTTATGTACGATAGCAAGATTCTTCCCGAACTAGATTTAGAATCTAGATAGTGTCTTGGATAAATAAATCCATTTTTATCTTAATGTGCGACATCTATTAATTTTTCTGGAAGTTTGGTAGAATTTTTTTTTTTTTAATTTTTGGAAAAACTGTAATGTTCGTGGCTTTGTTCGTCCTTAACCTTAGTGGTTCAATTCCTAGATGCGACCGTACCTCTTAACTGATTTTTCTGTTTCAAATATTCGATTGAGAGTCGCTAATATTGTCAATGATGAACTCATTTAGATTTTTTCCAAGAATCGTAAAGGAAAGCTACTCCAGACGAAATAAAAACAGCTTTTTTATTTTTTTCCAACAATAAATACAATGAATTCATCTCTGTAATATGTATTTGCTTCTTTTCAAATACATCTACTTCAATTTCGATTTTGTTTTCGTGAATGAATGAGAACAAATCTCGGAAGTGAAAATTAACACACTTCCCGACATCCGATCGAGCTGAAACCCAGCAGATAGACTCGTTATCGGTGACAATGCATTCTATGAATATATTTTTGTGGTACTTTCGCACACACACACACGCACACACGCATTTTTCTGAAATTTGATGACGTAATATTTAAAAATTTACAGCAGTTATAATATTTATACGAAACAAATGTCGGTACCATCCCATTAGGATTTAGCTTAGATGTTAGCGGTGTTCATTTAATTTAGTCAGTCCCTGGGGAGAAAAGTTCAATCTTCAAACATACCAATTTTATTTTTATTTCAAGTGTTTATAAGTTTTTTATTTCAAACATACCAATTTTATTTTTATTTAAGTGTTAAGACATTTTAAAAGTTCACTGCAGTATTCATCCAGTCCCTGGTGAGAAAGGTTCAATCCTCAGTCAAACCAAAAAATAATCTTTGAAATCGGCTACAAGCCAGCCCTGGAGATGGTGCAACTATGTCGAAAATTGAAAATAGATTTATTTTAGTAAAAAAAAGCATTATAAGGGTTGTTTTTTTTTCCTCTTTGATTTCGGGAGAAAGATTTTAAATTACTTCGATGGTATTGTGGGGTCTTTGTTCACCAAAAATAAAAAGAGTGAATTTTGGTATGATTAAATAATTATAAAATAACAGAAAAATAAATATTGAATTAACGTATGATTAAATATTTATTTACGAACTGATGACAATCATTTATGTACCATCGTAAATGGTTCGATCAGTTGTGTAAAATTTATAAAACGGGAATAATATCTATCCTAGATCCAACTGTCGACTAGGTATACATATAATTTGTAACAATTATAATAAACAATAATTATCAGCCTGAAACACTCATCAACATTGAAAAATCTTCCGAGAAAAGATACTTGCCGCCAACGGGACTTGAACCCGTGTCCTTCTGATTGCCGGTCAGCTGCTCTTGACCACTGAGCTATGGGGGCTTATCAAATACCCGCCAAATAATTCAATATATACTAGTATTTCATTCAACAATTACTGCTTATTATATTTTTTCCCATCTGAAAACAATCAACTTTATTTTTGCGAGAGAGACATTGTAAGTGTTAAATCCCTCGCTAGGTGGCGTCGAGACAAATTATGACTACATTTTATTGGGGAAATAACTTGTCAAATATTAATTATTATTTTTAATTTATAAACTAACATTTAGACAGGTTCAAGTCCCGTTGGCGGCAAGTATCTTTTCTCGGAAGATTTTTCAATGTTGATGAGTGTTTCAGGCTGATAATTATTGCTTATAATAATTGTTACCCTTTGTGCTCTGCATAAAAAATCTTGTCTAAATGTTAGTTTATAAATAAAAATAATAAACATATAATTTGTTTTTAAATACTCTTTCGTGGATCTTTGTGATGACTTGAAGTGTGATTTAAGTCATTTTACAACCCTAGAAAAAAGAAGACAATTTGCCGACTTATCATGTTTATACAAAATTATTCATAATAAGCTTCTAACTACTCACTCTCTGAGCAATAATCATATTAAAGTTCCTAATAGACGTAATTTAAGAAGTCTTAATATATTCCATCTTCAATTATTTAATAACAATATTGCGTACTTCATCCACTGTCTAGAATGTGTCGTCGGTATAATACCATAGAATGTGACCATAAAGATATGTACGCAAACAGTCTCACATACTTCAAAAAACAAATCAACGATCTTCTAGCATGATATGCCATGGAGAACAATTATGTAATTACTTTATTATTATGCCTTTTCTTTATTTCTTCTCTTTCTCTGCAGGTTATGTTTTATGTTTGACGCTACTACTTTTTATATCACTCTGCTTAGTAACAACTAAACATTGATGATGCATGCTGTGAACATTTCTAATTGGAGTATTAATATCTATGTACTCGTACATCCCAACGGCAATTTTATAACTATAATAATTGTTAACACTGTAAATGTTTCAAACGATAAATAAATAAATTGTTCCGTGGTTTGTTATTAGATTAGCATATATACATAATATATCAATACTCACTGAATACGAACTCCTTCTGCTGCATGACCGCCTCGTGCGCCCCGCTGACGAGGGCGCCCGCCCACGCGGCCAGGTCGCGGTGGGTCTCCGCCCGGAGTGCGCGCTGCACGACGCCGCGCGCCGTACCGCAGCGCACGGTGAGCACGAGCGCGCCGCCCGACGTGGCACCCGCCGACAGCGAACCGCCGGCGCTGGCCGAGGCGGGCGCCGCGACGCCGCCCGGGGCGGAAGCGCTGCCGGCGCGCGCCCAGCCGACCAGGCGCAGCGCCGCGAGGGGCAGGGATTCCGCGGGCGAGCCCCAAGCTTCGACGGACCAGGGGGCCACCTCGTATAATCTGAGAAAACATAAAATATTAAAATTAACGTTTTTTTTACTTTAAGATTTTTTGGGAAACTTACCGCATTTGAGTAAATTGAGCTGCTCATATTCGATTTATTCCAGCCTGCGTCAAATTGCATAAATTATAGGAATTCGTTTTAAGTATGAGCATACCTAATAACTTTTGCTTCTCTACGGTGAGAAGGGGAAGGTTGGAAAATAGTTTGCTTTTTAGTCAGTACACATTGGTTAATGTTCTATATATTTACTTATTTTTGAGAAAATTGAGAGTAAATAGTAAAATTAAGAATTCATAATACATAATAATAATGTTTAATAATAAAATGAACCACTATAATAGTGAATGATAGAAGTGCAACAAAAGTGATTTCTTAGTTACAATTTTATGTTGAGAAGAGGGGAACATACGATTGGGATAAAGGTGCGGGAGAAGATGGGAAGGTAGATGGAGTGATCTAGTTTGAATCCTGTTGTGCAGTGAGTTTTCGTTATATATCCCATATTGCCTCAACTTGGGGGGCGGGTATGGGTACCGCCGCCCCGGGATCTATTTATCGGAAAACCAACACCCCGGCCATCGGTCACCCCAAACGATTCGATAAGTTTGGTGACATAACAGGGGTGCCGGGTTCGTTGGGTTAGGTTTGTCTAGGTGTTGACGGCCAATACATTTGTCCACGTACTGCGTGGCGGGCGGGTCGATTGTGAGAGATTGGTTTAGGGATACCTAACCTGACCTTTCTAGCCGGACAGAATCCCCAAAAGCGATAAATTATGATCAGAGCCTCTTGTGTAAAAATACGAATGCGGCAATAATTTAAAGTTGTATGAATTTGTGGATCAGTGGATAAAGCCAGGTCAAGAAACATTTCTATTCTAAGTGATAGTGTCTCACAAAGATCTTCCGCTCTGTAACATCTATGTAATATGAAATTTAATTGATTGTGAAAACGCTGCGAAAGTTGAGCTTTTTTTCATGCCTTACTTACCAACTAAAATTAAGAAAAATACTGAAATCAAAGTAAGTAAGAAAAAATAAAATAAAAACGTAGGAACGTTGATCACAGACATTTAAAAAAAGCATAATTTAAAACGAAAGGAATACCTTCTTGTATTTGTGTTTATTTTATTTATTTTGTTTTTTAATATCATTAGTTGTAATTTGAACATTGATTTATTTGATTCAATTTTAATTATTATACATATAACTACCTAACTAACCATCACGCCGTTTACCCGCAGAGGTAGGCAGATATTCATACACTCCTTGCCTCGTTTACATTCGTACATCGTCTCATACATGCTCTTCTATTATTCTGACTGACCCGACTCGAGTATCTGTTCCCGAATATCTGTATCTGTTGCTTAAAAAATATATACTAGAGGCACTGCTGAAAACCAGCTGCATTCCGGGTGAAATCCAGAATGTATTAGCGGAGCCTATTTGTTCATAGAATCAATGTTATAAAAAATTAAAAAAGATGTATAAATTTATAAAAAATCTATTGACAATAAATGTTTTTATTATTATTTTGAGACAAAATCATTATTAAAAAATCTAAGAGTTTTACATAAAAAAAGGTTTAGGTTTAACTCATTTTGACCTTAAGGCTCCGCAACCGGGCTAGAAAAGAAGAAGATGGAGAGATACGAAATTACGAATGTTAGAGGAGAACGCTAACATTTTCAGCGACAAAATCGTTCCGAAAATCTTTAATAAAACGCGACGCAAAAATCTCGCAAAAATTGTCTTAAACGGCATTTATAGAAACACTGTGAATTTTTTCATACATATAACTTGTAAAATACTGTAACAAACGTGTTTATAATAATTTTTGGAGCATACTTTGCGATTTTTTCTATCGAGGGAATTTTATACAATTTGCGTTTCGGCGCGGGCAATGTCTAGATATTATCTTCAAGAAATAAAATATATTTTTTAAGAGCTTTAAAACTAAACGTGTTTAAGGAAGATATGTAAGAAATCGGTAGAAATTCGGGTTGCGGGTCCTTAATAATAAGTGCGCTATACCCTTAAAGGAAAACGCCTTTTAAAATAGGAGTTCGGAAGAAACGACGAACCAGTTTTTGCTTTGTAGTTATAATAAATCGACAACAAAAAACCCTGTTCATAGAAATCACCAATTGTTTGGTTTTTTAGTGATCTTGGAGATGCCGTGTATTAAATAAAATCAGAATTGTTGCCTTTGATCTTTAGCCTCTTGTCCCTTATCCCGTTTGATCGGGAAATGGTTATATATTTTTAAAAATTATAATTTTTCAAAATAAATTCAGTTTTAAAATTTCACGGAAAAACGATGTTATTTTTAACGAAATAAATCAGGCCGAAATATTTAATCCCGTAAAAATTTACAAACCCGGTTTGCAAATTGGATTTACCAATTTAAATCTAAAAAGTAAGCGTAAAGTTTCCAGTCTTTATTTCCCACGCAATATTGAGATACAGGTTGATTGAGCACCTAATAAAAAATACACAAGTAATAAAAAAAAAATCCTAATAACTAGATATCGTGCAATCATGTTCAGAAATGTCATTGACGATTATATTACTCTCGGAACAAAAACTTATCGATCCCTTAGCATTAACGCAAAACAAATACACAATTAATAAAAATTCGTACGGATACCATATATTTTCAGAGGTGGATATTTGAAAGGGGTCGAACCTTTTTTAAAAAGTACTTGACCTCTCAAAACTGATTTTTTCTCACTTCTTACTTTCGTATATTAAATTAATATTGAATTTTTATTTAATTAAATTTATTTATTTATTTATTTATTAATTTACGGACAACAGTCCATTAAAAACATATTAATAACACGAATAAAAATACAAAAAAACAGAGATGACAGTGAAGGGAGAGCACATAAAAATTAATAGCAATGACAATATAAAATATAAAAAGTACATATAGAGACACTACAAGTCAAAGCATGAAGAAGCATTTAAATATTGCGTAACGACTGCCGAAAGTCATTTAGTTTTACACCAAAAAAATCAATGCTTTGACTTGCGTTGACAAGTCTCGACATTCTGGATAAGGGAGAATGGTATCCGTAATTAGTAGAATGTTGATTGAGGAACAGCAATTCATTATTTCGAAGCCTACGGGAAGGGATGTTAAACTGGATGAGTTGTAACAATGCAGGTGTATCTGTAATACTGTTGATAATTTTAAATATGCAAATTAGATCAGAGTCCTTTCTACGTTTTTCTAAAGCAGGCATGTTTAAAATGTGTTCAATTTCATCATATGAGTACTTGCCTCTTTCAAGACCCAACCTCCAAGCAATTCCTCTTAGGAAACGATGTTGTACGGATTCGATGTGACAAATGTGGACAGCGTAGAAAGGAGACCAAATGACACTAGCATATTCAAGGTGAGGGCGAACCAGCGAACAGTAAAGAGTTTTAAGTGTACTTATATGTTTGAAGTCAGAGGTAATTCTATGAATGAAGCCGAGTAGTTTAAGTGATTTATTTACGATATTATTTATGTGATCACGGAAAGAAAGTTTGCAGTCTAGAGTGACCCCAAGGTCCTTGATAGATGTGACAGTAGATAGACAAACACTATTTAGTTTATAATCAAACTGAATAGGTTTTTTGGTTCTATAAAAGGACAAAATTTTGCATTTATCAACATTAAGTTCCATACAGTTAATTTTGCACCAATCGTTAAATGAATCAATATCAAGTTGAAATAGTAAACAGTCAAGGTGGGATTTAATAATCTTAAGAATCTTATTATCATCAGCAAATAGCCAGAAACGTGTGTGAGAAAAAACTTTTGTGATATCATTAATAAAAAGGTTAAAAAGAAGCGGGGCCAAATGGGCTCCTTAGGGAACGCCGGAAGTTACATCAATGTTAAAGGATTCAAAGTTATTTATTTTAACCCTTTGTTTTCTATCTGTCAAGTAAGAGTGAAAGAATGATAACAAAGGGTTTCTAATGCCTATAGCATAAAGTTTGGCCATGAGAATACGGTGATTAACTTTGTCGAAGGCTTTGGAGAAGTCAGTGTATAGAACATCAACCTGAGTGTTATCTTCTAAGGCTTTCACAATGGTACTTGTAAAGGAAAGTAAATTTGTTGTTGTAGATTTCGCCGATCTAAATCCATGCTGTTCCTCAATTAGAACACTTTTGAAAACAGGAGTAATTTTCTTTGTAATTATCGACTCAAATATTTTTGGAATATTAGATATAATTGATATCGGTCTGTAATTTCCAATATTCGACTTGTTTCCGGACTTAAAAATGGGTCGAATATATGAAATTTTCCATGAGTCAGCAAATGTTCCAGATGAAAGTGACAAGTTGTACAACATACAAATTGGGTTAGATAGTGTATATTTACATTCTTTTAGCAAGATTTCTGGAATGCCATCAGGTCCGGTACTTTTTTTGTTAGAGAGATTATTTAAGGATTGGTAAACCTCCTTAAGTGTAATTTGGCAATCATTTAAGTCAATATTATGGTCATAGTTAAGTGGAGGGATGTTGCATGATGCATCAGAATATACAGAGGAGAAGTGTTTGGCAAAAAGGTTGGCGATATCATGGCCTTTGGTAGCATGAGTTTCATAATAATACATACTTGAAGGAAGATCATTATCAGTACGCTTTTGCGCAACAAATTGCCAAAATTGTTTAGGATTTTGCAGTAACTTTGTCTCTGTAACTTCTACAAAATATTTATAACATTTGGCTGATTCGATTTTGGACAGTTCCCTTAATTGAGAAAATTTATGATAAAAGCTTAAGTTCCCAGTGTCTTTAAATAATTTATGAGTCTTCTTTTTTTCAATTATTAACTGTTTAAGTTTCGTGCTAAACCAATTTGGAAACTTAGGTTGAGAGTAACACCCCTTAGGAACAAACAATTCTACAGCATGTGATACACATTCATTAAATTTAAGTACAGCGTCATTAATATCAGAATTTAAAAATAGTGTCGACCAATCAATCTGGGATAGATATTTGTTCATATTAAAATAGTCGCCGTTAAGATATTTGTAGTGATAAGAGACATTTGGTTTCAAGGAATCAAATTTGAAAAAATGTGTAATTTTAATAGAGAGAGGTGGATGATATTTATCCAAAGGTAACAAAGAGACATCAGCTTCACTTACTATGACATTTGGTATGCTAGTGAAAATCAAATCCAGGCAAGAGCCTAGATAGTTAGTGACTGGATTTACTTGAAACATATTCAAATAGGCAAAAAAATTTACAATTTCAACAGCTTGTGGAGAAAGATTACTAGAAGGAGTTTTGACACCTTGATCGTCATTCAGCCACAATATTTTAGGTAAATTATAATCGCCACAAATAAATAGGGAATCAGCGTTTCTAGACACATGTTCAATTGAAGCAGTATGCAACTTATAGACTTCTACCGAAGAGGAGGGAGGAATGTAAACACAACCAAGTACAAGCTTTTTGCTACCAAGTAGAACACACAGGAACAATTGATCAGAAACATTGGTAAATGTTTCTAGAATGTGGCAGGGGTATTTTTTGTTTACGCATATCATCACTCCACCACCTTTACACTTAAAAGAAGAAGTAGAACGGTCACTGCGGAAAACCGTCAAAAAATCCAAGTTCAGCAGATGAGATATTTTCAGATAGCCATGTTTCGGTTAAAAATATAAAGTCGTTATTACATACACTGACGTTACAGCGAATAGTGTTCAGTTTCGTATTTAGGCCACGAACGTTTTGATAATACATTGAGAAGGAATTTTTCTCAGAACGATTATTCAAGTTCAACCTAAAAAATTTATCCGAGAAAGTTCACGTCTTTCAGCAGCTTGGCGGGCGGGGCAGTCTTGAGCTCCAGTTTTGTGGGAAGCCGGTTTTCTGAAGAAGGTGCAGGTGGCACATACTGGAGATTTTTCCTTTTTGGGGCAGGCATCACGGTTGTGGCCAACTTTAGCGCAGTGGGGACAGGTGGGTGAGTCTGCTTGGCACTTGGAAGCTGTGTGGCCATATAGTTGACAATGGCCACATTTCAAGCTATCTACCCAGTCTCTCACGCGGTGAAGCTGCCAGTCTATAGCAAGTTTGGTGCGAGATATTAGAGAGTGACGCACAGATGACGGGACTCTAAAAATATGGATGCAGCTTCCAGTGCGAGGGCCAGATTTATGAGAAAAGGACATGTTCTCTTTTAAATTTTGTAAAGACAGACCGGTATCATTGGAAGATTGATGTTGAACGGCACTTCATATAACGGCACTTCCGCTTATATGAAGACAATATAAGCGAAACTCAATCGAAAATCTGGAAACAGAAAAATCAGAAAAAGATATTGATACCTCTGGGACTCGAAATAAATAAAATAATAATAATAATAACTTTTTCTAAACTATTTGTTTTCTCATGTTAAAGATGGAGGTACTGCCTTTATTATTTATGTAAAAGCCCTCTGAGCGTAAAATAAAAGAAATAAATAAACAACTAAATAAAATAAAGTTCTCCAAAACAAGCTTGAAAAAAAATTATTTGTCGTATATTTGGTTTATAATTGTGTAATTTCTACTATTTATGAAATTCTAAAAAATATGGTAATTTATTAAAATTAAATAGTCATAAATACATTGGGAATTCATATGTCAAATATTGGTTTATAAATGTGTAAATTCTAATTATGCAATTATAAATGTTCTCTGTTTGAAAGGCAAGATAGAGGGTCACCGAGGGCCTGTTAGGAAACAAATGTCTTGGCTGCGTAATATACGAGAGTGGACCGGCATTAGAAGTGTGGAGGAGCTATTCCGGGCAGCGCAAGACAGAGAGACATTCTCAATAGTGATCGCCAACGTCGGGGGGACCTGATACGGCACACAAAGAAGAAGAAGAAATGTTCTCTAAAATGGCCTGGAAAGAATCTCCTACTTGTGATCTCACTAAAGAAACCACTCATTCACTCTGAATCACATCTTTGCGATTCTTTCAAAGACATAAAGAAACCATCCCTTCGTTCAGAATGTTATGAACTAAATATACAATTTGGCTGTCCTGAAACGGGTATCCTTCCCAGTTGGACAGACAAAGTATCATCTTGTAATGTATTGTTATATGTAAATAAATAAATAAATAAAATTTAAATTTAAAAATTATTATTATTAAATTTTTATGTTTGATTTTTTTTATGTGACGATTATTTTATCTTATGACATGAGTTAATTTAAAGTTGTCTTTGCCTACGTACCCGGGAAGCAATTCTTGGACACCGAAATGCGGGCTATGCTTAGTTTAGTGACAGAGAAAACATAAAATAATTGTAAAGTAAAATTATCAGTTATCACCAATAATATCAATTTTCTGAGAAGATGACCTCCGTGGCTGAGTGGTGAGCTCCCTAGCTCTGAACCCAGAAGCAGCAGGATTTCGTTCCAATGTGGAAAATAACTACGCACTAACTACAACGAGTATCGACCAGGTAACCGGCCACCATTCAAAATCTAAATGTTGACATTCCTTGAAATGGCGCTGTGTAGAGACCAGATCTAAATATAAGGAATGGCCAGACCTTTCTATCTGTCCTTTTCCCCATATACTTACTCTCCCACTTTTTCAACCCCATAACATAAACAAATTCCTTGTCGATTGGGTCACTTGTGTGATATCAAGTAAAAAAAAAAGTAATATATGATACAAATAAGTTCATCAAAATTTCGCAAAACTTAAGACTTAAGAGGGTATTACCAGAGAAAATCAGAAATACGACATTTTTAAATCAGATTTTAGACGCATTGACTCTTTTCCACAAAAAAAAAATATAAATGGATTTCGAAATATTGTTCTTTTATCTAGCATTCGCATGTTTTAAATTTTGAGAAAAAATGTTTATTTTTAGTATGATAAGGTTATACCGTAGTTCATTGGCAGATTTGTTAAATTTTCAAAAAAGATTTTGTATTATACCATACCCATTTCAAATCATATAATCACGCAGTAAAATAAATCAATACATTATCTGGGTATCGCATGTTTTAGAATTTTAATTTTAGTTTAAATAAAATCAATATACGTACCTACATGTGTTTCTTGACGAAAATTGGTCCGTTTGTGTATTTATTTGCGCACATACAAACTAATATATTTCAATTTTTTTTTAACATTCTTATTTAACTTAGACATTTTTGAAAAATGATAAATACTTATAATCAAGAAATAATAACAAAAAGTACATTGTTTTAATAGTTTTATCACCACGCCTTTCAGCTTTTTTGGATGTAGGTATAAATTAAAGCAAATTTGGAATGAAATAAAATTGATATTCAGTTATAATTTTAAAAGGCTGGTACGGGTAATAATTAATCTTTCTCATTGTAACCGCCCTGCACGATCGTAAGAACAACTTTCGACGAAATGTGGATTTTCGGCCGCTGGCCGGTTAAACGCTCTTAAGATGTTAATTTGTGCCTAAAAATAAGCCCAAAACGGTATTTTTACAATCTCATTTCGATTAATAGCAATATTGAATAAGGAAGCAATTAACATAATATTATTCCGTTAATAAGGTAGACGAATACCTACCCACACAATTTTCCGGTCCATTTTTAACTGCTAATTATGAATGAAAGCCAAAAACATATTTAACAAAACGCTCGTTATTGAGTTTGTCAACCAACACTTTTTAATCCATTTTATTTGATTACCGCACAAGAGTCCCGACTGCTCGGAGGTAGTGGGACTATGGCAACCCCAATATGGGACATGCTGTGAGCCTTAAAGAAGTGAGGAAGGGTGGATATGGGAAATAGGAATACTGGGAAGTACCCGGCTACTCAGAACGCGGCTAATGAGATTTTAAGCAACGTATCCACTCCACTATTTAATAAGGCAATATAAGTAAATAATTTTAAAAAGCCCTTGCTTGTGAAGCGGTGTACCGGATGTATTAAAAAATAATTTAATTTTGTTTTCGTTAGGAAGCTAAAGAGTCTAAATTTAAAAGGAACTGATAAACGTCGTAAGAGGGGACCAGAGGGGGATAGTTTGGTGTTGCAAACTAGTTCGAAAAACTATTTTGAAACTTTCGATACTTTCGGTGTACACAAAGAGATACATTAAAAGTTTCCTCTTTAAATGATTTGCTTGTATATGCATTATTAATTAGTTTGAAGAAGTAAATTTTAAGTGCTAAAAAATAATCCGATTCGGAAAATAATTCAAACTATTATTTAACAAAAGCTCGTTACGATAGATTTGTGATTAGCACGTATGGAACAGAAAATTCATAGGAGGAAGATGCTCATCGATTTTAAAGAAAACTGATGACGCCAATTTACTTTAAAAATAATTTAAAAGCCACAGAAGACATAAATAATCTAAAAATATGATTTCACAATAACCTCCTGCCGTTAAATAATGATAAAACATATGTCATCCCTTTCGAAATTAACACTAACAATATATCTCCAAATCTTCGAATAATCTTACATAATCAGTCTCTCGCACAACACGACACTAATCACGGACGACAAAAATGTTAACTTCTGAAAATAGCGGATAAAATTACGTATCTTGGAATAATCATAGATAAATACCTAAAATGGAAAGATCACATCGGTCATACAATAAAAAGAATTAGGAAATTAATTTATGTGTTCTTACGAATTAGAAACGTCCTATCCACGAAAAATCTTTATTCAATATACTACGCATTAGTACAGTATATTCTTCAGTATACCATCATCAATTGGGGAGCAGCTTAGAAAACTAGTCTGACCTAAAAACTCGTAATAAAAATTATACTAAAAAAAAACCGTACTTCCCCACAGAACGCATATTCGAAGAATTCAAAGTCCGAATTCGAAGAATTTAAAAACTTATTTGTGAAAAATTCAATTATACAAATTATAAAAGAAAAAGATAAATACGCATTCATAACTGAAAATCGTACTAGACTTAAACATGAATTTGTATGCCCCAAACACACTTCTTTTGCCCAACACCACTATACACACCAAGGAAAATACTGAATAAACTGCCAGTAGAAATCAGAAGCAGATATTTGCACCTCTGGGACTCGAACCCAGGACCTTTCGCTTTCCGAAAGGTGCAAATATCTTTTTCTGATTTTTCTGTTTCCAGATTTTCGATTGAGTTTCGCTAATATTATCTTCATTTAATTAAATATTACAATTTGAAGTTTTACTCATAAAGTTAAAAAAAAAATCAGAAGCATTAATGACAAAGTACAATTGGTGTTTCTCAACTCTATCAAAAAGTATTTCAGAGAAATCATCAACGGGAGAGTACTGCTTCCTCTATTTCCACATGAAAGTCACACTAATAAAATGTATTTGTTTTTCTTCTTACTGAATACGTAGATGTTTGTGCCTTTTAGTTAAAGGGTCATGATTGCGATGTGACTGTATTAACTGTACACATGTGAAACATGCGTTGTATTAAATGTACATATGTGAAATTTAAACTATTCTTCCATCCACAAGCAAATGCTTTTAATGAAGATCAGTATAAACTACAAGTTATAAAATTGTAAATTGTAATATTATAATATGTACCATTTTTAAGATAATAAAAAAAGAAAAAAAAACTTTCGGTAACTTCTCGTCTTTCCCTAGCATGACTTAAATCGATGACGGCAGATCGCCAACGAATAAGTAACCGTTCGCAATGACTAAATGTTCTTGATATATTCGACGTCAACTGCAGTTGTCCCATTGAACGATGAAAAGTTACCGAAAGTTATCCTATCAATCCTTATCGATCGACCGTGCTAGGGCGCCTGATCTAATTCTAGTACAATTTGCATTTGCTCTTACCGAAATATTAATATTACTTTAAAAAATTCAAAGCGTTTGTGTGATGATGCTACATGTGTGGTGATACATTCATGACATTACATTCCTTATAAAATAAATAAGTAGGATATAGTTGTAGTTAGCAATGAAAGTAGATACATGTTTGTAGTACTCCCCGCCCGCCGCTAATTACCCGACTCTGGTTAGATTTGGCGAATACGTAAATCCGTTGGCGGCCCTGTTGTCGATCATTAATTTATTATTCGTGAAGGAATAATAAACCGTTGATAAATCGCCGATGTTAATTCCGGTTCAACGTAGAAAATTACGCAATTATCGTAATTTATAATATCCCGTACGTTACGTTGGGACGTGAAACTAGATGTACCAACACAGGTATTACTGTTAGCAGTATGGAGCTATTTAATAAAACTAGATAAATTAATACGTTATCTACTTCTATCCGCTCTAACGTAATTTCCCTTCCATGAACATATTAATACGTATGCATTAATGTTTGCTAACAATGTTTTTTAAACAAATGCTGTAACACAGTAATACTAAACGTATATAATTTTTTTTCGATATTTGTTTTTGGGGTGTTATGCCGTGTTGTGCTACCTCCTTCTTTAGCCAACGTTTCGGACATCGTTGCACCGTCCATCATCAGGGCAGATCCGGTAGATGTCACACATCTACCGGATCTACCATGATGATGGATACACCCCAAAAACAAATAACGAAAATACTTTTGGCCGTGAAAATCTTAAAACGTATATCATGTTATTTATACTAACATGCCAACCGGTTTTGGCACAGCCGTGCCTTCATAAACTTTAACCCGCGCAGTGTGTTTCAATTATTGTTAGTCAAAAGGGTAAGTTATAATTAAAAGATTAATAAATTGATGATTTCAAAGCGAATTTATTCAATTTATTATTATTTATATTATTCAGTACGTAAAAAAGATGCTTTCTACTTTTGTCCGAAAGTTCTCAAATAATATAATAAATATACTGTTATGATAGCATCAAGACAAAAGCTTGCGAAAATTTCAATAACGTTCTCGCACTTGAGTAGCGTTCACGTTAACGTTGCGAAAAAAACAACCATTTACAGACGAGGAGCCTTATAAATTATACAGAGATGAAAAAAGAATGTATCAAATGTTCCAGTTTTATTTTGTTTACGCATAACGACTGTACAAGAAGAAAAATGAGTCCATTGCGGCTTTAATAAGTCAGTAGAGAGAATGAGCTAGGGGCTGAACGAGCAAAAAATACACCAGTTGATTAAAACGGGGAAGATTCGCGCAATAAATCAACGAGCATTAATATAAAGTAAATCTGTAGTTGACGTGCGCTGTACTCGGTGGAGGACAAAGGGTTGAAGTACCTTCCGAGACGCTATTTGCATGTCGTTAATGAATGGACCAAGGCAGCTCCTGCTCGGCCAATTTAAGTCAATTATCCCTCATTCCGGCACACTTTGGCCCCCGCCAGAAACGGCATTAGCTAAATTACCGAAAAAGTAACGCTCGACACTCGGCAGTTAGTTATTGCCAGGGGTGGTGGCTGGTAGCTGTAGCTGCTAGCAGCCAGCATGCTCACAGGTATACTGTACTAGCTACTCGCTGGCAGTGGCAGTACTCCTTCCTTCAGTACCTACACTACACCATTACGCTCTTCGCGTTTAGGAGCCATCGATTTTCCATTAAGACGGGAACACATACAGACTGCGAAGCAAATAAAGAATAAAATCTTCAATCTTGACAACAATGCACGCCGTAAACGGTTTAATCCTGCTTGCCGCTTCTCAGTTCTTTGTTAAAATAGCTTCCATCGTACGAAGCAATCATGTCGCGGACAAACTTCAACGGCAAAATGGAGTCCCAGTCATTAAAACACGGCACGTCGTCGCAGGAACACTTTTTTATGATTCAAACATTTTTAAGATAAAGGACACTTTGCGCTATTGTACGTGATAAGCTCCGTGGAGGAACCATTAAAGGTACAGTGTCTGAGTTTTAACTTTACATTATGGCATACAATTCTACCACAGAAGCTTCTGCTGATAAGGAATTGCTTCAAATAAAATGTAACTTACAAAATGAACTGTTCATTCGAGGAATGATAATAAAAGCCATTCCAAGAATCAGCCCAAATTGGCAATGTTCAAAAAGTAATGAATATAAATGTAATGTGAACCTCGTAGAAGCGATTTTATTTCGCTTTATATAGAAAATTTGAATATCAAAGAAAATTAATGCACTCACAATGTTGCCGGTTATTTCCAATTGTTTCAACATCAAAATACCGTTTCTCGTGTGACATACGGTTGTGCGTGGGAGAGATACCGGGAATCGATGTGTTTTACAGGCGTATCAATCACTTTGTCATTTGAGATTGTTATAAAAAAGTTAAGTGAGATAGATACATACAGGAAAATCAGTTTCGGTTTTATATCCTAAAATAGCTGATTGCGGCGTGGGGTTACATTGGTATCGAACCACATTGAAAATATTTTAAATAACAATAATAAAAACAATTATTTACCAATAGATTTTTACAAATTTATAGATTTTGCTTAATTATCATTGATTCTATTGACAAATGGGTCACTGCTCAGCTATGCATTCAGGATTTCTCCCAGAATACAGCTGGTTTTAATCAGTGTCTCTAATGTAATTCACATAATATATTAACTATACAAGTTGATAGAGCCGCGGCCTGGAAAGCCGAAGGTCCTGGGTTCGAGTCCCAGAGGTATCAATATCTTTTTCTGATTTTTCTGTTTCCAGATTTTGGATTCCAGTTTCGCTATTGTCTTCATTTAATTAAATAAATAATTAAATCAAATCTCTAATATAATACACATAATAATGACATAATATAATACAAATAATAAATATATATTTTTTAATTAAATCATATCTATAAATCAAAATTCAAATTAAAGCAAATAATATTAAAATTCAAATAATAAATTTCAAAATAAATAATTTAATCACAAAAGTAGGTAAATAATTGTAGTAGGTATTTAAAAGTAGGTATTTAATTGTAAATTCTATTAATTAAGATATTGTGCCGTTGAATGTGCAGTCAGCAACCATTCGCCACAGAGCTTCTTGAAGCACTACAACGATGTCGATATTCGAATAGAGCTTGGTATTTCATTCCAAAAATTTGTAGACGAATAGCCAAAACCACCCGCAGTTTCACGTCTGGGGAGAACGAGTGAATTGTCTCTTTGATGTGTACTGTGTGTATAAAAACCAAGGGTCCAGTACTGTCTGGCAGGAACCTTCGAATTCATCAAATTGTATATTTGACACATTTGATTTAACTTCCTTCTGTTCGACATATTTAGGATCCGATGCTGAAAGAGGTAAAGTAATAAGTAAGGTGAAGAAAGAAACACAATAATAGACGACAAGTAAGCACCTGCAAGGTCTAGTTAATATCAACACAATAGAACCCAACAACTACTTATTTAAGTAGATATTATAACAAAGTTCCTTCAAGTGATAAAAAAATATAAATCAGCCATAACTTACAAAAAAAAGAAAAAAAACGTTTTCGTAAGTTTATCATATTTATGTTATAATCTTGTTATTAGACCTCGGACTCTCAATGCGGGTTTCGATTTATTGCTTGAAACGAGTGTTCCAACCAGTAGATATATTTTTTCCGCACATTTCTCTGAATATGCAACAGACCTGATTTTAATAAGTGGAGGGTGAGTGCAAAGGACACACGTAGGCGCATGTAAAGTCAGTTTATACCTATTGAAGGTCGCGGTTTCACAATAATAGCATTTTAGGGCACTGAATTACCGAAAAAAATTAACAGGAATATCCGACATTTACCTGGATTCATCGACGGATCTAATTGTCAACATTTCAATTTCA